>CM061137.1:126618818-127218818 GCA_030789695.1 Scilla litardierei
CGGGCTCAGGGCGAGGGGCTTCCACCACCCGAGCAGCTCGAGCCGCCGGAGCATTCTGCACCTGCAGAAGCACACCCTGCTGAACCTGCATCATCTGCAACATCATCCTCATCATCTCTCCATTAGTGGGCTCCCGCTCAGGCTCCTCGTCATGAGGGGGCGCACCACTACCACCCCCACGGGTGATTCGCCTTCCTGCCATCTAATGACGCAGAAAACGAAACAATTAGACTCATAGCTTAGGGCTCAGATGTCGAACTTATTTGTTGGACAATCTTATATTATTATCGTTATCCCGACAATTGCAGTTACAGAGGGAGACCTGCATGGGCCACCACTAAAACCTGTCACGACCCGCTTCCCTAAAATGGAGGCGAGGCGTGAGAAGGTCCGCTCGAACGTGGAGCTGTGAAGCTACACGCCCGATAAGCGTATATTTAGTATAAGCAGGTCCCTGTAATTGCAAACGAAACAACAACAATAATAATAATATGAGACGGATATAAAATACCAATCCCACAGTTGTCCACAAAGTACTCAACATCACAGAAAAGCCACCAGGCTAAAAGAAAGAGTCTAAGGGCCCAGAACAAGGCCAAACAAAAGCAACGACATAAATAAGTATAGGTGCCACGCACCGAAAACAAAACAACTGTCTAACAAAAATAAAACACAACGGAGACACTAGGACTGGTCCCCAGTGTCCACGTACTCCCCGTCCAACACGGGCTCAAGCTCGGCGTCCACAAACACCTCACCCTCAGCTGGCAACTCAGGCTCAAGGTCTAACATGCGTCACCCAAAAGAGAGGGGGGCACATGTCAGCAAGTCTAAAAAGACTTGAGCAAGGAAACTGAAAGTAACTAACAACCTAGCATTTGTAACATTAAGCGATGACATGGCAGTTAAGTATGATGCAACAGTTTAAAAGAGAGGCAAGCATGCACAATGTAGCAAAAGCTACCAAATCACTAATCACTTATCATTTAACACTTATCGCTTATCACTTATCACTATTAACCACTCAAACACTAGAGATTTCGCCTGCTGGCTGGAGTGGCGGATCAGGCCATCTCGTGCTCAGGTGACGCATATCTCACTTAAACACTAGAGATTTCGCCTGCTGGCTGGAGTGGCGGATCAGGCCATCTCGTGCTCAGGTGACGCATATCTCTACCCCACCCATGTGTGTCGAGCGTTGGGATTACCAACTCACTAAGCTCGCTTCTGGATCACGAGCCAGGAAGTGTATTTGGCATAGGGGTGCACCTAGCCGGTATCCGAGCGTTGGGGTTTCCAACTACAGGGCTCGCTTCTGGAACACGAGCCAGGAATATAATATTGTAGCGTGTGCTACACAATCACAATAATTAATCACTTATGCAATGACATGAACAAATGATTGTGTACCGTTAATTGAATTTAAACGTGACATACTAGCATGATGAGGGTGACGGACCAAGCTTCGTTGTCAAGCTAGGTCAATGGCGTCTAAACGGCTATCCTTTCACCGTTTAGTCTCTTTTACGCTAAAGCAAGGTAAATGGCCTAAGACATGGCCCAAATCAAGAGATGCAAGTTTCACTTGCCTATCACCGGGGTGACGGTTATGAAAGTTGTTTCCGCGAATGCTAGCCTACGGGGAATCGCTGTTATGGGGAACCATCATCAAAACACAAGTATTTCATTAGGGTTTCATAAAAAAAATTACAATATGATATGAAAACAACGGTGGATCGATTTCTTACCGAGAGGAGGCGGAAGAAATACTCCGGGGAACCCTAGGATTGGATCTGGAAAAGCTTGGAGAAGTTTGGGGAAACTAGGGTTTCGGGGGATTTTGGGGATTTGATGGGTTTCCGTGAGATTTTGGGGAAGATGAGGGGTTGATAGAGTGAATGGATAGTTGGGATGATGGATTCAGGGTTTGGAATGAAGGATTGAAGCTTGGAGGAAGATGGGGGCTTAGAGGGGAAGATTTTAGGGTTTAGGGTCGTGTTGGAGAAGATGAAAACGTTTGGGACGGGTTTAAATAGGTTGGGCTGGCGGTTTCCCAGAAATTAGGGTTTCTACACTGGTTAGTCGGTCAAAGAGCAACCACTGACCGACTAGTTTGGCAACTAGTCGGTCGGTCGACCAACACTGACCGACTAAGTGCAAACAGTAACTCCTGAACGAAAATAGGATTCTAGAGTTAGTCGGTCCATGAACAAGTACTGACCGACTAGTTTAGCATCTAGTCGGTCGATGAACGTTCTTAGACTGACTAAGGGTAAACAGTAACTGATACAAAAATAAGATAATGAGTTAGTCGGTTCAAGAAGCATTGCTGACCGACTAGTTTGCAACCTAGTCAGTCAACCAACGTTCTTAGACCGACTAACGATAAACAGTAACTCCTGAGAAATTTAGAAAGCTAACTAGTCGGTCCAAGAAGGATTGCCGACCGACTGGATCGTCATCTAGTCGGTCGGTGGCCCTTCTTACACCGGCTAATGAGCACAGAAAGTGCTGATACGGAGCGCGGGGCCCCGGGATCGATTCCTAGGACTCCTAGGCTTGATCTAACAGTTAGATACGACCGTTATGAAGTCCGTCACGTGTGACATACTTCGAAATCGACAATCCTAAGGAAGAAGCGAGAAAATACGACGAATCGATCGAAAATGAAATCTACGGAGACGAAAACCACACAAGAGGAGAAAATCCACCAAAACATATATTGTATTATATTAAATCCAGATACATGAAAAGCAGTCGTTACATGTGGGCTTCCTCTAATAAAGCTTCTCTGACATCTCCAGATGGTACGCAGATGCGGTTGCCGAATCTCAAAGATTCGTCCTCATGGATCTTGAATTTCGGCCTTTGGCCTGCTAACACCATGTCTCTGATCTTCTGCAGCTTCTCGTCTCCGGCTTGGGCAGACTTGATCTTATCCACTAGGTCAGACTGGATCTGAAGGTTGAGTAACGAAGACGTTACTCCAGGCAGTATGACATCCATCTCCATGGCTCGGATCTCGTGCTGTAGCCTTCATTGTGATGTGAGAGTCATCACTGCAGGAAGGCGACTCAGAGCATCCGGTATAACATTGACCTTCCCAGGATGGTACTGAAGGTCAATATCATAGTCCGTCATCAGCTCGATCCATCGTCGTTGGCGCATGTTGAGCTCCTTCTGGGTGAATAGGTATTTGAGACTCTTGTGATCCAAGAATATCTTCACATGTTCGCCCAACAAGAAGTGCCTCCAAATCTTCAGAGCAAATATAATTGCCGCCAACTCAAGGTCATGAGTGGGGTAGTTCTTCTCATGGATCTTCAGTTGCCTGGATGCATAAGCGACGACTCGGCCATGCTGATGCAGCACGCATCCAAGTCCTTTGCCAGAAGTATCACAAAATACTTCGAACCCTCCGATTCTGTCTGGGATGACCAGAATCGGGGCAGAAGTCAGTCTCTTCTTCAGCTCCTGGAACGCATCCTCGCAAGCCTTCGACCAGACGAACACCACGTCCTTTCTCGTCAATCACGTCATGGATCCTGTGATCTTCGAGAATTCCTGGATGAATCGTCTGTAGTAACCAGCCAGTCCCAGGAAACTTCGAATCTCAGTCACAGTCTTTGGGGCTGGCCAGTTCTGACCAGCAGCTACCTTCTCAGGGTCGACGGATATCCCTTCTCCAGATATGATGTGGCCCAGGAAAGCCACCTTGTCGAGCCAGAACTCACACTTACTGTACTTGGCATACAGTTGGTGTTGTCTTAGCGTCTCCAAGACCTTCCTCAGGTGAGCTCTGTGCTCCTCGACGTCCTTCGAGTAGATGAGGATGTCATCGATGTAGACCACTACAAACTTGTCCAGATGGTTGTATAGAACCTGGTTCATGAGACTCATGAATATAGCAGGTGCATTAGTCACACTAAATGGCATTACCAAGAATTCGTAGTGTCCATATCTGGTCCGAAAAGCAGTCTTGTGGATATCCTCCTTCTTCACCTTCACTTGATGGTATCCGGTCTTCAGGTCCAGCTTCGAATACACGCTCGATCCTCCAAGTTGATCGAATAGGTCGTTGATGCAGGGCAGATGATACTTGTTCTTCACCGTCATCTTGTTCAGCTCTCGGTAGTCGATGCACATGCGTTGCGATCCGTCCTTCTTCTTCATGAGCAGCACTGGGGCACCCCCATGCGGATACACTGGGTCGTATCCATCCTTTTTGTATGAGATCGTCTAGCTGAGCCCGAATCTCTTCAAGCTCAGGTGGTGCCATGCGGTAGGGTCCCTTGGACATCGGTTGAGCACCTGTCATAAGATCAATGGTAAATTCAAGGCCGCGATCCAGAGGCAAACCTGAGAGGTCATCCGGAAATACGTCCAAGAATTCTCGCACTATCTCAGGCTTCTCTTGCTCATCTTCTGCTGCAGTCGCCATCGCTTCCGAAAGCCTGGCTCGATACTTCACCGGTCCTTCCAATCGGCTTCCGCTGAGGAACTCGAACTTTGGATGGTTGGGTATTTCGAATTCTACCCTCCTTTGACGACAGTCAATGGTGGCATGAAATGTTCCCAATCAATCCATCCCAAGAACAGCATCAAAAGTTGGCATCTCCATTATCATGAAGTCGGCAAAGAGATCTCGTCAACAAATCACTACAGAGCAGTGTAGGCATTCGCTGGTTACCGATAGGGAACCGCCAGCGGTCTCGACCTTCCAACGGGAAGTCCGAGGTTCAACAGAGATGGCATGTGTTTGGACGAAACGACTCACTAAGAAGCTATGTGTAGCTCCCGAGTCGAACAATGTGAGGGCAGCTTTACCGGCTACTACGATGGTACCTACAGTGATGAGAATCATGTCTAAACTTACGATTTCTACGTAATCGATTATGTAGCTTAGTGGAATATCTCGTACCTGTGATTACTTGGCCAGTTGCCTCTGCCTCTTCTACTGTCATGGTATAAGCTTGGCGTCTCTGGGGTGGCGCCTGTCGTTGAGTCTGCTGGTACACTTGCTGCTGAGGAGGGAGTGGTTGATGTTGCTGAGCAGGTGGTGGTGGTCGCTGTGGTGCATTGCTAGTAGTGGCCTCGGCTGGAGCAGGATTGGAAGACTGAGACTTCCTCTCAGGATAGTCCCTTGTAGTGTGGTCCTTTAACCCACAGACCAGGCAGAGGTTCAGAAAAGACAGGCATTCTGAACGAAAGTGCCCAGGCTTCCCGCAATGATGACACACTTGTCGCGGTGGTGGGGCCTGCCTCTTGAACTGTGTCTGTTGATTGGGTCGGTACATCTTGTTGGGCGGGGGTCGCCGGCTGGTCCAACAGTAGGGTTTGGAGGTGGTGGCCTTCTGAGAGGAGCAAACATATGACGCCTTTCTTCTTTCTCAATAAACTCATGTTCACGAGCAGCAGCCAAGACCTCGGTGTGCGTGCACAGTGGACGTCTGACCAAATTCCGGCGGATCTCTATGTTGAGACCCTGCTTGAAGCGTCGGGCTCGGGCCATGGGAGTGGCAACCATTTTGGGAGCGAAACGGCTCAGTAAGGCGAATCGGGCATCATACTGTTCCACTGTCATGGAACCTTGTTTCAACCCGACAAATTGTGCCTGAAGTTCCATCTGAGCCTCAGGGGAGAAATTTTGGTTACGGATCAGTTCGGTGAACATCGACCATTCGATCGGTCGTTGAAGACGATCTTCTTCAGAGCTCCACCAGACTCGGGCTCCATCCGTCAGTTGGGATCTGGCAGTGTCCACCCAAGCATGCTTTCCGATCTGAGCGGCTCTCAAGTTCTCTTCGATACTTCCCAGCCATTCTTCAGCCTTCATCGGACCATCCTCACCATTCCAGGTCTTCGGGTGGAGGGAGCGGAATTGTTGTATGCCTCCTACAGGATGATATTCTCCCTTGATAGCTTGGACCATCTCTCACACTGCGAGATCAGAGATCTGGTGCACTGTGGGAGCTGGTCCATTGTTGGTTGGGTTGCTGGCTCCAGACTGGTCAGCTCCATTGGGGCTCCCTGAGGTGTTTCCGTCCAGTGTTCAGGTGTCAAAATTGCATTCATAGAGAAATGTCAGCTCAGTCGAGTATCGTATAAGATACATCCTGGTTTCAATATACCATTCACGAGGTATTTTGCACGGACCTGCATGGGCCACCAAACTTGTAACGACCCGCTCTCGGGGGCCAGTTACTTATTTGATTTATTTGCAGGTCTTGAAGTTTACCAGTGAAATCAGCATAGCCACAACTCAGAGATGTACCACAATACTCAAACCAGCGTACAACATTATTATAGTCCAAATAGAAATACAAACCAGCAACATCACTCTCTCACACGAATACATAAAAGGAAAAGTACTGAAAGGAAATGCAGGAAGGAAATACATAGCATCACACGTACACAAACACAAGTAGCTAAAACTCTGAGGCCTCTGGGTCAAGTGCAGGCTTCTCGAATTCTGGGGCAATCTCCTCTATCAGGTCGTCGTCTATCGGTGCCATGATGGAACCGAAGGTAAGTCACAACAATTCTAAATAAAGAAAAAGAGAACTGTACAAGTA
The DNA here is from genome assembly GCA_030789695.1 of Scilla litardierei. Classification (NCBI taxonomy): domain Eukaryota; kingdom Viridiplantae; phylum Streptophyta; class Magnoliopsida; order Asparagales; family Asparagaceae; genus Scilla; species Scilla litardierei. Next base: position 126,625,394 of record CM061137.1, read on the forward strand.
TGACAAAGGTAACTATGGACAAGTAGACCAAAGTGAAAAGTAAAGTAACTGTACACAACTGAGTGGTAAAAGTAACAACACTGAAAGGAGAGAACGACTGTGTGTGTAAGTGTAACAGGCAACTGCTGTAGCTAAAAGTACGGCAAGTAAAGTTCGGTGACTGTACTGGTAGGAAAAGTAAAGTGCATGCACTACTGTAAAGAAAGTAACTGTGCAAGCTACACTAGAACTACGTGACTCAAGCAGGAGAGTATGATATGCAACCATTGAGTTCATCTCTTGACTGGGACCATTTTGCCGACGCAGGCAGACCTTGTAATTTTGCCACTCAGGCAGACCTTAGAGTTTTGCCGACACAGGTAGACATTGTATTTTTGCCGACACAGGCATGCAAGTAGATGAACCCCCGGTCATAGCTCACACACACTCTCTACATTGAGTTACCCCAAACCCCAATAATACGTCAAGTACAAGTTCGTTACAGGATGTTCCACATGATGCTCCACATGTTGCTAGTCAAACCAAGTCAACTGGTTGACTTTCTCATTGAAAACCAGAAAGTAGGATAAAGACAAGTCCAACACCAAAAACTGTTACTTCCGTGCTTCGAGCACGTGGTAGTGTGGTATAGCACACAATTTATCCAAGTTGGTCGTTGTGTGCTACAACCATCAAAGTTGAAAGTTGGCAAAGTAATCTTTAGTTGATTACTTTTATACTAGCTTAGGTCTCTTGTTCGGTTCAAGTCAAATAGCCGTTCGAGGCAATAGGGGTGTCAACGAGTTCATACAAACACAGAAGCCTAGTTTTCTAAACCTAGAATCTGTCGTGACTTACAAAGTTCAATGTCGTCATTGTAGGCCGGGAATTGATCTAAGGCTTCCCCTGAAGTTGGTGCACAAGAGTTTGTACCTGTGATCACAAAAACAATCAGTTAGAAGATACAACTTTTCTATCAAAATATTGATTGTTTTGATTTTCAAAACCGGTTGAAAGGTGGTCGAAAATCGTTCAAAATTTTTATATAAGATTAAAATAAATATTATAAATTTACTGCAAAAGAAAAACATTTTCAGAAGCTTATGCTATTTTTTACAATTTTCAGAAGCTTGAAAATCATTTTAAAAACTCGATTTACCTAAGTAGCGTAATACTTCCGTAATCTATTTCGGGAGCAATGCTAGCCGGAAATACTTGAATGAGCAGTCAAAACGACCGTCTCGAAGATTACTATGACATATAATTTTATCATGTATCAGTGTACGTGAAAATAAGGAGTTACGAATTTTTAAAAGAGAGTAACGCATTTAAAATTTAGGCTTAAAAATTAATTCTGGAAAAAATAAGCGTCTAATGGAGATGAAACCAGCACCGTTGGGTCCAGAATATTATTTCTGATTTTTTGGAGCTAGCCCCACATTTTTTGGGTCCTATATTTCAAGTTATGGATTTAATACCATAAAACCCATTTAATAATTAATATAAAAAATGAAAATACGAAATACTTCGAAATTTAAGATAATGACATCGCCAATATACCACTGCTCCTCGCTTACAAATACAGCGGGGGAGGTGAGCTTGGACGGCAGTGGCGTCGGGGGCTTGGGGTGGCGGCGACGACGAGCAGCGGCTGAGAGGGGCGGCTTGTCGACGTCTGAGGACGGCGGGGCGACGGTGGCGGATGCGGGAGGTAGCGGCGAGAGCGGTGGGGTGCTGTGGCGGCGTTGGAGGATGGCGGAGCGACGTTGGAAGGCGGCGAGGCGACGGTCGGTGCTGCGGAGCGGTGGGCGAGGGCGGAGGGCGGCGATCTTGGCCTCCGGGAGAGAGAGGGAGGGGAGAGAGAGAGAGAGTTATCGACGGAGAAGAGAGGAAGCGGGCTGAGCCTGGGTGATTTCGAACGAAAATTTTAGGAGAGAGAGGTTAACTAGGTGGGTTAAAATACAAAGGGGAGGTGTTTATTTATAGGGTTTAGAGAATGGCACATTTGTAATTAGTGGGGGTAGATGAGGGGGTAGATGGGGGGTTAGATCTGAGCCATTTCAGATCTAATCAAAAAAAGGGTAGATGGGATGATGATTAGGGTTAAAAAGGTCATTAGCGATTGTAATTAGCAAAGCAGAGGAATACAAACTCGTTTTCGCAAACGACTCCGAAAAATTACGAAAACATACCCACGGAATTGTATCGTCACGAGGATCGTGAATACGACGCCCGTTTTGGGCTTTGAACTACAGAGATACTAGTTTCAGGCCAAAACGTTTAGAAAGCGGGGTTGCGGGTTCTCTATTGAAATGATATCAGAAAATTACGAAATTAATGTGGGGAGCCCTAAATGGTCATAGGATGCTACTGTAGAAGTTTGAAAACGTTTTGAAAATGTTTGAACAGAAAATTAATTCGTTAAGCCAAAATGGTAATTATTGAAAACAAATTTTTATCGAGATTGTTTTGAGTGTTTGAGGAAATCTGAAAATACTGAAATACATTATAATTAGTCTCGTACTTAAAAATATTTTTATAAGAATTTTCGAAATCAGTTTTGTTATAAATCTCTTGACTAACATTTATAAGGTAAAATTTTTTTAAAAAAAATGCGAAAAATACGTAAAGTGAAGTGTTGAAAAATACTGGTCGTTACACTTTGACTTAAGCACAATAAGCATCTGTGAAATAAGCCAGGCAGGTTCTTATTTGCGAACATTCAAAACAACAAAGAATGTCATTATTACACTTCAACATCCAGATTACATGTACACAAAGGAATTAAAGCCTAGCATTGCCATTACAACAGTTACACGAAAGAAAATACACCTGAAGAAACTACAACACAATTATTGATTTATTGTAGCGTTGCAGTAGAACGTCGTTCCTCAGCAGTGGGTCTCAGCGTCCTGATACTCCTGGTCGATCTGCTCAGTCTCCAAGTAAACTCCTCAGTGAACTATGTCTCAAAACCTAACATATATTCCACAAGATAGACACAGAAATATACGTCAACGAGGGTCGCTCAGCAAGATTTAGAACGTTAGAAGCAATGGACCCTCGGCAAGATAATAATATAGTTTGCAAAGCTTTTAAAGGTAAGGAAACATAACTTGCGCACGGTTAAGAAAAGTGTAACAGCGTCAAAAAACATATGAGCATAGCAAATATAGTGTACAAAGTAGTGAACATGACAAGTATAGTGTGCAAAGAAGTGAGTATGGCAAGTGTGATGTGCAAAGTAATAAGCATGGAAAGTGTAATGTGCAAAATAGTAAGTATGGCAAGTGTAGTGTGCAAAGTAATACGCATGACATTTGTACATGAGCAAGGTAAGATGAGCTGACAGGTTACACAATTCTTAATAGTAACAGCAGAAGCAAGAAAGCGTGTCATTTAATCTCCTAATCTAGTGACAAGTCCAATGTTTGAGGCGGAAGAAACTACAATTACACCTAAACCAACGGAAGCTACTCGTGGTTCTATACTCACCGACCCGGCCAGGTGTCGGTCAAGTTCAACAATGAGTGAAATTTAGCTTTTCGATCTCTACTACAATGGACTACCCCACTCATAAGTGTCATTATGTGTATTCGTATAGTTCAATGTGTAAGGGACCCTGCGGGGCTACACACACACACACACTAGAGGGGGGTGAATAGTTTAATGTCAAGCAAAGTGCTTAATCAAAAGTTACTAAAATTAAAGCACAATAAGCAGCGGAAAATAAACAGAGTGGTCAACAACAACAATCGTAAACACAAGGATTTTACCTTGGTTCCCCAAAACTTGGGTACGTCCAGCCACACCAGTATTCACTATAATTCCCACACAGAGAAGTGAATACAATCTCAAACAGAGATACCTCACACAGAGGATTTGGATTCTCACACAGAGAAATCCTTACTCTCTCACAGAGAGACCTCACACAGAGGATTTAGAATTCCCACAAAGAGATATCCTTACTCTCACACAGAGAGACCTCACACAGAGGATTTGTTCTTTCACACAGAAAGAACCAAACTCTCACAAAGAGAGTAACTCCCACAAAGAGAGTAACTAATTCCCACAAAGAGAATTAGGGTTTCGAACAAAAAACAAAACGAAACAACACTTACATATGCCTTGATATGATCTTACCAATGTGAAGAAAAAGTCATGCAAGTGAAACTCAAGTGCTTGAGATGAGGCTTTGATTGCACTTGATGATCTTTCTCTCTTCTAGGAATGAATTCTAACACTTCTCACTTGAGTGTATGAAATATGTTCTCCAAGAAAAGGAATTCGATTGAAATCCCTTGGAGAAATTCCCTAGAGCTTAGATGCTATAGCATAAGATTGAAGCTCTAATGAGGGAATGTGAGAGATTAGGAGTGGCCATTGATTCTCAAAGATATTCAATATTAACCAAGAGTTCTAAATGAACTAAGCCAACTCCTATATATAGGAAGCCCAAAGGAACCAATAAAACCAGCCAAAAACCCAAAGGAAAGCAATCTGCAACGGCTAGATTTTGGCAGTTAACGGCACAGACAATCGACTGATGAACAAAAGACAGTCAACTGTTCAACGGCTAGAAAAATCCCAACGGCTATAATCTGAGCCAAGACAATCGACTGTAGAAGACTACACAGGCGACTGTATAACAGACAGTCGACTATATATCCTTCATCAGGCGACTGCTGCAGGGATGGAAGAAAAACAGATAGAGATGCATTTTTCGCACTTACGCCTTTCAGACGACTGATGACCATTTCACAGGCGACTGTAAATATACAGGTGACTGTAAAAACTTCATCAGGCGACTGTCTTGCAAATTGGGATGAAGCCCAGAAAATGCAAGAAGCGCACAGTCGACTGTCGACCAATTCACAGGCGACTGTAGAAACACAGGCGACTGTAAATTGAACATCAGTCGACTGATGCAAAAAGCTCAAGAAGAGTCAATAAAAATGTTGACTTGAGCTATGCACCACAATCGACTGTAGAAGGCTCGACAGGCGATTGGAATCACCCAGTCGACTGTAAAACCTTCATTAGGCGACTGTTGGAGAGCCAGAGACTCCAATTGAGTCTTTGGGCTAGATGAACCTATTGGGTTAGATTCTATGATAATCTTAAGGCTCACTAAGATGGTGAAATGTATATGCATGAGAGTAAGACCATCTATCAAGGGATTACAATAATCCTAGACTCAAAAAGAGAAATGCAAGTAATTGAAATTACATGGATTACATATTGCATCTCCTAGAGTCTAAGTCTTCAAGCTCACAATACCTTGATGCTCCCCATCATCTCCAAGCTTTGGCATTCCTTGATGAGCTTCCCTTCATCAAGCTCCAAGCTTTGTCATTGCTCCTCTAGATGTCCATCCATCATCATGCTCCAAGCTTTGGCTTCATTAGATGATCTTTATGACTTCATCTAAACTAGAGCACTCCATCACTCTTGGAGGTCTTTAAGGTATCACTTGCATCATCATCCAAGCATTATGCTTTGTCTCATTAACATATAATCATTAAGATAAACTGAGACAAAAACTTAATATTGATTAACACACTAACATAATATATTGATCATCATCAAAACAACGTTAGTCTTGAACCCAAGAACTAACAATCTCCCCCCTTTTGATGATGGCAATCCATTATGTCAAAATATAATAAACATTGAAATAAACAATGTGTGCTAACAAACTCCCCCAATCAATATGCAAATGTGCATAAAATATAAACATATAAAGCACAAATCATATTGATGGTTGTTATGCAAAAACATACCAATTGATAATAATGCATAAATGATAATAATGCATAAACAAGCATAAGGTATATTTTTACATATCACATTTCTCTCCCCCATTGGCATATCAAAAAGATGGGTAACAGCCAAATAGGAAAACCAATGGCAAGAGAAATAACCATCCCATATGCACAAATATAATGTTAATGACATTCAATGTGACATATGAATGGAAAAATAATGCTAGCAAGCAAAAATTCCATACTCTCCCATAATCATACAAAACATGCAAACATGGGAGTAATGACACACTCACACAAATATGGGTACAAAATGTAAACATACAAGCATGGTACCCAAGCAATGAATAACAATGTGAGTGAGCTAGCAAGTTGGAAGAGCTCGAGCGGTGCGACGAGCTCGAGCGGCAGACAAGGCGTTTGGACGTCGGAGGAAGAGGCGACACCGATGTGTGGGTTTGCCTTCGAAGGAGGAGGTCGCCGCATCGAGGAGAGGAGGTTGGGTCATGGGGAGTAAAGATCGGAGTTTGTAGGGGCTGCCAGCATCGAGGAAGGAGAGGGTTGCAAAGCGGTGGGGGAGATGAAGCTGCCGAAAGGGGAGGTCGAGCTGTCGAGGGCTGTTAGGTCGTCGGGGTTGGAGAGGTGGTGGCAGGGATCGCGGCGGGAAGTACCGTTAGGTAGCGGCGGGGGCTACTTCGGTGGAGCTCGGGGCGGCGCCTGCAGGTTGCCAGAGGGATGCGGGCAGCAACGAGGAATGGAGGTGGCGGTGAGCTTACGGGGTGGAGCTGGGGTGCTGCTACGTCGGAGTAGAGGAGGGCGATCATCGGAGTGGGTGTTGCGGGCTTGCTCGGAGGGAATGTTGCCGTGACATGAGGAAGTGGGTCGTGGAGGAGGGATGTTGTTGGGTTGGGGGTTGTAGGGAGAGCTGCCAGAGCTCGAGGTGGTCGGGGTTGTCGCGGAGGAAAGACGACGGGCTCGGGGTGGCCGGAGCTTGATCGGAGGGGAGGTGACTGGGTGTGCTGTCGCTGGGGTTGTGGGGAGGGCAAGAGGATTGAACGAGATGGGAGGAGAGAGAGGGCGAAAGGTATAGTGAAAGCTTTAGAGTTTTTTTTGGAGTTCCCTGCTGTTTCGTTTTGTTTTATAAAAAGAAAGTGATGCGACGATGCACGGTTACGTGGAAAAGGAGAAGAGAAAGTGGGGGTAGTTGTCGAGAATCTTGGGGTAGATCGTGGGGATTAATTGTTGGGATCTAATTGTTTGCGTACGTGAGTAGTGGACATGAGGATATGGATGTTACGTGGGTTAAGGGAGAAACTTACGTGGGTGAGTAGGGATTGAGTTGGTTTCCAACCAACAAGTGATCTGACAATTTGTGGTAGGGGTTATTATTAAGATTTCGATTGGTTAGGATAGTTAGTTTTAGTAGGATTTAACTAGAATAATTAAATCTCTAAAATTTTGATTTGATTTGGAAATTAGTATAGTTAAGATATTTAAATACATTTGGATTTTTAGATCAGGAAATCTAATTTGATCAATCTGATTACGATCTGATTAGGAGAGATCGATGTAGTCAAGATTAACGATTTCGTACCAGCACTCAACGTCAACCGCAAGTTAATAAGAAAACACCAATGCGATCGTAAAGCCGTGAGGTTCACAAATAAGGAATCTGATCACGAGTTCGAGCTCGGGAAACTTAATAATAAAATCCTAAGGTAATTATTCAAATAAGTCCACTAACAGAAATATGTACGAAATACGTACGTACGGAAACCGGCCGTTACATCCTACCCATCTTATTAGAATTTTGTCCTCGGAATTTCTTAAGCTAGATAGAGATCAAGGGAACTACCTGATAGATATAATAGTGATAGCATGAAGGTGACACCACAACATCAAGAAAAGAAAACAAGGAATATATGGAGGAACGAAAACTTCTGAATTGAAAAGATCTACGATTGAAACAACTATAATCAGGACAACACCTAGGATATGATAAAGCAAAGATAGACGCATTTACGATATGAATCATTAAATGCAATGCAGGACAAGGTTCAGACGTCATCGTTCATCACTGGCTCGTCGTCCCTAACTTCCTCGATGACCATAGAGTAATTTTGGCACCGACTTTATTCCGGCTTGGACTGCTGGAGAATTTGACGATGAGGAGCTGGAGGTGGCCTCTATTGTGTTGATCCTAATGCTACCATAGATTGGGTTGCGGAATTGCTAGTGCGACGAGAGCAGTTCCTTGCAATATGATCAGGTGCCCCGCACGCCAAACACTGGTTTAACATTATACGACAATCCTTCTTGACATCCCATTGTCGGTTACAATGGTGACACACCGTTGTAGACAGAGAGTTGATCGGGGTTGTAGGCCTCTTGAAGTTGGTGGTCTGAGTCGGTCAGAGATCATTACTTGGCAACTCATGAGGGTGCTTGCCTGCATGACGCGCATTCTTCTGATTCATGATCAGCTCATGCTTCATCGCTGCTACCAGGACTTCCTCATGAGCAGTAAAAGTGGCCGAGGACATCAAAACTTGAATGTCCAGATCCAAGTCATGTAGGAAATAGTGAGCACAGTCCTCTAGGTCTGCCACCGGAGTATGGGCAAAACAACTCAGTATGGAAAACTCGACTCATACTCATCAACAGTCATGGTGCACTGGACCAAGTTGATGAATTGATGCTGCATCTCTCTCTTCGCGGCCTTGGGAAAATACTGAGCGTCAAACCTCTGTCGAAAAGTAGCCCATGGAATTGGCTTGATCAGCCCGGTCTCCTCAGCATCCCACCAGTTGCAGGCATTATCCGTCAACTGCTTCTTAGCTAGCTCTACCCACTCGATCGGATGGACTCGGTAAAGACCCAAATCATCCTCAGTGCTATGAATCCACTCTTCGTCTCTTAGTGGACCCTATCTTCCATAGTAACTCTTCGGACACATCTCTCGAAATTGCTTGGCCCCAGGCTCAAAGTGGGGGTGAGGTGGGGCCACTGGTGCAGCCTGTTGTCCCTGCTGAACCAAATGGTGCTAAACCTCTAGCATCTCTCTCATGATTCCAAGCATCTGGCGGATGTCATCATCTCCGCCTCTGGCAGCATCGGCTCCAGGTCGAGTATTACGTCTTCCTGCCATGCTGCAAACAAACAAAGTAAACATTTGCATACAAGATTCATTTAGACAGTCTAGCTAATAATGACATCCATATTGTTTCGAGTATTCTGTAGAAAGCAGACCTGCATAGGCTACCACTAAAACATGTCACGCCCCGCTTCCCATTGGACTTGGGAGCGAGGACGCGAGCGGGTCCGCATGTGCTTAAAGCAAAGGAGAAGTACATTTATTTCCTTCTTTGACTTAAGCACAATAAGCGTCTGTGAAATAAGCCTGGCAGGTTCTTGCTTGTGAACATTCAGAACAACAAAGAATGTCATCATTACACTTCAATATCCAGATTATATTTATACAAAGGAATTAAAGCCTAGCATGGCCATTACAACAGTTACACGAAAGAAAATAAACCTGAAGAAACTACAACACAATTATTGATTTATTGCAGCGCTGCGGTAGAACTTGTTCCTCAGCAGTGGGTCTCAGCGTCCTAATACACCTGGTCGATCTGCTCAGTCTCCAAGTAAACTCCTCAGTGAACTCTGTCTCAAAACCTAACGTATATTCCACAAGATAGACAAGAAAATATACGTCAGCGAGGGTTTCTCGACAAGATTTAGAACGTTAGAAGCAATGGACCCTCTGCAAGATAATAATATAGTTTGCAAAGCTTTTTAAGGTGAGGAAACATAACTTGCGCTCGGTTAAGAAAAGTGTAACAGCATCAGAAAACGTATGAGCATAGCAGGATGTAGTGTACAAAGTAGTGAACATGGCAAGTATAGTGTGCAAAGCAGTGCGTATAGCAAGTGTGATGTGCAAAGTAGTAAGCATGGAAAGTGTAATGTGAAAAGTAGTAAGCATGGCAAGTGTAGTATGCAAAGTAATACGCATGACATTTGTACATGAGTAAGGTAAGATGAGCTGGCAGGTTACACCATTCTCAATAGTAACAACAGAAGCAAGAAAGCGTGTCATTCAATCTCCTAATCTAGTGACAAGTCCAATGTCTGAGGCGGAAGAAACTACAATTACACCCAAACCAACGGAAGCTACTCGTGGTTCTATACTCACCGACCTGGCCAGGTGTCGGTCAAGTTCAATAATGGGGTGAAATTTAGCATTTCGATCTCTACTACAGTGGACTACCCCACCCATAAGTGTCAATATGTGTATCCGTATAGTTCAATGTTTTCCATCACTGGAGTGGCGCGGGGGTGCTGCTGCGTCGAAGTGGAGGAGGGCGATCACTGGAGTGGGCGTTGCGGGCTTGCTCGGAGGGGACGTTGCCGTGACACGAGGAAGTGTGTCGCGGTGGAGGGATGTTGTTGGGTTGGGGGGTTGCGAGGAGAGCTGTCGGAGCTCGAGGTGGTCAGGGTTGTCGCAAAGGAAAGACGACTGGCTTGGGGTGGCTGGAGCTTGATCGGAGGGAAGGTGACTGGGTGTGCTGTCATCGGGGTTATGGGGAGGGCAAGAGGATTGAACGAGATGGGAGGAGAGAGAGGGCGAAAGGTAAATGGAAAGCTTTAGAGTTTTTTTGGAGTTCCCTGCTATTTTGTTTTGTTTTATAAAAAGAATGTGATGCGTTGATGCACGGTTACGTGGAAAAGGAGAAGAGAGGGTTATTGTCGAGAATCTTAAGAAGGATCGTGGGGATTAATTGTTGGGATCTTATTGTTTGCGTGCGTGAGTAGTGGACGTGGGGATATGGTCGTTGCGTAGGTTAAGGGAGAAACTTACGTGGGTGAGTAGGGATTGAGTTGGTTGCCGACCCACATGTGATCTGGGAATTTGTAGTATGGGGTTATTATTAAGATTTGGATTGGTTAGGATAGTTAGTTTTAGTAGGATTTAATTAGAATTATTAAATCTCTAGAATTTTGATTTGATTTGGAAATTAGTATAGTTAAGATATTTAAATACATTTGGATTTTTAGATCAGGAAATCTAATTTGATCAATCTGATTACGATCTGATTAGGAGAGATCGATGTAGTCAAGATTAAAGATTTCATCCATGCACTCAACGTCAACTGCAAGTTAATAAGAAAACACCAATGCGATCATGAAGACGTGAGGGTCGCGAATAAGGACGATCGCGAGTTTGAGCTCGGGAAAACTTAATAATAAAATCCTAAGGTTATTATTCAAATAAGTCCAGTAACGGAAATACGTTCGAAATACGTACGAACGAAAACCGGCCGTTACAAAGAGGAGTACCGTTGGTTGTGTGAATATTTAATGACGAAGAAACAGATGAACAATCTGTAAAAATAGATTTATCAAAAGTCATGTGATGTGAAGCACCTGAATCAAGTATCCATTGAGTAGCAATACCAGAGTTTGTAGACAAAATTATGTCTTCAGAATCGGAAGAAGTTCCACTGAAACCGACTTTCTGTGTAGCAGTCGATAAACAACCAGAATTAGCAGAGAAAGTCTTTTGGATGTTAAAGCAAGATCTGGATGATATCACAGATGACATGGGATTAACGATAGGAGGTGGTCCAAGAATTGATGACCGGAAAGCAAATGATGACATGATTATCTTATGAGATGGCCCTTAAATAAAATAGCTTGATCAATAATCAATCCAAGTAAATGTTACCAAGGCCGCTGTTGAAGAAGGAATTCTTCAAGATGGCGATGTTGCTCTCCAGTGTGCAGCCAATGAGTTGGATAAGTTGCAGATTGCCAACTTTGATCAGAAGATTGGGGTTCAAATAATTCAGAATGTTATGAAGACCCCAGTGCTCACGATTGATTCCAATGCGGGAGTCGAGGAGCTGTAGTTGTTTAGAGCTTTGATCTGAGGGTTCTTGTTTGGGGTTTTCTTTAGAGGGAGAAGGGCAAGAAGCAAAAGGAAAAGTATTTGTGTGTGTGTGTGTGTTTAGGTTTAGTGAGAAATCACATCTGGGTCGATCCAGAACATGCTTCAAATGGAGTTTTTTTTCCTCGAGAGAAGGTTTCGATCTGGCTCGGTCAAAAAGGGGGAAAATTGAGAGGCTTTGTATTTGTTGGCAGTATTTGGGCAAGTTGAAGGTGTCGATGCCGTAGCCGGTGGCATTAGGGTGGTGATCTCGAAGAAGCTGCGGAGCTTGAAGATGGTGATGGTGTTGAAAAAAAGGCAGATGAGGTGCTCGGGCGGTTTCGAGATGAGGCTGAGAAATCTAGCTCAGACAACCTTGATGATAGAGTGCTATTGGTCGCGACTGGTGAGGTCCTCGAGGGAGGAGACATCGTAGCAGAGATCAGACGGGGAGGCGAATAAGGTGGCCAGAGAGAGGGATCGGAGTCGAAGGAAGCTAACTTAGGGTTTCAATGGAAGTCTCAAAGAGGTGCCGCCCAATGATTCTGCAGAGGCTCACTGATCAATTGAGAGTCAACAACAAGAAGCCGGTAGAGGAAGAAACTATTTATGTTGAGGCCAAAGTGAACGGGGCTTTGATACCATGTTAACTTGGGATGTATAAAATGTTGGGTTTTTCTAATATTAGTCCCTTAAATTATGTGTATTTTGATATTAGTCCCCTAAATATTTGTATTTTGAATTTAGTCCCCTTAAATGTTTAACGTTAACCTAAATATTCCCTTTTGGATCATTTACGTTAAAAAATTACCAGATTCGAATTTATGTTCACCTTGGACAAACTTGCCCTAGGGTTAACGAAACACGTGATGGTCACGTGTATGTGCCAAAAACTCAGCAACCGGGGTACACCAAGATCGAGGCTTAACATGTAAAAACTTAACCCAAAAATTTCGCCCCCTTTCTCTCTGCATTTCCCCCTAAATTTCACCCTACAATATCAAAAAACCCCTCATTCACTCAGCATCGCTGCCGCAAAGAGGAAAGAAAAGGTGGCAAATCAAGCGAGATTTTTGGACGATCGAGTTCTAGCAGGTTGGATATGAAAGAGTTGAGGTAAAAAAGTAATATTTATCCATCAATTTTGATGCTAGTTGATTTTGATTTAGGGTTTTTGATGTTAGTTGCTGTTATAAGTGATTAGGGTTCTTGGAAGTTGCTACTAAATGTGATTTAGGGATTATATTGCGTAAAGGTTGAATTTTTATGTGGTCATGACATTATATTAGGTTGACTGTATATGTGCTGCATGCATATGGTAGTTGTGGTTCATTGAGTACATATATATGGCTGACATGCATGAATATATATATATATATATATGTTGTGGCATAGTTAGGACTGACTACATGATTATGTATCTGTATATGAATGAGCCACATCTTTTATTGAGTTAGGCTGGCTGCATGTATATGTAGAAGGCTGACTGACTTGTTTTTGTGAGTTTGGCTGACTGCAAGTATATGGATATGTAAGTTTGGCTGGCATGCATGACTGTTTGACATAGATATGTATATGACTGACATGCATGACAAGTTCTGAATAAATTGCTGCTTAACAGGATAATACAGGATGGAGGATGGTGTTGTGGAGATACCCTAAGATATAATGGCTACTGGAGAAACATACCAAGGACAGGGAGAACGAAATGTGAGTATGGGAATAGAAAGACAGTGAGAGTGGAAGTGAGTAAGTTTAGTTTGGAATCTTTTTCAGAGTATGTTGGTGTGTTTTTGCCTCCTGTAAAGGAGTATATGCAGAAGTTGTCGTATACAGCACTTGGGTCAAATCCTAAGAAGTTTAAGAGGATTAAATCAAGTGATGGTTTAATGAATATGTTGAGAACACATGATGTGATGAAGAAGATATTGGAGACATTTTTAGTGCTTGAGCAGAGAACTGATGCTAGAGGCATGGTTCTACACCTTATAGGAGGAGAAATCCTCCAAGAGAAGGTTCAAGGATGTCCACTTCAACATGTGAAATCCACATTGAAAACAGCTCTAGTTCTGGTGAGGATGAAAGTTACTCTCCTGAAGATGAGGCGGATATTGATGGGAACAAGGTGAACTATGACCAAGATGATGCTGCAGATAACATGGTGGTTGAAGGAGATCAATTACATGCTGACAATGAAGAAGTTGCTAATGATGATGCAGATGACTGCTACTCTAAAGATGGATACCATTCTTGGAATAGCTATGAAGAGGAGGACATGTCAGATGATGATGAAGTTAGGGAGGGTTTGCATGAAGAGGTGTTCAAGGTCAATTGGGATGTTCCATTGATGGATGTGGCTCAGAAGTTTAAAAATGTGAAGGAGTTGAGATTATGCTTGCAACAATTCAACATAAAGCATAATTTCAATTACAATTATGTTAAGAATGATGCAATAAGAGTTGTGGCAAGATGTTCTAGTAAGGGTTGCAATTGGTAACTTAGAGCTAAGAGGTTGGTGGATGGGCAAACAATGGAGATAAGCAAAGTTGTTAAGGAGCATTCATGCATGGGAGAGAACACTTGCAGGAACTACCAGGCAACAACAGCTTGGGTAGCCAGAAAAATTGAGACAACGGTGAAGCAGAGGCCTAGCATCACTCCAAGGGAGATTACTTGGATGATGCAAAACAAATTTGGGGTCACCGTCAACTATAATATGGCATGGAGGGGTAGGGAGAGAGCAAGGGAAAACCTGTATGGCAATGTTGAAGATAGTTATGACTTGGTGGAAACATACATCATGAGTTATTAAGTACAAATACAGGTAGTCACATAGCAGTTAAGTTGGAAGAAGACAATGCATTTCAGAGGATGTTTGTATCATTTAAAGCATCAATGGTAAGTTTTAAAGAGGGTTGCAGACCATTTATAGGACTTGATGGATGTCATCTAAAGTCAAAGTATCTGGGGACATTACTGTCTACAACAGCCACTGATGGAAACAATGGATTATTTCCAGTTGCATTTGCAGTGGTAGAGGGGGAGATTAGTGAAACATGATATTGGTTCTTACAACATCTATTGCATGCATTTGATGGAGAAGTGGGGAACTTGACAATATTTTCTGATCAGGAGAAGGGATTGTTGGATGTGGTTAGTGTGTTGATGCCTAATGCAGAACATAGAGTATGCATGAGGTATTTTTGGAAATCATTAAAGAAAGATTACCCTGGTGATTTTTTTGAGCAAACAATTTGGGATGCAGCAAGATCCTTTTCTAAAACTGCTTTCAAGCATCATTTGAATGTGCTGAGGTCAGTTTCTGAGACTGCATACACTGATTTGATAGGGAGAGACAAGTATGTGTGGTCTAGGAGTCAATTTTTTGTAGTGTCAAAGAATCACTACATAAAAAATAACTTGTCGGAGTCCTACAATGCATGGATCATTGATGCGAGATATCATCCTGTTGTTGATCTTGTAGACATGATTAGAATTAAGATTCAAGAGAAATTTTATCAAAGAAGCAAGTGTGCAGTGAAGTGGAAGGGAGTATTGGTGCCATATGCCGCAAGATACTGTCAGGATATCAGTAAGAAGGTTGGAGGGTATGTTGTTAGACATGTAAATGAGTTCATGGTGGAAGTGGAGAATGAAACAGGGAGAATGATCATCAATTTGCAAGACAAAACATGCAGTTGTAAATGGTGGCAATTGACTGGTCTTCCATGTATCCATGCATCATCTTATATAGCTTCGGTGAGGCATGCAGAGTGGAGCATGTATTGTGATGCGTACTTTACTGTTGAGAGGTAGTTATTAGTAGAAATCAAATTAATTTACTATACTAGATTCTTGGTAAATGTAATTATTGGGTACACTTTGAATATGCAGGTACAAGAAGGCATACAATTTGTCAATTGGCTGACGTTGCCCCCGGTTCGCTAGCTGCGAATGGCCGGGGGACCTGCGTGAAGGTTTAGATATTTGTAACCGCAAGCGCACGGTGTTGTAGTGTGGCTTGGGGGTCGAACACAGGGAGGCTAGGATGTGCTTGTGTCAAGGAGGACCGAAATCACCCCGTGGGCGAGCTAGCCCGGATC
The DNA here is from genome assembly GCA_030789695.1 of Scilla litardierei. NCBI lineage: Eukaryota > Viridiplantae > Streptophyta > Magnoliopsida > Asparagales > Asparagaceae > Scilla > Scilla litardierei. Next base: position 126,641,173 of record CM061137.1, read on the forward strand.
GGTTGATGGGTTGTCACGGAAAAGGAATGCAAGGTATGAACAATAAGAAAATAAACCCGGGACTTTGGTTTCCACTCCAACGAGCGACTCTCGCCGATACGGCCTACGGGCAGGATGGCGATCGGAATTAGGGTCTAATGGTGAGACGTTGCCTCTGAAAGTGGTACTGGCATCCCATGGGCCCGATATTCCGGTCGGTGCCCAGGATGATACACCGGACTTCCCGGGTTCGATCAGTGGGCACTCCCGTGTCCATTAACACTGATCGATTCCGGGAGCACTAAGCTCGCAACGATAACTCCCAACGTCTCATCCTGTCGCTCCCGCGCGCTAGGATTCGGCGTCTACGCTAAGGGTGTGAGCTATGGCTAGGGAGTCAACCACCAAGTTTATTCCCCCTTGGCCCAACGGTCAAAGGCGGTCTTTTTCCCGCCGATGACAATAAAACACCCCGCGTAACCGTTAGATTCCTGATCCCTATCGATTTCCTAACCCTATGGATGCATCGGGAAGAGCCCCCGAAGGGGTTTCCGCCAAAATCCCAGATTTGGGAACTACTCACAAATATTCATTAAAAAGCGATCTAAACGAAAATGAACCGTTGAAATCATAATCAGACGATTGGAATGCGAAGGTAGTAGAGCAATTAAGATAATACTAAAGTTTAAGAAAGATCCGAAAACTTACAATAGAAGAGTAATTACAGCCGTCACAAATAGGAGAAAACAGTAAAAACTAACAGACCCCGATTCTGGAACCCTAGGGGTCATATTTATAGGATCTCGTATCACCCGATCGGTTGACAAGTCAACCGATCGGGTGATCCGTTACAAATAATAAACAGAAAACGGCGGACTTTCACCCGGTCATATGAACCGGTCGGTTGAGTTCTTGGAGTGACGGGTTGGATCTTGACGCCATCGGGTGAAGGGATCGGTTAGGTGCCCGTGTCTCGGCTCTTCAGCATCAGCTACAGATGAACCGATCGGGTGAGAGTCACCCGATCGGTTGGAATTTGGCTTGAAAAGACAGAGAGTTGGCCCCGCTGAACCGGCCTGTGAACCGGTCGGGTGACTTCCACTTGAGCTCCGGCTGAGACCGGGTGGTGCACGCGTGCATCACCCGATCGGTTGGAGATGACCAACTGACCGGGTGAGGGGCTGAAAGATGTAATCTTCGTCGTTTGACCCCCTGGATCACGCGTGACTCCTCCCGTTGCTCCGGGGACACATGATATCATCGTTTTGCGTCCCAAATGCGGGCAATCTCCTGCAAACATAGAGAAACAAAGAAAAGTGAAAGAAAACGAGAAAACACGAGAAAACGAATAAAAGACGGCGGAAAACACGGAAAAACACGAAAGAAAACGTGCGTGAATATATGAAATATATACGCACGTCAAAATCCCCCAAGCTGAACTCTTCCTCGTCCTCGAGGAAGACGAGTGAGAGTAGGAGCTCGGAGGGGAAAAATAGAGAGAAAGAGAGAAAAAGAAAACTCTATATCCTAGATCGTCCGTCAGAGCCAACAAAATCAAAAACGACACACCAAGCAAGCAAACGTCAAATCACATCACTAAACCTAGGAAAACGAGTCCAAATAAGTGCCGTGGGCCCACGCGGTGAAGTGCGAGTGAGTGTGGTCGTGTGCTAGCAGATGGTGTCACTATCTATGATGTGCAATAAAGCTCCATATACACACATCCAGGAAATGACCCAAATACCGATTCGAATTTGAAATTGCGGTGAATATTAGTTCAAGCATGCATGAGAAGAGTATAAGGATAGAAGCGTATCATGCATCGGGGATTCCACAACTAGGGTTAAGGAAATCACACCACTATAGCCTAGATACTAGCTAAAAGGTCCCTATGCCAAGTGTTTTCGAAAACGATGGAGGTTGAGAAGATGTGGAGTAGAACACTCGGTGCAAATTCTCGCCTTCCCCTTATTCACGGCAAGTAGGAAGATATTCACACTGGAATTTTTTTGGGTTTTGGGTATTTGTATTTTTTTTCTTTTCTTTTCATTTCTCATCTTTTTGGGTTTTTCTTTTCTTTTCTCCTTTTTTTGGATTTTTGGGAATTGGGATATTTACATGTGTACTCTCCCAAGTGGGAGAACGGTACACGACGAGGGGATTTGCACCAAGTAAAACAAAAAAAGAAGTCGGAATCTAAACACTTGGGCAAAGGAAACTATTCTCGCTAAATAGAGCATGGGCTAAATGGGTTATCCTAGTCCTTAATTGTGGAATCCCGACACATGCGAAATGAAGTACACGATATATATATATATATATATATATATATATATATATATATATATAGCATGCAGAAGCAGACATGAGAAACAAATACCGCATATTCAAATCGAAGCGTGATAATCTAGGGATCATTCCTGGACAGGTATATAAAACACAATCACAAAGTAGAAGCACACCAAACAGCTAGGCACGACGCACGACTCACAAAAAGCTAAGTGGACCCACGATGCGTGAAATGCAAGAGAACTCGAAATCCTAGGGTTAGTGAATGTGATTATCGATGCCATGCTAGGTGTGTGTGATTTTGTGGCGATTCATCATAGGGTTCATCTCTAGGAGAAAGAGATAAAAAGAAGAAAAGAAAAAATAAAACACGATGAAAATGACACAAAAACGAAAAAGAAAGACTCAAATGGCGCACACAGTGCGACTCCCCCAAGCTGAAGTTTGCATTGCCCTCAATGCAATATGAGTGAGTACGGGAGGGCAATGAAGATGGGGGGAATACGCACCGACACAAAAAGAAATGAGAACGAGGAAAACGAAGAGATGAAAATGAAAATAAAGAAAAATCAAAATCAAACCACACGACACGAAAATAGAAATAAAACCACACGACACGACACTCAAAAGGGGAAAGACAAGCACACACACAAAAATGAGAAAAAACAAAACAAAACACGACAACACACCAAAATAGACGTCCCCCAAGCTAGACATGACAGTGTTAGCAAATAAAATGCGAACGTGAAATGCAGAAATATGCAAGGGGGAGTCAATCGGATTCGCTGGTACTAGAATGGTAGGGGGAGGGGGAGGAGGGTGGGGAATAGTGAATGAAAGAATCCTCAGAGGAAGAGGAGGGCGTGCCTATGGGGGAAGGAGGGGCGATAGGCTGGAGCACGGGTGGATCGATGTGCACCGGGGAAATCATTGCCAAACACCATCAGCCCGGAATTGAGAGTAGACGTCAGTTCGATCGTGGGTGGAATGTTCAGTATTAAGATCGGGGTGACGGAGATTGAGGATATTGTTCAACTCGATGAAACCTAGAGAAAAATCGCAGTTGAAAGCGCGGAAGGAGAAACCCCCATCAAACACCTCGAGGGAACAGATGAATTCAAGCGTGAGATTTCTATGTGTGTGAGCATGGATGTAAGAGAGGGTATGGCACCCGATACAGTTGAAAATTCTGGCGACGCCGTTCGAAAGCCCTAGAGCTTCGAGTGTGGGGCGATCGGCGAAGAGTGTAGGTCTCATCGGGCGATGAAGTAGTGCTCGCAAACGGTCAGACTGTTCTTCCGTAGAAGGGTTTATGCTAAGGAAAGAGGGGGAAAAGGGGCCGTAGAGCGGATCACGGCGCGAAGATGATGCAATCTCTTTCCCTTTCTTAGACATGGTGACTATATGGGTGGTGAAAAGGAAAGTGGGGGCGTGCCTATGATGAATATAAAGCAAGTGAAACAGGTACAACACCAATTTAGGATATTACAGATAAAGTAAGAGATGTGTAGAGTGGAGGAGTGTTACCCATCAATGTAGCAAGATCAAGCTCCCGGGGGACTCGCGTAGTAGGAGGAAGTACTTCGGGAAGCCGCCGCTCGCTGATCCGACAAGAAACAGGATTTCAAAAATTTTGGGGGCTAGGGTTAGGGTTTGGGTGTTTTGATGATGGAACGTCGACGATGGCAAGGTGGCAGGGGTGGGGAAGTATGGGAGTGAGTGGGGATAAGGGTTTAGGGGCAGTATGTTGGGTGGAGGAGGTCGATTCGATAGTTGGAGGGTGTGTAACCACGTGAAGGGGATTTTCGGGGGTCGGGTGGCGGTCATCGTGCGGTAGGGGTATTTATAGGGCGAAACTGAACCGATCGGGTGAGTTTTCACCCGATCGGGTAGGCAAATTTCGAACGTTTCTTGACGGCCAACAGCTACAGGCGAACCGGTCGGTTGACTTGTCAACCGATCAGTTGGCCGCTCCACTCATTTTCTCGAGAATTGAGGGTTGCTCACCCGGTCGCCTCAATCGATCGCGCTCTAACTCAACCGATCGGTTGATATTTCCCAAAACTTTCCCGAGAATTCTCCCCAGATCACCCGGTCTGTCACCCGGTCTCTTCATTCTTCACCCGATCGGTTCATTTGGGGACAGATGCGGCTTGTATCCGATACATCCCAACCGATCGGTTGAGTTATCAACCGATAGGTTGGGCTTTGTTTCCTGCAAAAACCAACAGATTGTCTAAGTCCCTGAACGGATGTTCTTGCGGCTGATTTTATTTATAAAAATAGATAAAATAAAGTCAAAAATAACACTAAAAAGTGGGGCAAAAGTTTAGAGCATGGGTTGCCTCCCATGAAGCGCACTTGTTTAACGTCGTTGGCTCGACGCCTCTAGCGGTGGTCAATTAGGATCCGGAGGGTTAGAGGAAGAGTTGTCGCTCGTTGGGGATCCGACCGGAGAGAATTCTGGTTCTCCAACTGCATAGTGTTTCAGACGCTGTCCGTTGACTTTAAACGGCTCATCCCTTCCCATTATCTCAATAGCCCCATGCGGGAAAACCTTGGTGACGCGGAACGGTCCCGACCACCTTGACTTGAGTTTTCCAGGAAAGAGCTTCAGCCTTGAGTTGAATAGGAGAACTAAGTCCCCTTCTTTGAATTCCCTCTTCAAGATTCTCTTATCGTACCACCGCTTCAGCTTCTCCTTGTAGATCTTAGCGTTCTCATAGGCATTGAGCTGGATTTCGTCGAGCTCGTTGAGTTGTAACTGACGGTGCACTCCTACCTTCTTGGTGTCGAAGTTCAGATTCTTAACTGCCCAAAATGCCTTATGCTCCAATTCCACAGGAAGATGGCAAGCTTTCCCATAGACTAGCCGGTAGGGAGTTGTGCCGATAGGAGTTTTAAATGCCGTCCTGTAGGCCCAAAGCACGTCAGAAAGCTTTGATGACCAGTCCTTTCTAGAATTGGCCACCGACTTTTCTAGTATGCTTTTAATCTCCCGGTTAGAGACTTCCGCCTGACCGCTGGTCTGCGGGTGGTAGGCACGCCCCACCCAGTGTTGTACCCCGTATTTTTTCAAGAGGGCCCCGAATTTCTTCTCTATAAAGTGGCTCCCTCCGTCATTGATCAGGACACGAGGTACACCGAACCGCGGGAAGATGTTTCTTTTAAAGAACTTGGCCACCACTCTGGAATCGTTGGTTGGACTGGCCATCGCTTGAACCCATTTCGACACGTAGTCTACAGCCACCAAGATATACCGGTTCCCCGAGGAGGAAGGGAACGGTCCCATGAAGTCCACTCCCCATACATCAAAGATTTCTACCTCCAGGAGGTAGTGTTGAGGAATCTCATTCCTTTTGGAGATATTCCCAGCTCTTTGGCATTTATCGCAGGCTTGGACATAAATATGTGTGTCCCTGAAGAGTGTAGGCCAGTAGAATCCGCTTTGGAGAATTTTTGCGGTGGTCTTGTAGGTGCTCGCGTGCCCTCCACATTGCTGCCCATGGCAGTGGGAAATGATGGAGGTCGCCTCAGTTTCAGGGATGCATCTTCGTATCACCCCATCATTGCAGGTTTTGTATAGGTGGGGGTCATCCCAATAAAATTTGCGGACCTCATGGAAAAATTTCTTCTTCTGCTGAAAGCTCACATTGTGGGGGACGATGGCACAAGCCAGATAATTTGCGATGTCGGTGTACCAGGGGGTCCAGGAGGAAGAGACAGAGAAGAGATGCTCGTCAGGGAGTGAATCATCGATCGGCGTAGCATTTAAATCGAGAGTGGGCATCCTGGACAGGTGATCGGCAACAACATTCTCCGCCCCCTTCTTGTCTCTGATTTCCAGGTCGAATTCCTGGAGGAGGAGAATCCATCTAATGAGTCGTGGCTTAGCTTCTTTCTTGCTCAATAGGTATTTAAGAGCCGCGTGATCCGTGTGCACGATCACCTTGGCGCCAACGAGATATTGTCAGAATTTATCCATTGCGTAGATGATCGCGAGCAATTCTTTTTCTGTGGTAGTATAATTTCTTTGGGCGGCATCAAGGGTTTTGCTCGTATAATATATGACATGAAGATTTTTATCCTTCCTCTGCCCCCAAGACGGCACCAACCGCTTAATCACTAGCGTCACACATCAGCTCAAAGGGTAGATTCTAGTTTGGTGGCTGTATTATGGGCGCGGAAATCAAAGCTTGCTTCAAAGTGCGGAAGGCCTCCATACACTCCTCGCTGAAGACGAAAGGCACGTCCTTCACGAGGAGTTGGGTCAGCGGCCTGGAAATCTTCGAGAAGTCTTTTATGAAGCGGCGATAGAATCCCGCGTGTCCTAAGAAACCACGGACTCCTTGAAGATTGAGCGGTGGTGGAAGCTTTTCAATCACTTCAACTTTAGCCTTATCAACCTCGATTCCCCTCGAAGAGATGACGTGCCCTAGCACAACTCCCTCTTGGACCATGAAGTGGCACTTCTCCCAGTTTAGGACTAGTCCCTTTTCCTGACATCTCTCCAAGACCTTAGTTAGATTACTGAGGCACGAGTCAAACTTAGTTCCATAGACGGAGAAGTCGTCCATGAAAACCTCCATGATGTCTTGGGAGTAGTCGGAGAAGATAGCGGACATGAGTCTTTGGAATGTAGCAGGGGCGTTACAAAGTCCGAACGGCATTCTTCTATAGGCATACGTCCCGAATGGGCAAGTGAAAGTCGTCTTCTCCTGGTCATCGTTATGAATAGGGATCTGAAGAAATCCTGAATACCCGTCCATGAAACAGAAATAATTATGCTTCGCCAGTCTCTCGAGCATCTGGTCAATAAAGGGGAGAGGGTAATGATCCTTCCTCGTAGCCTTGTTCAGCTTTCAATAGTCAATGCACATCCTGTACCCCGTGACGGTCCTCGTTGGTATTAGCTCGTTCTTCTCGTTGCGAACCACCGTCATTCCTCCTTTCTTGGGTACGACATGCACCGGGCTAACCCAGCGACTATCGGAGATAGGGTATATAATACCGGCATGTAGAAGCCTAACAATCTCCTTTTTTACAACTTCCATCATTATGGGATTCAGCCTCCGCTGTGGCTCAATCGAGGAGGCTTGCTCATCTTCAAGTAGAATTCTGTGTAAGCAGAGGCCTAAGCTAACCCCTTTTAAATCCTCAATTGCATATCCGAAAACTCCTTTAAATCTTTTTAAAACACCAAGAAGTTTGGTCATTTGGTCTTCGGGCAGTGAAGAGTTGACTATGACCGGAAGGGTCGAGCCAGCCCCCAAATATTCATATTTTAGCCCCGGCGGTAATTCTTTCATCTCAACTTCTTGAGGCCCCGACGCATACTTCTCGAGCTGAGCATCCTCAAGGGAAAGGAGTTCTTCGTGGATTTCTCGGAAGCCAGCATCCGGAATCTCACCCTCGGCCGTGGTTCCGCATGGCAAAGTTTTGCAAGGTATAGTGGGAACGATCGAGGAAGGCACCGGGTCTCTTTCAAGCTCATAATAATTGTCTGGGAAGAAGGCTTGTAGGTGAAAACAGGTTTCAATCGTCGATGGTTCCCCACAACTGTTTCTAGCTTCCTCATTGTCCAGAGATCGGGGACGCTCAGTAGAAGTCTGCAAGGGATAGATTGATTCATGTCCAGCGTAGCCTACAAACCCGATCGGATGGTTCTCCTGGCAAAACTCCGCGGACAACTCTTCTTCACTAAATTTGGGACCAGGGTTGTCGATATACGCCACTTCACCATGAGGAAAGAGAGTTGTCGTGGCAAGGTGCTCCTGCGTATCTCGATATCTCCTCTGACTTTCCACGGCGGTAGACAGGAGGGATAGTATATTCGAAGTATTCAGTGATTCCGCTAAGCTCTGCGCCAAACAGCGGATATGGTGAGAGTGATCCCAGATGTCTCCTGAAACTGCATGCAACATCCTCGCCGTGGGGCCAGGATCTTATACGAAAGGAGAGAGAGAGAGAACTGCACAAGTGGCAAACACGTCAAAAGCACGGGTTGCATAAACGGGAACCGAAAGTTGCTATGGAAGCACGGCGATTCAGTCAATTAGCACTATACAATTACTATCCACAGTATGTCCAAGTGAAATTGAAAAGTGTAGAGTGCGAAAATTATCGCTAGGTAGGGATAAGAGCTAGACACTAGGGTTCAAGAGATCCTAAAATAACAAGCACGTTGCCTCCCCGGCAACGGCGCCATAAACTTGACGTTGCCCCCGGTTCACTAGCCGCGAATGGCCGGGGGACCCGCGTGAGGGTTTAGATATTTGTAACTGCAAGCGCACGGTGTTGTAGTGTGGCTTGGGGGTCGAACACAGGGAGGCTAGGATGTGCTTGTGTCAAGGAGGACCGAAATCACCCCGTGGGCGAGCTAGCCCGGATCGGTTGATGGGTTGTCACGGAAAAGGAATGCAAGGTATGAACAATAAGAAAATAAACCCGGGACTTTGGTTTCCACTCCAACGAGCGACTCTCACCGATACGGCCTACGGATAGGATGGCGATCGGAATTAGGGTCTAATGGTGAGACGTTGCCTCTGAAAGTGGTACCGGCATCCCATGGGCCCGATATTCCGGTCGGTGCCCAGGATAATACACCGGACTTCCCGGGTTCGATCAGTGGGCACTCCCGTGTCCATTAACACTGATCGATTCCGGGAGCACTAAGCTCGCAATGATAACTCCCAATGTCTCATCCTGCCGCTCCCGTGCGCTAGGATTCGGCGTCTACGCTAAGGGCGTGAGCTATGGCTAGGGAGTCAACCGCCAAGTTTATTCCCCCTTGGCCCAACGGTCAAAGGCGGTCTTTTTCCCGCCGATGACAATAAAACACCCCGCGTAACCGTTAGATTCCTGATCCCTATCAATTTCCTAACCCTATGGATGCATCGGGAAGAGCCCCCGAAGGTGTTTCCGCCAAAATCCCAGATTTGGGAACTACTCACAAATATTCATTAAAAAGCGATCTAAACGAAAATGAACCGTTGAAATCATAATCAGACGATTGGAATGCGAATGTAGTAGAGCAATTAAGATAATACTAAAGTTTAAGAAAGATCCGAAAACTTACAATAGAAGAGTAATTACAGCCGTCACAAATAGGAGAAAACAGTAAAAACTAACAGCCCCCGTTTCTGGAACCCTAGGGGTCCTATTTATAGGATCTCGTATCACCCGATCGGTTGACAAGTCAACCGATCGGGTGATCCGTTACAAATAATAAACAGAAAACGGCGGACTTTCACCCGGTCATATGAACCAGTCGGTTGAGTTCTTGGAGTGACCGGTTGGATCTTGACGCCATCGGGTGAAGGGATCGGTTGGGTGCCTGTGTCTCGGCTCTTCAGCATCAGCTACAGATGAACCGATTGGGTGAGAGTCACCCGATCGGTTGGAATTTAGCTTGAAAAGACAGAGAGTTGGCCCCGCTGAACCGGCCTGTGAACCGGTTGGGTGACTTCCACTTGAGCTCCGGCTGAGACCGGGTGGTGCACGCGTGCATCACCCGATCGGTTGGAGATGACCAACCGACCGGGTGAGGGGCTGAAAGATGTAATCTTCGTCGTTTGACCCCCTGGATCACGCATGACTCCTCCCGTTGCTCCGGGGACACATGATATCATCGTTTTGCGTCCCAAATGCGGGCAATCTCCTGCAAACATGGAGAAACAAAGAAAAGTGAAAGAAAACGAGAAAACACGAGAAAACGAATAAAAGACGGCGGAAAACACGGAAAAACACGAAAGAAAACGTGCGTGAATATATGAAATATATACGCACGTCATTGGCCCTATGACTTCTAAGGACCAATGGGAGGAATTTGTGAAGGATTACACGATAAGCCCACCTCATGCAAAGAGGCCTAGAGGGAGACCAAAGAAGAAAAATGAGGGGAAGGATGAGATTGATGTGAAGAAGGTGTCGAAGAGGGTGCACAAATATAGTAGATGCAAAGGCCATGGGCATCACAAGAATGCTTGTAAGATGCCCATCAATCCTAGATCAGTTTCATTAACAATTGCTGCATCTACTGCTGATATTGGGCCAGAACAACGTCAACCAACTCAACAAGCTTCTACTGGTTTTGATGGGTAATATGTAACATGTCAATCTAATTTGTAGTTATATGTCAAACTAATATGTATTTATGAATCTATTATTAAACTCTACTTTTTAACATGGTAGAAGAGGAATGCATCAATATACTATGACTTCATTTGGAGCACTCCATACAATCTCAGGAATCAAGGTACATTCTCATTTTCATTAGTTGAGATTGCATCAGTACACAGTGTAAACTCTACTTTTTTAACATGCTAGCAGAAAAATGCAGCAGTATACAGTGGATTCAGTTGGAGCACCCCTACAAACTCAGGAATCAAGGTACATTATAAATTTCAAGAATGCAAAAATGCTATGCATATTGTTGTCTCATCTATTTACAATTAAAACAACCTAATAGTAAGAGGAGGAAATTGCTTAATAATGTTAATTGCTTAATAATGTTATTCATATTCTTGTCTGCAAGAATACTTTTCATATTGATGTCTCATATATTTGGAGCACCCCTACCTATTAATGTCTCATATATTTACACTTGCTTATATGCATACTATAGGTCTACACTCTCAACTGGAAAAACAAACATGGCATCATCAAGAGGAAGAAAAGAGACCCATGTACCTAGACTTATGATTGTTGTCATGTTTGGTACTCCTAGAGGTGCTACAATGTCAGGTACTGAAAAGAGAAGAAAGAGTATGGGAATAGCAAGGGGCATGCATCAAGTCAATTCAACATTCCAATGTCTCACTGCAACATTCCAGCTGAAGGCAACAATCCAACAACTCAATTCAACAATCCTAGTTCTCAAGGCAACATTTCAGCAACAGTAAGGCAAGGGAATTCTGCAACAACTCCAGGCACCAATCCTTTTGGTGTGATGGGATCTCAAGAATTTGAGCAGTTTTATACTGGTTTTCCTATTGGAAAGGTCGTCTGGAGGAAGGTAGTAATATATGGATCAGTGATGGGGGAGACTATGGTTATGGAGTAGGCTGACATAACTCAGTTTTTGTATGTATGGTTCTGGTCAGTGATGGAAACAACTCTATTTTGTATGTCTGGTGATACACTAATATTTTGTTTGTACATGGTGATGGAGGAGGGTGATATATCAAGTACATGGTGATGCTATGGTTATGCTGTCTGTTGTAATCATATTATGAATGTCAGTATATGAACTCATAATTTTGGAGGTAGGGTTTATGAATGTCAGTCAGTTGTGGTTTATGAACTCAGATTTCTGAATGTATCATTATGGACTTTGCCAATGAAAAATATGCACTGCATTCTGTCTAAACAGCTGATGAAAACTTTAGTTTTTGCATAATGCTCTGTGTACTCTGAGTATGGAGTCATTTGTGTGTATGGAGCCATTTGGTGCTAGTGTAAACTGAATAATCTGCAATGCATCATGTCCAACATCTGCTATGAATAATCTGATATGGATTTGCAGTATATGTTATCAGGCCAATGTTATTTGAATGACATTTGGATTCTATACTATGCCACCTCAGTTTTTGTTGCTAGTACTCTCACTATTTAGTTCCATATGTTTGCTGTTGAGATGAGTAATCTGCAATGCATCACGTCCAAACAAAACACAGACAAACAACTCCAGTGCTCTTCAATGCAAATCAAACACACCCCCACCTGCAGTGCATATTCATCGCAACCCCACCTGCAGTGCATCTTCAACACAACCCCACCTGCAGCTTCAATATCATGCTCATACAGAACAACACACACAACTACAGTGCACTTCATTGCAAATCAAACACAATCCCACATGCAGTGCAACATCAACAACAACTAGCAGCACAATTGCATACTTCATCACATATAACACATTACACCCACCTTTATTGCATATCAAACCTAGAAACTTTGCTAATTACAAGGTATCACATAAGAATATGAAATATGTAACCAAACACATATGAACATCCATTCATTGGGGCATTTTAACAAACACCTTGGGTTCACACCACATTACAATGTGGATTCAATTAGTACAACTAGCCTACTCTCCCCAACATTGGCGATATTACATTTACGTACTACAACCATCCTCATTACATTAACTTCCCAATTAAGAAAAGAAAAACTACCAAACCAAAAATCATAGCACATTTCAATTATAGGATAGTTGAATCAATCTTCTCCACTAATACTCCTACATCTTTCCTTAGTATCATTCTTGGATCTTCAACCCACTCAAAATACCCGCGGCCTTTGCATGTAGGATCCTTGTATTTGGGGCATCCGAAAAAATCCAACCCTGCATTATCTCCCTTCTTGCATTTTCATACCTTGCATACCAGTCCACAGTAACACTTCCTTGAGCGTGTGCCACTAGAGACAGACCCATCTGCATAATCATCTTGGTAGCCCGTCGTCATTGGAAACTGGATTTTGGGTTACGTTGGGGAGATCTGAAGGAGAAGACCCTTGCTGCAGTGTCGTTGGTGTGGAATTTGATAGACAAGAGAAAGGATGAGAAGAGGAGGAAGGACTTGTTTTGATTTGGTGTCTTCAAGAGAAGAGCCTCAGTCGTTGGGGTTGGGTAATGGAGCTGGCAGCTTGTTTTGATTTGGTGACCTAATAATGTTATAGGAGAGAAGATGAGGGAGGTAGCCGTGGGTTTTTAAATGTTGGGGGATGACAAGGGTAAAACGGTCAGCCCCTATTAAATTTTAACAGAGTTAGCAGTTACCGTTCAAAACTGCTGCTAACTCGAAGGACTATTTAGGTTAGGTACATGAAATTTAAGGGACTAAATTCAAAATACAAAGATTTAATGAACTAATATCAAAATACACATAATTTAAGGGACTAATATCAGAAAAACCCTAAAATGTTTATATTTCTTAATACTCTCTTGATACAATGCGTTCCCTCATATATATAATACACAGCTCATCATTATGGGCACGGGAGACTAATAGACAATACACAACATCCAAGAGACAGCGCACAAAACTAAGAGACTGTACAGAAACCCAAGAGACACAACATTATACTAATTAATATTTTAACAATGCTAATTTTTGAAAGTGGTACGTAGAATCAACGCATTGGAGATATGGTAATTGGAATACGATTTGTCTCTGTTTTTGTGTTCTTTGTATTTACTTCAGTTTTCGTTTATGTTGGTTTTCTGATCACTTGGGGGAAATTTTACTCGTGAAAAATTATCAGAACCAGTAATCGTGGCCATGTTTCCTTTTCCTAGTGTGGACAGATTGACAGTTACGGCTGAACTTAAAATATAAACAACAGTTATTTATACCAAAAATTATGCATATCACCAAATATCATCATTTGTCTATATCAGATACATATCCGTATACGATTACTAAATCTTCTTTATACTTATTAGATGTATTCATATCTGCATCAAGTATATGATTTCAGATATGGATATGATTAAAACACCTCTGATCGGTATCCATATAAGAACATATTTATCTGCAACCATCTATTCTATATATCCACGTCTGTCCAGGTAAGAAATCGCTATATAGCCATCACACAACATGTAAAATCAAACGCACTAACTAGGCCACTGGCGTTGACATGCTTCGTCTACCATTGAGTTCAAATCCAACCCAAAAGATACCAAGTTAAATGCTGCTAATAGTACTGAAACAAAATGCAGTTAAATAGTGTTTTAACTTCAGTTGACAGACATAGAAAGCATACGGTTTAGAAAATCCATGATGTGTGTGTGTGTGTGTGTGTGTGTGTTAGCGAGCAAAATGGAAGCAAGGGCACTTGCATGATATGTTACAAGCAATATGACAGGAGCATAACAAAAATGACTTGATAGCTGTACAAAACATACACCGAGGCAAAGATGCGATCTAGGAACCAACAGCTGATGCAATTGTGTCTGTACATATAGACTGGTTGAATAAAATGGAAGTTGATGCAAGAAGCTGGAATTTGGGTATCCTCTCTGGTGGGAGTGGGCAGCTGACGATCAGCTTACCTTTCATTGCCCCTCTAGAATATGGCCTGCACAAGATAGGTTCCATCTTGCGGTAGAGCTTAAAAGAAAGATCAGCTCAAAGAACATATTTAGAGATAACGCAGACCACAGCCATGCCAATGGAACAATCCAAAGCAAGTGGTCGTTCATGGTTAATGTAAACCGTGCAATTGCTCTGAACAAGCTGATGTGATGAGAACTTGTTAGAAATGGCCACTCAGTCACGGGGGACAAGTTCGACAATGCATTAACTGGGTCATCGAGAGGTCTTACAACTTACAAGGGAGTTTTCCTTTATCAATAATATAAGATGGATAAAGGAGAAAAATGCAGTACAAAGAAAAAACTACATAAAACGGTCGAAATAAAATATTTCAAAAGATTGGTGCAAAGTGTAGGTTTTTGGGAAAGTGTGATTAGCCTCCAAAGTGAGGTTATCACTTCTATTTATATGATTTCACACTTTCTTTACACACACACCCAATTTACTCACACACTACTCAATACTCCCCCTCAAGATGAGCAAAAGATATTTATCATGCCCATCTTGTTACAAGCATCCTCCACTCCTTTAGAGCTCAACCCCTTCGTAAGGCAATCTGCTAGTTGCTGTCCAGAGCTAATGTAGGAGATCTCCAACTGTTTCTTGTCCAGTCTCTCTTTAATGAAGAACCTGTCAATCTCTATGTGCTTCGTTCTATCATGTTGCACTGTGTTGTTGGCAATATTAATTGCAGACTTGTTATCACACAACAACTGCAATGGTCCTTCCCTCAGCAGGCGTAGCTCATGTAGAAGTGATCTCAACCAGATCATCTCACAAGTACTAAGCACCATAGCACGATACTCTGCCTCTGCAGTGGAACGAGCCACCAAATCCTGCTTCTTGCTGCGCCAAGAGACCAAGTTGCCCCCAACAAACACACAGTAGCCCGAGGTCGATCTCCTATCATCCAAGCAACTGGCCCAATCTGCATCACAGTAGCCTGTCACATTCATGTGACCATGACTACCGAATAATATGCCTTTTCCTGGACTATTCTTCAGATACCTCAGTATCCTGAAGACTGCCTCCATATGTCCAGTCCTAGGATCATGCATGTACCTACTTACCACACTGATAGCATAGGCAATGTCAGGTCTGGTGTGGCATAAGTAGATGAGGCGTCCAACAAGTCTCTGGTACCTCTCTTTGTCCACTGGCTCCCCTGATTGTGAATGCAACCTATGATTCTGATCAATAGGAGTAACTGCTGGACGACACCCCAACATACCTGTCTCAGCCAGAAGATCCAGTGCATACTTTCTCTGTGAGAGAACTATACCCTTCCTGGACCTGGCAATCTCCAGTCCAAGGAAGTATCCCAACTGTTCAAGGTCCTTGACCTCAAACTCTCTCGCCAACCTCACCTTCAAGTGAGAGATTCCATCTTCATCATCTCCAGTGATAATAATGTCATCAACATACACAGCCAAAAGGGTGATCCGTTGCCCTGAATGTCTATAGAATACAGTATGATCACCATTACTCTGCTTGTAGCCCATGGTGATGACTGCACGCCTGAACCTGTCGAACCATGCCCTTGGAGATTGCTTCAGCCCATACAAAGACTTGTCCAGTCTACACACCTTTCCCACCGTCTGTTGTGTGCCAAAGCCAGGTGGAACCTCCATGTATACCTCCTCCTGTAAGTCTCCATGCAAGAAGGCATTCTTTACATCCAACTGATGCAATTTCCATCCAAAATTCGCTGCACAGGATATCAGTACTCTCACGGTACTCATCTTTGCCACTGGGGCAAATGTCTCATCATAATCGATCCCATAAGTCTGACTGTAACCCTTGGCAACCAGCCTCGCCTTGTACCTGTCCACCTTCCCTTCTGCAGTTTGCTTTACTGTGAATACCCACTTGCAGCCCACAGCCTTCTTCCCTGCTGGAAGTGAGACAAGTCTCCATGTCTTGTTCTTCTCCAGTGCCTCAAGTTCTTCGAGCATTGCTTTCTTCCACTGGGGATGTTGCTTTGCCACTCGCCAATCACTTGGTATATGGATAGACTGTAACGATGCAATGATAGCCCTATATACAGGTGTAAGAGAAGCGTAGGAGACATGATTAGCAATATCAGTCTCGTATCCATACCGTACAGGAGGCCTGCCGGCATTGATACGAGGCTCCCTACGAGATGCAAGTGGAAGATCTAAACTAGAGGAAGGCAAAGAAAGGTTACCATCCGTGGTAGGAGAGGAAGGCAGTAAGGAGGTCGGGACTCGAGCAGGCGTGATAGACTGATCAACCTCGACATGGGGCAGTGGAGCTAGTGGTTCTTCAGTGGGGAAGATGTCTTCTTGTTGTCCTCCATCGCCATGACTATCCTTCTGTCTCCTGCTATATTTCCTGCCGTACAGCCTGTCTTCCTCCTCTTCCACCAAGGTCCTTCCTTCCTCCCTGCTATCAGGACCAGTACCAGTAGGCCTGACAGGGCACGGTATAAGTCCAACCACTACCCTCCTGTCATCAGTCTCCCCCTCTCGACCAACTCCTCCTGTGCTTGGAGAGGCCCCAGTATCAAATACTGATGTAGGATCTGTCAGTCCTCCATAAAACGGTTCAGTCTCCCTGAACGTCACATCCATGCTCACAAACAGCTTTCTTTCTGAGGGACTCAAATCATATAAATAGAAGTGATAGCCTCACTTTGGAGGCTAATCACACTTTCCCCAAAAACCTACATGGTATCAGAGCCTTTCTGATTTGAAGGATACCCAACAAATATACATTTAATTGCCTGAGCATCCAGCTTCCCCACAGAGGGTCTATGATCCCTCACAAAGCATGTGCATCCGAACACTTTTGGTGGAACTACAAAAGTGTTCTTTCCCATAAGAATCTCACATGGAGACTTCATACCAAGGATCCGTGAAGGCATCCTGTTGATAAGATATGTGGCTGTCATCACTGCTTCACTCCACAATATCTTAGGTACATTCATGGTGAGCATGAGTGACCTAGTTACCTCCAACAAGTGTCTATTTTTCCTTTCAGCAACTCCGTTCTGTTGGGGGGTGTTGGGGCAAGTGGTTTGATGAGTTATCCCACTCTCAGATAGGTAGGATGCAAACTCCCTGTTTACATACTCAGTCCCATTATCCGTTCTCAAGACACAGATCCTGGCCTCATACACGTTCCTGACACTTCTATGGAAGTCCTGAAAACACTTCAGCGCTTCGCCTTTGTTTTTCATCATATAAAGCCATGTCATCCGAGAGTGACAATCTATGAAGGTGATAAACCACCTGAACCCACTCACTGAAGTCACTGGGCAGGGCCCCCAAACATCTGAGTGAATAAGATGAAATTTCTCTACACTCCTCATCCCTACACTAGGATATGACGTCCTAGTGTGTTTCCCAAATTCACATGCATCACATTTCAAATTCATTTCATTCACTCTATTCAAAATACCGGGATACATTTTACTCAAAATATCAAAGGGCAAGTGTCCCAACTGACAGTGCAACAAAAGTACATCCCTTTCCTTCTCTCCACCAACGACAGCCAGTGCAGCATCCCCACTAGCTCTGTCAAGATACCACAGTCCATCACGCCTGACGCCAGTCCCAAGCCTCCTCCCAGTCTTCCTTTCCTGCAACACACAATGAGTAGAGTCAAAAGTAATGCTACAGTCGAGATCATCAACAATAGAGCCAACAGATAAGAGGTTGACTGGAAATGATGGGACGTGAAGGACAGAAGAGAGGCGTATGGAGGGAGTGCACTGAATAGTACCAGTCCCTCTAATGGGTTGGGATGTGCCATCAGCTGTCTGAACGGTTTCATGAATGGAATGTGGTTTATATGTGGAAAATTGTCTATATGCTCTTGACACATGACTAGATGCACCTGAGTCAATAATCCACTCTATATGATCTCTACATGAAAGGGCTAATCGGTTACCTGAGCCTGTGTGAGCGAAGTGGGCAAAGTTACCGAATGGCGAGGCAATATCCCCAGTCTGGTCTGCATGGCTCTCCGAGCTCTCAGTAGTAGACCTGGACTGTCTCCGTTGCTCTAGGTCTGACGCCTCAGCTGGCGTAGCCTCAATCATCACTGTCTCATGTCGTCCATCAGCGGTAGCAAAGTTGGCCCGTGGGCCACCGCGACCTCGTCCACGGCCTCCACGGCCCCAACGACCTCCTCCTCTGCCTCCAGTGCCACGTCCTCGTCCACCGCCCTTCTGTGGGCAGTTGAAGCTCAGGTGCCCCTTCACCCCACATGTGTAGCACTCTCGATCCTCGCTCACTATTGCCACTGGGGGTACAGCCAGTGCAGCCCGAGTGACCTGAGTACCCTCATCCTTCATAACCCTCAGTCTGGTCTCCTCCTGTGCCATTGCAGCTATGGCCTCCTCCAGGGACGGGATGGAGGATAGGTGGCACATACTCGCCCTCCTGGCCTCAAAGTCTCCATTCAGGTTCCTCAGAAAGTGTGTCACACGCCTACGCTCCACCCACTTCCTGTGTATCGCAGCGCTCCTAGGATTAGGCAGGTCAATAGGGTCATAGTGATCCAACTCTGACCAAAGCCTTTTCAACTCCGCAGAGTAGGCTAGAATAGTCATCTCCCCCTGCTTCAAGGTGTCGACCTTGCCCTGAACCTCCATCATGAGCATCACATTCCCTGCTCCAGAGTACATTTTCTCCACCATACTCCAAATCCCCGCAGCACTCTCTATGGCCTCCACCATCCCAGCAATGGGTGGAACCATCGATGTCATCAACCAAGCAGCCACCAGTGAGTTGGTGGTGCTCCAGACTTTCCAATCATCCCCATCCTTGTCCAGCGGTTCCTTGCATGAACCCAGAACGACGCCTTCTAACCCCTTCGACCTCAGAATGAGAAGCACCCTCCTGGACCAACTGAGGTAATTCTTCGTCCCTTCCAATTTCACATCATTGGGCATCAATTCCAGCTTCTGCACGGGACGTGAAGGCGTCGATCCACTCGAGGATCCCAACTCCTTCGAAGCAAGTAGCTTCGTTATCTCCCCGATGAAGGCCTTCATGTCCGCTGAAGTAAGGTTGTCCCCCATCTCTTCAGATCCGCAGATCTCTCCTTTCTCCCTCCTTAGATCCGCAGATCTACTTCTCCTTCTCCTCTTCTAGGTCATACCCTAACCGTAAATCTATGGAGTCCTCTTCATGGCTCTACCATAGATCTAGGGTTAGGGTTTTTTTGGGATTCTCTTTTTGTAGCTAGTTTAGGGCTTTGTGGTGGCTAGAAGAGGGTGTGCAAGGGAATAGGAGGGAGATGGCGGCGGCAGCAGGCGGCGGAAGCTACCGGCGGCAGCAGGAGGCGCGGCGGAAGTAACCGGCGGCAGCGGCTGCGCGCGCAGACGGCAGCGGCGGTGGCGCGCGCTGCAGGCGGCGGCGGCGGCGCGCGCTGCAGGCGGCGGCGGTGGCGGTCTGTGCGGCAGGCGGCGGCGGCGTGTAGGGTTAGGCGGGTTTTGGGTTTTAGGGTTTTAGGGATGTTTTTAGCTCTGATACCATGTAGGTTTTTGGGGAAAGTGTGATTAGCCTCCAAAGTGAGGCTATCACTTCTATTTATATGATTTCACACTTTCTTTACACACACACCCAATTTACTCACACACTACTCAATACAAAGTAATCAATAATATAAAATTGCTTGTAGCTGCTGCACAAGATTGATTGGTGCGAAGTAGTCATTATGCAAGCAATCATCAGTCATTTTGTAATCACCCGAGAGTGGATTGTTCAGGCATCAAGTGGTGAAAGCTACTTCAGTAGCACAACAGGTAAAAACACCGGAAATCTTGTGATTGTTGTGAATGGAAATAACCGGAGTCGGTTAGGATTGCGGGTATCTTTGAGATACGCCCATATCAATGTATTCTATCTTTGTACTCTCCTACAATGCCTATAAATAAAGGGCTGGGGGTTCCTCCCCCAGTAGTTAATTCATAACACGTTATCAGCACGAGCCTCTAAATTTTTTTTCCACAAATTTTTTGTTTTCCGTTCGTTGCGAAGGCGAAGGCGGGAGATCCACGAGTGCGGTGCAAGGCTTCCTCAATCGAGCGTCGTCATCCGTGTAGAGCTTCGAGCAAACGTCGCTATATCCGGAGGACGGATATAGAGGTAAAAACTCTAAAAACAATGTTTTTAATCATACGTATGATTGCACCTCCCCTAGATCTCGCAAGATCGTCATGGGGATTCATCGTCGCCTTGAAAACGACGGATTTTTCATCCCAAAAATAGATTTTTTTCGGGTTTTTGGATTTCTTTTTGCCAAAACCCTAAATCAACCCCGCCGGCGGCCTCGCCGTCGCCCCCCCCCCCCCCCCTCGCCGCGAGGCCGTCCCCCCACAGGGGGGGCGACAGTCGTCGCGCCTCCTTGTAGGGGGGTGGCGGCGGCCCTCTCTGCCGCCGCCCTCCCCTGCAGGGGGGGCGGCCGCCGCCGCTCCCCCCTGCAGGGGGGGCGGCGGCCCCCGCGAGGCCGCCCCCCTGCAGGGGGGCGGCCGCCGCCGCCGCTCCCCCCCAGGATGCCGCCGCCCCCCCCTGCAGGGGGCAGCGGCCCCGTCGCTCCCCCCTGCAGGGGGGCGGCGGCCCGGCGGCCGCGCCCCCCGCCCCCCCCCCCCCCCCCCCCCCCCCGCCCCCCCTGCAGGGGGGCGGCGGCGGCGGCGGCGCCCCCCTGGCAAAACCCTAACAGAAAAAAAAACACAGATCTGTGGGCCTGAAGCCCACAGCAGATCTGTGGGCTTCAGGCCCACAGATTTCAAAAAAAACAGATCTGTGGGCCTGAAGCCCACAGCAGATCTGTGGGCTTCAGGCCCACAGATTTCCAAAAAAAAGGCCTATGGGCCTGAAGCTCATAGGTCGACTGCGGGCTTCAGGCCCGCAGGCTGATTTATCTGAAAAAAAAATTTGGGGGAGGCAAAGGGCTATAAACTCGCCTCAAAAGGCAACTTATTAGCCTAAAAATTAATTTAAAATGGGGATTCAAAGGCAAAATATTCGTGAAAAATCACGGTAAATTACGGGACAAATATCGGGCAGACAAGGGCGTTTTGGGGATCTTTTGGGGGGCTTTTGGGATGATGAGGGAACCTTTTTCCTCATACAAAAGAAAATGTTAATTTTGGGCTCTTAATCAGTTTAATTGATTAAACACATTTGCTTTACAACATATGCATCGTAATTTCTTTTACATGCTTTACATCTCTGGCAAAATTATGTGGATATTATATGCGTGGTTGTGCATTTTATTTAAAACTTAATAATTAGGAAGATCCTGCGACCGCTCTGCCGTTAGTTACCTAACCTAACGGTGTATGACGTTGTCCAGTGGTCCAATAATTATTAAGTGATTAAATATTGTTTTATCCTCATATGAATAAACTGCCTGTGATGTCTGTGAATGAAAATGTTGATGAGCACAATATTTCTACATGAATTGCTAAATGTGGTTTTTGGATCGGCCGTTTAGTCCCACAGTTTATTTCCGGCACTTTTCTTTTATTTTTGAGAGAAATTGTAGTGAGGAATTTATGTAAATGTCAAAGAAAGAAGACCAACTTCCATGGAGACGGAGGCCATGCTTGAAGATGGAGATATCATATGGGACCCACGGGGTTTCCAAAGTTGTATTTTCATTTTATTCAAGCTACAAATTTGTATAATTTGGACTGTGGAATTTTGGACTCTTTCTTGTGGGACTGACCGATCCACACGTTTAGCTTTTCGTTAAATATTGCCTCCGCATGAAAATGTTTTCTTTGATTAAATATTAATTCATGCATTTTGTGCTCCACTAGATAAATGGCTAAAATTGCAAGCATTAATTTCGAAGTACTGGAAGCATCAGGTAGAAACTATCTAAGCTGGCAGCTAGATGTAAAGTTTCACCTACGGGCAAAGTCCTTCATTGCTGCTATGGCTGAAAAAGAAAATGTTAGCGATATAGAGAAGGCGCAAGCCATCATCTATATTCGCCTCCATGTGGACAAGACCTTAAAGGCTGAATACCTTACGGTCAAAGATCCACTTGAACTATGGACTACCCTTGAGGACATGTATAAACATCAGAAAGATGTTATACTCCCAAGGGCACGATACGAGTGGGAGAACCTGAGACTGCAGGACTTTAAGTCCATTGCTGAGTACAACTCAGCACTTTTTAGCATCACCTCACACCTGAAGCTGTGTGGTGAGAAAGTCTCAGAAGATCGCATGCTGGAAAAGACGTATACGTCTTTCCATGAAAAAGATGCGATACTCATGCAGCAATACCGTGAACGCAAGTTCACCAAGTATTCTGAGCTGCTGTCATGTTTTCTCATGGCTGAATAAAACAGAGAGCTTCCCCTCGCCACTCACAATATGCGCCCCTCTAGCACTGCCCCCATCCCAGAAGCTCATAATGCCTCTTCTTCTCGAAAGAAGAGAGACAACAAAAGAAAAGAAAGACCACAGAAAGGGGGACAGAACAAAAAAAAGCTAGGGGCCAAGTCCAGCAACGAAGCAATGAAAAGAAGCGAAAGTTCACGTGGCACAGAAATAGCAAAAATAGAGATGATGCACCCACACCCAAGAGGAAATAGGAAGACCAGTGCCAAAATTGTGGCATGAACGGCCACTGGTCCAGAGTGTGCCGAACTCCGCAGCATCTACAGGATTTGTATAAAGAGAACAAGAAAAATAAAGCTGAAACAAACCTGATGACCTCTGATGCTCCAGTCAAGTTTTCAGCTGACAACTTCGAAAATGATGACTTGCTTGATTAGCCTTTATTTTTATCTTAGCAATTTGTTTTGAGAATAATTTATGAGAGCATTTTAATTATGAAATTTGTTCTGAATGAAAATGTTTAGTAGACAATAAATGAAAATGTTTATCTGAATATGCATGTGCCTAACGATTCATCTTTTAATAGATGAAACTGCTCTCATAAATAATTAGTAGACAATAAACACGTACGATCTCTTTCAATACAAAGCCCAATATCAGGGCTATATTGAAGATCCAGGGAATGCAACACTGTTGCCCCCAAACGACACAAAAATAAAGGATGCACTAATCCCTCCGAATTCCAAAAGAAACTTTCTAAGTTTCAAGGACATCCGTTTCAACGGATTCCACTTGGAAACAGCAAATGTAAATGAAAAAAAAATTACCGTATGCAACGTCTCAAGAAAAAGGAGTAAAATCCACACTTGAACGTTTTGAGAGCCTTATAGGCCTCCACCATACGAAGATTCGGAGAAAGGAAGCAGAATTAAACGGAGCACCTGAAGTGCCCGACATCAGCCGAGTTTTTACTCCGGCATGATGGACTTGGCCACCCTGGATTTGTGATGATGCATCGCATCTTATCCTATGGGTATGACTTGAAGAACCATAAGATTCTTCAGAAGGGAAAAAATCCCTCGCATCCCTTACTATAAGGGAAAACTAATTGCAAGGCCATCTCCACGATAAGTTGAAAAAGAATCTCCACGCTTCCTCAAAAAGAATACAAGGAGATAGATGTGGATAAAATCCACCACCCCTAGTGGGCTATTTCAGTACTTCACTGTACTGATAAATGCATCCTCAGAATATTCGTACGTGTGTCTACTACAGACCCGCAACTTAGCTTTTCCAAAGCTATTGGCACAAAAATAAAAATGTTGCGGGCACATTTCCCAGACAATAAAATGTTGTAAATAAGTCTGGTTAATGTTGGGAAATATACCTCCCAATCTTTTCAAGAGTAATGCCAATCAACGGGAATTGAAAATGAACATATAAGTGTCGCATGTTCATACCCAAAATGGGTCGGCAAAGTCACTAAAAAGTAGACTCCAATGGACTGAACGTCCATTAAATCCCGATTGCCTATGGATGCATGGGGACATGCAAACTCTGCATGCTGCATCGTAAATGAAAATAAGACCCTCTGGAGGTCAGAGTCTCCAATGCAACTTGCATATGGAATGCCACCGAACATTTCTCATCTGAGAATCTTCGGTCGCGCAGTCTTAAATCCCCATTGCACCACCAAAGAGGACCAAAACGGTACTCAACGTCGCCTAGGTATCCATGCAGGGTTTGACTCATCCTCACTTATAAGATACCTAGAACCCCAAACGGGGGACGCATTTAAGGCACATCTTGAAGACTGTGATTTCGATGAGACGAGTTTCCCAAAAATAGGCCCAGATACTAGAAAATCTGGCGCGAAGAAAATTATAACGTGGGATACAAAAAGTTTGACCCACTATGATCCGGTAACAATACAATGTGTAGATGAGATCCCGAAGATCCTCCACATACAGAACACTGTTTACCAATTACCGGAATCATTTATTGACAACCAGAAGATTGTCAGATCACACATCCCTGCTGCAAAAACTCCAGCTAGGATTGACATCCCCGAGAATGGATGCAATCCACCAGCAGCAGAAGTGGCTGATCCTCAACAGAAAAGAGGCAGACCACCAGGCTCCTAGGACAAGAAACTCCTGGTGACCTTAAGACAATACTACCACAGGACAATGAGCTCCTGTCCACACCATCACCCTTCCCGGAATCCACTGCAGAGGAATTGCCGGGAAAAAGTGAAATTAAGTAAATGTTGTACGTACTGGGGAGGTGTTGGACAGATAGAACATAAATTGTCGACAATGTATTCACGTATCATATTGCCATATACATCGCAATGGCGATGATGTTTATAAATTATCGTTCCACACTCCGTTGCTAGAAGGCAAACGTAGAGATTGGCCAAACGTGGAACGTGGCAATAAAAGATGAGCTGGACTCACTTATGAAACGTGAAATGTTCGGACCTGAAGTCCAGACACCAAAAGGTGTCAAACCTGTGGATAAAACAAAGTATTGCAAACATAAGAAAAATAAATACAAAATCGTATGCTATACGGTACAACCTATAGCCCAAGGAAAATTTCGCTGAAACTAGGGATCGAACAAATTCAAATGAGCATGTCTCATAAATGATGCATCAGTCTCCCTAAGTTATCAAAAGCGAATACCTTACGATTTGGCGAAGGAAAATTTTAGATATGCTGTTATTGGATGTTGTGACTGCATACCTTCGTGGATATCTTGTAAAGATAATTTCCACATTTCCTTAAAATGCCTGAATAGACTTCAGGACGTCTATTCAAGAAAAACAATAAGTATAATAAATAAATGTACAACCAAGAGAATCACTTGACAAGTCAATGATTCCTACTGAAGGTTGTCTTTGCATCTGTGCAAAGAACAGGATTAGAGATCTTAGTTGTAGACAACTAACATCTCATCGGATCTCCTGAAGAGAAAACCGAAATAAATGTACAAGCCTGACTTTTAAACATGAAATAAAAAGACCTAGGCAAATATAAAGTCATGGCTCATAGAATCCTGTTATAAACGCCCAGAAGTGCGTTGGAGAAATTAAAAGGACCATTGTCATCCAAAGTACACCTACGGTGGTATACTCAATGGATGTACAAAAAGAACCCTTCCGATCGCTGGAAGAGGGGGAGGATATAACTGGTCCCAAAGTCCCTTACCTAAGTGCAATCAGGCACTCCTGGCTAACTGCATGCGTCCCGATACAGCAATTGCAGTAAACTCATTAGCCAGAGATAGTTGGCACCTAAAAAGGGCCATTAGACCGGAGTTAAGCCTTCTGCGCTTCCTCCAAGGGTCAAAAGATTCGGGCTTACAAAATGAATTATCATCCTCCAATGTTCATGCAAATGCAGGTTTCAGGTCCAGTCCCGATGCTGAGAAATCACAGAACGGGTACCCACAGTGGGATGGCCATCCCCTGCAGATCTGCAAAGCAATTTATGAAGGCGACATCTTCCTATCATTCCGAGATCCTCACCACACCAATGGTGTACTTGAGGGCGCCTGCGGGTACAGCACATCCCAATGACGATTGGGATATAAGCTGGTATTGTGGAGCTAACCACATAGTCTGAAGACATCATCAGAGGCGACAATACTTAGCACACCTCTCCAGAGTTTCTGGATTCAGCAGCTACTTAATTGCAATAACTTTGTAATCTGTGTATATTTTCGGAATGTTGTAAATAGGAGTGATGAGATAAGCCTAAGAGATCTGAAAGCCTAAGAGCTTTTACAGATCAGGGGGAGTTGAGGGAATTTGTACTCTTTTCCCTTAGCTATGGTTTTTCCCACTGGGTTTTCCATAGCCAAAGGTTTTAACGAGGCAAATCACATCAACTCTGGATCCTGAAGTATCCACCCCTCTGTGACGCTCAGAATCCAGAAGTATTCATGAGCAGAGTCACTTGCACAGATCAGGGGGAGTTAAAGAGCGTTTGTACTCTTTTCCCTTAACTATGGTTTCTCCCACTGGGTTTTCCATAGCTAAAGGTTTTAACGAGGCAAACCTCACCAACTCAGGATCCCAAAGTATCCACCCCATGTGAGACTCTTATTACGCTCAGAATCCCGAAGTACTCTTGAGCAGAGTCCACACCTATGGCTGGATAAGGGGGAGTGTTGTGAATGGAAATAACCGGAGTCGGTTAGGATTGCGGGTATCTTTGAGATACGCCCATATCAATGTATTCTATCTTTGTACTCTCCTACCATGCCTATAAATAAAGGGCTGGGGGTTCCTCCCCCAGTAGTTGATTCATAACAGTGATTTATTATTAAATTTCCAATTTGTATTATTTCCAAAATGACAAGGTTCAATAGGTTACTGCAATTTACTTCGGCCACGTGATTGAGAATACACAGCAATAATATTTCCTAATATTTCCAAGAAAGAAGATATTGGCACCTAACTATTTATCTAAAAAAGGTATAAGAGGGAGGAGGAGGGTGTTCTGCGGTGAAATCAACAGAAAACGAAAGCTAGGGAGATGCGAGGTAAAGTTGATATAAAGGGTAAAAATGAAATGAATTGTGGCAAATTATTAAATAACTGGATTTTGGTGAGGTGAATTCATAAAGTTACGCGGTGCAACTAACAACACTCAAAATAAAAGGACATCTCTTTGAATTACAAAATACCATATATGTCCAACAATACCCCACTATTTCAAAATTTAAAGGCAATGGATATAAGAACTATGTGAAGGACAATAGAAAATGTGAGAAGAAATATAATAACAAATTATGTTGGTAGCGGCGACTTTCGGTCTATGAATCACTACTTAATGTATGTAAATATGTTCTAAAAGAAGTTGGTGAAACTTATAGTTTCTGAACCAACCTTCATGAAATAATATTATTGTAGATTATTGACTCACAATCCGTATTGAGTTATTAATAAACAAGCTGCTCTAACAGGTTAGCACGTTATGGCTATGTACCATTCATGGAAGTTCTGTAATGAACATATCCAAGTTCGCATAGAAAGCGGCCTTACTTCTACACTCATATAATTGGAACCATCAAATGTGCTCGACGATCACACACACACACACACACACACACACACACACACACACACACAAACCCAATAAGAGATATCATATCCATTAAGAGCCGTATGCTTATCATTTATCATCGCCGAAAGCACTATCTACATCATAAGAAGGGACACGTAAAATAACAATATGATATTGCGTCTCCAAGTCAACAAGTGGCTTGTTATTACCGATATGAAATAACATAAGTTATGTTACCATCACTCTCGACCTTTTGTTTCAGGCATAAATCATATTCCCCTCTATGTATTTTTCCTAATTTCCTATTTAGTGGTTTTGTCAGACGGTCCATCAAATTCATCTATGATCTCATATAATCGAGGGATATTATCCGACTACCTAGCGGTTGCCTCACGATAGAGTGCTTTAGGCATATATTCTCATTCCCATTAAAAAAATTTATTACTAGCTTTTGCAATTACAGTTTGACCATCACAATGGATAGACATCGATGATACTATTTTTGTAAACAAATGTGAAGATCTCTAAGAAGGTTATTAATCCATTCGTCTTCATTACATACCTTTTCTGAGGCAATGAACTTGGATTCCATAGTAGACCGAGCAAGACATGCTTGCTTGGATGAATTCTAAGACATTGTGCCTCCACCAAAAGTAAAAATATAATTACTTCTACACTTTAGCTCATTTGAATCCAAAATCCAGTTTGCATCAGTAAATCCTTCCAATACCAATAGAGAGCCACTGAGTTCCTTTAGATATCTTATAACTCTTGATAATTCATTCCAATGATCACGTTAGGACTTTGAGTTAGCGACTCAATCTACTAATAGCATATGCAATATTAGGGCAAGTACAATTCATTAAATATATCAAACTACCAATGATTTGAGCAATTTAGTTTGAGAAACTAAATCACCATTATTTTTAGCAAAAAGCAAATTAGCATCATATGAATGTTTTTATCATAATATCTAAATTTTTCAAGCACCTTTTTAAATGTTATGTTCTCGTGAAAAAATAATGCCATTAGATGTCTCAATTAACTTGATACCTAATACGTACATATTGACCTCACCAATAGTCTTTACGTCAAAACTATAAGACAAGAACAATTTAGTTTCGTTCACAATTATTACATTGGTGCCAAAAATGAGCATGTCATCAACATACAAGCAAATAACGACACCAATATTTTTATCAAACTCTGAATAAATATATATATCTATGCCATTAATAAATAACCATTGGAAAGAAAAACATAATCAAATTTATCATGGCATTGTTTGGGAGCTTGTTTCAAGTGATAAAGTGATTTAACAAGCTTGTTTCATGCCATTGTTTGAGATATGCTCCATCAACAAATAGAGACAGCTATAATTGGGTACAAACTGTAGTCATTTTTGCAATTGATGCAAAAGTCTCCTCATAATCCGTACCATTCTCCTAAGAGTATCCCTTAACTATTAATCTAGTTTTATATCATTCAATAGAGTCATCAAACTTAGTTTTAATTTTATAGACACCGCAAGAAGCAATTGCTCATTTTTTCGATAATAGAGGCACCAAATCCCAAGTATGTGTCTGATGTAGTGTAGTAAGTTCTTTAGCCCTAGCATTCTGCCAAAGTGGATCACAAACATATTCTCTTAGGGCAAATGCTCAGAAAGACAATGAACAACTGCTAATAAGGAAACAAATGAGCTAGAATAAGAAAAATAAGTAAAATTTAGTGGCTTAGTGGACTTGGCTTAGTGGACTTACGAGTATGTGTAAGGTAGCGAGGAGCAGGATGATCCATAGTTTTAGGAAATGATTGTGTATGTGCATTACTACAAAAGATACCTTTAACAGCGCTTAAATAAGGTCTTTAATAGCGCTTCTACATGCCGTCTATCTCGCCGTTGCTAAAGGGGGGCTACTTTTAGCGCTTTACAAGTGCTGTCAAAGGTCCCAATAGACAACGCTTTTTAGTACAACCGCTGTTAAAGGTCCACAATAGACAGCGCTTGTACTAAAGAAGCGATGTCTATTGGAACCTTTAACATCGTTTGTTTAGTACAAGTGATGTCTAAGGTCCCAATAGACAGCGCTTCTTTAGTACAAGCGTTGTTAAAGGTCCACCATATACAACGTTTGTACTAAACAAGCACCGTCTATTGGAACATTTAGCAGCGCTTGTACTAAACAAACGTTGTCTATTGGAACCTTTAACAGCAATTGTTTAGTACAAGCGTTGTCTAAGGTCCCAATAGACAATGCTTGTTTAGTACAAACGCTGTAAAAGGTCCACCATAGACAGCGATTGTATTAAACAAGCGCTGTATATCTGGGACCTTAGACAGCGCTTGTTTAGCAAGCACTGTCTAAGATCCCAAATAGATAGCACTTGTTTAGTACAAGCGCTGTTAAAAGGTTCCAGATAGACAGCGCTTGTTTCAATTCATTTTATTGTTTCTCCCTACGTTTTATATTTAAATAGATCCATTTAAAGTTCAAAATGCTTCAATAAACCACCAATAACATTAAATTACAAGAACCAATCAAATTAAATTGCTTTTATTCAACAATCACATAAATTAGACATAAATTAGATCATGTGCATTGATATTAGAAGATGATTCGTAATACAAACAAGAAACATTATCGCATATAAAATTTAGTAGTGATTATCCATTAAATCGCTCCTTGAAGAATACATTTCCCGACAAGTTGCAAATTGCAACTTCTGATTCTGAAACAACTCACTAATGCTTCTGGTTTCAGCCCAACATAGGGAAGGTTAGGTTGGCCAAGGACTTGGGTATGTTGCTGGAAAGAGAATTGTATGACTGGTTCAGAGATGCTGAATATTGAACAATCCACCGAGCGTTCTGGAATCCGACCTTTGAACGAGTTATTAGAAAGATCAAGGTTTTTAAGCATCTGCAGGTCCCCGAAAGAAGTCAAATTGTTACCATATAAGAGGTTCATGTACAAATACATTGTATCCACAGCCTTCAAGTTTCCCACCCGTGAGAGGATTGAGCCACTCAGACAATTTTGGTGCAGGATGAGCTTGATGAGTCCGCTCAGTCTCCTAGCACCCAACATTTGCGCAGCAGTAACTGCTTGATGAGATCAAGGCAGAGATAGCGCTTGATGTCGCGCCTTAGACCTTCTGGAAAGTCTTTGATCATCTCTATTTCATCCTCGCCTCTCATCATAGCCCACCTCTGGCGTTCGTACTGGCGGACCCTCTGCTTCAGCAGCGAGGAAAGTTGCCTCCTCTTCATCCACCACTCTATGTCTCTGCACCTCAGTTGCATCTTCCTCTTCCTCGCCATGACCGCATGCAAGAACACCTACCGTACCAAGCATTACCAGTTTAGAATGAACGATCAAGGATAACACAACAGTTCGCAAAAGAGCTCGAAAAAGAGTGAACATCATAGGACTGATATGATACCTGAATGTTACCGATCAACAAAGTGAACAGCATCAGACCACTCAACACGATGACTATACTGAATAACACCTCCAGCCAGTGACGTGTCGGCTCAAGAGAATTGCCGAAGGTGCTGCAATATAACATGCCAAGATTAAGCGCATAGTTCAATTGATTCTTTATGGCATGCTATGTTTTGTTATACTTATACCTGAGAGTCATAAGGCCCCAAAATATCGGATACATGATCTTGACAGCTGAGTGAATTGCTGGAAACAACGGGGAGAGCCCAGTTGTAGATCCCATAAGGAAACGGGCCGTCCACATTCAAATACACCGAATTGTCCAGGACAGAATGTATCCGATAGTCTATTTTGAGATAGTCTATTTTGAGAACACCGAAAGCTCATGGGGATGGTCGACGATAGTCTATTTTGAGACAGTGACAAGTGTTGTAGTCCACTGAGATTGCCAATCGAATCCGGAATAGGCCCAGACAGTTGAGATTGCCACTGAGATTGGAACCGGTGTAGGCTACTGCCTCTCTGGCCGCTAGGGATAATATATCAGTACATGAGAATTGCCCAGGACAGAATGCTTCAACATAGACTTTATCTTTGAAACCGACTCTGTGTTCCTTATTCCAAAGTTTTTGTATGACAACATCTCTGAAGTTATACCTTGGCTGTGTTCAGAATCCAAAAGTATGGATGCATTACAACCCTACGAAGAGTAGGATATATGTACAATATGGTTCAAAAACTGAAAAATGTTGCATAATTCCATAATGTAACGTGCTTGGAGAACTGAATGTGTGCTAACCTGAACTTGGCCATCATGGAAGAGGAGCCATAGAAATGCTGAGGGCAACCGGTGGTCAGAAACAAAGATCAGGATAATCGCATACTTAACAATGGCCTCTAAGTCTGGGCATGAATTCTTGTAGTAATCTATGGAGAGTGCATAACCTTGACATATGCCGACTGAGCTAAGCATCGCATGACATGCAACGCATTGCATAAGCTGCAGATGTTTCAGGGAACATGCTCCTACAAAATATAGAAATCGATACAAGGAGCTGATGTTATCGTGCAAATGAGAGTGTACAATTCATTCAGGAAAATATATATTGGAAATTAATAGTCAAACATAAGAAATATGTCGATCAACCATATTTTGGATAATAGAAGCAATGCTTACCACCATGTAGGTGATTACCACCATGATCGGATCGGTTCAGCTCCTCTCGACTTGTTTCCTTGCAGGGCAGCCTTTGGAGCTGCTGCATCTGTAGTAGCCCCTGCAAGTAATTGTACACGCGGAGCTCATAAGGATTTTTTTCTAACGATTATTGTACATTGAACGTAGTCGCAATTTCACGTGGGAAAAACAAACTGAACTTTATGCATGATGATATGTATATATGTTAAATTACAATGTTACATTTACTTGGTACTCAAATGAATAATTGGGTGTTATATGAGAAAAACTAAAGAGAGATATGCAAATATTAGTTAGTAATAATGTACTCAAGTGACTAAATAGAATCAAACTTTTTTCCCTTAATTTCCTTGACCAAGAAAATTATACTTTGGTTTGAATTTTTATGATCATTTTCAGTTTTTGTGGAGAAATTAATATATATGTTTCAAAATTTTAATGTTGGACAATTGAACTAGTGATCTATTATACATTTTTATGACAGAGGAAAGAAAAAAACCAACAGATAGAAGAGAGTTCCACTTAATTATGTCTTTGGTTTAAAATTAAAGGCAACTATTTTTTTTCATTTAAAAGGAAAGAAGGGGGGGGAGAGAGAATGTGTGTGTACATGTCAAGGGTTCTCTATTTCTTCAACTCCTCAATTCACCAATCAATCTTATTTTCTAAAGCATATGATGATGATGATTATTATTATTATTATTATTAGGAGAAATTAATTAGGATTCAAAATTAATTAAATTTAAGTGTGTACCTTGGGTAAGGAGAGCCCTTGATGGGGTTTTGGCCATACTTCCTCCAAGAGCACAGATCAGATGGCACTATTCCTTATGTCTGACTATTGTCCAAACGAATGCTTGATCACTGGGTAAGTTGCAGGCACTATTCCTTTACTCAATTGTGGGAATCTATGGGTAGGAGAGGTGAAATTGGAGAGCTGGGCATTAACAACCGCCATTAGATTTTAAGTTCTTCAATCACGTATAGGTTTTTCCTCTCCTAACCTAAGACAAATACATGTCAATATTTATAGTGCTGAGAAGATCACTTATGCAATAAATTGGAGGTGGCCAAGTGGATAAGTGAATATTTTTAGCATGCATGCATCAATCTATATACTTAAAGACCACTCATTATTGACTAAGAATTTTTCTTTTTTTTTGGATTAATATGATGCCTTGTAAAGTACTTGATTGTATTGCTTCGGGTCTATTTTTTTGAATTCACATTATGTGAATTATAACTCTGTATTATATTAATCAAAAGTAAATATTGGTTTATACAAGACAATTCTAACAACCATTTACTTCACTGATACTGTAAAATACATAGAACAAGTGTGTCTGAAGCGCATGTCCGACACGTTTCCGACATGTTTCCGACATTACACGGATTCACGACAAGAGTGCTCGGCGCAATGAGCATTGAAAGAAGAATTTCAATTGAAGGATGAAAAATTTTACCTGTGGGGGGATTCCGATTTGAAGAAGCACAGGGTTTATAAGCATACCATCGCCACTGCCGAAGAGGCACTTAGAACCCCAGACAGAAGTGCAGCCAAAGGAAAAACAAATGTAAGAAGTGCTTTGATCCTAGGTTGAACTATAACTTCCTACAAATGCGAGTTAAGAACTCGTGTGAATCCTTTTTGTGAAGTGATGAAGTTGTTTTGTGAAATTGCAAAATCATTTAATTTACAAGTGACTATAGAAGTAAATAGTGGCTAGGAACTAACCTGGTTATCTTTCTCATGATCAGGTGTTTGTTGCTTTGATTTGCAATTCTGATGCAGGATACATGCTGTAACACGAACTGCAAGAGGAACTTGGAATAAAGTGACTAGCCAGTATATAACTCCACCTGGCCTAATTCGTATCATTTTCTGTGCAGAAATTCAGATATTGCTAAAGATTAAATTAAATAGGCAAAGCAACTATTAGAAAAGCAATAAAACACTGAGATGGAGGTCTTCAAACCATGTACCTCCGTCTGAGTCTGGTTCTGGAACCAGAATTTGACCTGACCACTCTCGAGGGAGAGACGCAGATCAAACCTTATGGCGCCCCCTGCCATCCCATGTTGTTGGAGGAAAATTTTATAAATTTTCGTTTTTTTCTTCAGATTAACAAAGTAATTAGAATTAATTTCTCATTCAATCTTTGTTAACTCATGAACGATTTTGTATACAACATGTATTGATATAAAGTGCATGCATATAAAGTGAATATAAAGAACTCTGGTTCATGGATGTACAACATGAAGTACATCACTACATTGTACCATATGGTCCAAATTAACATGCATGTAAATGGTCACTTGAAGACCTCACTTTCAGCTACATCTACCTATTTTTTATGGCACTCTTTAAAAGTTACCATACATGCATACAGCTCATTTCATTGGTCATTGAAATTTAATAATTTGTCTTAAGTCAGTGATACTTGGATCAGTTACTAATCAAAATTTCACATCTATCTCGTATTAATTAATTCTTTTTTTGGAAGTCAAATAAGTGTCTCGTGCAAAGTATAAAAGAGAAAAAATGTTTAATGAACTGACATTACTCACAATTCAGAAAATTAATGAATGTGTTGTCAATGGTGTGAAGTTTCAGCAGGATGCCGAGCCATGAAGAGACAAAATTAGAGTCTGAGGCAACTTAGAAAGGCTTAAACCCCTCATCTCTGGCCAAGCGTTTCAAAGCAAAGCTGAGCTGACTACTCGCATGTAAACTACCATGCACAAATCCCTTTTTGCTTTGCTTACTTTTCTGATATACTGCTTAATCCTGCACGTATTGATATATCCATTGAACAAATTGTTCTATAGTTCAACCAGATAAACTTCTCTTCTGAATCAATTTGATATACTGTTTATGGTGCCGCACATTGTATCTAAATGATGTTTTCATAATAATTTTATGAATTCCAAGTCTGCCAAGTGCCCAAGAGGCTTGCACATCAATTAAAAAGTAATAATAACAACTACGACAAAATACACATGCACAATTTTGAGGATATCTCTTAACAGATCCACTGTAACAACAATAAAAACATATAGAGACAAGGTTACATCAGCTGGTGTGGATTGAAAGAAGTTAAGACAATGTCTTTAAATCAGCAGGACTTAGAATGCAGAATTAAAAGAATGAAGTTGGGGTTGAACTAACCAATTCCAAATATTACCACATCTAATAGTATGTTTATTGAAATTTGATCCCTGCCTGGCTCCTCAAAGTCATGGAGTAAAATTTCTAATGGTTCAGGTTTCTTGAAATTATTGCATTGTCTCTTTCTACAGTTGCAATGTTTTATCTCCCAATTTACATGTTTCTCCAGTCGCTGATCTGAATTGTCGAACCATGTGCAGGACAACCAAAATGTATCCGACAGCCTACATGGTTCGGGAGATCGGGTGAGAGGTATGTATCAAGAAAGTAACGAGGGACACATCGATGGATCTAGTTCAGTCTCAACAATTTATGACTCAAATGAGGTCAGGAGGAAAAGACGCTTGATTGCAGATGGTAGAATAGCTTCTAACACTTACCTGAGAGAGGGACATAGATGGCTCAAAGTGCACTAATAAGCTAGATTCTCCCTCCCTCTCTGCACCTAAGGGTTACAGAAGCTGTTTTGATCGACTCTAAGGGTTTGTTTGTTTAGGTTTAGTTGGACGAACATGCGGTTCCCAAAATAAGGATAGGCTAAATTTGATGTTTGGTTAAGTGTCTGAAAAATAAGATAGTGTTGCAAAAGCAAAGAAGCACTCAATTTCTGTTGTTGGAACTGTGCTCATTTTGGATGCAATTCCAACTACCATTATTAGAACACAACAATTAGGGGCAACTAGCTTGTTAGCTTTAATTATAGAATCCCTCTATCCTTTTGACACGTAAGTATTAGTACTTATCAAGCTGTCCATTTTTTTGCAACTACATTAGGCCAAACATAAATTTTGTAAATTATGTATTTACAAAAGCAAAGCACACTAAACACAAATTTGATATCCAACATCATAAGTTAGTATTGCATGCAGTTGAAACAATATGGTTGATCCAACAACAAGAAACCAAACACACATTAAGTACACTGAGATCCCTAACATCATCCGACTGGCTAGCTGTTAGAGTAAATACCTGGCACAATTGGTAATTGGGAAACAAAAACATGTGTCTCTTTAACGTCTGCTCAATTTGTTAGACAACACATCTAGGCATCATCCAATCTGCATGTCATTTTTTAATTCATTGTATGAATGGCATAGGAATGATCCAATAGCAAACATGCTAATCTAATTTCACATGCAACAATTGCAAGCATCAAATGATTTTGCAACAAAACACATGAGAAATTTATCACATCAAGTGCATGTCTAATTACAGAAAAATCAACTTTTATTGCACAAAAACAATCAAACATCTAACGGGCAGGCAACAAAACACATCAAAAATCGCTGTATCAAATGAAACTAGTAATTAAATTTATAGAAAACCCAAGAAGAATCGCTAATGTAAAATTAAGTTCTATTGCTAAAATCAAAAAGTACCTCAAATTGGTTTGCAACAAGATACATTAAAAATATCAAATGCACACCAAATTACAACAATATCAACTTCTATTACCCAAAATCAATGAAACATTTAATGGGCAAGCAACAAAACACGTCAAAAATTGCTACATCAAATAAAACTAGGAATTGAAGTTGAAGATGTTAGACCTTAAGGAGAGTGACTACACTAGAGAAGAAGGATTGGATGAGTTGGTCTTTGTCGGGGTCGCTGTAGGCGGGATCTCTGATGAGAGCAAAGGTTTGTTGGCCCAGCAGCGCAGTTTCTTAGCGGGCACCGTCGACGGAGATCTGAATGCAGCCGTAGCAACCCGAGACGCTTGCCACCGATGGAGATCTGAATACACAGCGCTTCCTAATCGCTCGTCGCAGCAGCAAAAAACCCACATTAGGGTTTAGATCGATCGATTGATCGCTATCTCCACAAAATACACCGACGGAGAGCTGAATACACGTCGCTTCCTAATGGCCCATCGCAGCAGCAAAAAACCCACACTAGGTTTAGATCGATCGATCGCTATCTCCACACAATCACGGCGTGATGGCTGCTTTATCTCCACAAAATCACGGGTGACGGCTGCGATGGCGAGAAAAAAAGATTAGGGATGAAAAATTTGGTGGGGGGATATGCGCGGGGATGAAAAATAATAAACCTGCTTTATCTCCCCAAATTCACGGGGTGACGGCTACGAGAAAATTGGGTAACGGTCACTGGTCAAACATGGTTTTTAATTTTTACCACCAACTTTAAAAAGTTGGCTAGAATAACACCACAACTAAAAAAGAGACGAAAATACCACCGTTCGTTCCCAAACGTTAAAACCCAACAAAATTAAATCCCTCTGCGAAAACAATGGCAGCGGACGACGTTCTCCCTCCGGCGAGCGAAGCCCA
Organism: Scilla litardierei; assembly: GCA_030789695.1. Classification (NCBI taxonomy): domain Eukaryota; kingdom Viridiplantae; phylum Streptophyta; class Magnoliopsida; order Asparagales; family Asparagaceae; genus Scilla; species Scilla litardierei. Next base: position 126,679,063 of record CM061137.1, read on the forward strand.
GCACCTCGCACCGCCTCCAACTCCCCTCGACAGCCTCGACACCGCTCATCACCGCCAACCCACAACCCAACGACATCACCCCTCATCTACGTCGACGCCTAACTCCGACCACCACGCTTCGCCGTACTCCGACCACCCCGCATCTACGGAAACCCTCGACGTACTCCGACAAAGCCCTACGAGCCAATATAACATAGTATGCGCCAATTTGCGCCAATATGCGCCAATATACGCCAATTTACGTGACGTATATTGGCGTATATTGGCGCATATTGGTGCAAATTAGCGCATACTATGTTATATTGGCTCGTAGGGCTTTGTCGGAGTATGGCGAGGCGTTTCCGTAGAAGGGGGTGATCGGAGTACGGCGAAGCGGGGAAAACCCAACAAAATTAAATCCCCATGCGAAAACAATGGCATATTTGCGCCAATTTGCGCCAATATACCACCCCGCATTTACGGAAACGCCTCGCCGTACTTCGACAAAGCCCTACGAGCCAATATAACATAGTATGCGCCAATTTGCGCCAATTTGCGCCAATATACGACAATATACGTCACGTATATTGGCGCATTTTGGCGCATTTTGGCGTATACTATGTTATATTGGCTCGTATGGCTTTGTCGGAGTACGACGAGGTGTTTCCGTAGAAGCGGGGTGATCGGACGGAGTACTGCGAAGCGGGGAAAACCCAACAAAATTAAATCCCCATGTGAAAACAATGGCATATTTGCGCCAATTTGCGCCAATATACCACCCCGCATTTAGAGAAACGCATCGCCGTACTTCGGCAAAGCCCTACGAGCCAATATAACATAGTATGCGCCAATATACGCCAATATACGTCACGTAAATTGGCGTATATTGGCGCTTATTGGCGCAAATTGGCGCATACTATGTTATATTGGCTCGTAGGGCTTTGTCGGAGTACGGCGATGCGTTTCCGTAGATGCGGGTTGGTCGGAGTACGGCGAAGCGTGGTGGTCGGAGTTAGGCGTCGACGTAGATGAGGGGTGATGTCGTTGGGTTGTGGGTTGGCGGTGATGAGCGGTGTCGAGGCTGTCGAGGGGAGTTGGAGGCGGTGCGAGGTGCTGAGCTTCGCTCGCTGGAGGGAGAACGTCGTCCGCTGCCATTGTTTTCGCAGAGGGATTTAATTTTGTTGGGTTTTAACGTCTGGTAACGAACGTGGGTATTTTCGTCTCTTTTTTAGTTGGGGTGTTATTCTAGCCAACTTTTTAAAGTTGGTGGTAAAAATTAAAAACCATGTTTGACCAGTGGCAGTTACCCAATTTTCTCTGACGGCTACGATGGCAAGGAAAAAAAGTTCGGGATGAAAAATGGGTTTTTTTTTTTGGGGGGGGGGGGGTTATTGGGATGCGCGGGGATGAAAAATAATAGACAGCGCTTGTAGAAGTACTGATCTTTAACAGCGTTTGTACAAAAAAGTATTGTCTATTATCTGACTTTTAACAGCGCTTACAGAAAGAAGCGATGTGTATTATATGTGACTCTAATAAACAGCGTTTGCAGAAAGAAGCGATGTCTATTGTCTGACCTTTAACAGCGCTTGCAGAAAGAAGCATTGTCTATTGTCTGACCTTTAACAGCGCTTGCAGAAAGAAGCGCTGTCTATTATCTGTGCCTCTAATAAACAACACTTATAATTTGCAAGCGTTGTCTAACATGCGCTATTAAAGGTCTTTTTTGTAGTTGTGGCATAGAAGGATATGGAGCAACTGTTGAATATTGGACTCCCCGGATTTGGTTTTGGATGATGAGCAAACATAAATAATTCATGAACTAACAATTTGTGAGCGCAGTATTGGAGATCGTCGCCAATTTCACGAGAATATTCAAAGCGACATCTCAACACTTCCAAAAGCTCATATTCATGCCTAAAGCTTCGTTGAAGCTCTTGCGACGCTTTGGAAAATATGAAGATTCAATCGAAGCTATTGAAGACCGTTTATTAAGGTTTTATTTATAGTCTTTTAGTTTCGATTGATAGAATGTTAAGCCTTGAGTATATCTTACGTTTCTATCTTCAGTTCGCTCATTTCGTAGCTCTAGGATTCTTGCACAAGTTCACTCTAACTTCCTCGAAGCGTCGCGCTTCGATTCGGACTTTGTTGTGCATGTTAGTTGGTACAAGAACAAGTACTGACCGACTAGATGGTGATCTAGTCGGTCGGCCACTGTTCTTGGACCGACTAGTTTCTGTCAGTTAATTTCTTGGACTTTACTGTTTACAGTTAGTCGGTCTACGTTGACTCACCGACCGACTAGTTTGTGAACTAGTCGGTCAGTGATGCTTCTTTGACCGACTAGTTGTGACTTACTGTTCACTCTAAAATTCTCCTAAGCTACTGTTTACCGTTAGTCGGTCTAAGAACGTTTGATGACCGACTAGTTGACAATCTAGTCGGTCAACTTTTGTTCTTGGACCGACTAAGTCAACTTGCCTTCAGACTATGTTGTTTTGCCTCTTAGTCGGTCTACGTTCATTGGATGACCGACTAGTTGTGAAACTAGTCGGTCAGAAAGTCTTCTTGGACCGACTAGTTTTCTAGGTCTGAAATTCTATCTCTTCTCAGATCTGCTCTTAGTCGGTCCATGCTGTTTGACTGACCGACTAGTTGATGAACTAGTCGGTCAGTGATTGTTCTTTGACCGACTAATTCTCCCAGATTTCTTTCCGTTGGAGATTGACCTAACTTGTTTTTATGGGACCCTATAAATACGAACCTAGGTCATTTCTATCTTCAATAGAGCTGCCATTAAGAGATTCATTGAGTTCTAAAGAGATAGCTATTCTCCCTCAAATCTAAAGCTCTCTTCCTCACAAGAAACCCATTCTCTCTCATTTCTAGATCTAGAGAGAAGCTTGTTCTTGGTGAGCTCTTCAAGCTATTGCTTGATCCAAGTCTCCAACTCTTCCCTAGGCACCCATTGCTGCTCATTTCCTTGGTGCTAGGGCTTGGTGACTTCATCTTCCTCAAATCCTTCATTCCACCTATTGGGTAAGAAAAACTCAAGGTATAGGATTTTGTGGTAAGAGTATTTATTTCATTTAAACTCTTTATATTGCTTATTGGCTCTCTCGGTTGTGAGAGAAGTTTGTGATCCCGGGTTGTGGGATTCACTTTGCCATTGCATGTATGATTTGATCTTGTGAAGGTTTTTCACAAGATATTCATAGTGGAAATCTTGAGTTAGGGTTTCTAACTCAAGTATCCGGAGGGGATCCGGGTGGTTGGGACGTAGGATCACCGGGAACAAGTCGGGGAGACTTGGGTGGATCCGAACCCATTAACATCGTTTGTTTGCTTTGTTAATTTCATTGTTGTCATTCAATTTAAGCTTCCGCAAATTGATTTGGTGGTTGTTTGCAATTTAATTTGGAATTATACGCCTTATTATTTTAAAGTACTATTCACCCCCCCTCTAGTACTTGTGCAGTAGCTGGTAGGGCATTACATTTGGTATCAGAGCCAGATTCTCAGCTATGTCTGCCAACGACAACAAGACCGTGCGTCCACCTTCCAACTATGACACCTTCAGGAACCGTGAAGGAGCATCTTCCGTGATGGAAGGACATTCCTCTACGAGGCCTCCATTCTTCAACGGTACCAACTACGGGTACTGGAAGTGTCGGATGGAAACCTTCCTCCGAAGTGCATCTTTATGGAGAACTACAATGAAGGAGTATATTGTACCCGAAGAAGAAGATTTTGAGAAATGGACTACCGCGGAGGTCGCCGCAGAGGTAAGCAATGCCAAGGCAATGAACGCCTTGCAATGTGCATTGGAGCCCGAGGATTTCAATAAGATATGCACATGTAAGAGTGCATATCAAATTTGGAACTCCCTCCTCATTCTACATGAAGGGACGAGTAGGGTAAGAGACTCTAAACTCGTAGTCGTAACCAAAGATTACGAAATGTTTCATATGCAACAGGGCGAGAAGATGAAAGAATATTACGCTCGTTTCGTTGACATAATAAACGAGTTAGAGGCCCTCGGCAAGATCTACACTCAAAAGGAGAAGTGCTTAAAGCTTATTGAAGGACTTCCCTCTTCTTGGGAAAAACGTACCTTCGCCATCGAGGAAGGTAATGACATGGACAAATATACCGTAGTTCAACTAATGGGTACTTTGATGTCATATGAGGTACGCAAAGATAGCAAGGTGAAGCTACAAGAAAAGATGAAGTCATATTTGAACCTAGATGCGCCTAAGAAAAAGGCGATTGCATTCAAGGCGGCTTCATCCACCTCTACCGATGATGAGAACTCGGAAGAAGAAATGGACATGGAATCCATTGCACTCATGGCAAAGAAGTTCAATCGATTCTTCCGAAAGGGTAACTTCAAACAAAAATCTAAGTTTACATCTACTAACGCCTCTCCACCTTTGTGCTTTAAATGCAATAAGCCAGGACACATCAAAGCGGATTGTCCTCAAAACAAGCAAAAGGAGAAGTGGAAGGCGCCAAAGTATGACAAGTCCAAGAAGTACACGAAAGGAAACAAGAAGGGACTTGTCGGAGCTACCTTCACCGACTCCGAGGATTCCTCAAGCGGAGAGTCGGACGATGAGCACGTGGAGCAAGCACACATGTGTTTCATGGCAAGAGAGGAGCACGATCAAGGATCCTCCTCTTCCGATGATAGTGATGAAGAAAGCGATGAGGTAACGATGGATGATCTTAGGGATGCTAACACTCAACTTTGGTCAAAATATACTAAGTTAGTAAATAGATATACTAAGGTAAAAGATGACCTAGCTAGCATTCAAACATCGCCTAAGACTATCATCACCAACAACGACACCGTTGTTGAAGAGTTAAGAAATGAGATTGTAAATCTCAAATCTAAACTTGAACATGTTAGCATTGAGGATGCGGAAGAACATGAGATAGCGGATTTAACTTCTCAAAACTCGACTTTGAGTATTGAGAACGAGAATCTTAAATCTCGTGTTTATGTGCTCACTTCGCAAATATCCACTTTGGATACTTCCTTGCGTTCTCTCAAAGAGAAATATGAGAACACATTGGGCCGAATCAACGAATTCAACAAGGGTAAAGGCCATTTGGATAATATCCTAAAAGATTTACTTCCGGCCAAACACCACATTGGCTTGGGGTATATGATGGGAAATTCTTCCAAGTCGGTCACTACTTTTGTTAGGCCAACTTCCGAAGCCTCAACGAGTGGGAGCAAACACTCTATTGGTAGTTCATCTACCAATGGTGCTTTCACCTCGTCCACACCCTCTTTCGGAAAGAAACCCACATTGGGTGGACCTCCAAAGAAGGGGCATGCTTTTATGTACACCAATTCCATGCCACGTAGGAACACACGTCCTACTCCACCGTCTCACACTTATGATGATTTTTATGCAACACATTCCCGGGCACGTGCACACCAAGTGAGACACCCTCACGCACGTGTTCCCACACATGCATATGTACACCCACCTCATCATATGAATAATTCTCGTCGTGCACCATTCCATCATGTCCCGTATGCCTATCCACAACATGCATCACGTAGAAATCAACGTCGCATGCATGCACCCAATAGGATGATGGCTCCCAAAGTTTTCACTATTTGGAGCCCAAAGGACACAAGCATGGACGAAAAACAAATATATATGAATGCTTATTTTTCGGATGTTGTGCATAGTAAGAATTATGTGGGGAAGTCTAAGTCCACTTGGACTTGGCTTCCAAAGGTCTAATCCCTTGGACCCAATGACCTTGGGTACCATGATATGGAAGTTTCTATCTTTAGGTACTCAAGGAAAAGAAAAAGGGAAGGAGCAACAAATTTAAATTTAGCTCCAAAGGGAATTGGATACTCGATAGCGGGTGTTCCAAACACATGACGGGTGACGCTCGATTGCTCTCCGGAGTGGTTCCCATTGCGAATGGAAACCGCGTCGTATTTGGAGGCAACGAGAGCGGAACCATCATAGGTGTTGGTAAAGTCGGTAACCCTTCTAAACCCCTAATTAGTGATGTTTATCTTGTTAGTGGTTTAAATCATAATCTCATTTCAATAAGCCAACTTTGTGACAAAGGTTACAAAGTTAGCTTTGCGAAAGGATTGTGTCATATTTTAAGAAAGGATAATGAAAAATTATTATTTTCCGGAACTCGTCGTAAAGACATTTATATTTTGGATCTTCCTAAGTCATATGAACAATGTCTCGTTGCCAACACAAGTGAACAACACTTATGGCATCGACGCTTTGGACATGTGAACTTTGGAACACTATATAAGCTTTCAAAATTGAATTCTATTAAAGGTTTTCCGAAGCTCGTTTTTGAAAAGAAAAGTTTTTGTGATTGTTGTCAACGCGGCAAGCTTCCTAAATCTTCATTTAAACCTAAGAAAAGCATCTCTACTAAACGGCCACTAGAGCTATTACATCTAGATTTATTTGGGCCAACTAGAGTAGCTTCCTTAGGAAATGCAAGGTATGGACTTGTCATCGTAGATGACTATTCAAGATTTACTTGGGTATTTTTCTTGTGCAATAAAAATGAAGCTTTTGAAAACTTCACAATTTTTGTTAAGAAAGTACAAAATCTCTTAGGAAACACCATTGTCACTATTCGTAGTGATCATGGAGGTGAATTTGAGAATGAGTCTTTTGAGACATTTTGTGATGAAGTTGGTATTACTCACACCTTCTCTTTCCCTCGTGCACCGCCTCAAAATGGTGTAGTTGAGAGAAAGAATAGGACGCTAGTGGAGTGTGCTCGCACTATGCTTGATGATAGCCAACTTGGCCATCAATTTTGGGCGGAAGCGGTACACACCGCTTGCTATGTGTTTAATAGAATACTTTTGAGGCCCGGCACTAAACAAACTTGTTATGAATTGTTGTTTGGTAGGTTGCCTCAAGTTAAACATTTTCGTGTTTTCGGTTCGAAATGTTTTATTAAGAACACATATGGTTGTTTGGACAAATTCGATCCAAGATCCGATGAGGGGATCTTTGTTGGATACTCTACGCGTAGCAAAGCATACCGGATATTCAACAAACGAACCTCAACGATCGAGGAGTCGCTTCATGTCTCATTTAATGAAGGATTTGTTCCAACTAGAATTTCAAATGATAATGATTCTTTGGATGTTTTATGTTATTCGTTTGATAATTCTAAGTCTAATGATTCTATTGATTCTATTGAGACTAACCCAACTAATGAAGTTGTTGAGAATGTTCCTAGTGATCAAGGTATTCCCAAACGGCTTCATTCGGTTCGTGACCATCCCCATGAGCAAGTCATTGGCAATATCTATGATAGTGTCAAGACGAGATCGCAAGTTCACCACTTCGCAAATTGTGCCTTTGTCTCATCGATAGAGCCAAAGAATATAGTTGAAGCATGCGAAGATAGTGCGTGGATCCTTGCCATGGAGGAGGAGCTCATTCAATTCGAGAGGAATGAAGTGTGGGAGCTTGTTCCATTGCCTTCTAAGAACCACACCGTCATAGGGACAAAGTGGATTTTCAAGAACAAAACCGACGAAAACCAAGTCGTCGTCCGGAACAAAGCTCGGTTAGTAGCTCAAGGCTATCGACAAGAGGAAGGTATTGATTTCGAAGAATCCTTCGCTCCGGTAGCTAGATTAGAATCAATTAGATTACTTTTGTCTTTTGCATGCCATAAGAATTTTAAACTATTTCAAATGGATGTTAAAAGTGCATTTTTAAACGGAGATGTAGTTGAGGAAGTTTACGTTTCTCAACCTCCGGGCTTCATAAATGAAAAATTTCCAAATCACGTTTTTAAACTAAAGAAAGCTCTTTATGGTTTGAGACAAGCTCCTCGAGCTTGGTATGATCGCCTAAAGAATTTTCTTTTGGATTTGAATTTTAAAATGGGCGAAGCCGATTCAACACTTTTTATTAAGCATGCGAATAATGATATATTATTAGTACAAATTTATGTTGATGATATCATTTTCGGTGCTACTAACTTCACTCTTTGCGAAGAGTTTTCTAATGTTATGAAGGAACAATTTGAGATGAGCCACATGGGCGAACTCAAATATTTCTTAGGTCTCCAAATTTGCCAAATGAACGATGCAATCTTCATCCACCAAACGAAGTACACGGTGGAGTTGCTAAAGCGATTTGGAATGGAGAATGCCTCCGGGAAAAAGACTCCGATGAGCACGACTACGCATCTTGACAAGGATACGGGCGGTAAGGATGTAGACATTCGTCTATATCGAGGTATGATAGGTAGTTTGCTTTATCTTACCGCAAGTAGGCCCGATATTATGTTTGCCGTATGTATATGTGCTCGTTATCAGTCTCAACCTAAGGAGTCTCACTTAGTAGCGGTAAAGCGTATTTTTCGCTATCTAAGTTACACATTAGATTTTGGATTACTTTATCCGAGATCTAGCACATATGAGTTAGTCTCATATAGTGACGCTGATTATGCGGGATGCAAATCCGACAGGAAAAGTACTAGTGGCACTTGCCATTTTCTAGGAAATTCTCTTGTCTCTTGGTTTTCCAAGAAGCAAAATTCGGTTTCACTTTCAACCACCGAGGCGGAATATATTGCCGCCGGTGCCGCTTGTGCCCAGGTTCTTTGGATGAGACACACATTGAAGGATTTTGGTATTCATTGTGATACTAGCCCTATCATGGTGGATAACCAAAGTGCTATTTGTCTTTCAAAGAATCCGGTGCACCATTCCCGATCTAAACACATAGATGTCCGACACCATTTCTTAGATGATCATGTTGCTAAAAAGGACATCATTTTAGTGTACGTTGAAACCCAAAAGCAAATCGCCGATATTTTCACGAAACCCCTAAAGGAGGACTCCTTTGTGCGGTTGCGTCGAGAATTGGGGATTATGGGTGAATCCGAGATATATGATTCATATTTCATTCAATTATCTTGCATGCTTCTATATTTCGCGTTATTTCAATCATGATAGATTTATAGAATTTTTGAGAATTTTATGTGATTTGTTTGAATTTATGATCGAAATCGTATCTCAATGTCTATTTAAGATTTCGACGTTTAATGGGGTAGTTTAGATGAGTATTGAGAGTTTTGCGATATATCGTCCAAGTGTTTTGTGGAGAGAACTTGATTTTCAAGTTTTTGACTCTTTAGTCGGTTCGTGTTCAGTGACCGACCGACTAGATTGAGATCTAGTCGGTCAGTAAATGAACACAGACCGACTAAATCTTGTCAGTAACTCTTGGATTCAGCCACTGTTTGCAACTAGTCGGTTCAAGCTCATTGACCGACCGACTAGATCGTGATCTAGTCGGTCAGTGCTTGAACTGTGACCGACTAGTTGTGCCAGGGGCTGTTTGGTCTTTTGCGAAATCGACCGACTTAAACTCAGTTTAGTCGATCGATTTTCATTCTAATCGATCGAAATCTTTTCTCTCTCCGCTCAAAACCCCGACCTCCCTCGAAACCCTTCGACTTCCGATCGATCTCCGGCCATTTTTCCGGCCATCTCCGTCGATCTCCTCCGTCGGCCCCTCATTCTAGGTGATCTCCTCTCCTCCTAGGGTTAGATTTCATTTCCTAGAGCTAGGGCTTGCTCGGGTTCTTAGGGTTCTTAGGGTTTGTTTATTTTTTTTCGGCTAGGGCTTCTTCGTTTGATCTCCTTGTCCCGTGTCTTGCTTCGACTATGGCAAGAACACGCATTCCGATCACTCCCTCTAGCCCCTCTCCGATGCCGGTGGGCGGTGTCGATATTTCCTTATGTCGCGATGACCCTTTGTGTCTCGCGGCGTATAACCGTATCGAACATTGCCCGCTGCTTCTGGAGCATTTCGTCCAGTTTAGCGACTTCATAGGGTTAGCTGATCTTCTGTCGTCGTCGGGTCTTCTCGATTACCTTCGATATGACCCGAAGGCGAATCCTCACCCCTACCCTAGATTAGTGAAGCTTTTCTATGCGAATAGGATCCGGGGTCAGTACGATCAGACCCACTCTGTTGAGACGACCGTTTTGGGGACTCCTATAGTCCTCACTGCGGAAATCTTAGGAGAGATTTTGGGTATCTCTTCGTCTGGCCTTCTTCCGTCTGATATTTCGATAGATGATATTTCTTCTCTTGATCAGGCTATGCTTTCAGAGATTTTCCATCAGATCCCTCCTGCCATGATTGGCGTGCCTTCTAAATCTTTCAAGCCTAATGCGTGGGTCCTCAATCTGATTCTGAAGTCGTGCTTGCTTCCCAAGTACGGCTCCTCATCTTTACCTTCCCAGCCATTTTTGAAGCTTATCTATGCGATCTTCATGGGGAGCTCGATTAATTGGGCTCGAATTATACTCGATAAGATTGACTCTTTCGAGTGTATTCGAAAGTCCAATAAATCAGCTCATATCCCATTCCCATGCATGTTGACCCTCGTGTTTCGTCATTTTCGTGTCACGTTGCCTCGTGACGATGAGCGTCCCCTTGGTCCTCCCCTGAATGCGACGGCCGTCAAGAAATCTCTTGCGGCTCTTCGTCACGTTCAGAGGACGACACCTTCTGCGTCTGTCCCTGCCTCTGCCAGTGCCTCTGCCACTCCCGTTGCCACCCTTGATGATGTCCTACGGATACTTCGTCGTCACGAGTCCCGCTTGGCTCGTACCGAGGAGGTAGTCTGCCGTATGGCTCGTCAGATGGGTGTTGAGCTTCCTCCTTCCGTGTCTGAGGATGAGGAGTTTGATGAGATGGCTGAGGAGGACATTGAGGAGCTCTGTCGTGCTTCGACTCGTGCCCCCGAGGGCACTTCTGCTGGTACTGCTGCTGCTGGTACTTCCTCTTCGGCTCCTGGAGTTGCCACCTCTTCCGGTGTTCCAGAGCCATCTGCTGCAGTTCTTCAGCCTTCTGAGCCTGCTGCTGACCCAGTTTCCGAGCCTGCTCATGTATTTGCTGCTGCTGCTTCTGTCGAGACTCATGCTGCTGTTGCGCCTGTTGCTGAGATCTCGACTCCTGCCCCGACGATTCCATCTGTTGAGACACCTCTTCTCCCTGCAGAGCCTGAGTCCACTCCGTCGACTGGACCCACGGACGCTGCAGATCCTGCCTCCTCCTCGTGATCGTCTGTTCCGAGGACTCTCCACTGCATTCTGGATGATATATGTTTAGTGAGAGTGTTTTGGGTTAGGATGGGGTTCAGAGATGCTTTGATGTATTTTTTTTGTGGTTTCTGGTTGTCGGTGTTGGATTTTATGATGATGATGATGTATTTCTTTTTGATGATCTGTAGCGCTTGATATGATGTATCTCATATATTCGATGTGATATTTTTTGGATGTACTCATGTTGTCTCTATATATATATATGTTCATCATCGTTCACTTTGTCTTTTATTCGTCGTGCAAATTTGAATATTCGTTGAATTCATTTGAAATGTTACTTCGTCGCTCGACGCATAAAAACTTGGTTAAATAGATTTAAATTCTATAATTGAATATTAACCAAGAATATTGAATATTGAAGAGTATGTTTCTTTATTCAAGAAATGAATAAACATTTGGTATTTTTGATGATTTTGCTTATCATTGATTTTTATTGATAATGGAAAATTTGGCACACCTTATTTTGATTTCCACAATTTTCCCTTGGTGTCAAGTTGGTCCATTGTCTTTGTCTACGACTCCCGATGTTGGATTTTACATTTCCTAATTGTTGTCGTTTTATGCCCCCCATTTTTGGGATAATGCCAAAGGGGGAGAGATAATGATAATAAATAGCGCAAATGAAAATTTAACTCAATTTCCAAGAATCTAGTTTGATATGTTAGATTCAGGGGGAGTTAAGATACATATAAGGATTTTTCAAAATCCGATATTTCAAAAATCAATTCACTCTGTTTATCTTACTCGTCTGCTTGATACAATTCATTTATATTCAGTTTGGAATTAACGTATCATCAATGCAGGGGGAGTAAGTATTTTACATTTGTATTATTATCCTTGATTATTATTTATGTTGGTTTGTCATCACCAAAAAGGGGGAGAATGTTGAATATTGGACTCCCCGGATTTGGTTTTGGATGATGAGCAAACATAAATAATTCATGAACTAACAATTTGTGAGCGCAGGATTGGAGATCGTCGCCAATTTCACGAGAATATTCAAAGCGACATCTCAACACTTCCAAAAGCTCATATTCATGCCTAAAGCTTCGTTGAAGCTCTTGCGACGCTTTGGAAAATATGAAGATTCAATCGAAGCTATTGAAGACCGTTTATTAAGGTTTTATTTATAGTCTTTTAGTTTCGATTGATAGAATGTTAAGCCTTGAGTATATCTTACGTTTCTATCTTCAGTTCGCTCATTTCGTAGCTCTAGGATTCTTGCACAAGTTCACTCTAACTTCCTCGAAGCGTCGCGCTTCGATTCGGACTTTGTTGTGCATGTTAGTTGGTACAAGAACAAGTACTGACCGACTAGATGGTGATCTAGTCGGTCGGCCACTGTTCTTGGACCGACTAGTTTCTGTCAGTTAATTTCTTGGACTTTACTGTTTACAGTTAGTCGGTCTACGTTGACTCACCGACCGACTAGTTTGTGAACTAGTCGGTCAGTGATGCTTCTTTGACCGACTAGTTGTGACTTACTGTTCACTCTAAAATTCTCCTAAGCTACTGTTTACCGTTAGTCGGTCTAAGAACGTTTGATGACCGACTAGTTGACAATCTAGTCGGTCAACTTTTGTTCTTGGACCGACTAAGTCAACTTGCCTTCAGACTATGTTGTTTTGCCTCTTAGTCGGTCTACGTTCATTGGATGACCGACTAGTTGTGAAACTAGTCGGTCAGAAAGTCTTCTTGGACCGACTAGTTTTCTAGGTCTGAAATTCTATCTCTTCTCAGATCTGCTCTTAGTCGGTCCATGCTGTTTGACTGACCGACTAGTTGATGAACTAGTCGGTCAGTGATTGTTCTTTGACCGACTAATTCTCCCAGATTTCTTTCCGTTGGAGATTGACCTAACTTGTTTTTATGGGACCCTATAAATACGAACCTAGGTCATTTCTATCTTCAATAGAGCTGCCATTAAGAGATTCATTGAGTTCTAAAGAGATAGCTATTCTCCCTCAAATCTAAAGCTCTCTTCCTCACAAGAAACCCATTCTCTCTCATTTCTAGATCTAGAGAGAAGCTTGTTCTTGGTGAGCTCTTCAAGCTATTGCTTGATCCAAGTCTCCAACTCTTCCCTAGGCACCCATTGCTGCTCATTTCCTTGGTGCTAGGGCTTGGTGACTTCATCTTCCTCAAATCCTTCATTCCACCTATTGGGTAAGAAAAACTCAAGGTATAGGATTTTGTGGTAAGAGTATTTATTTCATTTAAACTCTTTATATTGCTTATTGGCTCTCTCGGTTGTGAGAGAAGTTTGTGATCCCGGGTTGTGGGATTCACTTTGCCATTGCATGTATGATTTGATCTTGTGAAGGTTTTTCACAAGATATTCATAGTGGAAATCTTGAGTTAGGGTTTCTAACTCAAGTATCCGGAGGGGATCCGGGTGGTTGGGACGTAGGATCACCGGGAACAAGTCGGGGAGACTTGGGTGGATCCGAACCCATTAACATCGTTTGTTTGCTTTGTTAATTTCATTGTTGTCATTCAATTTAAGCTTCCGCAAATTGATTTGGTGGTTGTTTGCAATTTAATTTGGAATTATACGCCTTATTATTTTAAAGTACTATTCACCCCCCCTCTAGTACTTGTGCAGTAGCTGGTAGGGCATTACAGCAACACCTATATTAGGAGCCAAAATACCAGTATCTGTAGGACTGTCAACAGTAACACTGTAAGAGTCATGATTGAAAGTAACATCATCATTATCAAGAGTGAATTGATCAATGCGAATAAGCTTAGACGTAGTCATATTATATGCATTAGCAGGTATAGAAAGGAAAGGAGTATGTTTAAAAAATACAAAATAATGAGAGACATAACTTTTTGTAAGAAAAATAGGCAGAATACCGTGGCAAAACGAGGATGATCAAAGAAACAGAATACTTATCAGAAGAGTTTTAAGGCTGTGTCGTGGGAGGACCACTAACTTGAAAGAAATTATGGCTCGACCTTGGTGGTAATCGATAGCGTCTGTTGCTCCCCTAGGTTAACACAGCGGCCTCATACGCGTCCACTCATGAGTAGAGGCTTTGGAGTTTGCACAATACAGATTTTCCCAGTATGGAGAGAGAAGAAATTTTGAGTAAAGAATTCTTTCCGCATATTTCTTCTTGAGGAATGAAGAGAGATATAATTCAAAAATAGATTCAAACAGCCAAATAATAAACGAGTATTAAAATAGGCTTTGAATGCTACGTTTTAAAGCGAGGCTTTAATCGCGTCTTAATGAGAGGTTTTGAATGCTGTAATAGATGCATCAATCAATTAGCCATTTCCAACATTTAGAATGAGACATCAATGGGCTAGGTCCAAAAAAGAAAAGTCATGGCGTCTAAAAAGGAAAGTCACGTTGCAACTCGGTCGGTGGCGCACGCAAGTCATGTCACGGCCGGCCGACCGGCCAGCCGACGGTGGCGACGTGCGTGTGTGTGGTGGACCCATGCTCATGTAACTCATCTTCCCTTCACGAAAGTGTCGTACCCCTTGGGCACACCCCAATCTCTACAACTTCCCTAATGAACTCCTCCAAGGCAAATTGCCCAAGCAATGTGGGACTAAAAATTTAGTGGGAATGAAATAAAAGCGTTTGAGAGCTTATTATTTCCAACAATCCCTCATAATGGCTCGAGAAAAGAAATGAAAAAAAAATCGTGAGTAAATAAAGGATATATACTTAAGTATCAATGTCTTTCGATTGAATTGATACGTAGTGAAGTGAGGCACCAACTTACTTTCTAATGAGTGAATTTCTCTTGAACTCATTAAAGTTTGGTTGAGACCCACACAACACATATTGTAACCTTGAGTATGTGCAAACTCTGCGATACATATCAAGCGCTTTAAGGCCATGCGCACACCTCAGGTATCATGAGTGCTCTAGAAAGACTGCCCTTGTCTTTCATAGAAGGCGGCCAAACCTTCACACCCACGTAGGTGGTCCATCAAGTGCTTCTCTATAGCATCATCACAAGGGATATGGAACCATTAAGAGCATATTACTCAACCTCTCAACATATAATGAGTCCATCAAGTGCTTCTCTATAGCACCGCCAAAACTGGTTATAGACTTATCTCAAAGTGAATCCATCAAGTGCTTCTCAATAGCACCACTGAACTTGGCTATGGATTCAAAAAACACTACCACACGCCATAGGGATGGAAATGTAGTGTATGTTAAGAATCATATGGTTTCGTAAGACCACATGGGTATCAACCATATTATCTTAACTCATGGGCTTTAGACCCACCCCCTCGACGAATCAAGAACCACTTTCCTTGGCAACTCCTTGGTTAGTGGATCTGCAAGATTTCTTTCGAACCTCACATATTCCAAAGAAATTACTTCATTTTTAGGAGTTGTTTAACCACACCGTGTCTGATGCGAATTTGTCTTTTCTTCCCGTTATAGACACTGTTTTAGCAACTCCAATGTCTGCTTGAGAATCACAATTAAGGGAAACTGACGTAGATTTTCCCCCACAATGGCATGCCTGCTAACAAGTTCTGTAACCATTCTGCTTCTTGCACTACCAACTCAAGAGCAATAAATTTAGATTGCATGGTGGATCGTGCTATACATGTCTGTTTGGAAGACTCCCATGTTATAGTGCCTCCACCCAAAGTAAAAACAAAACTACTAGTTGAACTAATTTCATCATTACCTAAAACCCAGTTTGAATAACAAAATCCTTCTAAAAGAGCAGAAAATCTACTAAAATGCAAACACCAATCAATAGGTCCTTTCCTGTATTTTAGCAAATGATGAAGTGCATTTCAATGTTCATTATTAGGGTTATGTGTATAATTACTTAGCTTACTAACTGCATAGGCTATATCAGGTCGAGTAGAGTTCATGAAGAACATCACACTGTTGGATCATGTGGATGGCAAACAACACTAGAAGGGGGGGTGAATAGTATTGTGCAAATAGTAAACTTTTTCGTTTGGTGATAAGCACAATTAAAAACCTTCTAATGTTGCCTAAGAAGCCAAGTAGAGTGATCTACGCTTGGTTCTTAATCAACAAGGTAATCTTACAATGAATATAAGTATGAGTTACAAGCGATATAAGATTACAAACAATAGATCTTTATACACAAGCATAGATCTTTATACACAGCGGAAATAAATAAATGAACTTTGTAATTATATAAAAGAATGAATTACAAAGATGCAAAGTATCAATAAATAAAGTAAAGTGTTGTTGCAAGGAATATAAACAAACTCAGAAAATGCAAACGTAAAGACAAGGAATTTTATCCTGGTTCTCAACAACTTGGGTACGTCCAGTCCCCGACCAATCCGGTACGAGATTTTTCCACTATTGCCTTAGCAATACAAGTACCTAACTCCACTCGTTAGGATTTTTCAACCACCTAGCCTTGACCAAGATTTCCAATCACCAAGACTTGTCTAGGATTTTTCCGTCCCTTACAACAAAGGGAATCCACAAATAAAAAACAAGTTTCCAACTCACCACAAAAATTAGTGGAGTTTGGATTACACCCAGAATTCTATAGCCAAAATAAATATAACAAATGTGTTACGTGGCTAAAAAGAATTCAAATCGATCTTTATATCACACAAAAATATAAGATGATTCTTTGTGATCTTAGATCGTTTGTTTTTCAAAAATCCTTTAAGAGTAGAAATTTAAGAACAAAGATTTTAAAAACAACTTTTAAAAAAATTTGCCAAACAAAAATTAGATCTAAAAAATAATAACTTCAGAATGAGATTTGAGATCAGAGATTAAACCAGAGTTGGCTATAGCGATGAGGGCAAATAGAAGGAGAGATCTTTTAGAATTTTAGCACGACAGAGAATAAAGAGTTTGATGTGTTTAGAAATGATCTCGAGAGGTTTATTTATAGGTTTCAAGAGAAGAATTTGAATTTCAAACGATTTGACTTTCAGCTCAAACAGATATAGAAATTGAGCGAAATCAGGAAGCAGAGTCGTTGGAAAACGACAGCTGGTAGTCGACTCCCTCAAGGTGGTAGTCTACTCCCAGAGAATTTTAGTAGAAATTCTGCTTCAGACAGGTAGTCAACTCCCTCCTCTGATAGTCGACTCCCAGAGCAGTTTTCTCTGAAATTCAGCTAGTTAAGAGATGTAATCAACTCCTGGGTGTATTGGAGGTTGACTACTAATAATAGATCGCTAGCTTATTGCTCTCAAGAGATAAAAAAGATATTTAAAACATTTAAAACATTTTGCTTCGAAATCATTTGTGTGTGTGATATCTACTTTGGCTTTAACATAATCCTAAAAACTTACACACTACACTAAGACAAGACCTTCGGGAAGCTGATCCGGTAAATGCTCGCTTCTCCTGAATTTGAGTTCCTTCTTCATTAAGTTTGAGCACGAGCTTCATCTTGTGCTTGATGTAGAACTAGCAAATTCGTCTTCGTCTTTCGAGTGTGGTTGAGTTTCTTCTGAGTATGCGTAAAAGCTATCGTTCACACAACCTGCACACTTGAGTTGTAATGTATTTAGTACATTAACAACATTTGGTGTGCTCATCATCAAAACCACTTGGGGGTGAGATTCAATTTCTCATCACTCTCCCCCTTTTTGATGATGACACCCAAAAAATGTAGTAAATGAAATGAATATTGACTTAATAAAATAACTTACTCCCCCCTGCTTATATGCGGTACCCCCCTGCATCAAAGCCGGTTAGCAAAACAATATTCACATTTTTGCAACACATTTTTGCATTTTTACCATTTTCTCCACCTTGTCATCAATCAAAAAGATGACATAAAATAATAAAAGAAATATCACATAGAGTTTTAAGTCTATAAACCATGGAGAGATATAATTCAAAAGATGGCTTTCTGTAAAACAAGGTTAGTAGACAATAGTCAAGCATAATGTATCAAACCATATGCATAACCAAACCATAAGTGTATCAAACCACAAAACCTTAACAAAGTATAGTTATTACAGACCAAATTTTTTTAAAGAACTATTGTTTTGAAACTTGTTCAAGGATGTCCTCCATTTTTCTCCTCCTTCAACTCCTTGATCTCCTCAAGGATCATGCCAAGTGTTTCTTCAGTCATCTTGTTGCTCTTCACTACAAATTCCTTGAGATCGTCCACCTTATTGTTAAGGTCTTCAAATCCTCTCTCTTGAGAAATCTTTAGCTTTCCAATTTTCTTCAAGAGCATGTCTTAAAGCTCAATAATGTAAGCTGGTGGTTCTTCGTCTTCTTCTTCGCCATCATTGTCTTCTTCTTCTTCATCTGTGTCAGAAATGAGGGGTTCTTTACCTTTCTTCTTTGAGGATGATGATCCTTCTTCAGCAGCGAGCTTCTCCTCTGGAATATTCTGGTCGAGATCTTTATGAAGATTCATTCGACCAAGAGCATGTACATCAAATATACGGGCCGGTTCCAGAATTTCGGTTTCATTATCCAAAGGTATGTTATACCCAATAAACAAGATGGTAAGATAGTGACCATGGGCTAAGGAAGATGAGGGTCTACCGGAAGAAGCAGATGCAAGGATGGAGTCCATAATGACTTTGGCCCAATTTATACGGATGTTTCCTATCATGGAGTAAATGCACTTATCTTGCTTCTCAGATAACACAGAGTAACTTTCAGATTTCTGAGTAATATTATAGGACAATATATTTGCTAGAATTCTTCCAGGGTAGCGAAGATCGCTACATGGTAGTTTTATTTGGAAGTATCTTCGAGGCAAACACATTTTCTCTAGAATATTCTCATCGACCATCTCTATGTCATCCAATAGCATTCCAGTGTAGGAGATTCCTAATGCTTGTCTTAGAGATTTGCAATTATAGTAAGTTTGGAATCTAGAACTTTAGTGATGAATCGACATTTAGCAAGATCATACTCCATGTTGGCATAGAAAAGATGCACAAGCCTAGGATAACATCGATATTTTCAGATGAAAAAAGATTAGCAAGATTCTGAAATTCTAAGAAACTATCAATGCCATAATTCTCAACATGATCAATTTTGACAAACCTTTCATGAAGGATTTGTCTTTTGGAAATTTTGACAAATTGCTCAAAGTAGTAGTTCTGAAAAGGTGCGGTTCTATGATCTCTCTTTTAGTTAGAGATGATTCATTAGTAACTTTATTTTTCTTTGCTATCACTTTCTTGAAAGGCATCTTAGATGAAAAATAGCAAAATGTGCAAAGATAATTAAGTAATAAGGAAATCAAAAGTTGATAAGAGAAAACTAAAGACGATTATACCTTAGTGATTTCTTGGGAGGATGATGAGAGGAGAGAATACACAAGAGAACTCAAAGTGCCCAAATATTTTTCAAAGAGATGATAGAAAGGGGTAGTCGGCTACCTAGGGTTTTCACCTTGGGGTTTTTACCTTTAAGATGAAAAGAGATGAAGTATTGTAGCCCTTAGATCAAGAGATGAAAGGTTGGGTTCTTATTTGCTTATTGGGCTTAAGTCACTCCTTGGTTAAGAATCCAATAGACTCAATAGAACACAATAGGAGTTCAAAAAAAAATCAAAAACTCAAATCTAGAATTTTGTACATTGTACAGCACTCTGGTAGTCGACTCCCTGCTGGGTTGAGCCGTTTTCTCATCCCGAGGATGTGTGTGTTAGAAAATATTTCATAGCAAACATGATAAGCATTTAAAAGTATTTGGAATGAGCAAATTAAATATAAGCAAACATAAATACTTATACCATTAAAATTTTGCGACGCAATTTAATTTTTATCGCACGGCGTTTTTGAAGCAGTTTCTGTTCCTCCTCCTTGGTTTTAGAGTACCTGAAAAATGTAAGCGTTTGTGGTACTCTTTATATATTGAGTCCAAGGGGTTCGTCTTTAGGAAACCAAACCCAATATGGTTTAGTTCCTTCATTAGAGACATATTTATAATTTTTGTTTAAATGAACTTGCTGAACAAAATTATTTGCGTACCTCCTTTGCTATTGATCGGTCAAGTTCTTCGGTATCCAGATGCTCAGAAAATTTTGATTAGTATGATGCATCCTAGTATGCTTAACCCGTTTCTTGGTATGATTAGAGTCATACCCATGTCCGGTTTTGCTATATGATGCCTTTTGACTATTTATCAAACTATCTAGCTTTCCTTTGCCCTTATTGAAATTTTCAACAATCTTCATGTAGAGTCGTATTTGTCTTTAACAGATACGAGAAGATTATTCAAACTTTCAATTTTCTTATTCATATAAAGACTGTCTTTTTCCAAAAAGTCATTCTTTTCTTTTAGAATGGTATTCTCTTTACTAAGATTTTCTATTTCTTTAGCATCCTTCTTAACTATTCTAAGAGTTTTCTTTTTATGAGCTTTTCATGCATTTTGCATAGCTCCTTGTATGCTCCCCTATAGTCCATGTCTTCATCATCGCTTGATAATGAATCACTATCACTAGATGATGAATCATGCAAGGTACTTACCTTTGATGACGTGGAGGCTAAGAAACACATGTGGGTTGTTTCTCTTCTTTCATCTTTTTTATCTGATGAGGATTCATTGGACGAAGAAATATCGCTTTGATCAAAGGCTGCGTAAGCTTCCTTCTTAGGTCGTTGAAATTTGTTCCTTCTGTCGCTTCTTCATTCATTGTTCTCTCTGTTTTTCCCATGATCTTTGGAGTCTCGGTTGTTCTTCTTCAAGGGACAATCTCTCTTTACGTGTCCTGGTTTATTGCAGCCAAAACAAATAATACCGTTAGTAGGACGAAATGAACGTTTACCATACTTACTTGTAATAAACTCTCTAAAGTTCTTTGAGATAAAGGCAATATGGTCCTCTTTGTCGGTATAGTCGGAGTCTTCTTCTTGAGCTTTGAATGCTAGGCTCTTTTTCTTTGGATTTTCCTCGATCTTCTTATCTTCCTCGAGTTCTATCTCATATGCCATCAGATTTCCCATCAGTTCTTCAATAGTGAGATCCTTCACATTGTGAGCTTCTCGAATGGCTGTTGTCTTTCCTTTCCATTCGGGTCTGAGAGATCTTAGAATCTTCATTACCTGATCATACTCAGATAGTTTCTTACCTAGACCTACGAGCACATTAGTGATATTAGTAAAACGAGTATTCACATCGATGATACTCTCTCCTTCTTCCATTTTGAAAGATTCAAACTTAGAATGCAAAACATTAATACGGGATTCCTTTACCTTTTCGGTTCCCTCATGACTTACCTGAAGAGTATGCCATATTTGTATGCGGTCTCACATTGAGAGACACGATTGAATTCATTACCTGTTACGGCACAAAACAATGCGTTCATCGCTTTGGCGTTGAGGTTGGCTTTCTTTTTATCATCAGCAGAGCATTTTACGAACTCGACGTCAGTGGTTGTGCTATATGGTACTTTGGTGACAGTCCATGCCTCGATATCTAGTGACTCTAGGTGAGTCTTCATACGGATCTTCCAGCTTGCGTAGTTCGTTCCGTTGAACAATGGTGGTCGCATGGTATTGAGTCCTTCAGAATTAAAAGAAGTTGATGTCATTGCTTTTCGATCCTTGCTCTGATACCAAGTGTTGGATCCTGTGGATGGCAAACAACACTAGGGGGTTGAATAATATTGTGCAAATAGTAAACCTTTTCGTTTGGTGATAAGCACAATTAAAAACCTTCTAATGTTGCCTAAAAACCAAGTAGAGTGATCTGTGCTTGGTTCTTAATCAACAAGGTAATCTTACAATGAATATAAGTATGAGTTACAAGCGATATAAGGTTACAAACAATAGATCTTTATACATAAGAATAGATCTTTATACACAGCGGAAATAAATAAATGAACTTTGTAATTATATAAAAGAATGAATTACAAAGATGCAAAGTATCAACAAATAAAGTAAAGCGCTGTTGCAAGGAATATAAACAAACTCAGGAAATGCAAACGCAGAGACAAGGAATTTTATCCCGGTTCTCCACAACTTGGGTACGTCCAGTCCCCGACCAATCCGATACAAGATTTTTCCACTATTGTCTTAGCAATACAAGTACCTAACTCCACTCATTAGGATTTTCCAAACACCTAGCCTTGACCAGGATTTCCAACCACCTAGACTTGTCTAGGATTTTCTCGTCCCTTACAACAAAGGGAATCCACAAATGAAAAACAAGCTTCCAACTCACCACAAAAATTAGTGGAGTTTGGATTACACTCAGAATTCTATAGCCAAAGTAAATATAACAAATGTGTTACGTGGCTAAAAAGAATTCAAATCGATCTTTAGATCACCCAAAAATATAAGATGATTCTTTGTGATCTTAGATCGTTTGTTTTTCAAAAATCCTTTAAGAGTAGAAATTTAAGAACAAGGATTTTAAAAACAACTTTTAAATAAATTAGCCAAACAAAAATTAGATCTCAAAAATAATAACTTCAGAATGAGATTTGAGATCAGAGATTAAACCAGAGTTGGCTATAGCGATGAGAGCAAATAGAAGGAGAGATCATTTAGAATTTTAGCACAATAGAGAATAGAGAATTTGATGTGTTTAGAAATAATCTCAAGAGGTCTAATTATAGGTTTCAAGAGAAGAATTTGAATTTCAAACGATTTGACTTTCAGCTCACACAGATATGGAAATTGAGCGAAATCAGGAAGCAGAGTCATTGGAAAACGATAGCTGGTAGTCGACTCCCAGAGAATTTCAGTAGAAATTCTGCTTCTGACTGGTAGTCGACTCCCTCCTCTAGTAGTCGACTCCCAGAACAGTTTTCTCTGAAACTCAGCTAGTTGAGAGATGTAATCAACTCCTGGGTGTATTGGAGGTTGACTACTAATAATAGTCGACTAGCTTATTGCTCGCAAGAGAAAAAAGATATTTAAAACATTTAAAACATTTTTCTTCGAAATCATTTGTGTGTGTGATATCTACTTTGTCTTTAACATAATCCTAAAAACTCACACACTACACTAAGACAAGACCTTCGGGAAGCTGATCCGGTAGATGCTCGCTTCTCCTGAATTTGAGTTCCTTCTTATTAAGTTTGAGCATGAGCTTCATCTTGTGCTTGATGTAGAATTAGCAAATTCTTCTTCATCTTTCGAGTGTCGTTGAGTTTCTTCGGAGTATGTGTAAAACCTAGCGTTCGCATAACCTGCACACTTGAGTTGTAGTGTAGTTCGTACACTAACAGCATTTGGTGTGCTCATCATCAAAACCACTTGGGAGTGGGATTCAATTTCCCATCACACACTTCCTATGATTTTAGCATATTCAGATTGGGAAACACTCTCACCTAAATTCCTTTTCAAATGTATGCTAGGGTCATATGGAGTTCTAGCAGGCACAACATAAAAAAAGTTGAACTTCTTCAGCACCTTTTCCATGTAATGAGATTGACACAAGGAGATGCCACCGGAGTTTCTAATAACTCTAACGCCAAAAAACATCAGCTTCTACTAGGTCGTTCATCTCAAATTAGGATGACAAGAAATTTCATTTACAATGTCCAGAATGTTCCCAAAAATCAACATGTCATCAACATATAGCATATAATCACACAATCTGATCCTATTAGTTTAGAATAAACACAGGAGTCAGAGGTATTCACAATATTGCCATTCCTCACTAAAGTGCTATTAAACTTCTCATCCATTGCTTATACCATATAGTGATTTTCTAAGCTTGCATACCTTATTCTCTTGACCAAAAATGACAAACCCCTCGGGTTGTGACATGTCGATTAATCTAGGTCACCATTTTAAAAAAAAACTGTCTTAACATGCATTTGATGTACAACTAACTTATGAATTGCAGCTAAGGTAATTAGAGTCCTTATCGTAGTAATCTTGGTCACTGGAGAATAAATATCAAAATAATCTATGCATTTCTTTTGGGTAAAACCCCAAATCACAAGTCTAGCTTTGATCTTTTCTATTGAACCATTAGGTCTCATCTGTTTCTTGAAGATCCATTTACTACTACTGGGTCTATCACCTTTATGTAACTCAGTCAATTCCCAAGTTTGGTTAGAAACAATAGAATCAAACTCGCTTTTGATAGCATCTTTCCAAAAACTAGCGTCAATGGATCTCATTGCCTCATCATAAGTTTATGGGTCTTATCATAAAGGCGGACACAAGCTCATCACGTATGATGAGAATAACATATGAACACTGTGTCATAGGTCTCCAGGTATTTTTGAAGTCAGCTAAGACCGTATGAATTAGTTCGAGAAGGTCTGATTGCATAGTAGAGAAATATTATATAAGAATATAAGACATTTCAATAAGAGAAAATGGGAATCAGCGAGCCAATGATGACAAATTTCCTCATTGGCTAGCGCTGAAACACCAACCCCCAACCATCTCCTCTTATATTTTTGCTGTCTGATTCGTTTATTTTGATATTCATCTCATTCAAACAAAGACGATAAGTAGCATTACGTCAAAACCAAAACACTTATAAAAAGGATTCGTTATTTACTAATAATTTTTATATCATCAACAACGAGTAATGTAATCTCATTCACAAAGTTACATACGTTTCAGAATCAAAAAACTTTCAAATACTAGCATTCCATTTCCATGCAGAGTGGGGTTTTAACTTTCAATTCATTGCTAGTTAATACTTAGCAGACCAAGTACTTCAAGAGAACATCTCAAGGAATATCAATCAGAAAAATAGCACATATGGATGAATATTACAATTTCTCACAAAAGTGTATGTTTGACATATGCAAGAGTAGGAGTCAATAAAGAACTAAGACATATGCATATGGAAACAGGTGTCATATTCTCACATGGACACAGAGTGCCAAGCATTGGACATTAATGCAGACACGACGAGTCAGACAAGGTAGTCCACCAAATGTATATGATAATATTTTTTTAATGATTCGCCAATTGTAATCTATTAGGAATAACATATTTTCCAATGGTATATACCTTGGAATAAAATTTATTTTTTTGAAAATTTATCTGATGGGCAATCCCATTGTAGAAAGTCTTTCTTCCCAATGGAACATCATGTTGGTAAAGAACTTGGTTTCTAACAGGCTGGTCGAAAATCTTGTTGTTTTAAATAAAATAATATGTTGAAATTTGATTTAGACATTTTGATTGCAGCATAATATTACATTATTTTCCCCTCAATGGACCCCAATTTGTGCATACATAAGTGCAAAAATATCTATAGTATATTCATATTCTGAATATCATATAATATTAGAGTTTAATCTCATAGTTTGCACAATTATTAATTTTTGTAAACTAATTTATGCTTATTCATATTTTTCAGGAGTAGAGCTCGAGCCAATGATTCCAATGGCTGTTCATTTAGATTTTTCGGAGCTCATAATAATTTTCCACAAATTTTGGAAGCAAAACAGTTCAAAAGAAAAAAAATAAAAAAAATAAATAAATAAAATCCCGTGCGGGTTAGCAGCCCGCGGCTCGCTCAAGGAGCGGCCCATTGCAATCTATTAAAAAAAATTGTTTTATGGGCCGGCCTGCTTGGCCGGCCCACATTCTTCCGTTTGGCAGCTCGCGCGCGCAAATGAGCAGCCCGCTCATTTCAAATGAGCAGGGGTTCCCCCCGTTCACAGCAGCCAGCGGGTCGGGTTGCTAAGCACCCGACCCGGCCCCCTTTTTTCTCCCAAGCGCGCGCGGATGTAGGTGGTAGGCGGGCGCAAATCCGACCCAGGAGCACAAAACAGACCCGAAATGAAGATCAAAGATCATTTGAGACGTTTTTTGTGCGATTTAAGCCATTTCTGAAGAAATTTCTAAACAGTTTTCAGCCCCCTCACCTTCTAATTCGTGGGCAAGCTGTTGGTAGCCATAAAGCGCACTATCTATTGATTCATTGAAGTTATCTATATATTGATGTGTAGGAATATGAAGAGCCAAGCACATTAAACCCATTAAGAGTGTAAAGCCTATATATATGAGCTTTTTCTTGAGCTTTTTGTATCAGATTTGAGTGGAGTTTTCTCATTTAGAATCCCGATTTTATAGAGATCATTGCAAGTGAGTTTATTGAGATTTTTATAGGAAGAAAAAGGTGTATTATAACTTTTAAAACTAACATAAACTAACTGAAAATAATTTATAATTAAAAACTTTAACTGAAACTAATCTATAAAACTTTATAACTTAAATTAAGTAACAATATTTATTATAACATAGAATTTTAACTTATAAAATATTCTCTTTCTCACTGTCTCCTTCTTTCTTTCATTTTTTTTTGTTTTCATTTTTTTTGTTACAAAGGTGTAACGACCCGTTTCCGAGGCTCGTTACATATTTGATATTTACGCAGGTCCTGCAGTTAACCAGTGAAAACAAAATAGCCACGATGCAGAGATGTAAAAAAATACCCAAATAGTGTCCAATTATTACATTCCATACTGTACAAATGTTCCAAACAATGTACATGAAAGGAAGAAAGTACACAACTGAAAATAGCTCTGAAAGCTACGGTCTCATGGTCGAACTCTGGCGCTATCAACTCAAGAGCATCTACATCCATATGTACGTCGTATGTGGTGCCATGGAGATGGAACCGTAGGTAAGTCATAACAATTCTAGCAATAGAAATGAAGCGGTGCAAAAGTATGGAACATGCTATAGTAAACAAAAGATGGTCATGCAGGTGCAAAAAGTAAAGTACGAGCAGACATGTATGTAAGAGCAATAAGTAAAGTACTGGTGGCTGCTCAAGTGTGGTAAGTAAAGTTCATGTAATGCATAAAGCAAAAGTGACTGTGCAATTGCAAAAGCGACATACAAGAGCAACAACTGTGGCATGGCATATGGTAGCAACAATGTTTTAACCAAATGTAATGACAATAATAAGACAACCAGGTAGATGTAGTAGCACTAAAAGGACAAGTAAGCAATATTAAAGCCAGAAACTACGTGACTTATATAGGAAAGTAATGAGCGAGTAAGAGGAAACAAACGTCGCTAGACTCTCTAATAGTGTAGGCATGCCTAATAATAAGAAGTCTAACTTAACTTCCAAACCAGCCAGGCAGTCAGGGTTGAAGGAAATGTCACTTCTATGACAGCAGGACAAGTCCTTTGGTTGACCAACCCCCTTTCCATTCATTTATAGACACTAATTCAGTGGTAATTTAAGACCGCTTATTATTATACCGCTCTGCCATGTTCGAGTAGTCTCGACTTAGTTAGTAGTCGTAACAGAACAATGATGTCGAGTCAGCAGTCGTGACAAAACAATTGTATCAATCAAACTAGTGCAACATCCTTAGCTCGAGTGCACGATATGCAGCCAAAAGTGCACCCATCCCACGGAGCAACCCGTGGAATATCTACCTACCATCCCCTGCAGGGTGATGGTACAGCTTACCAAATAAGGGTGGACCCGGTCACTCCCGCACACTTCGTAGCTCAAGACTACACCGTATTCCGTGTTTTATCAATCAAGCTAGTGCAACAGTCTTAGCTCGAGTGTACGATATGCAACCAGAAGTGCACCCATCCCATGGAGCAACCCGTGGAATATCTACCTATCATCCCCTGCCGGGTGATGGTACAGCTGACCAAATAAGGGTGGACCCGATCACTCCCGCACACTTCGTAGCTCAAGACTATCTCATAACCCGTATTGTATCACTTACACATCTATAACCGTATCCGTATCTGTATCCGTATTCATATCTGTATCCGTATCTGTATTCATATCCGTATCTGCATCCGTATTCATATCCGTGTACGTATCCATATGGCCATATAGGCCCATCACATCATCAACAATAAGCATTCAATTTGATTGGGACGTTCCACGGTATACCATTCAATCATTACTTTTCAACACGGTACGTCAATCCGTTGTTTCAAAGGCAAAGACACTAATGACGGTTGTGATAGACCGACTTACATACCAATATAGTTATGCACAATAGTCTCACTCTAGAGATGTTCAAAAGCATTAACAACACTCCAAAGAGTTTTGCTTGTTGAAAAGTCAAGGCAGTAACCTCAACAGAGAATGTCAGTCTTGAGCAATGCTTTAAAGTCCAATAACTATGAAACTGATCCATGCTTCAAGCATGCTGTAACGACCACTTTTCGATCGTACTTTGTTCGTGCACGTGCTTTTGACCGTGCACGTGTTTATTTTAGACTTTGTTTGCTTGTGAACACTTTAGTGTGATATGCCGTTGTGAACGTCTCTGAGAGTATTAAATTGTGGCACTAATTTGGACCGACATTTCTCGAGTCGTTCTCCCACGATTTGATCTTATTCGATGAGACGTTGTGATTTTCACTTTTGACGTGAGACGTTTCTATTTTTAGTATCGTCGTTCGACGTCGAAATTGAGATCCGTCTTCTTAGTTACCTTCCTCTCGTCGTCCCGATCAACACAATATTTATTTCACAATTTTCGGAATTCGTTTGACCTATTTTACATTTTTAGCAAAGTTTATAATATTTTTAATAACTAAGTTTTAAAGTATTTTCGGCCAAATAAAATTTTATTAAGTTTACAATATTTCAAACGAATTTTGAGCCAAATCCTAACCCCTATCTTGGCCGCACCCAATCCGTGCATGAGTAGGAGAGAGAGATTTGATTTTTAAATTATTTTAAAATCCTAATCCTATTAGAATTAGCCCTAGACCAAGTCAACCCCTCTACACTATATAAACAACCCCTAGGAAGACTCATTTTCGCAAGAAATTAACCCTAGACGCTCCCAAAACCCAATAACTCACTTGCGACGATTCGTCGCAACGTTGCAGCAGCCGCCCCGCACCGACCGACGATATTCGCCCCGTTCTCTCGGTCTGACCGAGAGGCCGCCCGCACCAAGCGCCGCTCCGCACTGCACAGCCGCCGCCCGCATCGCCCCGTGTCCGACCGAGAGCTTCTCTCGGTCTGACCGAGAGCTCCGCCCGTACCGACCCCCGCTCCGCATCGCCCCGCTCCCCAAGCGCCCGACCGACCCGATCCCCCGCATCCGCCCGCTACGACCGAAGCGCTCCCCCGCTTCTCCGCATCGCCCGCACCATTGCAACGTTGCAACGTTGCAACGCCCGCCCAAGCGCTGCGACCCCCGCACCCGCTGTGTCCGACCGAAGCACTCCCCCGCACCGACCGAGAGCCCTGACCCCGCATCTTCGCTCCGCACTGCACAGCGGCCGTCCGCAGTGTCTGACCGAGGAAATCCCCCGCACCGACCGTGTCCGACCGAGCGACGTTCGTCGCAACGTCGCAACTTCCGTACCGCTTTCCACCGTGGGCCCCCCAAGTTCTCCAGAGGTATTGTGGGTCCCCCATTGGTCCCTAGGACTACTGTGGGCCCCACCTAGGTGTCTCTTCTTCGAGGATTTGCCGTTTACGACGTTACGATACGTCGTAGGCCGTCGTCGCACATTCTAGCTTTGGAATCTGGGTCCGTTGATCAAGTTGCTGTCCAGAACTTGGCGAGCGAGGAACCTATTTGGAATCTGGACTAGGAGCGCGTTCTTTTATTCCAACCCCTGGCGTCGCTACCCGACACCAGTGTAGCTTTCGCGTCGTGTTGAGGTAACGCTTTGCACCCTTAGGACCCCAACCACAGCCTGATAATCAAGACTAAAAATTGATGTTTTTAAAGTATTTTAAATGTTTTAGAATTCACTAATCAAGATTAAAAAAACGGGAATGTAGGCCGGTGGACTTGTGCACGTAGGATATTTGTGACTTTGGACTCGTTGGACGGTGTTTCTCAGACGTTGTACTTGCAGGCAAGTGAAACTTGCCAATTCTTGCTTAGGGCCATGTTTTTAGGCCACTTCCTTGCTTTTAGCGTAAAAGAGACTAGGCAGTGAAATGATAGCTGTCTAGACGCAACTTTG
The DNA here is from genome assembly GCA_030789695.1 of Scilla litardierei. Lineage (NCBI taxonomy): Eukaryota > Viridiplantae > Streptophyta > Magnoliopsida > Asparagales > Asparagaceae > Scilla > Scilla litardierei. Next base: position 126,709,043 of record CM061137.1, read on the forward strand.
AGATCTAGCTTGATAATGAAGCTAGATCTGTCACCCTGCCATGTCATTCATGCATTGATATCTGTCACGTTTAAATTCCTTATCTGTACGCACTTTTAACTGCCATGCATTGCATCTTACATGTCATCCAAGTTGATTGTTGCATTCGTAGCACACGCTACACTACTTGTACTTCCTTGTCCGGATAGGTGCACCCCTATGCCATCATGATAAAACACTTCCTGGCTCGTGATCCAAAAGATGGGCACCAGTCCATATACACGTGGAGGGGTAGGGATAAGCGATCACTTGAGCTTAAGAGTTGGCCCGCGCAGCCACTCTAGCCAAAAGGCGTAATCTCTGTGCACGACGTGCTTTCTAGACTTGTCTTTGTACTTGTGAATGTTTCCTGTGAATCTTGATATATATGCCATGAATTAAATGCCATGCTCGTACTTTACCTTACTTGTTGCACTCATACTTTAACTGCCATGTCATTGCATCATGCTAGAACTACTAGGCTATTTTACTTTTACCTACTTTCAGTTTCCTTGCACAAGTCTCTTGTAGACTTGCTGACATGTGCCCCTTGCTCTTTTGGGTGTCACATGTTAGACCCTGAGCCAGAGACCGTAGCTGAGGACGAGGTGTTTGCTGACGCTGAGCCGAAGCCTACGTTTGACGAGGAGTTGGTGGACACCGGAGACCAGTCTTAGAGACTGATTTGAGTTGCTTTTGCTTTAGGTTGCTGTTAGTTGTCGGTGCGTAGCACCTTTACTTTTCTTTTGTACTTTGTACTTTGTTGGCCATGCTGGGGCCTCTTTTTAGACTCTTTTCCTTTAGCCTGGTGGCTTTTCTGCGATGTTGGAGTTTATTATTATGGATATTCTGAGATTTCTCTTTTGTCTCATTTCCTTATTATTATCTTTGTTTCGTTTCGCGTTGCAAGGACCTGCAGTTTAAAGTTGATTGACGCTTATCGGACTTGCAGCTTTGTAGCTTCAAGTCTGAGCGGACCTTTTCACGTCTCGCCTCCACATTTTTGGGAAGCGGGGCGTGACAGGTTTTGTTGGTGGCCCATGCAGGTCGGGTCTTGCAATTGCGAACTAACGGAACAACGATAATAACGGAATGTCCATTAAATAAATTACAACATCCAAGTCATTAAGCTTTGAGTCTAATATTTTTATTCATTTTCTATGTCATTAGATGGATGGAAGACGACAGACCCGAGCTAGTGGTGGGCCCAATCGTGTTGAGGTGCCGGATAGAGAGCACACCAATGCTGAGATCATGAGGATGATGCATCAGATGATGCAGGTGCAGCAGGGTATGCTCCAGAATACCCAGAGTGCCCCTCGCTTCGAGCCAGGAGCGAAGCAGTTTTGGGAGCTGGACCCGACTTACTTTGATGGATCTGAAGGACTGTTGGCTGCTGAGGAGCGGATCAGGCATACTGAGGATAATCTGAAGATGTCGAAGGTCAACCCGGCTGGATGGGTTGAGTTGGTGAAGAAACATCTCAAGGATAATGTCCGTAACTGGTGGGATGCAGAGGAGGAGCTGTTGGTGAGCCCTATACCTTGGGCTACTTTCAAGTCCAGGTTCGATGAGGAGTACTTTCCGAGGGCTGCCAGGAGGGAGATGTTGCAGCGCTTCATTGAGCTGAAGCAGAGAAATCTGACGGTGGACCAGTACCACCAGGAGTTCACTAGATTGAGTCGCTTCGCGCCGAAGATGGTGGATGATGCTGAGGAGAAAGCTCAGAGGTTTCTGCAGGGCCTTTCCCTAGACTTATAGAGCCTGATGTCTACGACAGATATGGAGTCATATCAAAAGTTGATGGTAGCTACTCGGAGTCATGAGCGGATTTCGAGGCAGAAGAGAGGACATGCACCGGGAGCTGGGAAGAGGCCTATGGAGCAGGTCAGAGGAGTGGTGAGGCCTAATCAGACGGTGCAGTTCAAGAGGCCAGGTGGGCCTACTCAGAAGACTTGCCATTTCTATGGCAAGACCGGGCATGTCAAGGAGCAGTGTAGGAGGATGTTGGGACAGTGCCTGATTTGTGGAGATCCTACTCATGCTATGAAGGAGTGCCCGAAGTCTAAGCAGCCTTGGAAGGAACCGGTCGTAGCATAGCTGTTGCAGCAGAGAGCACATGTACCTGTAGGTCGTGGACCAGCTCTTGTTCCACAGAGGCAGGCTTTTCAGCAGGCCATGCAGCCGAGGAGGCAGGCTTATCTGATGACGGCAGTGGAGAGCGAGGCTGTGGATGAGGTTATCGCAGGTAACTCTCAATCTAGTTGTTTCCTTCCTTAGATAATTTTGGTTGTTAGCCATGTTTGATTGCTTGCATATGATTGTTGTTAGAATAGGGCTTGATTGCTAGAATGTTCGATAGGTGTGATTTTGGTTTGCACATTTCCTGCACGAGTCCTCTTTGACTCTGGTGCATCAATGTGCATTATTTCTCGGAGCTTCGTGGAGAAGCATTCCTTGACGACTTCCCCTCTTCCCAAGAGTTGGAACATCGTTACAGGAAATGGCGTGATCTCGGTGCATCTTGGGTGCAATTTCTGCCCTTTGGTGGTCTGTGGACATGAGCTTTACGATGATTTTATTGTCCACGACATCATCAACTACGATGCAGTGCTTGGAATGGATTGGCTTGCGAGTTTCTATGATATGATCGATTGCCGAAGGAAGAAGGTGGTCTTCGAGATCCCTGGACATCCAGTGTTTGAGTTCAGTCGAGGTAGCAGTTCGCTTGGTCCTGTCAGGTTTCGGGCCAAGCCGGTGGAGATCGTTGCTATGTAGATGGAGCAGAGTAGACCAGCTGTGGTGCGTGAATTCGATGATGTCTTCTCCGAGGAGATGTCTGGACTGCCGCCCGATCGAGCTCTCGAGTTTTCGATCGATCTTATTCCGGGAGCGCAGCCTATTTCGAAGGCGCCGTATCGTATGGCTCCATCAGAGTTGGAGGAGTTGCATAGGCAGCTGGATGAGCTTCTACAGAATGGTTACATCAATCCTAGCGTGTCCCCGTGGGGAGCACCGGTGTTGCTGGTAAAGAAGAAGGATGGTTCGCATCGCATGTGTGTGGATTACCGAGAGCTGAATGATGTGACCATCAAGAATCGATATCTATTGCCTCGTATAGATGACATCTTTGATCAGCTTAGAGGATCGAGGGTGTTCTCTAAGTTGGATCTGAGGAGTGGTTACCATCAGCTTAAGGTGAAGAAGGAGGACATCCCGAAGACAGCGTTCAGGACGAAGTATGGTCACTACGAGTTCGTGGTTATGCCTTTCGGTGTAACCAACGCACCCGCAGTTTTTATGAACCTGATGAATATGATCTTCTACGACTTTCTAGACAAGTTTGTCATTATCTTCATTGACCACATTCTGATCTATTCGAAGTCGGAGGAAGAGCATGCATCGCACTTGAGGACAATGTTGGAGATTTTGAGGAAGCATCGTTTGTATGCTAAGTATTCCAAGTGCAAGTTTTGGCTGGATAGAGTTGCTTTTCTCGGGCATGTGGTGTCAGGCGATGGAATTTCGGTGGATCCCGAGAAGATTATGGCTATCAGAGAGTGGCCTGTTCCGCAGTCAGATTCTGAGATCCGGAGTTTCCTTGGGCTTGCAGGTTATTATCGACGTTTCATTAAGGACTTTTCCCGGATTGCTGAGCCGATGACCAGACTGACGCGGAAGGATGTACCATATGTTTGGTCTGATGATTATGAGAAGGCTTTTGATATTCTGAAAGAGAGATTGACGACTGCCCCTGTTCTTGCTGTGCCTGATCAGAGTGGAGGATTCGAGATCTTTTGCTATGCTTCTGGCAAAGGTCTTGGCTGTGTGTTGCACCAGCATGGGCACGTGGTTGCGTATGCTTCTCGTCAGCTTAAGGCTCATGAGAAGAATTACCTGACACATGATTTGGAGTTGGTTGCAGTCGTGTTTGCGCTGAAGATTTGGAGGCACTTCCTGCTGAGTGAGAAGGTGAAGATCTTCACCGATCACAAAAGCTTGAAGTATATTTTTACGCAAAAGGAGCTCAACATGCGACAATGTAACGACTGCTTTTCATGTATCTGGATATAATATAATATAATATATGTTTTGGTGGATTTTCTCCTCGTGTGTGTGGTTTCGTCTCCGTAGCTTTCATTTTCGATCGATTCGTCGTATTTTCTCGTTTCTTCCTTAGGATCGTCGATTTCGAAGTGTGTCACTCGTGACGGACTTCATAACGGTCGTATCTAACTATTAGATCAAGCCTAGGAGTCTTAGGAATCGATCCCGGGGCCTCGCGCTCCGTATCGGAACTTTTGGTGCTCATTAGCCGGTATAAGAAGGGGCACCGACCGACTAGATGACGATCCAGTCGATCGGCAATCCTTCTTGGACCGACTAGTTAGCTTTCTAAATTATTCAGGAGTTACTGTTTATCGTTAGTCGGTCTAAGAACGTTGGTTGACCGACTAGGTTGCAAACTAGTCGGTCAGCAATGCTTCTTTAACCGACTAACACATCATCTTAATTTTAGTTGAGTTACTGTTTACTCTTAGTCGGTCTAAGAACGTTCATCGACCGACTAGATGCTAAACTAGTCGGTCAGTATTTGTTCATGGATCGACTAACTCTAAATCCTATTTTCGTTCAGGAGTTACTGTTTGCACTTAGTCGGTCTGCGTTGGTCGACCGACCGACTAGTTGCCAAACTAGTCGGTCAGTGGTTGCTCTTTGACCGACTAACTAGTGTTGAAACCCTAATTTCTGGGCAGCCGCCAGCCCAACCTATTTAAACCCAACCCAAACGTTTTCTTCTTCCTCAACACGACCCAAAACCCTAAAAAAACTTCCCCCTTGAGCCCCCATCTTCCTCCAAGCTTCATTCCTTCATTCCATGCCCTAGAATCATCATCCAAACCATCCATCCACTCTATCTACCTCTCATCTTCCCCAAAATCTCACCAAATCCATTCAAAATCCCCAAATCCCCCAAACCCCTAGTTTCCCCAAACTTCTCCATTTGCTTCCAGATCTGATCCTAGGGTTCCCCGGAGTGTTTCTTCCGCCTCCTCTCGGTAAGAAATCGATCTACCATTGTTTTCATAACCTATTTATATTTTTATGAAACCCTAATATAATTTCATGTTGTTTGATGATTGTTCCCCCATAACAGCGATTTCCTCGTAGGTTGGCATCCGTGTGACGAAGTGGTCGTCATCCCCGGTGCTAGGCAAGTGAAACTTGCCACTTAGGGTTTAGGCCATGTTTTAGGCCACTTACCTTACTTTAGTGTAAAAGAGACTAAACGGTGAAAGGATAGCCGTTTAGACACCATTGACCTAGCTTGACAACGAAGCTTGGTCCGTCACCCTCATCATGCTTGTATGTCACGTTTACTTTAAATTAACGGTACGCGAATATGTTCATGTCATTACATTTTGCCTGTCACGTTTAAATTCGATTAACGGTACGCTAATATCTGTTCCTGGCATCGCATAGTGATTATTTATTGTGATTGCGTAGCACACGCTACAATGCTATTATTTTCCTGGCTCGTGTTCCAGAAGCGAGCCCTGTAGTTGGAAACCCCAACGCTCGACACATATGGGTGGGGTAAGAGATAAGCGGACTGAGCCCCGAGTTGGCCTGATCCGCCACTCCGGCCAGCAGGTGGACTCTCTAGTGCACAAGTGTTTATTAGTGATAGAGATAAGCAGCCTGAGCCACGAGCTGGCCAACAGGTGGACTCTCTATGCACTAAGTGATAATCGTGATAAGTGATTAATAGTGATACGAGATAAGCGGACTGAGCCCCGAGTTGGCCTGATCCGCCACTCCGGCCAGCAGGTGGACTCTCTATGCACTAAGTGACAAGTGATAAGTGATAAGTGTTAAATGATAAGTGATTAGTGATTTGGTAGCTTTTGCTACATTGTGCGTGCTTGCCTCTCTTTTGAACTGTTGCATCATACTTAACTGCCATGTCATTGCTTAACATTATAAGTGCTAGGTTGCTAGTTACTTTCAGTTTCCTTGCTCAAGTCTTTTAGACTTGCTGACATGTGCCCCTTTCTCTTTTGGGTGACGCATGTTAGACCTTGAGCCCGAGTTACTTGCTGAGGGTGAGGTGTTTGCGGACGCCGAGCTTGCGCCCGTGTTGGACGAGGACTTCGTAGACACTGGAGATCAGTCTTAGTGTCTACGTCTAGTTTTGTTAGATCTTTTGGGTTGTCGGTGCGTGGCACCTAGTTTGATACTCTGTTATATTAGTCTTTTGTTTGGCCTTGTTCTGGGCCTTTAGACTCTTTCTTTTAGCCTGGTGGCTTTTCTGTGATGTTGAATATTTTGTGGACAAACTTTGGGATTGGTATTTCATATCCGTCTCATGTTATATTATTGTTGTTGTTTCGATTGCAATTACAGAGACCTGCTTATACTAAATTTACGCTTATCAGGCGTGAGGCTTCACAGCTCCACGCTTGAGCGGACCTTCTCACGTCTCGCCTCCATTTTAGGGAAGCGGGTCGTGACAGACAACATCGATGGTTGGAGCTCATGGCAGACTATGAGATTGATTTGCAGTATCACCCTGGCAAGGTGAATGTGGCTCCGGATGCGCTGAGCAGACTTCCAGCGGTGATGATGTTGACTTCGCAGTGGAGATTGCAGCAGGATTTTTGCGAGTCTGGTATCGAGATTATTCTTCCTGGAGAGACTTCTTCGTTGATGAGTATGCAGATACATTTGACGATCGTGGATAGGATCAAGGCTGGACAGGCTGGAGATGCTAAGCTGGTGAAGATTCAGAAGCAGGTGGAAGCTGGTCTGCGGACTGACTTCTTGATTCACGAGGATGGTTCGCTGAGATTTGGAGCCAGGGTGTGTGTGCCAGCTGGAGATATCAGAGAGGAATTATTGGTAGAGGCACACAGTTCGCCGTATTCTGTGCATCCTGGTGGTACCAAGATGTACAAGGATCTCCGTCTGAACTTTTGGTGGCATGGTATGAAAAGGAGTGTGGCTCGTAGTGTAGCCAAGTGTCTGGTTTGCCAGCAAGTAAAGGCGGAGCATCAGCGTACGGCAGGGTTGCTACAACCGCTTCCGATTCCGGAGTGGAAGTGGCAACACATCACTATGGATTTCGTGACTGGACTACCTCAGAGTCCGAAGCAGAATGACGCGATTTGGGTGATCGTAGACCGATTGACCAAATCCGCGCACTTTATTCCCTTCCGAGTATGACAGTCTACTGAGACGCTAGCGAGGAGATATATGGAGGTAAATTCTTTTACTCTCCGTTTCTATTTCCTTTTCCTAGTTTAGATAGTGATGTAACGTGAATCGTGCAGGAGATCGTACGACTTCACAGAGTCCCTGTGAGTATCGTGTCAGACAGAGACACGAGATTCACGTCTCAATTTTGGCAGAGTCTGCAGAAGAGCTTGGGTACGAGTCTGAGTTTCAGTACGGCGTACCACCCCCAGACGGATGGCCAGTCCGAGAGGACGATTCAGATTTTGGAGGACATGCTGAGAGCGTGCATGTTGGACTTCAAGGGATCTTGGGAGGATCATCTCCATCACGTTGATTTTTCCTACAATAACAGCTACCAGGCGAGTATTGGAATGGCGCCTTTCGCCGTGCTATATGGAAAGAAATGTCGATCGCCACTGAGCTGGGATGACATTGGAGATCGGGAGCTGTTAGGACCGGAGATGATTGTGGAAGCCGTGGATGTTGTGAGAAACAAACGGGAGAAGCTGAGGATTGCGCAGGACCGTTTCAAGCATTGGGCTGATGCTAAACGGAGGCCTTTGGAGTTTCAGCCTGGAGACAATGTCTTTCTGAAGATTTCTCCGAACCGTGGAGTTATCCATTTTGGGAAGAGAGACAAGCTGAGTCCGAGGTACATTGGGCCATTTGATGTCCTGGAGAGAGTTGGAGCTGTGGCTTATCGCTTGGCGTTGCCGCCGTCGCTGGAGGGAGTTCACGACGTATTTCACGTATCTCAGTTACGTCGATACGTTAGTGATCCGTCCTATACTGTGGATTTCTCGGAGATCATGGTTCGTCCGGATCTGTCTTATGATCAGCAGCCAGTTGAGATTCTGGATCGTCGACAGAAGCAGCTGAGGAATAAGACCGTCGACTTGGTTCGAGTGCAGTGGCGTCACGGTTCCCCTGGTGAGTCCACCTGGGAGCGTGAGGATGAGATGAGAGAGCGCTTCCCGCACCTTTTCCCGAGCAGTGCTTGATGTTGATTCCGAGGACAGAATCATTTCTAAGGTGGGGAGGATGTAACGACCACTTTTCGATCGTACTTTGTTCGTGCACGTGCTTTTGACCGTGCACGTGTTTATTTTAGACTTTGTTTGTTTTTGAACACTTTAGTGTGATATGCCGTTGTGAACGTCTCTGAGAGTATTAAATTGTGGCACTAATTTGGAACGACATTTTTCGAGTCGTTCTCCCACGATTTGATCTTATTCGATGAGACGTTGTGATTTTCACTTTTGACGTGAGACGTTTCTATTTTTAGTTTCGTCGTTCGATGTTGAAATTGAGATCCGTCTTCTTAGTTACCTTCCTCTCGTCATCCCGATCACCACAATATTTATTTCATAATTTTTGAAATTCGTTTGACCTATTTTACATTTTTAGCAAAGTTTATAATATTTTTAATAACTAAGTTTTAAAGTATTTTCGGCCAAATAAAATTTTATTAAGTTTACAATATTTCAAATGAATTTTGAGCCAAATCCTAGCCCCTATCTTGGCTGCACCCAATCCGTGCGTGAGTAGGAGAGAGAGATTTGATTTTTAAATTATTTTAAAATCCTAATCCTATTAGAATTAGCCCTAGACCAAGTCAACACCTCTACACTAAATAAACAACCCCTAGGAAGACTCATTTTCGCAAGAAATTAACCCTACCCGCTCCCAAAACCCAAAAACTCACTTGCGACGATTCGTCGCAACGTTGCAGCAACCGCCCCACACCGACCGACGATTTTCGCCCCGTTCTCTCGGTCTGACCGAGAGGCCGCCCGCACCAAGCGCCGCTCCGCACTGCACAGCCGCGCCCGCATCGCCCGGTGTCCGACCGAGAGCTGAAGCTCTCGGTCTGATCGAGAGCTCCGCCCGCACCGACCCCCGCTCCCCAAGCGCCCGACCGACCCGATCCCCAGCATCTGCCCGCTACGACCGAAGCGCTCCCCCGCTTCTCCGCATCGCCCGCAACGTTGCAACGTTGCAACGTTGCAACGCCCGCCCAAGCTCTGCGACCCCCGCACCCGCTGTGTCCGACCGAAGCACTCTCCCGACCGAGAGCCCCGACCCCGCATCTTCGCTCCGCACTGCACAGTGGCCGTCCGCAGTGTCTGACCGAGGAAATCCCCCGCACCGACCGTGTCCGACCGAGCGACGTTCGTCGCAACGTCGCAAATTCCGCACCGCTTTCCACCGTGGGCCCCCCCAAGTTCTCCAGTGGTATTGTGGGTCCCCCATTGGTCCCTAGGACCACTGTGGGCCCCACCTAGGTGTCTCTTCTTCGAGGATTTACCGTTTACGACGTTACGATACGTCGTAGGCTGTCGTCGCACGTTCTAGCTTTGGAATCTGGGTCCGTTGATCAAGTTGTTGTCCAGAACTTGGCGAGCAAGGAACCTATTTGGAATCTGGACTAGGAGCGCGTTCTTTTATTCCAACCCCTGGCGTCGCTACCCGACACCAGTGTAGCTTTCGCGTCGTGTTGAGGTAACGCTTTGCACCCTTAGGATCCCAACCACAGCCTGATAATCAAGACTAAAAATTGATGTTTTTAAAGTATTTTAAATGTTTTAGAATTCACTAATCAAGATTAATAAAACGGGAATGTAGGCCGATGGACTTGTGCACGTAGGATATTTGTGACTTTGGACTCGTTGGACGGTGTTTCTCAGACGTTGTACTTGCAGGCAAGTGAAACTTGCCAATTCTTGCTTAGGGCCATGTTTTTAGGCCACTTCCTTACTTTTAGCGTAAAAGAGACTAGGCAGTGAAATGATAGCTGTCTAGACGCAACTTTGAGATCTAGCTTGACAACGAAGCTAGATCTGTCACCCTGCCATGTCATTCATGCATTGATATCTGTCACGTTTAAATTCTTTATCTGTACGCACTTTTAACTGCCATGCATTGCATCTTACATGTCATCCAAGTTGATTGTTGCATTCGTAGCACACGCTACACTACTTGTACTTCCTTGTCCGGCTAGGTGCACCCCTATGCCATCATGATAAAACACTTCCTGGCTCGTGATCCAGAAGATGGGCGCCAGTCCATATGCACGTGGAGGGGTAGGGATAAGCGATCACTTTAGCTTAGGAGTTTGCCCGCGCAGCCACTCTAGCCAAAAGGCGTAATCTCTGTGCACGACGTGCTTTCTAGACGTGTCTTTGTACTTGTGAATGTTTCCTGTGAATCTTGATATCCATGCCATGAATTAAATGCCATGCTCGTACTTTACCTTACTTGTTGCACTCATACTTTAACTGCCATGTCATTGCATCATGCTAGAACTGCTAGGCTGTTTTACTTTTACCTACTTTCAGTTTCCTTGCACAAGTCTCTTGTAAACTTGCTGACATGTGCCACTTGCTCTTTTGGGTGTCACATGTTAGACCCTGAGCCAGAGACCGTAGCTGAGGACGAGGTGTTTGCTGACGCTGAGCCGGAGCCTACGTTTGACGAGGAGTTGGTGGACACTGGAGACCAGTCTTAGAGACTGATTTGAGTTGCTTTTGCTTTAGGTTGTTGTTAGTTGTCGGTGCGTAGCACCATTACTTTGCTTTTGTACTTTGTATTTTGTTGGCCATGCTGGGGCCTCTTTTTAGACTCTTTTCCTTTAGCCTGGTGGCTTTTCTGTGATGTTGGAGTTTATTATTATGGATATTCTGAGATTTCTCTTTTGTCTCATTTCCTTATGATTATCTTTGTTTCGTTTCATGTTGCAAGGACATGCAGTTTAAAGTTGATTGACGCTTATCGGACTTGCAGCTTTGTAGCTTCAAGTCTGAGCGGACCTTCTCACGTCTCGCCTCCACATTTTTGGGAAGCGGGGCGTGACAGGTTTTGTTGGTGGCCCATGCAGGTCGGGTCTTGCAATTGCGAACTAACAGAACAACGATAATAACGGAATGTCCATTAAATAAATTACAACATCCAAGTTATTAAGCGCTTTGAGTCTAATATTTTTGTTCGTTTTCTATGTCATTAGATGGCTGGAAGACGACAGACCCGAGCTAGTGGTGGGCCCAATCGTGTTGAGGTGCCGGATAGAGAGCCCACCAATGCTGAGATCATGAGGATGATGCATCAGATGATGCAGGTGCAGCAGGGTATGCTCCAGAATACCCAGAGTGCCCCTCGCTTCGAGCCAGGAGCGAAGCAGTTTTGGGAGCTGGGCCCGACTTACTTTGATGGATCTAAAGGACCGTTGGCTGCTGAGGAGTGGATCGGGAATACTGAGGATAATCTGAAGATGTCGAAGGTCAACCCGACTGGATGGGTTGAGTTGGTGAAGAAACAGCTCAAGGATAATGCCCGCAACTGGTGGGATGCAGAGGAGGAGCTGTTGGTGAGCCCTATACCTTGGGCTACTTTCAAGTCCATGTTCGATGAGGAGTACTTTCCGAAGGCTGCCAGGAGGGAGATGTTGCAGCGCTTCATTGAGCTGAAGCAGGGAAATCTGACGGTGGACCAGTACCACCAGGAGTTCACTAGATTGAGTCGCTTCACGCCGAAGATGGTGGAGGATGCTGGGGAGAAAGCTAAGAGGTTTCTGCAGGGCCATTCCCTAGACTTGCAGAGCCTGATGTCTACGACGGATATGGAGTCATATCAAAAGTTGCTGGTAGCTGCTCGGAGACAGGAGCGGATTTCGAGGCAGAAGAGAGGACAGGCACCGGGAGCTGGGAAGAGGCCTATGGAGCAGGTCAGAGGAGTGGTGAGGCCTAATCAGACGGTGCAGTTCAAGAGGCCAGGTGGGCCTAATTTGTATTCATATCCGTATTTGTATCCGTATTCATATCCGTGTACGTATCCGTATGGCCTTATAGGCCCATCACATCATCAACAGATAAGCATTCAATTTGAATGGGACGTTCCACGGTATACCATTCAATCATTACTTTTTAACACGGTACGTCAATCCGTTGTTTCAAAGGCAAAGACACTAATGACGGTTGTGATAGACCGACTTACATACCAATATAGTTATGCACACTAGTCTCACTCTAGAGATGTTCAAAAGCATTAACAACACTCCAAAGAGTTTTGCTTGTTGAAAAGTCAAGGCAGTAGCCTCAACAGAGAATGTCAGTCTTGAGCAATGCTTTGAAGTCCAATAACTATGAAACTGATCCATGCTTCGATCATGCGGTAATTCCATAAAGTAAACTATCTCAATTTCTAAAGTTAGAATTAATTGTGACTTACTGCCGATCCATGCTTTGAGCATGCGGTTTTCAATTAGTACACAGTTTACCCAAGTAGATGGTCGTGTACTACAACCATCTAAGTTGAAAGTTAGCGATGTCGTACGCTCAAGTCAAAGTTGCTCTGCAGTTGATTCGTTTCCTATTTAGTTAGGTCTCTAGTCATCTGTTCAGGTCAATAACTGTTCCGAGACTAGATGTCATGTCCTAAGTTCATACGAGTATACTAGCTAAATTTCTAAAGTTAGAATTAACGTGACTTACACTATCGGGATCGTCGTAGTAAGACAAGGTTGGAGCTAGATTTCCAAGAATGCTGGTGCACTAGAATTGACACCTGCAAACACAAGAAATCATTAGTTACATGCTACCCTAATTTCTATCTATTTAATTTGATTGTTTCGATTTTTAAACTGATTGAAAACGTTGTCGAAAATCGTTCTAAATTTTTATACATGCTAGATATGATGAAAATAATTTTACTGTAGGAGGAATATTTTCAGAAGCTCCTGGTAATTTTTATAATTTTTAAAAGCTCAAAAATCAATTTAAAAACTAATTTTAATTACCCAACGTAATTATTCAACAATTTATTCTGGATGCAATCTATATCGAAAAGTTGCAAGTGAGCTGTCAAAATGACCGTCTCGAAGAGTACTACAACATATATTTTTATCACGTATTAGTTTATGTGAAAATAACAAGTTACTGATTTTTGAACGAAAATAACATATTTAAATTTTAGACTTAAAAATTAATTTTGGAAAAAATAAGCGTCTGATTGAGATGAAACCAACGCCATTAAGTCCAGATTGTCATTTCTGATTTTCTAGAGCTGGTCTTGCATTTTTATGATGCTTATATTATTTATTATTAATTAAAAACCAATGAACTCCATTTTTTATACTTATGGAAATATTTTTATATTCGTATTTATACGAAAATACGCTAAAAATACGTAATAAAATATGTTTTCCTTAAAAACCCTTACCCATTCGTTTCGTTCGCACGTTGCATGGGTCGTCGACATCGTCGGGGGCTCGTGGGGGCGACTGCGGTGGAGGGTGCAGCGTTCGTGGTGGTGTGCAGTCGGAGCAGTCGGAGCTCGGACGTGGCGGTGAGTACCGTGGGGATGTTCGAGGGCACTGCAGTGTCGTGGCGCGGATGGCGGAGCCAGGGTGGTGGACACGGGGGCGGAGGTTCGTCGGGCGGTGACGTTGTCGTCGCTTCGTCGACGAAGGCAGAGGCGGTGCGAAGTCAGAGTTGGGGACTGTGGCTTCGAACCCGTGGTGGTAGCGGTGAACGAGTGAAGCAGCGGGGGCTCTTGGGGGTGACTTCGCCGGCGTTGGGTTGAAGGAGGGAGGTGGCTCGGCGAGTTCGTAGGTAGCCATGGCGAAGAGTGTACGGCAGCGCTCCGGGAGCGACGACGATGAGGAGAGCGTCAGGTGATGCTTCGAGGAGGAGGCAAACGTCCACGATGATGCTGCTGGGTCGGGAAGCAGTGCGGTGTCGATGTCGAGCTGAGGGCAGATGCGTAGACGAACGTCGGAGGATGAGCTCGTCGGAGGCTGGCGCTCGTGGCGGCGGGCTCGAGTCTCAGGCAGAGCGACGGTGACACGGCGGTGAGCGTGGGTAAAGGGGGCTTCGAACGAGGTCGAGCGGGCTTTTACACAAGAGAGAGGGAGAGAACTGAGTGAGAGAGAGACCCTGTGAGTGTGTGGGGGGTTTGCGTGAATTAAGATATTAAGGGGTGGGGTTATTTATAGTTAATAGGGGTTAATAAATAATTAATATACTTAGTCAAGATAATTAATGTTTTTAGGTGGGTATTAATGATGTTAAGTTTAACTTTTAGACTAAGTGTGGAAAAAAAATTAGAACGTGTTAAGTGTTTTGAGGGTTAAAGTAATTAGGGTTAAAGGTAATTAATAAATGGTAAACTTAATTAGTGGATGTAATTAGGAAATTAGACTAAAGTAATTTGTAACATGAAATTACGATTTTGCCCTCAGTAGTAAACGTGTTCGAAAAATTACGAAAACATACTCACGGGTTTGTATCATCATGAGGATCACGAATACGAGATCCGTTTTAGGGGTTGATCTACGGGGATTCTAGTTTTAGGCCAAAACATTTAGAAAGCGGGTTTGCAGGTTCTCTATTGATTTGGCTTCAGTAAATTACGAAATTAATGTGAGGGGCCCTAAATGATCATAGAATGATACTGTGGAAATTTGAAAATATTTTGATGATGTTTGTATAGAAAACTAATTCATTAAGCCAAAAGAGTAATAATTGAAAATGAATTTTTATCAACATTTTTAGAGGTTTTTGATGAAACCCGAACTTACTAAAATACTCCATAACTAGTCTGATACTTCAAAATATTTTTATAAAATTTTTTTTGAAATCGTAAAACTTCCGACGAACCATTATAAAATGTTTAAAAAATTGTAAATAGGTTAAATACGCAAATAGTTGTGTTGATAAAAACAGGCCGTTACAAAAGGGGATCAGGGGCTCGAGCTCAGGCGAAGGGCAGCCATGCACGACGATCTGGCGATGCTCCGGACGGATGCACATGGCTTATGGCAGGGGGTCGGATCCGGCGGCAACAGGGCCTGCTGGGGCGCAGCCGATGGTTGGCAGCTTCGCGTGCTGATTTGGGTTCAATATTACATATTTAACCCCCCATTTAGCCCTATTTTGTGCTTATGTGATGCTATGTTGTTCTCTAATTCATATGTATTTTGTACACAATTATTTATTAGAGAAAACACTCTATTTGAGCACAAAACAGCAATTAACGAAGTATTTCTGCACTTTTTATATTTTTCCTAGCCTGGTCTCGATCTCACGATTCCAACGACTATTTATTTGTATTTTTCTGAGACATGTGCTAATTACTGTGTATTTTTGAATGCAGAATACTGTTTAAATGAAGAAATACGAGAGAAATACGGGGAAAATACGAAATACGGTCGCCATCCGCTCAGACTTTGCCACGTGTCAAAGATCCGCGCATTCCCTCCCGCATCGGACGGTTTCGATTTACCCCGCACTCGAATCCAATACGGGGCGACGTGGCCGTATCTCATCCATTCATATCGCATCCAACGGCAGCGTCCGCTCCTCAGCGAAGCAGAAGAGCTCATGAAACTCGGGCCACGTGGCCCTATCCTATTGATCTCCCGCATGATCGGACGGCGCTGAGTCGATCCGCTTCGAACGCGAATTCGCGAGGCGAGCGGGATTCTGAGGGACACGTGGCGTCTCTACAGCAGATCCCGCCTTTCAATCAACGGTGCAGATCGTTTCGAGGCCGCGCGATTCAACAGGCGACGCGGCGTATTTTCTACCGTTCGATTTCGATCGAACGGTCCACACGTCTCCCGCCCAAACTCGAAGCGCAGCTCATATGGCGAGCGACGTGGCTTCGTTTCGATCGTACGATCACGATCCAACGGACACAAGCATCCCCGCGATTTGAAGGCAAAGCAGCGGAGAGCGGGATCAAATGATGGCGACGTGGCTTCCTCTCCGACGTTGGATGATGATCCAACGGCTGATATCAAGCCCGATGCGGATTCAAAGAGAGAAGTCGGATGCGGACCCGTTAATGGGACACGTGTCGAGACCTCATCCAATCCCGCTTCGATCCGACGGCTCCTATTTGCTACGGCTATTTAAAGCGGGTTTGGGCTCGATATTGGTGCGGTTTTGAACCCAATAAGCCTTTAAACCCCGCAATACCCCTATATAAGGTATTCCTAGGGTTTTTGGGCGTAGACAAGCAGATTTTGGCGTATTTTGAGCGTATTGGAGGCTCTAGGAGCCGTATTTCACCACCACAAAATTCTGTAAAATTCCAGAGGCTATTTTCTTATTTCCAGATAGTTTTGGTGTCTAAACTTGAAGATTTGGTGATAAATTTCTTAACTTCTACCCCGTATTTTGGTGTTTTTCATCGTATTGTGCTATTAGATCAATGTATTTTGCTATGAAACTTGTTTATTCTTGCACCATGAGTAGCTAATTCTTATTGTTCATGGTATGGAGTAGTTAGGGGATGTGATTTGTGTTAGTTTGGTTGAATAATCCTTGTGCTAAACCGTTAAACGTCGTTAAAGTTGTAATCTTTGTTATTAAATCGTCTTTTTCATCTTCCAAAAGAAGTGATTGAGTTGATGATCGCCCCAAAAGGGTGAGTTTTGATCTCCCCAAAAGGGAGTTTCATATCGTAGTTTTGATCTCTCCAAAAGAGAGTTTCATATCGTATTATAGCTTTAGCGACGATCTTATTGAATATTGTGCTTGAACCCCCAAAAGGGTATCTTCCGATGAATTGCTCTCAAAAGGATAATTCATTGAGTTATATTGGGTATTTTCCGATGAATTGCTCCCAAAAGGAGAATTCATTGCATTATACTTGTCAACCAAATTAATACGAATCATTGATCCTAACGAACCTATACCATGTGCATACTTTTTGTCGATACTTTCATACACTTTTCTTTGTTCGTATTATTCGCACGTCACCACCACGTACTTCCACACCATCATCGCCATCATCATTGAAGTGGTTAGTTTCTTTTCGTAGGCTTTCTATTTGATTTGAATTGTGGTTGCAACAGATTTCCTCCTGAGGATTCGACATCTGGACTCCCAGATTATATTACTTGTATGGACTCTTGCGCTTGAGACAGAGCACCTTTTCGGTCGCCAACCAAGTTTTTGGCGTCGTTGCCGGGGAGGAATGGTTTGTGACTACGGTTTATTTCATTTAGAGGACCTTCGGTGAGATCTTCCCACTCTACTGTACATAAACTTATTTTATTTTATTTAAATGGAGTATATGAATTTCTATTGCACGAACAATCTGTATGATGCAAGATATGCTAATGCACGCAAACATAGGATGGAGAAGCTCAAAATTGTTAATTTTAATCAAACTGACTGTGAAACTTTCTTTCTGGCCTGGAGGAGGTTCACAAACATAGTATCGAGCTATCTGCAGCATGGGTACACAAATGTAGAGCTTATGGCGTCCTTCCTAGAGGGACTACGACCACAGCTGCAGGAATTAGTGGGAGGCATGACGCCGACAGAGGCGTGGGAATACATGGAGTCTCTGCAAGAAAATGAAGAAACCATGGAAGTGACTTCAGTGTGCGATTCAACAGAGCCTTCGTGCCTTGATCAAGAAGAGCAAAGCGTAGACGTACCTTTGCAATCCTTGAAAGAGGAAGTTCACTCGATTATTCAGACACAGGAGGCTACATCCCATCAATTCCAGGAGAATTTCCTTGCTCAGAGTCGGCAGATTCAGAAATTCATTAAAGATCTTAATCTGATTACCACTTGCTTAGAAGAAAGTAAGGCTTTTGAAACTCAATTTCAAGAATCTAATACGAGTTTATCTTCTATTACAGGTATATCGAGCGAGCCATGTCACGTTGATGACACGAATATAAATATCTACATGGCAGAAAGTGTGTGCAAAAAGAGAGGACGTGCTAGCAATTTTGGATGAACGAGAGGAGGAGACAGCTAGGGACAAGGGTTTTGAGATTATCGCCATGGAGTCAGAACCATGCCCTCCTCCAGTTTTGTCCCAAAATCATTTACCCCTCTCCCCATTGATCGAGCATCATACCGAGAGTAGTGCATATCTTTCAGGGAGTAGTCGTCAACTTGCTTTAATTTCTTTCACTTATTTTGATGACTACGTTTGGAATAATTTTATTGCGAAGAATCTTAAACTAATTTGGACTGACATAACTCATCTCTTGCAGGAAACTGGTAAACAGCTTATAGAGATGCTTGGGGTTGTGTTGCTGGAGTCCAATTTAGTCATTGGAGGAAGATTACTCGCCGAGGAGCGCAAGGAGCAAATTGAACAACTTCCTCCACCATTAAAGATTCATGATCCGCCATTTGATCACGGTGTGTTCTTTCCAGTAGTGTAGTTTTTATATGCTTTCTAGGTTGCTTGCTTGAATAAACTCGTATCCCTTTCGACATTGAGGACAATGTCCATCTTTAGTTGGGGGGTGTGTATGAGACCTTAGGTTTTTTTTTCAAAAATAAGGTTAAGATAAGAATAAATCACCAAATCTCATCTTTTTAAAACTCCTTCATATGCCACAAATTCGGATGATTACGCATTAATTGAGTTCTAAAAATTGTTTATGGCTTGAGTTAATTATTTTTCCTTCATGGAATTACCGTTAATATGCTATTCATGAAAACTTTCAATTTCCATGATTAATATCTCGAAATAGTTTGAATTTATTTCATGCATGCTAATGTGATGAAAAAGCTTAAGTATACACAATTTATAAGAATAGTTTTCAAGTTGAAGAGGAATGTGGCCATGTTTATTAATGTTTATGTTCGAAAATATGGGTGTTGAGTTGCTTACGAAGAAAAGAAAAGAAAATTTTTTTGAATGAAAAATGAATGAAGAAAATGAATAAGTATGTCACTAATAAATAACTTGGTTGGCTCGAGTAGTACAGTCCGAGGGGTCCTTTTTGGCCTAATGCCCTATTATCGTCTGATTTGGGAGCCATTGACAGGAAACTCACTCATTTGATGGAGCGATCCAAGTTATACATTTTTCTGTGAATGTTGCTTGATGCGCGTTACACAGAACGAATAAAAGAAAAGAAATGGTGAATATACTAAGCAACTTCAATACCCATGTCTTGAATGATTATTTTGATAGGCCAATTCCTTGGAAACAAGAAAACTGGAATATAACGACGTGTTATACTTCCGCTTGCGCAAAACGATGCTTGTATGTTATTTATTCATACTAAATTAGAGAAAATATCATGTGATTGATTTTGTTCATGGATGTGTATATTGATGGTCAAGATCATGTTGGAATGCATATTATTGAGCCATGCCATGAGCAATTTGAAAGAATTTATTGTTTTATTAATCATCCGTAGTAATCACTCTTTTTGCTAGAGACTAGCAAATCGCTAGTTGGGGGGTGTGATTCGGGTTCAATATTACATATTTAACCCCCCATTTAGCCCTATTTTGTGCTCATGTGATGCTATATTGTTCTCTAATTCATACGTATTTTGTACACAATTATTTATTAGAGAAAACACTCTATTTGAGCACAAAACAGCAATTAACGAAGTATTTCTGCACTTTTTATATTTTTCCTAGCTTGGTCTCGATCTCACGATTCCAACGACTATTTATTTGTATTTTTCTGAGACATGTGCTAATTACTGTGTATTTTTGAATGCAGAATACTGTTTAAATGAAGAAATACGAGAGAAATACGGGGAAAATACGAAATACGGTCGCCATCCGCTCAGACTTTGCCACGTGTCAAAGATCCGCGCATTCCCTCCCGCATCGGACGGTTTCGATTTACCCCGCACTCGAATCCAATACGGGGCGACGTGGTTGTATCTCATCCATTCATATCGCATCCAACGGCAGTGTCCGCTCCTCAGCGAAGCAGAAGAGCTCACGAAACTCGGGCCACGTGGCCCTATCCTATGGATCTCCCGCATGATCGGACGGCGCTGAGTCGATCCGCTTCGAACGCGAATTCGCGAGGCGAGCGGGATTCTGAGGGACACGTGGCGTCTCTACAGCAGATCCCGCCTTTCAATTGACGGTGTAGATCGTTTCGAGGCCGCGCGATTCAACATGCGACACGGCGTATTTTCTACCGTTCGATTTCGATCGAACGGTCCACACGTCTCCCGCCCAAACTCGAAGCGTAGCTCATATGGCGAGCGACGTGGCTTCGTTCCGATCGTACGATCACGATCCAACGGACACAAGCATCCCCGCGATTTGAAGGCAAAGTAGCGGAGAGCGGGATCAAATGATGGCGACGTGGCTTCCTCTCCGACGTTGGATGATGATCCAACGGCCGATATCAAGCCCGATGCGGATTCAAAGAGAGAAGTCGGATGCGGACCCGTTAATGGGACACGTGTCGAGACCTCATCCAATCCTGCTTCGATCTGACGGCTCCTATTTGCTACGGCTATTTAAAGCGGGTTTGGGCTCGATATTGGTGCGGTTTTGAACCCAATAAGCCTTTAAACCCCGCAATACCCCTATATAAGGTATTCCTAGGGTTTTTGGGCGTAGACAAGCAGATTTTGGCGTATTTTGAGCGTATTGGAGGCTCTAGGAGCCGTATTTCTCCACCACAAAATTCTGTAAAATTCCAGAAGCTATTTTCTTATTTCCAGAGAGTTTTGGTGTCTAAACTTGAAGATTTGGTGATAAATTTCTTAACTTCTACCCCGTATTTTGGTTTTTTCATCGTATTTTGCTATTAGATCAATGTATTTTGCTATGAAACTTGTTTATTCTTGCACCATGAGTAGCTAATTCTTATTGTGCATGGTATGGAGTAGTTAGGGGATGTGATTTGTGTTAGTTTGGTTGAATAATCCTTGTGCTAAACCGTTAAACGTCGTTAAAGTTGTAATCTTTGTTATTAAATCATCTTTTTCATCTTCCAAAAGAAGTGATTGAGTTGATGATCGCCCCAAAAGGGTGAGTTTTGATCTCCCCAAAAGGGAGTTTCATATCGTAGTTTTGATCTCTCCAAAAGAGAGTTTCATATCGTATTATAGCTTTAGCGACGATCTTATTGAATATTGTGCTTGAACCCCCAAAAGGGTATCTTCCGATGAATTGCTCCCAAAAGGAGAATTCATTGAGTTATATTGGGTATTTTCCGGTGAATTTCTCCCAAAAGAAGAATTCATTACGTTATACTTGTCAACCAAATTAATACGAATCATTGATCCTAACGAACATATACCATGTGCATACTTTTTGTCGATACTTTCATACACTTTTCTTTGTTCGTATTATTCGCACGTCACCACCACGTACTTCCACACCATCATCGCCATCATCATTGAAGTGGTTAGTTTCTTTTCGTAGGCTTTCTATTTGATTTGAATTGTGGTTGCAACAGATTTCGTCCTGAGGATTCGACATCTGGACTCCCAAATTATATTACTTGTACGGACTCTTGCGCTTGAGAGAGAGCACCTTTTCGGTCCCACCACGTGCGCGGCAGCAGGGTGGGCAGTGCACGCAGGCAACGCAACAGGGCGAGCAGCGGCTACTGGTGGCACGCGCAGCTGAGCACAGGCGACGGGGGGGGGGGGGGGGGGGGGCAGCGGGGTGGAGCAGTGGAGGAGATGAGGTTGCTTCAGATCTGAATGAGATCTGATTTGATCTTCTCTGTTTCTCCCTCTCTCAATTTCTAATTTTGTTTTCTTTGATTTGGGCTGAAGGAGGAGGAGATGGCTGATTTTGGGTTGGGTTGTTGTGGAGGAGGAGATGGCTGATTTTTTGGTTGGGTTATTGTGGAGATGATGTGGTTGTGTTTTCCCAATGTAGGAGGAAGGGGCTGGGGTTGGCTAGGAGGGAGATGTTTTGTTAATGAAATGTGAGAGATGGCCTGAGGGGGGTGAGGCTGAGCAGGGAGTTTTGGAAAGGGGATGTGTGTTGTGCTGCCACAGTGAAGATGGAGATGATCTGTCGGTTTTCTCCTTCGGAGGAGAAGATGTGTATTAAGGGGGAAATGAAATAAGGGGTGTGGGGTTTTGAAGTGTTCTACTGAATGGGACAGTTCAGATCCGATTATTTCAGATCTGAGCTATCCAAATCGGCGCATAAACATGGGTTGGGTTAGGTTAATTAATCAAGTGGGGTTAGGGGTAATAATAACAAGGTAAAAGTAATTATAAAAATGTAATTAATAGGTATTAATAACAGTTAATTAGTAAATAGAAAAGTTTTTCAGATATCATGCTCCCCTGACTACGCATTTTAAAATACTTTCAAAATGTAAAAATACGTAAAATATGTAAATATGTAAATAATCGTATCGATGGATATGGGCAGTCACAGTGATTTTTTGACCTTGGTACATGATGGATTTCTACGCGTCTGAACTTGGTGAGCTCTTTAGCAACTTATATGTAACTCTGTAATGAGTCTTCGTGGGCCTCGAAGCTTTCGTTTAGTTAGTGGACGACGAGGCTGGAATCGCTGAGTAGTTGGACCACTTTTGCTCCTAGGGTTCGAGCCAATCGGAGTCCGTTGATGGCCGCTTCGTACTCAGCACCATTATTTGTGGTTTGGAAATCGGAGCAGAGGGCATACTCAAATATATTGCCTGCTGACATTTGGACGATTATTTCGACCCCGCTCCCGGCTTGAGTGGCTGAACCGTCAACTTGTACGATCCAGGCCCCCTCGTCTTCAATTGTATCGATTGGTGAATTATACCTGTCGAGGGTGAGGGATTTTCCTCGGGTAGTATGTTAGTAATACATACCTCTTCCTTTGGGCCGTCGTCGTAAGTGAGTTCGATAATGAAGTCGGCGAGAGCATGCCTTTTGATGGCGGTCCTCGGCTATTCTTTTGTAAAATCTCAGCTGGAGATTATTGGCGACATTATTGGTTTGTTCTTTCTTGTTAACAACTCATTTTTATGAATTGTTTCTTCCTTGCAATGAATTGTGCTATGATTCCATCTATTATTTCTGGGATTTTCATGATGATTAGTGAGTAGTTCCGTCGTTCTAGGGCATGGGGATGAACCCTATGGACCCGATCTTTGAATTGTGATGAATTTATAGAGTTGTTGCTAGAATTGATAATGGTTAGGTTGTGATCGATTTATTACGAGTAGCTAGGAATTCATATCGATTGGGATTTGCAAGAGATTGGATCCCAATTGATAGGAAGGCCTAGATATTCGATTTAGATTAATAATTGAAATTCTTTAGATTTGGTTTGCAAGAGATTGGACCAAAGCTAGGATTTTTATTATTAATCTATAATAATATTCGTTTGCAAGAGATTGGACGAATACGAACTATCATAACCTAGATCGTAGCTCGAGTTTGCACGAGAGTGAGCTCGAGATGCGATTGGACAATGATGTCGATCTTCACGCTAGCGGCTTAGGGTAGAGTTTGCACGAGAGTGGGCTCTATTCTAGGTTAGCTATAGACCGGCAATAGCACGAGAGCGTGAGCTTTGTTCTACATTAAGTTGCGACTAGTTCACCTACATTCAAGCTTTGCAACAATGAAATTTATGATTCAAAAGGATAAGAGACGGTCCGTAGTGGGGATTTCCTATCCCTAGACGCTTTATTAAATTGATATCTTCTTGCTATTTGAACGATTGTGATGACTACACCAAAACTATTCTTATTCTCTTGATAGCTAGGTAATCAAAGTAAGATATTGTCATTTGTCCTCCCTGTGTTCGATACCCGCTCGCCACTACACCGTGCGCTTGCGGTAAGACTACAAGTCATTTTCCGGGTGTATATCCGGGCGCGATCAAGTTTTTGGCGCCGTTGCCAGGGACGCCATTTGGCAGTGTTCGACTTTTCTTACCCGGTTATATCTCACCTTATTTCTTTCTTTTTCCTTATTGACTTTGTTTGATGCCCAATTTACGTGCTCCAAGTATTTTCAATAGAATCTTAAGCAGGTAACATGGGAGACGCGATTATGAGAACTAAGTCTAGCCCAGGAGATGATGATTCCTTCGCAGCTCTTCTGAAGGAACTTGTTGATGAGGTCCAAACCGCAGGGGCTTTTGCCATTGATATCGAGGACCCCATTGAGCAACTATTTGCTAACTTTGTGATGGATCAAATCTCTCCGGAAGGGACTATCGAGGGCAACATTAAAGTCGATGTGAGGGACGACAGGTTATACTTTGAAGACAGTAGAGCATGCATCGAAGAGTACTATATTCCTGAGGAGTCCACTTGGCATACCGAGATTCAGGGAAGCACACTTTACGATCCTCTCTCTGATATTTATGAACCCACTGATACGTCTCTTGATCTCACGTGTGGACCGGAGCAAAGTGGTAGCCCCATCAATGTCAACACAGAGCTGTGCAGTGTCTACTCCGATGCACCGTCCTCACCAAAAAGCGAATCTGAGCCTGCATACGAAAGTCCACCCCCAGAGTAGGAACTAAACTCCGATTTTACAGAAGAGGCTAAGCTTTCACAAGAGGAGGATGCTGTAGGGGGTACATCGCCCCATGAGGTAGAATTGAAACAATTATCTCTGAATTTAAGGTATGCCTTCTTGGGTAATAAATTGACCTATCCGGTAATTGTTAATGCCCACCTCAACCATGACCAGCTTGAAAGAGTCTTAGATGTCCTTAGGAGCCATAAGGATGTCCTTGGCTACACCATTTCCGACATGAAGGGAATAAGCCCTAGACTTTGCATGCACAGAATCCACCTTAAGAACTAGGGGTGGGCATTCGAATATTCGGATCGGATTATGCCTCAATCCACCATCCGATCCGATTGAATTGGATGATGAAAAATCTGATCCGCATCGACTAATAAAAAAAGTTAATCTGAAAATTCGGATGATTAGAATTTCGGATCGGTTACAATTCGGATCAGATTAATATTAGCTTTATTGAAAATTTAAAGTTATTGATACCACAATTTGTAACTCATTTCATTAGATTCTGAAAGTTTCATACTAGTTTGGCATCAACTCAAGGAGGATGAGCTTGACAACCAAGAGCTCTCCTTCAAGGAGGATGCAATTGAGTTTGTTAGTCTTCTTAATCAATAGCCATGAATGCATTGATTCAGGGGCTTTTAGGTAGTAGTGAAAAAGAATAGGATCGGATTCAGAATCGGATATTCGGATGAACTTAGACAATAACACAATCCGCTCAAAACCTAATCAGGTCGGATCATATTCTGTCGGATGAAAACTAAAATCCGAATCCGAATCAGTTTCAAACGGATCGGTCGGATCTGCTTATTAATAACAAGTCACTTTCATCGGATCAGATATCCGATCTACTTTTTCGGATCTGATCGGATGGATTCAATCGTTTAATCGGATCTTTGTCCATCCCTATTAAGAACATTGAAGCCATCTCCATAGAGCCTCAAAGGCGGTTAAATCCTAACATGAAGGAGGTGGTTAAGAAGGAAATCCTTAAATTGCTTGAAGCCGACATTATCTATCCTATCTCAGATAGTAGATGGGTTAGCCCTGTCTATGTCGTCCCAAAAAAAGGAGGGATGACCGTCATAAAAAACGATAAGGGAGAACCCATTTCTACACGCACTGTCACGTGATGGTGGATGTGTATTGATTATAGGAAATTAAATAAAGCCACCCGGAAAGACCATTACCCATTGCCCTTCATAGATCAAAGCTAGAGCGCCTCGCTAAACATAAATTCTTTTGCTATTTGGATGGGTATTCTCGATTCTTTTAGATCCCCTTGCATGAAGATGACCAAGAAAAGACTATCTTCACATGTCCTTACGGCACATATGCCTACCTTAGAATGCCATTTGGGCTTTGTAATGCTCCCGCCACCTTTCAAAGATGCATGACGTCCATCTTTTCTGATTATATTGAAAACATTATGGAAGTCTTCATGGATGATTTTTCTGTATATGGAAGTGAGTTTGATTCATGCTTGGCTAATCTTACTAAAGTTCTTAAAAGATTCCAACAAAATATCACTCTTAATTGGGAGAAATGTCATTTTATGGTCACCGAGGGGATAGTTCTTGGGCACCTTGTTTCATCTAAAGGGATTGAGGTTGATAAGGCGAAAATTGAGGTAATCAAAAAACTCCCTCCTTCTATTAATGTTAAGGGCATTAGAGGCTTTCTTGGGCATGCGGGATTTTACGGCCGCTTTATCAAGGATTTTGCCGTAATTACCCGACCTCTTACCGCCTTACTTGCTAAAGATGCTCCATTTGTCTTTTCAGGAGAGTGCACTTAATACATTGAAGGAAGCCCTTATTTCCGCACCCATTATACAACTGCCAAACTGGAGCCTTCCCTTCAAGCTTATGTGTGATGCAAGTGACCAAGCAATCGGAGCGGTGCTAGGACAAAGGAAGGACAAAAAGCTTCATGCAATATTTTATGCGAGCAAAACATTGGACGAGGCACAAAAAAATTACACCACCACCGAGAAAGAGCTCTTGGTGGTTGTATACTCCATCGAAAAGTTTCGTTCCTACATCCTTGGATCCAAAGTGATTGTGCACACCGACCATGCGGCATTGAAGTATCTACTAAGCAAAAAAGAGGCGAAGCCAAGATTAATAAGATGGAACTTTTGTTGCAAGAATTTGACTTGGAGATCAGAGACAAGAAGGGCACGGACAATGTGGTGGCGGACCACTTGTCTAGACTTATTCGTGATGAGAAGGATGAAAGCCTACCAATTGATGACACTTTTGTCGACGAGAGGTGTTGGATCTGGATCGTAGCCTAGAGGGGGGGTGAATAGGCTAATAAAAATATTCGTGCAACCCACGAACAATCCCACGCAGTTATAGGCACAGACAGGGCAATAAAATAGAAATCACAGAATACGCACAGATATACCCTGGTTCGGTCGTCCCCACGACCTACTCCAGCCCCTGAAAGCAACTACTAGATAGATATGTAATCAAGTACAGCTACAATGAGTCAAGATACCAAATATACTCTCACCTAGCTCGTACGCACACCACGTGCTCTACACTATCAATCTAGTCAGATGCTCTCCCTCCGTGACGACTCCCAAGTCGTCAGGTCCCCAAAAGTAACACAAAAGGTAAAGTTTCCCCTACGAGGATCTAATCACAACAACTACACAAAATAATGATAAATAGAGTTTAGGAATCTCAGTTTGTGTAGTGGCGATGTCCTCGACAATAAGCACGGGTCAGATCTCGTCTGACGTAATGTAGTTGTTTCGTCTCACAACTCAAGTTGTAACTCCTTGCTTCTCTTGGCAATTTGCGGATTCGACGATTGGGTACTTGTGGGTTGCAACTGGGTCATGCACAGGAGTCTTATGCTCTTCTCCAAGTCACGGCCTGCACACAACCGAAACAAAAACAATTAGTCCAATAAACAAAAAACAAACCTACCACTAACCCCTAATATTTGGCAGCAAACACTCTTTGATCCCCTTTAATTTCTTTGCCTTGTCTTCAACAAATCTAGGTGAAGTGCCTGCAAGGTGAATCATAGTGGAAGGCTGCCAAAACTTCATTTTTAAAATATATATTCTTTGTTGCTCAGGGAATAGTGGAAGGCTATCAAAAAAATATATTAGACAGAGTGCATACCTGTTAGGGGGGGTTTCACTGCAATCACAAAGAACCAAGTAATAATAAGAGACCCCCAAAAAAACACTTCGAATTTTGCAAACATGAAATGTTCGGCACAGAGGGATCTTGCACATGTAACTTTTGTATACACAAGAAAATCGGCACCCAAACAAAAATTGCTCTCGCACAAAAGTTTCACAACCACAGAATTCGGCCTTGGGGGATGTTTGATGAAGAATGGCTCTTGGGAATTAATCAAACATGTTGTGTCTTTATGTTTTCAATGGAGAGAGAATTGTGATTAATGGATCTTTGTGTTTTCGAAATAAGCAGCCATGTGCTTTGAACTTTTCACAGAGGAGCACTCAGAATTCGGCCCTCAAAGTCAAAAAAAACTTTTTCATTGGTGCTCTCCTGCTCGTGAGTTTCAACACCTGCACAAAAAAAGACCAAGATTAAAATGTTTTAATTTAAACAAGACACTCACCTTTTTCCCAGAAGCATGCGTGGCCTTGAGCAATTTTTTTGGCCGGCTCCTTGTTGCTGCGGCTTTAAAGAAAATGAAGCGCCTCCTCAATTTTTCAGTTGGGGCATCAACCACCTAGGGTTTTGTTTTTTTGGAGATTTTGTGCGGCGCCTGGGCTTTTGTTACAAAGAGAGGTTATTTTGAAACATGCGGCTGTCAAAAAAAAACCACTAAAAAAAGAGTTAAGCCCTTGGTTTTTTTTAAAAAAGAGAGGTGATATGATTTCTCAAAAGTGGGAACAAAAAATGTTGGCCTCTTCAATTTATAGCCTCTTCTATATTCGGCCAGGCACTCAACAATTCGGCCATTGTGTGTTTTTAAATTATCAATGCAAATGGGCTTTTGGTTTGTGCTCCTTAAAAAAAACAATATGAAACCAAATAATTGCTCCCATTGTGTCTCTGCAATTGTGTCATTTCTGAAACACGTAACACACACATTAGACCGTTCACACACGTTTGTTATCATCAAACACGAAGTTCATAGATCGTTGCTACCAACACTCTCCCCCTTTTGATGATAACAAACTAAATATAAGATTTGACCAATAAGCTAGCAAATAGTGTGTGTGAAAGTGTGACGATATTGGGTGACATGCAATAAGATATACTGTTGTGCAAACACCGATATGCAAAGTTAGAATATGCATGCTCCCCCTATTTTTGTGCTTCCCCAATATTCATTAATGCTCCCCCTTAATCAAACAATCATATTTTCACGAGCATTAATATCAAATCTTTCCCAAATTTTTCTCCCCCTTTGTTATCATCAAAAGTCATACCATGAAGTCAAACTCATATAACATGCAAAAAGAGAGCATTAATAACCATCACCAACAATTGCATGCATACAATCATAGAATAATCAAGTCAAAATCCACTGAAATGAAATAGCGAAGAATTCAACACCAACGAGTACGTGTGATGATTAAAATTGAAGCACATAGGGAGAATCATTTAAGAAAGTCAACCAAAACCAATCCACATTTTCCAAATAACATTCTATCACCTAGGATTGATTTTTCCCACCTCATTAAAAATGAGTTCAAGGTACCACACCCCAAGACATAGCCTATAAGGACTCTTAGATGTGGGGGTGGCATTGCTTGACGAGTAAATACACCAACGCTAAAGTTTACCCATAAAGCTTATGTTGGATACTCGTGGGTAATACCGTTGCCAAGGATTGTATCCATTTTTCATACGGAGCAATTATCTTTTGTTTTCACATTTTTTTTAAAATATACTTATAGCAACACTTTCTTTTGCTCAATTTTTATCCATGGCAAGGTATATCATATCACTTAGATTTTCAGTTAAGTTTTCCTCCTACATTCACATTCCATAATTCATAAACGATATCTCCAAATGTGCAACAATAATAATACATGTGGAAGTGAAGTAGGTGGTGTAGAAATCAAGTTATTTTCAGTCATTGAACATGCCATGAATATTTAGAAAGATGAACATGCGCATGTGGCAAAAGAAATAATACACCAATTTCTACATACATATGAAATTCATACGTGCATACTTCAATAATAGATCAAAGAGAAAAGATAACATTTAAGCACAATTTTTTTTATAAATATTTTCAGTTATTCATTTTTTTATATGCATGAAGTACTAAGGCAAACAAGAGATGCAATCACACAAACAAAAAAAACATGCACACAACAATGCAACTACTAGCACACAAACAAAGAAAAAGTCAAGCACACAAGAGTGTTACCAAAAAAAACTATGAAGGTATGCATTAAGTTCAAGGAATGAGATATACCTTCGCGTTTCCGTTTGACTAAGGAGCTAAAAATAATGAGACATTCAATTTATCGCTCCTCGTCAAATTTCCATCTCACCTACAAAAGAGGTGTCGTGTGTGACCTTGGAATCCAACAAGGTCCACTCACGTTAGTCATCAAAGATTTAGGAACCCATATTTGTTTGAACTTAATATTTTTGTTCCTATATTTGCAATGATATGAAGTATGACCAACGCATCCACATGTAAAGCACTTAGCATGAAAATTTCCAACCTTTGTTGATTCAATGTGAACTTTTCTATATTTTGATTTTTCAACATTTTTAAGACCATATCCTAGTCCTCGCCTATTATTGCCATAAATTTGATTTTCAAGAATAATATCCAAATTTTGTTTTCCAATAGAAAATTTCTTTAATGACAATTCTAAACTAGCGACTTTGGATTTCAAATGAGCATTTTCGTTCACAAGTAAAGTGCATTTACTAATGAAAGCTTGCTTGTTTTCCTCTTCTTTCTTTTCAAAATCCCTCATTTTTTCTTTAAGTTCAAGATTTAGCATGTTAATCTTTTCAGAAAGCAATTCATTTTCAACTTCAAGCTTTGTCTTATCTAGTTTATACATGCTAATATCCTTTAATAAAGAGGGACATGAAATACAGTCAATTTTTTCAGGCAAGCTAGCTTTCTCTTTTTCTAACATGGTAATGGTAGATTTGCATGCAACAAGCTCTTGTTTTAAAATTTTCATTTCTATAGACATGTCATACTCAGTTTGTTGCATATCAAAATTATCATTTCTATAACTATCCACATCAGCTTCTAGTTCATCAATTCTATGTTGCATTCCTTTACAGATTTCTAAGAGTTCAGCTTTAGTGGGAGATTCTACCTCATTGTGTTTGGCCATTAATGCCATGCAAGAGTGGGCTTCATGTTCCTCATCCTCCTCCTCAGCTTCGCTATCCATGTCCCACGTCAGCACTTTCGTTTTTCCTTTTGCAACCTGAGCTGTGTGTTGTTGTGGGCAATCTTTTATGTGGTGCCCTTTCTTCCTGCATTTAAAACATTCACTTCTATTAATAGCTTTCTGATCATAGGAATTTCTACCAAAATTAGAGTTATTAGAACGAATGAACCTTTTTCCCATCTCAGCTCTTCCTTGATCAGTCTGAATGTATCTCCTGAAATTTCTGACCATTAAAGCTTGCTCCTCATCAAGATCGTCGTCGTTAGCTTGAAGAGCTAATGGTGTGGAAGCTTTGGTCTTCTCTTCAGGTTTCTCTCTGGCTTCTATACTCTGCAACTCAAGCTCGTGTGACATCAGGTTGCCTATCAAGTCCTCCACTTTCATTGTTGATAAGTCCTTAGCTTCTTGAATATCGGTGACTTTAGGCCTAAACGAGCTTGGTAGCGCCCTTAAGATCTTTCGTACCTGTTCATGGCTAGAGTATGGCTTACCAAGGGAACTGGATTTGTACACGATGTCCGTAAACCTCGCAAACATCTCTTTCACAGATTCTGTTGGTAGCATGCGGAAGCTCTCATACTCTGTGCAAAGCAACGCAAGTCTGGATTCCTTCACTTGCGATGTTCCCTCGTGGGTCACCTCCAGAGTATGCCAGATTTCCTGCGCAGTTAGACAATGTGAGATACGATTAAATTCAGATTTATCAAGAGAGCATATAAGTGCATTCATAGCTTTACCGTTAAGAGTATAAAGTTTCTTATCAGCTAAATCCCACTTGTCTTAAGGCTTAATTATAACAGTGTCTTCAATTTTAATAGTGGGCAGACTATAACCATTTTCAACAATATCCCACACATCATAATCTACAGACACTAGATATATTTTCATCCTAGCCTTCCAATAAGCAAAGTCTACACCATTAAATTTTGGGGGACGGGCTATAGACTGACCTTCAGCAAAAGCACAATCAGATATATTCATGGTCATCTAAAAATCTAGACTAGATCCTCTAAACTGGCTTTGATACCACTTGTTGGATCTGGATCGTAGCCTAGAGGGGGGTGAATAGGCTAATAAAAATATTCGTGCAACCCACGAACAATCCCACGCAGTTATAGGCACAGACAGGGCAATAAAATAGAAATCACAGAATACGCACAGATATACCCTGGTTCGGTCGTCCCCACGACCTACTCCAGCCCCTGAAAGCAACTACTAGATAGATATGTAATCAAGTACAGCTACAATGAGTCAAGATACCAAATATACTCTCACCTAGCTCGTACGCACACCGCGTGCTCTACACTATCAATCTATTCAGATGCTCTCCCTCCGTGACGACTCCCAAGTCGTCAGGTCCCCAAAAGTAACACAGAAGGTAAAGTTTCCCCTACGAGGATCTAATCACAACAACTACACAAAATAATGATAAATAGAGTTTAGGAATCTCAGTTTGTGTAGTGGCGATGTCCTCGACAATAAGCACGGGTCAGATCTCGTCTGACGTAATGTAGTTGTTTCGTCTCACAACTCAAGTTGTAACTCCTTGCTTCTCTTGGCAATTTGCGGATTCGACGATTGGGTACTTGTGGGTTGCAACTGGGTCATGCACAGGAGTCTTATGCTCTTCTCCAAGTCACGGCCTGCACACAACCGAAACAAAAACAATTAGTCCAATAAACAAAAAACAAACCTACCACTAACCCCTAATATTTGGCAGCAAACACTCTTTGATCCCCTTTAATTTCTTTGCCTTGTCTTCAACAAATCAAGGTGAAGTGCCTGCAAGGTGAATCATAGTGGAAGGCTGCCAAAACTTCATTTTTTAAAATATATATTCTTTGTTGCTCAGGGAATAGTGGAAGGCTATCAAAAAAATATATTAGACAGAGTGCATACCTGTTAGGGGGGGTTTCACTGCAATCACAAAGAACCAAGTAATAATAAGAGACCCCCAAAAAAACACTTCGAATTTTGCAAACATGAAATGTTTGGCACAGAGGGATCTTGCACATGTAACTTTTGTATACACAAGAAAATCGGCACCCAAACAAAAATTGCTCTCGCACAAAAGTTTCACAACCACAGAATTCGGCCTTGGGGGATGTTTGATGAAGAATGGCTCTTGGGAATTAATCAAACATGCTGTGTCTTTATGTTTTCAATGGAGAGAGAATTGTGATTAATGGATCTTTGTGTTTTCGAAATAAGCAGCCATGTGCTTTGAACTTTTCACAGAGGAGCACTCAGAATTCGGCCCTCAAAGTCAAAAAAAAAACTTTTTCATTGGTGCTCTCCTGCTCGTGAGTTTCAACACCCGCACAAAAAAAGACCAAGATTAAAATGTTTTAATTTAAACAAGACACTCACCTTTTTCCCAGAAGCATGCGTGGCCTTGAGCAATTTTTTTGGCCGGCTCCTTGTTGCTGCGGCTTTAAAGAAAATGAAGCGCCTCCTCAATTTTTCAGTTGGGGCATCAACCACCTAGGGTTTTGTTTTTTTGGAGATTTTGTGCGGCGCCTGGGCTTTTGTTACAAAGAGAGGTTATTTTGAAACATGCGGCTGTCAAAAAAAAACCACTAAAAAAGAGTTAAGCCCTTGGTTTTTTTAAAAAGAGAGGTGATATGATTTCTCAAAAGTGGGAACAAAAAATGTGATGAGAAGGATGAAAGCCTACCAATTGATGACACTTTTGTCGACGAGAGGTTGTTCGCCATTAGACCCGGAGAAGTGCCTTGGTATGCGGATTATGTGAACTATTTGGCATGCGGGATAAAACCATACCGGATGGCCATGCAACAAAAAAGGAGATTCATGCACGAAGTCCTCAGTTATTTCTGGGAAGATCCCTACCTCTTCAAGATATGCAAGGATGGTATTATACGGAGGTGTGTTTCAAAGGAAGAGGCCACATCTATCATCTCACATTGTCATGATATGTCTTGCGGTGGACACCACGCCGCCTCCAAAACCACCGCAAAGATATTACAGAGCAGGTTCTTTTGGTCGACCATGTTCAAGGATACGCATGACTTCGTCAAGCGTTGCGATAGATGCCAACGGACATGAAATATATCCAAACGGAACGAGATGCCGATGAAACCCATCCTAGAAATTGAGCTATTTGATTGTTGGGGAGTGGATTTTATGGGGCCTTTTCCGTCAAGCAAGGGAAACAAGTATATCCTATTAGCGGTGGACTACGTCTCAAAATAGGTAGAAGCCATTGCCACCCCAACTAACGATGCAAGAGTGGTATCCAAATTCTTCAAGCAAAACATCTTCCCGTGTTTTGGAGTGCCACGTACTTTGATAAGCGATGGAGGGAGTCATTTTTGTAACGGTCGCTTTTCGACTTTATGGATTTTCTGCGTGCACGTGCTTTATCGTGCACGTATTTTATTTGGCACTTTTCGGATTCCGATTTATGCGATGTGATATGTCGTTGTGATCGTTTGGGAGTGTAGAATTTTATAGTAATTTTTGGGAACGTCATTTCACGGCTCGTTTTCTCGCAAATCGACTTGGAGTGATTGGGGCGTTTTAGTCTTTTATCTCAAAACGCCGTTTCCAATTTTACGTTAATTTTTGGTAGGTGTTATGCACAATCGGGCTCTGTAGATCTGTGTGTCTCGTCTCCACGATCGCCCCGGTATTTTCGGTTTATTTTTCGGACGCCCGTAGCGAGAGATATCTCCTGGTTAAATCTCGGCTGTTGATTTGCCTGATCAAATTCAAATTTCGAATTTACTATCAGATCTGATCAATCCCTTGATTAGCTCCTACGTATCAAGGGGATTGATTCATTTGTTAGGTGCACCCTCCTTTCATCCTTAGGTCCATCCCCTAACTCTACCCATCAAACCACTACCATATATTCTATATGTGAATATCAAGTTTAATATTACTAAACCCAACCCTAATTTTTCTTCACGTGCAAACACAGCCTAGGGTTATCTCGTACTCGCAGCCACCATACACAAGCGAAACGCCCACCCTCGTGACTCCCTCTCTTCACACATTCAACCCCTCACCTGACCCTACGCCGACGCCACCCTCATCCGGTCGCCGTCAGTCACACCCTCTGCCGCCTCGACATCCGCAGACGTCGTGCCACCGGCGATTGTTTTCGCAGTAGCGGCAACCTCAGCGCAGCCTGCTGCTGTGCTGTGTTTTCTCGCCCGCCGCCGGCTCGAGCACCCAGCCGCGGCCTCCCTCGTCGACTTCCGATCGCCGCGACGCCGCACGGGCCCTCTGTAACCGCCGGAGGAGCCTGCAAGGACCGTCGAAGCCCCCTCCAGCGACGTTGGTCGCTGCTTCAAACAGCAGCAACAACTGCTGCCCGTTTCCGACCGCCGGCGATGCCTGAGCACCGCCAGTCGCCAGCGAGAACCCCCGCTGCCCCACGCCGTTTGCTGCCTTCGCTGACCAACGCCCTGACAGCCGTGCGTCGCTTTTCGAGCACGTGCTGTTCTTGACTCACCGTTTGGACCTCGAAACTCACCGTTGCTCGCTGTTTTGCCGTTGATCTGACCATACTCGTTGCCCATGCACTTCGTTCGCTGCCCGGACGAGTCTCACTACGCTACCCGTAGCCGAGACGCCGTAGGCGACACAGATCTTCTACCGTTCAGACGCTACGCCTATCCTACATCGAACACCGGAGAGGTTAGTCCCCCGAACTCATAGCAAACCCACACCGTAACAAAACTGAACCCTAACTAAAATCGGACAACTATAACTAAATTTACTTTTCCGCACCAGTAAAACGATGTCACTGTAGAAATCGACCGTCGGACAATTTTTCTGTGCATATAGGGTAGTGGTCGATCTAGGCTGACGAAACACCAAAATGTGACGTTGACAAATAGGATAGCCCCGATAACCTAGAAACAAACCCTAATAGGACTTGATGAAAATCGCGACCTGACACCGTCGCCGTGACACTGTTTTAGACGGACTACAGCGGACGCGACGCTTGGACGGGACGCTCCGGACGGACGACACACTCGCCACTGTAGGCAAGTGTACTCACTTGCGCTTTTGGCCGTGCTTTGGTCTTAAACTGCTAGAACTATTAGACTGTGAACAAATAGAACCGGACATGAAATGATAGCGTCCAGGACGCCCTGACGACTTAGACTTGACGACGAAGTCTAAGCGTAACAACAACAACTTTTGACACAGAAGAACTATCTTGTGCGTGCGTGCATGTGGACCCCCTAGAAGAACTATCCCTGTCATATCACGTCGTGTCTTGTTTTGCACAGCCTGCGGGCAATAGGGCACTCTCTGAGTGATCCCTTGTACGGATACACAGCCTACGGGCAATAGGGCACTCTCCGAGTGATCCCTTGTATGGATACACAGCCTGCGGGGAATAGGGCACTCTCTGAGTGATCTCTTGTACGGATACACAGCCTGCGGGCAATAGGGCACTCTTCGAGTGATCCCTTGTACGGACTTGTCTTGTCATGAGCACTTGGGTTGGGGTAGGGTTGAGCGTGCGCACGGGAAGAGGGTCTGATCCCCCTCGAACCGTAAGGCGTGAACCCTTCGAGTCACACGTGTCTGGTCTTGTCGTGTCCTGTCCTGTCTTGCTGGTCTTGTCACGTCTTGTCACGACCCGTTTAGGTTAGTCCCGTAGTCGGTAGCACACGCTACGACTACAGCTTGCTATGTTTTACCTTCCTGCTGCGTTACTTCCTTTTTGTTACACTGTTATAACCCACAACATGCTAATCTATTAGTAAACTAATGTTTAATAGTTCGGTACACTTGCAGTAGAGTCTGACCTCTTTTGTAGACTTTACCTGACGTACAGTTCCTTTCTTTTGGTGCTGTACGTCAGGTGTGGAGCCAGAGTACGTCGACGAGGCAGAGCTACCCGAGGACATAGAGCCGGAGGACGTCGATCCTGAGTACGTGCCCGAGGAGGACCAGAGTTAGAGATCTTCGTGTTGTCGATTCAGAGGTTCCACTGTAGTTTTGTTGGGTGCGTAGCACCGTTTACTTTCTGTCTAGGTTGGGTGCTTGCACCAGTAGTTTACTTTTTCTGTCGTTGTAGCCGACTCAAGCTTTTGTTAGACTCTCAGTACTCTGGATTGATAAATTTGGAATAAAATGAATGCTTTCTATTTCGGTACTTTTTTGTTCTATAATAACATGCAGGGACCTGTTCTTTTGTCTTGGAGCACCATGGGTCCGGGCTTCTCAGCTCCGGCCTAAGCGGGCCTTAGTCACGCTTCGCCTCCATCGTTTGGTAAGCGGGGCGTGACAGGTTTTAGTGGTGGCCCATGCAGGTCCCATTCTTTCTGCAAGTTCAGAACAATAGAAGTATTGACATTCATTTTATTGTTATCCAGAAAATTGTACAAGTTTAATCTGTGACTTTCTTGTCAATAGGATGGCAGGACGACGCGTCACCCGATCCGGGAACACAAGCGATGGAGTTCCGGAAGACTAGGGCGGAGACTTTCGCCAGTTTCTGGGCTTGATGAAAGAGATGCTGGACGTGCAGCACCAGTTGGTTCAGCAGTCCCACCGTGCTGCCCATGCTCCTCCAGTTGCACCACCACCGCCTCCGCCTGCCCCTCGAGCTACTCCGGGAGTGAAGCAGTTCAATGAGCTTCAGCCGAAGACATTTTCTGGGAAGGAAGGGCCGTTGGCTGCTGATGAGTGGATTCTGAGTACTGAGGAGAAGCTGGTAGCTGCAAAGATTCCCGATGATACCCAGGTTGAGATAGCGAAGATGCAGCTGACCGAAAATGCTAGGAACTGGTGGCACATTGAGGAGAGGCGCCTGCAGAAGCCAGTGGAGTGGAGGACCTTCCGCTCGATGTTCAAGGAGAAGTACTTCACCAAGGCTGCTAGGAGGGAGCTGTTGAGCAGATTTGTAGCCTAAAGCAGGGGGATATGACCGTCGACGAGTATGAGGCAGAGTTCGAGATGCTGAGTCGGTTTGCCCCACATATGGTGAGGAAGAAGGAGAAACGAGCTGGTCATTTTCGTCAGGGACTACGTCTGAAGATTCAGGCTTCGATGTCTTCGGCAGATTTCATGACCATATGAGTGGTGTTGAATGCCGCGAGGAACCATGAGACCATATCGCGTCTACCTGACCCTCCAGCTAATAGAGAGAAGCATCCCATGAAGCAGTACCGACCACCTGCTAGGCCGGCAATGAGACCAGTTCAGACATTACCTTTCAAGAGGCCAGGAGCACCTATGCAGAGTCAGAATAAGGGATCATGCCACTTCTGCAGCAAGCCATGACATGTTCAGACCAATTGTAGGAAGAAGCTGGGATTGTGCTTGGTTTGTGGAGATGTTTCGCATGCAGCTAAGGATTGTCCGAGAGAGCGTCATGCCATGGTTGGAGCACCAGCCCTGCTACAGAGTAGAGCACCTGCATTGGTTCAGAGAGGAGCTGCTGTACGTGGACCACCCTTGGCGCCACAGAGGCAGATGTTTCAGCGGGCAGTCCAACCCCAGAGGCCGGCTTACACCATGACCGCTGTTGAGACTGAGGAGCTGGATGGAGTTATTGCAGGTATACTTCGAATCTAGACTTTCATTTCATAGTGTAGATCTTAATGTTAGCTATGTTTGTTTGCCTTGTTTGTTAGAGTATCTTGGTTTGACCATAGTTCTTTCGTATCCAAGGCACCATTCTAGTGTTCACTCACCCGGCCTTGGCCTTGTTCGACTCCGGTGCATCCATGTGCATCTTATCCCAGAGATTTGTAACAAGGCACTCCATTCCCACCCATACACTTCCTAAGTGTTGGGATATCACCACAAGGAACGGAGTGGTGACTGTGAATTTGGGTTGTCGGTCGATCCCCTTGGTGGTCAGTGGACACGAATTATTTGCAGATTTCATCGTCCACGATCTACCGCATTTCGATGTCGTTCTTGACATCGATTGGCTGGGAGACTTCGACGCGTCGATCGAATGCCACAGCAAGAGGGTGGTATTCCGGATTCCAGGCCATCCAGAGTTCGAGTTCCGTAGCAGAGACGAGTCGCTTGGGCCCATCAGATTTCGGGCCAAGCCGAAAGTGCCGATTGTAGCAGCTATGCAGATGGAGATCGAATGACCAGCAGTCGTCAGAGACTTCGACGACGTCTTCCCGGAGGATATCTCGGGTCTGCCACCCGACCGAGCTCTAGAATTTGGTATTGATCTTATGCCAGAAGCGCAGCTGATATCGAAGGCGCCGTACCGAATGGCACCTGCTGAGCTTGAGGAACTGCGGAAGCAATTAGACGAGTTGCTATAGAAGGGTTTCATCCACCCTAGCATGTCACCGTGGGGTGCACCAGTCTTGATTGTGAAGAAGAAAGATGGGTCCCGCAGGATGTGCGTGGACTATCGAGGGCTGAATGCTGTCACAGTGAAGAATAAGTATCCGATGCCGTGCATCGACGATATTTTTGATCAGCTGGGAGGTTCGAGGGTTTTCTCGAAGTTGGACTTGAGGAGCGGATATCATCAGCTGAAGGTGAAGAAGGACGATATTCCGAAGACAGCTTTCCGGACGAAGTACGGACATTATGAGTTCGTGGTTATGCCTTTCGGCGTAACCAACACTCCAGCTGTGTTCATGAATTTGATGAACTTAATTTTCTACGACTTTCTGGATAAGTTTGTCGTTATCTTTATAAACGACATTCTTATTTACTCAAATTCTGAGGAGGAGCACAGCTGTCGTCTGAGGACGGTGCTGGAGACGCTGAGGCGACATAAGCTATATGCCAAGTATAGTAAGTGTGAGTTCTAGCTGGACAGAGTCGCGTTCCTGGGACACGTGGTGTCTGGTGATGGCATATCTGTAGATCCGGAGAAGGTCAGAGCAGTCAGAGATTGGCCGACTCCGCAGTCAGCATCTGATATCAGGAGTTTTCTTAGCTTAGCAGGCTATTATCGGTGGTTCATCAAGGATTTCTCGAAAATTGCAGAGCCGATGACGAAGCTAACGAGGAAGGATGTGGAGTTCCATTGGTCAGATGCTTGTGAGGAGGCCTTCAGCATCTTGAAGGCGAGATTGACCACAGCACCGGTTTTGGCTGTACCGGATCGGAGCGGAGGCTTCGAAGTATATTGTGATGCATCAGGGAAGGGCCTTGGTTGTGTTTTGCATCAGCATGGCCACGTGGTCGCGTACGCTTCTCGTCAGTTGAGGACTCATGAGAAGAATTACCAGACGCACGATCTGGAGTTGGCAGCGTTGATATTTGCACTGAAGATCTGGAGGCACTTCTTGCTGAGTGAGAGCGTGAAGATTTTCACCGATCACAAGAGCTTGAAGTACATATTTACGTAGAAGGAGCTCAACATGCGTGAGAGACGATGGTTAGAACTCATGGCTGACTATGAGATAGACTTGCAGTATCACCCAGGGAAGGTGAACGTAGTGCCCGATGCTTTGAGTAGACTTCCTACTGCGATGACGCATACTGCCGACTAGAGGATACAGCAGGAGCTGAGAGAGATGGATTTAGAGGTCGTCCTACCTGGTGTGGTTATTTCATTCATGAATTTACAGATTCATTCCACGATCGTGGATCGGATCAAGGTAGCACAGGCAGGAGATCCGAAGTTGCAGAGGATCAGAAGGTAGGTTGAAGCTGGACTACGGACGGAGTTCATGATTCATGAAGATGGTTCGCTGCGGTACGGCAGCAGACTCTGCGTACCTGCAGGTGATGTTCGGGAGGAGCTTTTGAGCGAGGCTCATAGATCGCCATATTCTATACATCCTGGAGGCACCAAGATGTATAAGGACCTCCGTCTGAATTACTGGTGGATTGCCATAAAGAGGAGTGTGGCACGGAGCGTTGCCAAGTGTTTGATATGCCAACAGGTGAAGGCTGAGCACCATCGTACTGCTGGATTGCTACAACCGCTTCCTATTCCAGAGTGGAAGTGGCAACATGTTACGATGGATTTCGTGACTGGTTTGCCTCGGACCCTGAAACAGAATGACGCAGTCTGGGTGATCGTTGATCGGTTGACTAAGTCCGCACATTTCATCCCCTTCCGAGTGGGCCAGTCTACGGAAGCCTTGGCGAGGAAATATTTAGAGGTAAAATTTCGGTTTTACTCCTCTTTTAAATTTTTCCTCTTGGAAATAGTTGTGATGTAGACCGTGTACGTGCAGGAGATTGTATGCT
The DNA here is from genome assembly GCA_030789695.1 of Scilla litardierei. Taxonomy (NCBI): domain Eukaryota; kingdom Viridiplantae; phylum Streptophyta; class Magnoliopsida; order Asparagales; family Asparagaceae; genus Scilla; species Scilla litardierei. The sequence continues at coordinate 126,750,118 of CM061137.1, forward strand.
TACACAGAGTCCCCGTGAGCATCGTGTCTGACAGAGACACGAGGTTCACATCTCAGTTCTGGAGAAGTCTGCAGGAGAATTTGGGTACGAGTCTGAGTTTCAGCACGGCGTACCATCTGCAGACTGATGGCCAGTCCTAGAGGACTATTCAGATACTGGAGGATATGCTGCGAGCTTGTACGCTCGATTTGAAGGGATCTTGGGAGGACCATCTTCACTTGGTGGAGTTTTCGTATAACAACAGCTACCAGGCGAGCATTGGCATGGCGCCGTTTGCTGCCTTATATGGAAGGAAATGTCGATCGCCACTGAGCTGGGATGACATTGGAGATCGGGAGCTGTTGGGTCCGAAGATGATAGTCGAAGCTGTGGATGTCGTGAGAGACATCAGGGAGAAGCTCAGAGTTGCCTAGGATCGTTTCAAGCATTGGGCAGATGCCAAGAGGAGACCTTTGGAGTTATCCAGCCTGGAGATCACGTCTTCCTGAAGATTTCTCCGAACCGTGGAGTTATTCGTTTCGGGAAGAAGGGAAAGCTGAGTCCGAGGTACATTGGCCCATTCGACGTGCTGGAGCGTGTGGGAGCAGTGGCATGCCGCCTTGCTTTGCCACCATCTTTGGAGGGAGTTCACGACGTTTTCTACGTATCTCAGTTACGTCGGTACGTCAGTGATCCGTCGCACACGGTTGATTTCTCTGAGATTACGGTCCATCCGGACCTGACGTATGACCAGCAGCCTGTACAGATTTTGGACCGTCGACAAAAACAATTGAGGAATAAGGTAGTCGATCTGGTGAGAGTGATGTGGCGTCACGGATCACCTGAAGAGTCCACTTGGGAGCGTGAAGAGGAGATGAGAGAGCGTTTCCCATCTTTGTTTGCTGATTAGTGTTGTTGATTCCGAGGACGGAATCTTTATTTTAGTGGGGTAGAATGTAACGGTCGCTTTCCGACCTTATGGATTTTCTGCGTGCACGTGCTTTATCGTGCACGTATTTTATTTCGCACTTTTCAGATTCCGATTTATGCGATGTGATATGCCGTTGTGATCGTTTGGGAGTGTAGAATTTTATAGTAATTTTTGGGAACGTCATTTCACGGCTCGTTTTCTCGCAAAACGACTTGGAGTGATTGGGGCGTTTTAGTCTTTTATCTCAAAACACCGTTTCCAATTTTACGTTAATTTTTGGTAGGTGTTACGCATGATCGGACTCCGTAGATCTGTGTGTCTCGTCTCCACGATCGCCCCGGTATTTTCGGTTTATTTTTCGGACGCCCGTAGCGAGAGATATCTCCCGGTTAAATCTCGGTCGTTGATTTCTCTGATCAAATTCAAATTTCAAATTTACTATCAGATCTAATCAATCCCTTGATTAGCTCCTACGTATCAAGGGGATTGATTCATTTGTTAGGTGCACCCTCCTTTCATCCTTAGGTCCACCCCCTAACTCTACCCATCAAACCACTACCATATATTCTATAGGTGAATATCAAGTTTAATATTATTAAACCCAACCCTAATTTTTCTTCACGTGCAAACACAGCCTAGGGTTATCTCGTGCTCGCAACCGCCATACACAAGCGGAACGCCCACCCTCGCGACTCCCTCTCATCACGCATTCAACCCCTCACCTGACCCTACGCCGGCGCCACCCTCATCCGGTCGCCGTCAGTCACACCCTCCGCCGCCTCGAGATGCCGCGCCACCGGCGATTGTTTTCGTAGCAGCGGCAACCTCAGCGTAGCCTGCTGCTGTGCTGCGTTTTCTTGCCCGCCGCCGGCTTGAGCACCCCGTCGCGGCCTCCCTCGTCGACTTCCGATGGCCGCGACGCCGCACGGGCCCTCTGTGACCGCTGGAGGAGCGTGCAAGGACCGTCGGAGCCCCCTCCAGCGACGTTGGTCACTACTGCGAACGGCAGCAGCAACTGCTGCCCGTTTTCGACCGTCGGTGATGCCTGAGCGCCGCCAGTCGCTGGCGAGAACCCCCGCTGCCCCACGCCGTTTGCTGCCTTTGCTGACCGACGCCCCGACAGCCGTGCGTCGCTTCCCGAGCACGTGCTGTTCTTGACTCGCCGTTTGGACATCAAAACTCACCGTTGCTCGCTGTTTTGCCGTCGATCTGACCATACTCGCTGCCCACGCACTTCGTTCGCTGCCCAGACGAGTCTCACTACGCTACTCGTAGCCGAGACACCGTAGGCGACACAGATCTTCTACCGTTCAGACGCTACGTCCATCCTACATCGAACACCGGAGAGGTTGGTCCCCTGAACTCATAGCAAACCCACACCGTAGCAAAACTGAACCCTAACTAAAATCGGACAACGATAACTAAATTTACTTTTCCGCACCAGTAAAACGATGTCACTGTAGAAATCGACCGTCGGACAATTTTTCTGTGCATATAGGGTAGTGGTCGATCTAGGCTGACGAAACACCAAAATGTGACATTGACAAATAGGATAGCCCCGATAACCTAGAAACAAACCCTAATAGGACTTGATGAAAATCGCGACCTGACACCGTCGCCGTGACACTGTTTCAGACGGACTACCGCGGACGCGGCGCTTGGACAGGACGCTCCGGACGGACGACACACTCGCCACCGCAGGCAAGTGTACTCACTTGCGCTTTTGGCCGTGCTTTGGTCTTAAACTGCTAGAACTATTAGACTGTGAACAAATAGAACCAGACATGAAATGATAGCGTCCGGGACGCCCTGACGACTTAGACTTGACGACGAAGTCTAAGCGTAACAACAACAACTTTTGACACCGCAGGGTTATCTTGTGCGCGTGTGCGTGTGGACCCCCTAGAAGAACTATCCCTGTCATGTCACGCCGTGTCTTGTTTTGCACAGCCTGCGGGCAATAGGGCACTCTCTGAGTGATTCCTTGTACGGATACACAGCCTACGAGTAATAGGGCACTCTCCGAGTGATCCCTTGTATGGATACACAGCCTGCGGGTAATAGGGCACTCTCTGAGTGATCTCTTGTATGGATACACAGCCTGCGGGCAATAGGGCACTCTTCGAGTGATCCCTTGTACGGACTTGTCTTGTCATGAGCACTTGGGTTGGGGTAGGGTTGAGCGTGCGCACGGGAAGAGGGTCTGATCCCCCTCGAACCGTAAGGCGTGAACCCTTCGAGTCACACGTGTCTGGTCTTGTCGTGTCCTGTCCTGTCTTGCTGGTCTTGTCACGTCTTGTCACGACCCGTTTAGGTTAGTCCCGTAGTCGGTAGCACACGCTACGACTAGAGCTTGCTACGTTTTACCTTCCTGCTGCGTTACTTCCTTTTTGTTACACTGTTATAACCCCAGCATGCTAATCTACCAGTAAACTGATGTTTAATAGTTCGGTACACTTGCAGTAGAGTCTGACCTCTTTTGTGGACTTTACCTGACGTACAGTTCCTTTCTTTTGGTGATGTACGTCAGGTTTGGAGCCAGAGTACGTCGACGAGGCATAGCTACCCGAGGACATAGATCCGGAGGACGTCAATCCTAAGTACGTGCCCGAGGAGGACCAGAGTTAGAGATCTTCATGTTGCCGATTCAGAGGTTCCACTGTAGTTTTGTTGGGTGCGTAGCACCGTTTACTTTCTGTCTAGGTTGGGTTCTTGCACCAGTAGTTTACTTTTTCTGTCGTTGTAGCCGACTCAGGCTTTTGTTAGACTCTCAGTACTCTAGATTGATAAATTTGGAATAAAATGAATGCTTTCTATTTTAGTACTTTTATTGTTCTGTACTAACATACAGGGACCTTTTATTTCGTCTTGGAGTACCACACAGACGCTTATTGGGTCCGGGCTTCTCATCTCCGGCCTAAGCGGGCCTTAGTCACGCTTCGCCTCCGTTGTTTGGGAAGCGGGGCATGACAATTTTATAGAAAACAAGTTTGAAGCCATGTTGTAGATGTATGAGGTGAATCATAGAATCGGTATAGCATACCACCCTCAGAAGAGTGGACAAGTGGAGGTGTTGAACCGAGAAATTAAACAAATTCTTGAAAAGACCGTCGATAGATCTAGAAAGGATTGGTCCATGAAATTGAATGATGCACTATGGGCTTATCGCACGGCCTTTCGCACTCCCATTGGCACCACCCCGTACCGTATTGTTTATGGGAAAGCTTTTCATTTGCCGATGGAGTTGGAACACCGCGCATATTGGGCTATCAAGACCTTTAATTATGAATACAAGAGTGCGGCGGTGAGACGACTCCTAGACATTAATGAGCTTGACGAGATTAGGCGAGACGCTTACGAGAGCTCAAGAATTTATAAGGAAAGAATTAGAATTCTCCAAGACGCACGCATCACCGTTACAGACTTCAAGGTCGGAGACAAGTTCCTCCTATACAATTCTAGACTCCGACTTTTTCCCGGAAAGCTAAGATCGCGATGGTCCGGACCCTTCACCATTAGGCACATATAACCGGGGGGAGCATTTGAGTTGGAAGGAAAAGACGGTGCCACATTCAAGGTAAATGGACAACGGCTCAAGCATTATTCCGAAGGAGCCCCTACCGGTGAAGTGAATAGCATATATCTACTCAAGGGATGGTCCCGATCTTTCATACCTTCTCGATGAGGTGATTGATGAAGCTATACCACATTCTATTGGCGCCCTACACGATGATGGATTCGAAGTAGGCCAATTTTCTAATAATGGAGAAAAGTTGGAGAACTCACCGGATAGCTCTATGGTTGATGACAAAGACGACGCTGATGTGCCCAAGAATTACAGAGCTCTGCAAGCTCTCCGCGGCCAATAATTTGAAGAAAGCTCTGCCGGATAAGAGATCGGCATCACCGGTGAAGAAAAAGAATGGTACAAGCTCAAGCTTGGGGGACGTATCCCCCAACACTACCCATGATGAGGGGAAGCCAAGGAACACCAACGAATAAGAACAATTAAATCCAAGTGGCCTTCCCGGCAAGTTTGACGCGCGCATCTCACATGCACCGAATATTGCGCACTAAACGAACATCTTAAGGGGTCGAGCTCAAGACCTTAAACGAGCGCTTGTCAGAAGGCAACCCGACGGTTTTATATTATTTTTAGTTGAATTCTATTTTTGTTTTAAATCTTTCTTAGTGTTTAGAGTCTAGAGTCAATGAAAATCGTGACAACGGGCTCTATTTTTCAGGACATGAGATAGAGAACGAGAAATCATTTACATGGAAGATGACCATGGCAAGGGAGAGTGCTCCAGGAATGCACTTAGGCCTCAGGAGAAGGAAGAGACTGACGGAAAGAAGAAAAACAGAGAATGGAGCGAAAACAGAGAGCCGAGGCAGAAAATAGCAAGCCACTCGGCCGAGTGTACATGTCACTCGGCCGAGGGAAGACTCTACTCGGTCAAGTAGAGTACTAATCAGGGAAGATCCAAAAACCTACTCTCTGTCATTTACTGTAATTTATATGCCACTCGGCTGAGTGACTTGTCACTCAGACGAGTGTATCTGATACCCTCAACGCTTCATAATCGCTGAGTGACCGTTCCACTCGACCGAGTGGAACTTGTCCATTCGGCCAAGTAAGGAAAGCTACTTGGCCGAGTCGTAACTATAGGGAGATTTCGAAAAAAAATTAAACTCTGAGCTACTTGGCCGAGTGAACGCGTCACTCGGCCGAGTGACCCAACTCTATAAACCCATCGGGCGTGGCACGATTTCCAAAACGCTCAAAATTTCCCAAATCTCTCTGCTGCGCCCGAGCCTCTTCGACTCCCCCTCGTCTGAATCCCGCTCTTCCTCGCCCGAGCCGCCCGACGCCGGTCGACTGCCGCCCCACGCCGGTTGTCGACGTTGCTCTACCGCCTGCACCCGCTGGCATCGCCGCCCCTTCGCCGTATCTCCCACCGCTCGATCGTACCTTCTAGGTTTGCACACCTTGCTGATTTAGAGCGCCTAGGGGTACTAGAGGGGCTACTCCAATTGTATGACAATGTGGGGTGGGGTGATTTCTTGTCGATGTCGGTAGACACTTATATCCGCCCGACACTAAAGGTCCTGATTTCTATTGCTCGGATCCCTGGAGGATGCTCATTTCGCCTGATGGACCAAGAGTGTGAGTTCACTCTCGACATGCTTAGAGTATTCATCCAGTGGCCCCCTGTCCCGGACCCAGACCGAGCCTACAGTCCCATGCACATCCCACCCTCGTCATTCGACATGCACGCTTTTTGGACACGTATCTCGGGATCTCCCCTCGCCTTTGACCCTAGTCGGGCCAAGGCCTCCGCCATCCTCCACCCATGCCTCCGCATTGCACAGTGACTTATGGCGACGACTTTTTAGCGAGGTATAAGCCGGGGACGTTGTCGACGCTAGAGCTCTATATGCTCTACGCGATGACACGATCGCGGGCCTACGAGCGAGGAGGAGACGTTTTAGTACCCGCCGTCAAGATTGACATTACCAGTTGGTACATCGACTGCATCATTATTTCTGTCGGGGCTCAGACGCCCATCTGTTGCTGTGGTCTTATTACCCTCTTGTCCCTTTTATGCGGAGTTGACTACCTGCTGGCTTGCTGAGACCTCTGGGCCTCACTTCTCTTTCCATAGATGTTATGGCCCGGATGAGGATTCTTCGTCCTCATGGTCGGCACCACTGGGTGTGGCTACATGGTCCCCATGGCGCCGATTATATGATTCTTCCGAGCCCTGCTCGGACACATATTAGACCCGCGGGCGGGGAGTGGATTCCAGCGATGGATCTCCTCATCCCAGTCGCGTACATGCTTGAGCCTGAGGGTGCTCAGCAGGAGCCCCTCCTTCCACCCCTTGACCCCGTGATACCCTAGCCTGCACCAGATCTGTCTGCACCTCCCGACACCTCCGTCCACACGTCTGTCAGTGTCGAGAGCACTTTAGCTGAGTCCACCTCCACCGCCATCGCCATTGTGCCCATGTCCATTGATCCTATTTCTATTGTGAGCCCCGAGCGTCCCCCACCATAGTTAAGAGCAACGAGCCCTCTTTTGCCTCCACAGTGGAGACCCTTTCCTCTTGCTTGTTCTTGACCCCTGGAGAGTCATTTTCAGCACACTTCATGGTCTCCCCAGCCGTCGACCTTCCTGTCTCCACTACAGCTGTCTTCTCAGAGAGCGTCGTGACGTCTGTCTCCACGTCTGTGTCACTGACCTCTCTGCCCGCCTTGTCGCTTGCCACCACTTCTGATTTTGCTGTTGCTCCATCCTCTTCGACCTTACCTGCGTCTCAGCCTCCAACAAAGGCTGAGCGTCACTTAGTGAGCACATCACCACTGCACCACCCCACAGTCGCACCTATCCTTTATGGTAGCCGTGCGAGACATCCCCGTTCTTCACCTGTTCGACCTGTTCGACCCTCTGCTCCTCCTCCCCCCGACACCCTAGTTCAGCACCTCTATGCTCTAAGGGGGCGGTGATTGGGCTTAGAGGATATTTTCAGGCTCTCTCCGCTACTGTCAGCGCTGTCCAGACTCGCGTCGCTCTACTTCTTGGTATTCAGGCTTGCCTGGACCAGATTCTAGCGTGACTGCCACCTACCCCCACCCAGCAGCCTCCACGACCACCACCTCTGTCACAGGACGGTGCTGGTGCCCCCCACCCACCTAGGCACACTCTTGATGCCTTTTATATTTTTGTTGCTGTTATTCTGGATATTTTCTGCCTGCTGATTTTGCACCCCTCCTTCACACACGTTTTGGCCACTTTTTGCTCATATCTGTTTATATCATTCTGGAGAGAGGAGGTACTTTTGGGGACACTTACATGGTACTAGTTTGATCTCTGCATGCATCATTTGCATACCCATCTCATTGTTATTTTATTTACATCATGCATGCATCCTCATCCACCCCACCCATATTTTGTCTCTCAGTGTGCCACACTTTGCACATTGAGGACACTGTGCACTTTAGCTTGGGGGAGTGAGTTCGCACGCACTTTTTATTTTTGTCGCCTTCTATTTTTATTTTCTCACACCTTTCTTTGTTTTTACACTTATTTTCACCCACTTTTTCATGAAAAACATCACATTTTTCTTATTTCTTTGAGTGTGCTGCATATGTACAGTAGTTTTTATTTTTTATCCTTATTTCTTTTATCCTTTTTGCTAAAGATGAATTTTCTGTGATGATGGTGACGTGGTATTAGCTTATCTCTATATGCATATTATCTTGTCATGCCATAGTTTTATTTCAGATATCATATGCTATGTCTTGCTATGCATTCGAGATAGGAACCCGTCTTTTGTTATATGAATGTGGATGAAATTCTTTTATTAGCTGAGTTTGATGATTTTTACTGTATACTCTTCATAGAAAACACATCAAGCTTCACGCATTGATTGCTTATATCTGGAGTATTGCTTTCTTGTCTTATATCACTTCTTATTGCATAAAAATTGTATGCTTCATTTTCAGGTTGACTGAATGCACGCTAGGTTGATATAACTGGATTGGTTTACTTTCTGTGATTAAACTGAGTAGATTACATTACTCTACCGAAAGTTTTCGTGCACATTCTATAGAGTGAACCGAGTGTGACATATATTTCTTTCTCCACATATCTTGAGCACTATTTCTATACTTAGAATCATTGGTGAATCTCCCTTTAACGATTCTTATATTGGCATATTCCCCCGCTATAAAGATCCATGCTCCCCCCCCCCCCCCCCCCCCAATTTCAAAAAGATAAATTTTTTTGAATATCTTTCTATCTTTTAATTTGGGATCACAATTGTATATATGGAAAAAAAGAAAAAAAAAGGAAGAAAAGGAAAGAGTAAAAAAGTATATATATGATCCCATTTTATCTTTCTCTCTTTCTTCTCTCTTCTATTTACTTGGAGCTTCAAAAAAAGGGGAAAAGTCTTATTGCTAAATTTGATGCCATCATACTTATAGATTAGCTTGGGGGAGAGGATCCAATGATGTGTTAGAGAGTGACTACTTGATTGTGCATGACAACCTAAGCTAGTTAATTTTCTATACTCGTTGAGATTACTAAAAGTTTATGAAATCCAGGAATTGAAACTTAGCATGCATCCCATGAAAACCACTCCTTTCTATTCTTATTGCTTCATATTGTGTGATACTTCTTATACTCCAAATAGAAAGCGATCAATTGAAAAGTGTGTGGTCTATGATTGTGTGTACCGCTTTAGATGCTTCAGACGATGTTAATTCTAGAATGATTCCATATTTCATATTGTTTTGCTATTCTCGGGTTTCTATTTTGAATGCGTCCCTATATGAGCATGATATCGAGATAAAATTCTTTGGCATGTGTTTTATATTCGCCATGTGCTATATGAGTAAGCAAAACTCATGTCCTGAGGAAATGATCTAGCACCTCCCTCTTTGTTTTCTTATCTATTTTCTATCCGTTGGTTTCCTTTTCCTTATTTTTATCCATCGGGTTCGCCTTTTACTCATCTTCCTCGAGGACGAGTAAGAGGTAGGCTTGTGGGATTTTGATCACTCCTTATTTTACACCTTTTTTCTGCATGTTTTCATGACGTTTTGATCGCCCATATTGTGTTTTTCATGATTATTCGACGATATCACGATGCTTTTCACTATTTCTTGTTTTTGTCGTATTTCAGGAGATATGGAGCGATTTTGAGCGAAAATGAGATCAAAGGAGTTTCACGCACTTCAGAGTGTCATCCATGACTTATTTAAGGAGTTATCAGCGATAGAGGATGAGCAGAAGAAGAAGGAATTTCATAGGAGCGACGAGGAGTCGAAAAGGAGAAGAAAGGAGCCAAGATGCAGCCCATTCGGCCGAGTACACTACTCACTCGGCCGAGTCAAAAGCTATACTCGGCCGAGTAAAATGGATACGCAAATCAAATTTTCAGCGTTTACTCGGTCGAGCAAGGAAGTTTACTCGGCCGAGTGAGAAAGCTCACTCTCTGGAGTGATACAGAGAATTCGTCCAGAGAAGCTGCCAAGTTACTGGAATTTCTGAGGAAGCCCACTCGGCCGAGCATGATTGCTCACTCAGCCGAGTAAAGAAGCCCACTCGGCCGAGTCAGTCAGAGAGACAGACCCCTGAGAACCCCGAAGTTAATGTTATTTTACAGGGTTTGTCACTCGGCTGAGTGACAAGGGTCACTCGGCCGAGTGACCCTCTCCGACTGCTGCTAGGAATGCGAATTCTGGGCTGCGTAGGGGCAGTTTTGTCACGATTTTTTAGACGATTTTGGCATGTATTTAAACCTAGTTTTTATCCTAGTTTTAGAAGAGACTTGAATTATTTTTAAAGACTTCTATTAGGTTTTTGACGGCTATTATTTTGTGAAATCTCAGCTGGAGATCATTGGCAACATTATTGGTTTGTTCTTTCTTGTTAAAAACTCATTTTTATGAATTGTTTCTTCCTTGCAATGAATTGTGCTATGATTCCATCTATTATTTCTGAGATTTTCATGATGATTAATGAGTAGTTCCGTCGTTCTAGGGCATGGGGATGAACCCTATGGACCCGATCTTTGAATTGTGATGAATTTATAGAATTGTTGCTAGAATTGATAATGGTTAGGTTTTGATCGATTTATTACAAGTAGCTAGGAATTCATATCGATTAGGATTTGCAATAGATTGGATCTCAATTGATAGGAAGGCTTAGATATTCGATTTAGATTAATAATTGAAATTCTCTAGATTTGGTTTACAAGAGATTGGACCAAAGCTAGGATGTTTATTATTAATCTATACTAATATTCGTTTGCAAGAGATTGGACGAATACGAACTATCATAACCTAGATCGTAGCTCGAGTTTGCACGAGAGTGGGCTCGAGATGCGATTGGACAATGATGTCGATCTTCACGCTAGCGGCTTAGGGTAGAGTTTGAACGAGAGTGGGCTCTATTCTAGGTTAGCTATAGACCGACAATAGCACGAGAGTGTGAGCTTGGTTCTACATTAAGTTGCAACTAGTTCACCTACATTCAAGCTTTGCAACAATGAAATTTATGATTCACAAGGATAAGAGACGGTCCGTAGTGGGGATTTCCTATCCCTAGATGCTTTATTAAATTGATATCTTCTTGCTATTTGAACGATTGTGACGACTACACTGAAACTATTCTTATTCTCTTGATAGCTAGGTAATCAAAGTAAGATACTGTCATTTGTCCTCCCTGTGTTCGATACCCGCTCGCCACTACACCGTGCGCTTGCGATAAGACTACAAGTCATTTTTCGGGTGTATATTCGGACGCGATCAGATATTCGCAAACCCGACCCGTTATTCATCCACGACCCGTTACCCCCGCACTCTAAGCGGGGGACGACTGAGTCAGTCGAACGGGTCAGGCGACCGTTTGACTGACGCCGACATTGAAGGAGGAGTTAATGGGGCCGAGTAAATGGCAGCCGTTAGCTCGAATCCCAGAGAAGAATGTGCCCTAATCAATGAGGGGCGGTTACTCCTCATCAAAGGAGAGCTGCATATAAATAGGTCAACAGACAAAGGTAAAGGGGTTCCATCTTCAAGGTACGAGTGCTAATACATAGAACTCTATCTTCTTACTTCCTCATTCCATATACGAGCTTGCGTCGTTAGTCTAGAGACAAACCTCCGTGGGTCGATCTCAGCCACACCAAGCTCTCTCTCTTCCTTAAGTTCCATACTAACTTAAGCATCGGAGAGGATTTGGGTCGGAACCTACATCCAACCCCCCTAACGACTCCCTGTAGAGCAGATCGACGATCTCCATTCAATGCCTAAGGTCGATATCGGTCTCTTCCTCCTCAAACGACCTAGCAGACGGTCATTCTTAGGTCGATAACGGTCGTACCATCATCAACCATCAACTACCGACCCGGTTCTCCCAACCGAGGGTCTCACTCCAAAGGCTGACTATGCTCCAGCTCAGCGCTTCAAGTCTTCGTCAGCTTGACAACTGTGCCGGTCAATTTTGGCCTTAACAGTTTGGTACCGTCTGTGAGAAACCACGAGTTGACATCCCCCTCGACGAACCACTCGAGCATGCCGACTCACCCAACCACATCTTTCGAGGTTGCTGCAGGATCCCCCAGTGTCAGGATCACCTACATGATAATGGGAGGTCCCCCGTACCCGGAACTATCAACCTCTCTCCAAAGTTCCTATGCTGGGAGGTTGATGACAGTTTCCATGGGGAGAAAGCACCCCAGATACTCAACACCTCAAATCTCCTTCTCAGACGAAGAACTAGAAGGGGTGGAGCTACCGCATGATGATGTCGTGGTTATCACGGCCTCGATCAGAGAGATCGTTGTGAAAAGGTTACTCGTGAACACCGGAGGCTCATGCGACATACTCTTCTTCACTACGCTGGAAAGGATGAAAATATCGTCCGAAGAGTTGACGCCTTGCACAGGAACCTCGGTAGGGTTCACCGGGCACTTCGTCCCAATAGCAGGCATCATCGCTGTAATGACCCTAAAATTCATGTACGTGTATTGATACGTATTTTTGAGCGTATATATGTGCGTATAAATTGTTGGGGAATCCGTATGTATTTTATTTAATTTTGTCAAGCTAAAAAATTATTTTTAAATTATTTTGTATGACATGATTTTATTATATAAAATATATGGTTGGAATACTAATGTTCCTAAGGGACACCTCCACCTTTGATGTGTCAAGAGCTCCCTGATCCTTACCTAACCCAAGGCTTGGTGGCATGCTTAGAGGATTTTAGGGAGATGAGATGTCTACTTTAGGAATAAAGAAATAAAACAAAAAGGGAAAAATCATTTACTCACTCTCTCCCCAAGATCAGGCTGAATTCATCCTCTCCACTTTCTCCCTCTTAGACCTTAGGGAGGCTGAGCACCCATAGGGCTATGCCCCCTCACTCTGCACACCTCCGTAGCATCCTTGTCATCGTTTGGGTGCTATTGCTCATTCTAGGAGCTTGTGGAGGAGAAGAAGAATTTAGGAAAGAAGGAGAAGGCCTTGAAGAAGGAGGAGCCATAGGGATTTGGCTACCCTCTTGTCTCGCATCACCCATAAGGTAGGATTCCATCTCCAACTAGTATTAGAGTTGCATGTTTAGTTTCATAAGAAAGCTTGCATCTTTATTTATCCAAGATAACTCATGCACCCTTCATATATCTTGAGTTTTGGGTGGTTTTGTGGGGTGAGCAATTCCGAGTTTTGTATGGTTTTGTGCGGTAAGCAATTCTGAGTTTTTATGGTTTTGTGCGGTGAGCAATTCTGAGTTTTGGGTGGTTTGTGCGGTGAGCAATTCTGAGCAGATTTGTATGCTAATTGTTTTGCTTAGCTCTTCTAATCTAGAATTGAGTTTGCTCTAAAACTTTTATGGACTAAAGATTGGACCGTTATCTATAACCTTCATGTTGAGAACATTTGTTAATTCGGATTGCAATTAGTTGTAAAAATTCTGTCTTTGCAGTACGTCTGACTTTTACCCAGTCTAGTCACAGTTTGGGAAAACATAGATCAGTCACAGCATACTACATAGAAATTTGTATTCTTGGTCTCGTTGTAAAGATACCAACTTTTTATACAACTTTCCACCAAAACACATTTTGGAGATTCTAATTATAACCTGTCCTAAACTAGCAATCTTTACAGCTCTTAGAATCTATCTGAAAAACAGATTCGACAGGTCTCACCAAACAATTCACCATAAATCACCCAGTTCATATTGCTGCATGAAAATTTATAGGTGAATCCAGCACAACTATATCTACAACTTTCATTTGTATTGTATGTGCATGTTTAATACAAATTTATGGAGAAATGTGCTCCTTAATCTAACTGTTCTGCTTTTCCAGCAAGCTGAAAGATTTGAATGTTGTTTTAAGCTCTTTTTGAGGTTAAACCTGCCATTAATGTTCTTAATTATTTCTGTTTCATGGTGATATGTGGTTTATGTTCTTGACACATGCAAAATGATGATGTGAATATGGTTATATGTTTCATGTCTATTATATGTTGTGGAAACGCCTAAATGAACGGTAAACGAGATACATAAGATAAGAAAAGAGAAAGGGAATGCAGAAGGCGATGCATGTCCCAAATGTGTGGTGTAATATAGAAAGAAAAGTAAATGGATTTATGTTTCATGTAAATGACTAAGTCCTCTTAAAGGAGGGTGACACGGGGTTTGGGGGAAACACGGGTAAATTATAGGAGTTAAGGAGCGGACAGATGATATGAATTCTCACCCGATGTGTCACTCCCGGAAGGGGGAGTTTGAGAGGGTTGGTGAGGCCGCTGGTGTACTCGTGATGCACTATGACGGTAAATTATGGTTTTCTCCGTTTGTCCATGAAAGATCGAGAATTGTCTCACTCCCATACCTTGCTCCGTTCGGGTAGGGGGAGTTACGAGAGGCCCCTACAGTGTCTGTGTCACTGGTTGAGGTACCATTTTTCACCCACCTTGCGTGAAGTCCGACTCCTTAGCGTCCTACGATTTACCTGGGTTCCAAAATGCTAACCAATGAATTAATTGTTAACCCTCATTATTCTCGTAGCAATGGTAAATGTATGTGTTGTTTACTTGTGTTTCTTTACTATGGTTCTTTTATGACGTATACCATTGTTATGCACCTTGCCTGTTGTATGTGTACCTTTTCCACACTTGTGTAGCTGTAGTTCCTTACATCACTGCTATAGCTCTCTTATGCCATGTTCAGTTTAGTGGCCATATTAGATGTCATATTATATCTTGTCCATGCTAATATGCTACTAACGTCCCCTTTGTATGCAATGTTTCATTCAGGATGTTAGAATGCATATGTATATTAATAGGTTGGCTTCATTATGTTCCTATGTTTAATTTGTGCATAACACCTATGATAGCTTCATCATGTTTAACTTGTGGCATAACACATATGTTAATATGTTAGTTGTTAGTATGTTAGCATGTCAATCTATGCTTGTACGCCATTCCATGTAATCAGATTCCTTATGTTGGTATGTGGTTCACCATTTTATGCCAATATGCCATTTCATGTTAATATATTTATTTATGCTTATACCTACGTCCATGATCACATGCCATGTTATATGCACTATACCGCATCTATGTAAGGACTAGTTGAGATATGGAATTCCTACTGGGTCACGCTTTGACATGCCCCACCATTGAATTTTTAGGTTCAGGTGTTGGAGTTGGTTGGCGGTTATGAGGTGGAGCAGTGGAGTTCTGTGGATGAGTTAGGTTGGGATGGTGATTGGAGCAGAGAGAGTGTTTGTACTTTTGGGGCCATGTCTAAGATAACTCTAGGAACCTTCGACTTCCGATCCCTTCGTCGAATGGGAAGGTCAGGCTCAACCCAAATTGCTTTCCCTTTTCGGGGGACTTCCATAGGGCGAGGGGGCCGAAGGCACTCCGCCAGCTCCTCATGGGTCGGCACCTTGAACACCACCAGAGCAAACATACCTGACCAACCTGTTAAGAGAGTCAAGATCGAAGAAAAGGGATACATTGGAAAACAACATGCGATCTCTGAAAGAAGCGACGATAGAAGCAAGCAGGTAAAACAAGGAAGAAGATGATGCTAGAAAATTTCAGCCTTTCTCTTCAAAATCCCTTTTATATGTTAAGAAGCTCGACCGTCAAGCCCCCGATGCACGCCACGTGTCCACAGCCGGCCACCAGAAGTGGCAGAGATCGCTTCAAAGGCGAAGGGGTTTAGGCGGCACATATCAAATCAAATATTTTGACATCCGTGCACATTTAAGAAGACTACATATCATTCGGTCCCAGTCAGCGTGACTCCTTAGGCACAAATGATAGGGGCCATTGTTAGTACACGGATATGGACCCGACTAGGGTATCCGCAAACCCGACCCGTATTCATCCGCGACCTGTTACCCCTGCACTCTAAGCGAGGGATGACTGAGTCAGTCGAACGGGTCAAGCGACCGTTCGACTGGCACCGACATTGAAGGATGAGTTCATGGTGCCGAGTAAATGACAGCCGTTAGCTCGAATCCCAGAGAAGATCGTGCCGTAATCAATGAGGGGCGGTTACTCCTCATCAAAGGAGAGATGCATATAAATAGGTCAATGAACAAAGGTAAAGGGGTTCCATCTTCAAGGTACGAGTGCTAATACATAGACCTCTATCTACTTACTTCCTCATTCCATATACGAGCTTGCGTCGTTAGTCTAGAGACGATGTAATGACCCACTCTCGGAGGCCCGTTACTTATTTGATTATTTCATAGGTCTGCAGGTTACCAGTGAATTCAAAATAGAAACGATGCAGAGATGTACAAAAATACCCATATAGTGTCCAATTATTACAATCCATACTGTACAATACATTCCAACAAATATACATGAAAGAAGAAAGTACATAAAAATAAATATAAAAGCTGCAGTCTCCGGGTCGAACTCTGGTGCTGTTAATTCAAGAGCATCTACCTCCATATGTATGTTGTCTACGGTGCCACAGAAATGGAACCGTAGGTAAGTCACAACAATTCTAGCAATAGAAATAGAAGCAGTGCAAAAGACTGGAACATGCTATAGTAAACAAAAGATGATCATGCAAGTGTAAAAAATAAAGTAAGAGCTGACATGTGTGTAAGAGCAATAAGTAAAGTACTGGTGACTGCTCAGGTGTGATAAGTAAAGTGCATGTTGTGCATAAAGTAAAGGCGACTGTGCAAGTGCAGAAGTAACATACAAGAGCAACAACTGTGGCATGACATATGTAACATGGTAGCAGCAATATTTTAACCAGCATGCAATGTGATGGTAATAGTAGGACAACCAGGCAGATATAGTAACAATAAAAGGACATGCAGGCAATAGTAAAAACTAGAAACTACGTGACTTATATAGGAAAGTACAGTGTGCAACCATTGAGCCCATCTCCTGCCATAGGGGCGCTCACCCGGGCAGATCTGAAATCCCTTTAGGCGGTACATTTCATTTAGACGGTCGGTACGGTACGGTGCAATGTGTAGATGGCTCACGGTCGCTCCCACACTTTCTCTAATATAAGTTACCCCAAAAACCCAATACAGTGCCAACTACTTATAAGCATTCAA
Organism: Scilla litardierei; assembly: GCA_030789695.1. Lineage (NCBI taxonomy): Eukaryota > Viridiplantae > Streptophyta > Magnoliopsida > Asparagales > Asparagaceae > Scilla > Scilla litardierei. Next base: position 126,767,152 of record CM061137.1, read on the forward strand.
TTTCGATAGGACGTTCTAGCAATATGATGTCAACACTATATATCTTTCAATCATTATGTTGCGGTACAGTATGTCTGTTCATTGTTCCAAAGACAAAGAAGCTAATGACGGTTGTGCAAGACCGACTTACATACCAATAGAGTTATGCACAATAGTTTCACTCTAGAGATGTTCTAAGGCATTAACAACACTCCAATATCTTGTTGAAAAGTCAAGGCATAAGCCTCAACAGAGATTTTCAGTTCTGAGTAATGTTTTGAAGACCAACCTGTAACGGTCGCTTTCCGACCTTATGGATATTCTGCGTGCACGTGTTTTATCGTGCACGTATTTTATTTGGCTCTTTCTGGATTCCGGTATCTATGATGTGATATGCCGTTGTGACCGTATGGGAGTGTAGAATTTTATAGTAATTTTTGGGAACGTCATTTCACGACTCGTTTTCTCGCAAAACGGCCTGGAATGGAAGGGACGTTTTAGTCCATTGCCTGAAAACCCAGTCCCCGATTTTACATAAATTCTTGGTTGGCGTAACGCGCGATCAGACCCAGTAGCCCCGTGCGTCTCGCCTCCACGATCGTTCTGGTATTTTCGGATTAATTTTCTGATGCCCGTAGCGAGAGTTATCTCCTGATTAAACCTCAACCGTTGATTAGCCCAAACCAGTTCGAATTTCAAATTGATAGTCAAATCTGCTTAAATCCCTAAAAATCATCATGCGTATCTTCCCAAATCTTCTCCCTCTAGTGTCCCCTAGACTTTCACCTCTTTCGACACCCTCTAGCTCTATAGCTATCCCCTTTAAGCTACAACCCGATATCTATTTAGCAATTAAATCATTTTTTATAAACCCAAACCCTAACCCTATTCACGTGTATACACCTAGGGCTGTGATATTTAGCCGCCACCAAGCTTAAACCCCCCCTGAAACCCTATCTCTCTCTCTCTCTCTCTCTCTCATCTCTCCCTCCCTCGCCCTCGTGGCCGGCAGGCCCTTTCGCGTCGCCACCCCGACCACCCACAAGCCCCCGCCGCCGGCAACACCATCCACCGATCGTCGGTGGCTCCTCCTCGTGCAAAAGAACGGCAGCAGCAGTGGAACCGTCGCTGCTACACTTCTCGGTGCCGTCCGCTCGCGCAGTCGCCGCCCGGAGCTCCGCTAGTCACCGTCGACTCTCGCCTAGGCCGCCTCGCCGTTCACAGCCCCGCCGGTGGCGGTTTTCGCCGCAGCAGCAGCAACAGTAGCCCGAACGGCTGCTGCTCGTGTTTTCCAGTTGTCGCTCGTCGATCAAGCATCGCCCCACGGCCCCGGATCCGGCCGACCACCACCATGTCGCCGCGCACACACTCCGGCGTCCATGCTCCCCCACCTGCAATACACAAAGAGGAAGAGGCAACAGGTTAGCTTGTTCTTTTTGTTAATTGCTAGGTTAGATATTGAACTTGTGGGGATTGCTGTTATATCATGCTATTAATGGATTATTTTCAGTGTTTATTTTGTGCCAAGATATTAGCAATAGGGCCTATGCGTAAGGTGGGGGGACATTAACAGTAGTAGTATGAGTTAACTATACGATAATAAATAATAATATAATTAGTATAGGGTAGTTCTGTGTAGAATTATACATATAAGATTTGGAATTAGTGAGCACATATATACAAGGTGGATGTAATAAATTTTGTTGAGTTTTAGACCATGGTTTAATATCTCGACTTCGTTGGCGCAGATAAATCCACGCTACCCGCAGTAGGGGAATCGGAGCGAAGGCGACGCGATACGTTGCCGTTTTCAGATCCGACGTCGAACTTACATGTGACCGTCGAACCAGGTTGGTGCCCTAACTCGTAGCGAACCCACATCGTAGATCAATCAAACCCTAAACTAAAATTGGACAACTTGAACTAAATTTACTTTCAGCATCTGTAAAATGTTTGCCACCGTAGGAAGATCGACAATCGGACAATTTTTTCTGTGCACATAGGGTAGAAGTCGATCTAGATTGAACAAAACATCAAAACGCGGCTTTTGACTGTTAGGGTAGTCCCGCCAATTTTAGAAACAAACTCTAATAGGATTTGTTGAAAAACGCAACCCGACACCGTCGCCGTGACCCTGTTTCAGACCGACTACCGCAGACGAGACGCTTGGACGGGACGCTTCGGACGGACGACACACTCGCCACCGCAGGCAAGTGTACTCACTTGCACCTTCGGCCGTGTTTAGTCCTTAGACTTCTAGAACTGTTAGAATGTGAATAAAGAGAACCAGACGTGAAATAATAGCGTCCGGGATGCCCCTTGACAGCTTAGACTTGACGATGAAGTCTAAGCTCAACAAAAACTTTTGACACCTTAGGGTTATCTTGGTTGTGCGTGCGTGTGGTCCCCCTAGAAGAACCATCCCCGTCTTGTCATGTCACGTCTTGTTTTGCACAGCCTGCGGGCAACAGGGCACTCTCCGAGTGATCCCTTGTACTGATACACAGCTTGCGTTCAATAGGGCACTCACCAACCTAGAGTTAGTGATCTCTTGTTCGGACTTGTCTTGTGCACTTGGGTTGGGGCAGGGTTGAGCGTGCGCACGGGGAGACGGTCTGATCCCCCTCGAACCGTAAGGCGTGAACCCTTCGAGTCACAGGTGTTTTGTCTTGTTCCTGTGCACAAGGTTGAGCGTTCCCTCGGTTGAGAAGGTGTTGGCCGCCTTCTAACCGAAAGGCGTGAACCTTAGTGACACACTTCTTGTCTTTTCTTGTCCTGTGCACAAGGTTGAGAAGGTGCTGGTCGCCTTCTAACCGAAAGGCATGAACCTTAGTGACACACTTCTTCTCTTGTCCTGTCTTGTCTTGTGGGGGATGTACGAGGGAATGTCGAACGAAACTTGGGATCAAGTTAAACTTCATAAATCCATATATGGTCTTAAACAATCCTCAAGGCAGTGGTATATGCGCTTTCAAGAAGTCGTTTTGTCGTATGGTTTCTCCATGCTCGACGAAGACAACTGCGTATATATTAAGAGGATTAAAAACAAGTATGTAATTATGTCTCTTTATGTAGATGACATACTTATAGCCGGAAATGATAAGCGTCTTATCATGGATATCAAAGCTTGGCTTTTGTCCGTCTTTGAGATGAAAGACATGGGTGAAGCTGCATATATCCTTGGGGTTAAGATATCAAGGAATCGTTCCAAGAAACTTCTTTCTCTCTCTCAAGAGACATATATAAAGAAAGTTTTAGAACGGTTTAATATGCAGGACTGCAAGCCAATTGATACTCCAATAAGCAAAGGCGAGGGTCTATGTTTGGAAATGTGTCCCAAAGATCCAAAAGAAAAGAAAGCTATGGAAAAGGTTCCATACTCCAGTAGTCGAATGAAAGATGATATTTGAAAGAGGCTCATAGGATTTTTTAAATCCTATCTGTCTTATGCACGATGAGAGTCCGGGAAAATTTCAGTAAGGGGACTCATAAGACGTGTTCATACCACGTATGCATTTCGACCACTGAGTTAGTAGCAATAGTGTTTGCTATTATGTGAGACTCAAAGGCCATACGGGTCTTTAACTCTTACCCTCAAGGACTCCAATTGGTTCCTTTAGATTTGACGAGATGATCGCTATCTTAGCGTGTTGCTAATGGGCTATGACAATTCGGCTCGGCGGGGCACGTTAGAAAAGCGAATCAAGTCAAGATCAGAAGGTTCGCAAGAAGAGGAAGATTGATTTCATATTCACATTTGGACTTTAAATGATTCAAAGCTGGCCAGCCAATTGTAATCCAGATGGGATTCAATTGTTGAATATAAAGTATAAGAAATGTGAAGAAATAATTTGGGGTAAAGCATGCGTTGAACTACTCAACTTTGCACCTTCGAGGTCGTTGTGTATCTCTAACAAGTGCACAACAACAGACTCTACGCACATGACGGTCGCACGGTCTATTTCTCGGTATGATAGATGAAAGAACTAAGAGAAAGATGTTCTCTTACAATCCCCTCAAGTGTGAGTGTGAGATGTTGGATATGGAAGACGTTTGTACACCCTTGTGGGGGATGTACGAGGGAATACGGACCTCGAACGTCGCGTACATGAAGTCGTGTGCAAAGGGAATCTGTTCCCTTGCGGAGAGGATCTCTGGATGAGTGGGAAAGTCGCATTATATATGCATAAGTGCATGCGACATATGGCTAATAAAGGGGGAATATCTTAAGCTTATGGTGTACCATGCATATGGTACAACTTAAGCTTATAATGTGCCATGTATGATGGTACGCTTTAGTTAAATTGTTCCAAAGGAACAATTTACCCTAAAATAACTACCTTGGGGGCTATAAATAAGACCCAAGGGTTAGCCATTTCTTTACACTTTTGCATGGCATTTCTTGCATGCATTTCATTCTAGCGAAGCTCTGCCGAAATCCTTCCTCTCTCTTTATCCAAGTTCTTAATCTAAAGTAGAGATTTAGATTGTGGATTTAGTAGCCTTACTCCGTTCGTGAGAAGACTCGATCCGTCGTGGCGAATCCGAAGGCAAAGTTCCGAGACTACCGTGCCGCATACGCAAGCGTAAGTCTCAACTTTATTTATCGATCCTAACTCTGTTTTGGCAGGATCCTACATTGTCACGTCTTGTCTGGACCCGTTTAGGTTAGTCCCGTAGTCCGTAGCACACGCTACGACTACTGCTTGACGCTTTTTTACTTTTCCTGCTCCGATTACCTTCTTTTGTTACTATGTTATAACCCCAGCATGCTAATCAACCAGTAAATCTTTGCTTAAAGTTTCAGTACACTTGCAGTAGAGTCTAACCCTCTTTTGTAGACTTTACCTGACGTACAGTTTCTTTCTTTTGGGTGCTATACGTCAGGTGTTGAGCCAGAGTACGTGGACGAGGCGGACCTGCTAGAGTACGTAGAGCCGAAGGACGCAGACCCAGAGTACGTGCCCGAGGAGGACCAGAGCTAGAGGTCTTTACATTGCTGATCCAGAGGTCTCACTGTAGTTCAGTCGGGTGTGTAGCACCATTTATTTTCTGTCTAGGTTGGTGCTTGCACCAGTAGTTTACCTTTCAGTTATTGTTGCTAAGTCAGACTTTTGTTAGACTCTCAGTACTCCTGGATTGTTATTTTGGAATAAAATGAATGTTTCTCCTTTTTGTACTTTTGTTGTTCCATACTAACCTGCATGGACCTGTTCCTTCGTCTTGGAGTACCACACAGACGCTTATTGGGTCCGAGCTTCACAGCTCCGGCCTAAGCGGGCCTTAGTCACACTTCGCCTCCGTAGTTTTGGAAAGCGGGGCGTAACAGGTTTTAGTGGTGGCCCATGCAGGTCCTTTTCTGCAAAAAGTTCGGAACGATAGAAGTATTAACATTCTTTTTATTATTATCCAGTAATGTGTGCGAGTCTAAGTTGTGTTTTCCTGTCGTTAGTATGGTGGGAGGACGTGAAGCTCGAGATGGACCTTCAGCTGACGAGACCATGAATGGCCGAGGTGACGATTTTCACCAATTACTGGGCATTATGAGGGAGATGTTAGACGTTAAATATCGGTTGGTTGATCAAGCGCATCAGATTGCCCGTGCTACCCAGGCTCCTTCGACTGCACCACCACCACTGCGAGGGAACCGACTAGTGGAACAGTTCAGGCCAATAGCTAGGCATGCAGTATGACCCGCTCAGTCGCCGTCTTTCAAGAGGTCTGGAGCACCTGTGCAGAGTCAGAGCAAGGGACCGTGTCATTACTGTGGCAAGCCAGGACATCGACAGAACACTTGCAAGAAGGAGCTGGGATTGTGTCTGACATGTGGGGCTGCCACGCACGCAGTTAGAGATTGCCCGAGGCATCGCCATGTGGAGGGCAGAGCGCCAGTTCCAGTGCAGCGTAGAGCACCTGCCCCAGTTCAGAGAGGAGCTGCTGTCCGTGGACCACCCTTGGCCCCACATGAGCAGATGTTTCGACAGGCAATGCAACTCCGGAGGCCGGCGTACACCATGACAGCCAGTGAGGCTGAAGACTTGGATGGTGTTATTGCAGGTATGTTCTTTTAAGATCTAGTCTTTTCTTTTATGGCTTAGACTGTTTTGCTTGCATTGGTGTGTTTTCCTTGCTAGTTGTTGGGTAGTGGGTTGGCTGTAGTTCTTTTATACCTTAGGCACCATTCTAGTGTCGTCTCACCTGGCATTGGCCTTGTTCGACTCCGGTGCATCCATGTGCATCATATCCCGGGAGTTGTAACAAGACACTCTATTCTCACCCATACACTTCCTAAGTGTTGGGATATTGCCACATGGAACGGAGTGGTGACATTGAATCTGGATTGTCGATCGATCTCCTTGGTGGTCAGTGGACATGAACTATTAGATTTCATTGCCCATGATCTACTGCTTTTTCGATGTCGTTCTTGGCATCAAATTTCTGGGAGACTTCCACGCTCTGTTTGAATGCCACAGTGAGAAGGTGGTATTCAGGATTCTGGGCCATCTTAAGTTCGAGTTCTCGAGGAATGCAGAGCCGATGACGAAGCTGACGAGGAAGGACGTGGAGTTTCATTGGTTAGGAGCTTATGAGGAGGCCTTCAATATCTTGAAGGCGAGGTTGACTTCAGCAGCAGTTTTAGCGGTACTGGATCGGAGCGGAGGCTTCGAGGTATATTGTGATGCATCAGGGAAGGGCCTAGGATGCGTCTTGCATCAGCATGGCTACGTGGTCACGTACGCTTCTCGTCAGTTGAGGACTCATGACAAGAATTACCCGACACACGATCTGGAGTTTGTAGCGATGATAATTACACAGAAGATCTGGAGGCACTTCTTGCTGAGTGAGAGCGTGAAGATTTTCATCGATCACAAAAGCTTGAAGTATAGCTCCACATAGAAGAGCTCAACATGCGTCAGAGACAATGGTTGGAGCTTATGGCAGACTATGAGATAGACCTGCGGTATCATCGACTGGAGGATACATCAGGAGCTGAAAGAGATGGATTTAGAGGTCGTCCTACCTGGTGTGGTTCATTCATTCATGAATTTACAGATTCAATCCACGATCGTAGATCGGATCAAGGCAGTACAGGCAGGAGATCCGAAGCTACAGAGGATCAGGAGATAGGTCGAAGCTGGACTACAGATGGAGTTCGTGATTCATGAGGATGGTTTGATGCGGTACGGCAGTAGACTCTGCGTACCTGCAGGTGATGTTCGAGAGGAGCTGTTGAGCGAAGCTCATAGCTCACCTTATTCCATACATCCTGGAAGCACCAAGATGTATAAGGACCTCCGTCTGAATTACTGGTGGGTTGGCATGAAGAGGAGCGTGGCACGGAGAGTTGCCAAGTGTTTGATATGCCAATAGGTGAAGGCTGAGCACCATCGTACGGCTGTATTGCTGCAACTGCTTCCTATCCCAGAGTGGAAGTGGCAGCATATCACGATGGATTTCGTGACTGGTTTACCTCGGAGCCCGAAACAGAACGACGCAGTCTAGGTGATCGTTGATCGATTGACTAAGTCTGTGCACTTCATTCCTTTCCGAGTGGGTCAGTCTACAAAAGTCTTGGCGAGGAATACCTAGAGGTAAAATTTCATTTTACTTCTCTTTTAATTTCCTCTTTAAGTTAGTTGTGGTGTGGACCGTGTACGTGCAGAGGATTGTACGCTTGCATGGAGTCCCCGTGAGCCTCGTGTCTGATAGAGACTCGAGGTTCACAACTCAGTTCTGGAGAAGTCTGCAGGAGAATTTGGGTACGGGTCTGAGTTTCAGCACGACGTACCACCCGCAGACCGATGACCAGTCCGAGAAGACTATTCAGATTCGGGAGGATTTGCTGCGAGCTTGTACGCTCGATTTGAAGGGATCTTGGGAGGACCATCTTCACTTGGTGGAGTTTTCGTATAACAACGGCTACCAGGCGAGCATTGGCATGGCGCCATTTGCTACCGTATATGGGAGAAAATGTCGATCGCCACTGAGTTGGGATGACGTCGGTGATCGGGAACTGTTGGGTCCAGGGATGATAGTGAAAACTGTGGATGTCGTGAGAGACATCAGGGAGAAGCTCAGAGTTGCGCAGGATCGCTTCAAGCATTGGGCAGATGCCAAGAGGAGACCTTTGGAGTTTCAGCCTGGAGATCACGTCTTCCTGAAGATTTCTCCGAACAGTGGAGTCATTCGTTTCGGGAAGAAGGGAAAGCTGAGTCCGAGGTATATTGGCCCATTCGATGTGCTGGAGCGTGTGGGAGCAGTGGCCTACCGCCTTGCTCTGCCACATTCTTTGGAGGGAGTTCACGACGTATTCCACTTGTCTCGGTTACGTCAGTACGTCAGTGATCCATCGCACACTGTTAATTTCTCTGAGATTACGGTCCGTCTGGACCTGACATATGACCATCAGCCTGTGCAGATTTTGGACCGTCGACAGAAACAATTGAGGAATAAGGTAGTCGACCTGGTGAGAGTGATGTGGCGTCACGGATCACCTGGAGAGTCCACCTGGGAGCGCGAGGAGGAGATGAGAGAGTGTTTCCCATTTTTGTTTGCTGATTAGTGTTGTTGATTCCGAGGACGGAATCTTTATTTTAGTGGGGTAGAATGTAACGGTCGCTTTCCGGCCTTATGGATATTCTGCGTGCACGTGCTTTATCGTGCACGTATTTTATTTGGCTCTTTCTGGATTCCAGTATCTACGATGTGATATGCCGTTGTGACCGTATAGGAGTGTAGAATTTTATAGTAATTTTTAGGAACGTCATTTCACGGCTCGTTTTCTCACAAAACGGCCTGGAATGGAAGGGGCGTTTTAGTCCATTGCCTTAAAACCTAGTCCCTGATTTTACATAAATTCTTGGTTGGCGTAATGCACGATCAGACCCCGTAGCCCCGTGCGTCTCGCCTCCACGATCGTTCTGGTATTTTCGGATTAATTTTCCGATGCCCGTAGCGAGAGTTATCTCCTGATTAAACCTCAACCGTTGATTAGCCCAAACTAGTTCGAATTTCAAATTGATAGTCAAATCTGATTAAATCCCTAAAAATCATCATGCGTATCTTCCCAAATCTGCTCCCTCTATTGTCCCCTAGACTTTCACCTCTTTCCACACCCTCTAGCTTTATAGCTATCCCTTTTAAGCTACAACCCTATATCTATTTAGCAATTAAATCATTTTTTATAAACCCTAACCCTAACCCTATTCACGTGTATACACCTAGGGCTGTGATATTTAGCCGCCACCAAGCTTAAACCCCCTGAAACCCTATCTCTCTCTATCTCTCATCTCTCCCTCCATCGCCCTCATCGCCGGCAGGCCCTTTCGCGCCGCTACCCCAACCACCCACAAGCCCCCGCCGTCGATAACACCATCCGCCGATCATCGGCGGCTCCTCCTCGCGCAAACAAACAGTAGCAGCAGCGAAACCGCCACTGCTGCACTTCCCAGCGCCGTCCGCTCGCGTAGTCGTCGCCCGGAGCCCCGCTAGCCGTCGTCGACTCTCGCCTAGGCCGCCTCGCTGTTCACAGCCCTGCCAGCGGCGGTTTTCGCAGCAGCAACAGCAGCAGCAGCATCCTGAATGGCTGCTGCTCGTGTTTTTCGGACACCGCTCGTCGATCAAGCATCGCCCCCACGGCCCCGGATCAGGCCGATCACCACCCTGTCGCCGCGCACACACTCCGGCGTCCGTGCTCCCCCACCTGCAATACACAAAGAGGAAGAAGCAACAGGTTAGCTTGTTCTTTTTGTTAATTACTAGGTTAGATATTGAACTTGTGGGGATTGCTGTTATATCATGCTATTAATGGATTATTTTCAGTGTTTATTTTGTGCCAAGATATTAGCAATAGGGCCTATGCGTAAGGTGGGGGGGGACATTAACAGTAGTAGTATGAGTTAACTATACGTTAATAAATAATAATATAATTAGTATAGGTTTGTTCTGTGTAGAATTATACATATAAGATTTGGAATTAGTGAGCACATATATACAAGGTGGATGTAATAAATTTTATTGAGTTTTAGACCTTGGTTTAATATCACGACTTTGTTGGCGCAGATAAATCCATGCTACCCGCAGTAGGGGAATCGGAGCGAAGGCGACGCGATACGTTGCCGTTTTCAGATCCGATGTCGAACTTACATGTGACCGTCGAACCAGGTTGGTGCCCTAACTCGTAACGAACCCACATCGTAGATCAATCAAACCCTAAACTAAAATTGGACAACTTGAACTAAATTTACTTTCAGCATCTGTAAAATGTTTGCCACTGTAGGAAGATCGATAATCGAACAATTTTTTCTGTGCACATAAGGTAGAAGTCGATCTAGATTGAACAAAATATCAAAACGCGACTTTTGACTGTTAGGGTAGTCCCGCTAATTTTAGAAACAAACTCTAATAGGATTTGTTGAAAAACGCGACCCGACACCGTCGCTGTGACCCTGTTTCAGACCGACTACCGCAGACGAGACGCTTGGACAGGACGCTTCGGACGGACGACACACTCGCCACCGCAGGCAAGTGTACTCACTTGCACCTTCGGCCATGTTTAGGCCTTAGACTTCTAGAACTATTAGAATGTGAATAAAGAGAACCAGATGTGAAATGATAGCGTCCGGGACGCCCCTTGATAGCTTAGACTTGACGACGAAGTCTAAGCTCAACAATAACTTTTGACACCTTCGGGTTATCTTGGGTGTGCGTGCGTGTGGACCCCCTAGAAGAACCATCCTCGTCTTGTCTTGTCGCATCTTGTTTTGCACAGCCTGTGGGCAATATGGCACTCTCCGAGTGATCCCTTGTACTGATAGACAGCTTGCGGGCAATATGGCACTCACCAAGCTAGAGTGAGTGATCCCTTGTACGGACTTGTCTTGTGCACTTGGGTTGGGGTAGGGTTGAGCGTGCGCATGGGGAGAGGGTCTGATCCCCCTTGAACCGTAAGGCGTGAACCCTTCGAGTCACACGTGTCTTGTCTTGTTCCCGTGCATAAGGTTGAGCATTCTCTCGGTTGAGAAGGTGCTGGCCGCCTTCTAACCGAAAGGCATGAACCTTAGTGACACACTTCTTGTCTTGTCTTGTCCTATGCACAAGGTTGAGCGTTCCCTCGGTTGAGAAGGTACTGGCCGCCTTCTTACCGAAAGGCGTGAACCTTAGTGACACACTTCTTGTCTTGTCCTGTCTTGTCTTGTCTTGTCACGTCTTGTCTGGACCCGTTTAGGTTAGTCCTATAGTCCGTAGCACACGCTATGACTACTACTTGACGCTTTTTTACTTTTCCTGCTCCGACTACCTTCTTTTGTTACTATGTTATAACCCCAGCATGCTAATCAACCAGTAAATCATTGCTTAAAGTTTCAGTACACTTGCAATAGAGTCTAACCCTCTTTTGTAGACTTTACCTGACGTACAGTTCCTTTCTTTTGGGTGTTGTACGTCAGGTGTTGATCCGAAGTACGTGGACGAGGCGGACCTGCCAGAGTACGTAGAGCCAGAGGACGCAGATGTAGAGTATGTGCCCGAGGAGGACCAGAGCTAGAGGTCTTCACATTGCTAATCCAGAGGTCTCACTGCAGTTCAGTCGGGTGCGTAGCACCATTTATTTTCTGTCTAGGTTGGGTGCTTGCACCAGTAGTTTACCTTTCAGTTATTGTTGCTGAGTCAGGCTTTTGTTAGACTCTCAGTACTCCTGGATTGTTATTTTGGAATAAAATGAATGTTTCCCCTTTTTGTACTTTTGTTGTTCCGTACTAACCTGCAGGGACTTGTTCATTCTTCTTGGAGTACCACACAGACGCTTATTGGGTCCGAGCTTCACAGCTCCGGCCTACGCGGGCCTTAGTCATGCTTCGCCTCCGTAGTTTTGGGAAGCGGGGCGTGACACAACCACTAAAACACCGATCCATGCTTCGAGCATGCGGTATTTCCATTTAGTACACTATTTGAATTTCTAAAGTTAGAATTAGTTGTGACTTACACTATCGAGATCGTCGTAGTAAGACGAGGTTGGAGCTATAGCTCGAGGGTTGGTACCTGCAAACACAAGAAATTATTAGTTAATGGCTACACAAATTTCTATCTAATTTGATTTATAAAACTGATTGAAACAGTGCCGAAAAACGTTCTAAATTTTTCTATATGCTAGATATGATGAAAATAATTTTACAGCAGGAGGAAATATTTTTCAGAAGCTTCTAGTAATTTTTATAATTTTTAAAAGCTCAAAAATCAATTTAAAAACTAATTTTAATTATTTAACGTAATTATTCAATAATTTCTCCTGGATACAATCTGCATCAGGAAGTTGCAAGTGAGCTGTCAAAATGACCAAATCGAAGAGCGATACAACATATATATTTCTTACGTTTCAGTGTACGTGAAAATTACAAGTAACAGATTTTTAAAAGAAATTTACGTTTTTAGGTTTTTTGGGTTAAAAATTTATTCTGGAAAAATTAAGCGTCTAATTGAGATGAAACAAGCGCCATTGGATACAGAACGTCATTTTTTATTTTCTTGAGCCGGCCTTACATTTTTCAGGCTTATATATTATTTGCTATTAATTTTAGTTAAATAAACTATTATTATAAATATTTAAATACGTATATACACTCGTATATACGTATTCGTATTTTACCTCGTTCCCTCCCTCTCTCTTTGATACTTTTCATGGGGGGCTGAGGGGGGTGTTTGCGGGCGGACGGCGGTGGCTTCTGCAGCGACGTACGGCGGAGGGAGTGTCGGGCAGTGGTGGCAGATTGTCAAGGCGTGGAGGCGGCGATGTGGGCAGACGATGGCGACATTGTGCAGCAGTGGGGGGCTCAGGGTGTTGTCGAAGCTCGGGGAACACGTCGGCGACGAGATGGCACGGCGGAGGGTGCTCCTGAGTTGTGGTGACGGCGGCGATCGTTGTGTTGTTGTCGGGCGGTGCCGGAGGGCGTACGGAGGAGCAGTGACGATGGTAATCGGAGCTGGGAAGCGTCGCTAGGTGGAGTACCTCGTCGGAGCGGCGGCGTGCTTCCTATAAGGGGAGGCTGCTTCGTCGTTCACGGAAGCGGGGCTGACGAGGGGGCGGAGCTGGAGGCGGTGCAGGCGAAGGCGGTCCCCACTAAAGACGATGGTGGCAAGGGCTTTATGGCATCTTCATGAGAGGCTGCTCGCGTTGAAGTCGTACGGGGAAGCGACGGGGTGATCAGCATGAGGCAGAGCGTGGGTTGGAGCGATAGTCGGAGCACCGTGGTGTTGTCTGTGAGGGGCGGTGTGGCGAGACAGAGGAGCAACGGGCAGAGCTCCGACGAGGAGCGACGTGCGGCAGCAAGGAGCAGTCGGAGGATGAGGCTAGGGTCGGGCTCTTGGGGCTGTCGGTCTAGGTTGTTTTGGGTTTGGGTGCGGGCTAGCTGAGAAGAACGAGAGGATGAGAGAAGGGCTTTAAAACGAAGGAGAAGGGTGTTTGCCATGAGAGAATTTGAGAGGGAGAGAGATTAACGGAGGGGGAGAGTGTGAACCCTGGGAAGAGAGAAGAATTAGGGGTTGTTTATATAGGTTATTAAGGATTATAGTTATAATTAGTTTTAGTCAAAATCATTAATGAGGTTAGGTAGAGATTAGGTGTTAGTATTGACTAAGGTTAGAAAAATTGAAACGTTCCTCCTCCCATGTGTTAGTCATGGTTAGGGTTAAAAATCTTGATTAGGTTAATGTAATTAGTAATTAGTTTAAAGTCATTAGTAAAAATAGTTAGAAACATGAAATTACAATTTTGCCCCTGGTATTAAACGTGTCGAAAAAATTACGAAAACATACCCACGGGTTTGTATCGTTGCGAGGATCGCGAATGCGAGATCCATTTTGGGGTTTGAGCTACGGGGATACGAGTTTTAGGCCAAAACATTTAGGAAGCGGGTTTGCAGGTTCTCTATTGATTTGACTTCAGATTATTACGAAATTAATATGGAAAGCCCTAAATGATCATAGAATGATACTGTAGAAGTTTGAAAACGTTTTGATGATGTTTGTATAGTAAATTAATTCATTAAGACAAAATAGTAATAATTGAAAATGAATTTTTTATCAAAATTATTAGAGGTATTTGATGAAATCCGAACTTACTGAAATACACCATAACTAGTTTGTACTTCAAAATATTTTTATAATAAATTTTGAAATCACTTAAAACTCCTGATCAACAACAATAAAATACTTTTTTAAAAATGAAAATACGTTACATACGTAATTACATGTTTTGAAAAAAAATACTAGTCTTTACATTTTACCCTCCTTAAAATAATTCCGTTCTCGGAATTTAAAAGACCGATCGTTGCCTTTAGCAATTTAAACGATCGAAAGGATGATGAACGACTACGATATAGGAAAATAAGTTGTAAATGACATGAAATATAATGTGATATCATTGCATCAAGAAAACAAGAGATGTTATGTATGAATACATACTATTGACATCACCATAGCTTTTATAGCTAGTCTCAAATTAAAATAGGCTCAGATAGAAGAAGAAGACGAGTTCAAGAAGGATGAAGAAATAATGGCATCGTCTTACACGACTAGGTTTGGTTCCTCTCAAATTCTCTAGCACCATCCTCCAATACTTCTGAGCGTCCTTCGATTCACTTCCGTTGACAAACTCGAACTTCTAGTGATTGAAAATCAAATGCTACCCTCCTTAAAATAGACGTAGCTAGAGTTCAAGCGAACTAAAAATAGAAGATCCTAAGAAGGTCAATCAAAAGGTCATCAAGCTAAAGGAAGGGTGATGATGTTGAAGTGAAAGAATGGTTCAATTTATGAAAATCAATCTAACCGCTAGCAAAGGAGGTTACTAGGGAAGGTATATCCAAAGAATGGAACACGAATTTCTAGACAAAGGTAAAGAGTCCAAAGAAGATGATGGGATCAAGGAAGATCAAAGAAGCTAGGTAATAAGAACACTTCACTCGTATATCCAATACAGGTGAACACTCAAGACATCCTGTACTCGAGAATTCAATTTAAGTATTTAATATTGTACACCCTGATCTTACTATATTGTTCACGAGGTAGTTAGCGCGGACCTACGTGGGCCACCAAAACCTATAACGACCCGCTCTCGGGGCCCGTTACTTATTTGGTTATTTCGTAGGTCTGCAGGTTACCAGTGAATTCAAAATAGCTACGATACAGAGATGTACAAAAATACCCAAATAGTGTCTCATTATTACAATCTATACTGTACAATACATTCCAATAAATATACATGAAAGAAGAAAGTACATAAAAAAATCTAAAAGCTGTGGTCTTCGGGTCGAACTCTGGTGCTGTCAATTCAAGAGCATCTACCTCCATATATACGACGTCTGCGGTGCCACGGAGATGGAACCATAGGTAAGTCACAAAAATTCTAGCAATAGAAATAAAAGCAGTGCAAAAGAATGGAACAGGCTACAGTAAATAAAAGATGATCATGCAAGTGTAAAAAGTAAAGTAAGAGCTGACATGTGTGTAAGAGCAATAAGTAAAGTACTTGTGACTGCTTAGGTACGGTAAGTAAAGTGCATGTAGTGCATAAAGTAAAGGCGACTGTGCAAGTGCAAAAGTAACGTACAAGAGCAACAACTGTGGTATGACATATGTAACATGGGAGCAGCAATATTTTAACCAGCATGCAATGTGAGGGTAATAGTAGGACAACCAATAAGATATAGTAACAATAAAAGGACATGCAGGCAATAGTAAAAACTAGAAAGTACGTAACTTATACAGGAAAGTAGTGTGCAACCATTGAGCCCATCTCCTGCCACGGGGCGCTCACCTGGGCGGATCTCAAATCACTTTAAGCGGTACATTTCATTTAGACGGTCGGTACGGTACGGTGCAATGTGTAGATGGCTAGTGGTCGCTCCCAACTTTCTCTAATATAAGTTTCCCCAAAAACCCAGTGCAGTGCCAATTACTTATAAGCATTCAATTTCGATATGACGTTCCAGCAATATGATGTCAACACTGTATATCTTTCAATTATTACGTTGCAGTACGGTATGTCAGTTCATTGTTCCAAAAGACAAAGAAGCTAATGACGTGTGTGAAAGACCGACTTACATACGAATAGAGTTATGCACAATAGTTTCACTCCAGAGATGTTCTAAGGCATTAGCAACACTCCATATAGCTTGTTGAAAAGTCAAGGCAGAAGCCTCAACAGAGATTTTCTGTTCTGAGTAATGTTTTGAAGTCCAACCACTAAGACACCGATCCATGCTTCGAGCATGCGGTATTTCCATTTAGTACACTATCTGAATTTCTAAAGTTAGAATTAATAGTGACTTACACTATCGAGATCGTCGTAGTAAGGCGAGGTTGGAGCTAGAGCTCGAGGGTTGGTACCTGCAAACACAAGAAATTATTAGTTAATGGCTACACTAATTTCTATCTAATTAATTTGGTCGTTTTGATTTATAAAACTGATTGAAATAGTGCCGAAAAAAGTTCCAAATTTTTCTGTAGGCTAGATATGATGAAAATAATTTTACTGCATAAGAAAATATTTTTCAGAAGCTTCTAGTGATTTTTATAATTTTTAAAAGCTCAAAAATCAATTTAAAAAATAATTTTAATTAGGTAACGTAATTATTCAATAATTTATCCTGGATGCAATCTGCATCGGAAAGTTGCAAGTGAGCTGTCAAAATGACCGTATCGAAGAGTGATACAACATATATTTTTCTCACGTTTCAGTGTACGTGAAAATTACAAGTTACAGATTTTTAAAAGAAATTTACGTATTTAAGTTTTAGGGTTAAAAATTTATTCTGGAAAAACTGAGTGTCTGATTGAGATAAAACCAGTGACATTGGATCCAGAACGTCATTTCTGATTTTCTGGAGCTGGCCTTGTATTTTTCTGGCTTATATATTATTTACTATTAATTTTAGTTCAATAAACCCTTATTATAAATATTTAAATACGTATATACGCTCGTATATACGCTCGTATATACGCTCATATATACGTATTCGTATTTTACCTCGTCCCGTCCCTCTCTCTTCGATACTTTGCATGGGGGCTGAGGGGGGTGTTTGCAGGCGGACGGCGGTGGCTTCTGCAACGACATACGACAGAGGGAGCGCTGGGCGGCGGCGGCGGACTGTCGAGGCGTGGAGGTGGCAGTGAGGGTGGACGATGGTGATGTTATACAGCAGTGGGGGGGCTCGTGGCGTTGTCGGAACTCGAGGAACACGTCGGTGACGAGATGGCACAGCGGAGGGTGCTCCTGGGTCTTGGTGACAGCGGCGATCGTTGTGGTATTGTCGGGCGGTGCTGGAGGGGTACGGAGGAGCGGTGACGGCGGCAGTCGGAGCTGGGAAGCGTCACTAGGCGGAGTACCTCTTCGGAGCAGCAGCGTGCTTCGTATGAGGGGAGGCTGCTTCACCGTTCACGGAAGCGGGGCTTACAAGGGGGCATAGCTGGAGGCGGTGCAGGCGAAGGCAGTCCCCACTGAAGACGATGGTGGCGAGGGCTCTGTGGCATCGTTGTGAGGGGCTGCTGGCATTGAAGTCGTACGGGAAGCGACGAGGTGATCAGCGTGAGGCAGAGCATGGGTTGGAGCGGTAGTCGGAGCACCGTAGTGGCGTCTGTGAGGGGCGGTGTGGCGAGACAGAGGAGCTGCTGGCGGAGCTCCAACGAGGAGCGACGTGCGGCAGCGAGGAGCAGTCGGAGGATGAGGCTTGGGTCGGTCTCTTGGGGCTGTTGGTCTAGGTTGTTTTGGGTTTGGGTGCGGGCTAAGCTGAGAAGAACGAGAGGATGAGAGAATGGGTTTAAAACGAAGGGGAAGGGTGTTTGTCGTGAGAGAATTTGAGAGGGAGTGAGATTAACGGAGGGGGAGAGTGTGAAGCATGGGAAGAGAGAAAAGAATTAGGGGTTATTTATATAGGTTATTAAGGATTATAGTAATAATTAGTTTTAGTCAAAATCATTAATGAGGTTAGGTAGAGATTAGGTGTTAGTAATGACTAATGTTAGAAAAATTGAAATGTTCCTTCTCCCATGTGTTAGTCATGGTTAGGGTTAAAAATCTTGATTAGGTTAATGTAATTAGTAATTAGTTTAAATTCATTAGTAAAAATAATTAGAAACACGAAATTACAATTTTGCCCCTGGTATTAAACCTGTCCGAAAAATTACGAAAACATACCCACGGGTTTGTATCGTCGCGAGGATCGCGAATACGAGATCCATTTTGGGTTTGAGCTACGGGGATACAAGTTTTAGGCCAAAACGTTTAGGAAGCGGGTTTGCGGGTTCTCTATTGATTTGACTTCAGAAAAGTACGAATTAATGTGGGAAGCACTAAATGATCATAGAATGATACTCTAGAAGTTTGAAAACGTTTTAATGATGTTTGTATAGTAAATTAATTCATTAAGCTAAAATAGTAATAATTGAAAATGAATTTTTTATCAAAATTATTAGAGGTATTTGACGAATTCCGAACTTACTAAAATACACCATAACTAGTTTGTACTTCAAAATATTTTTATAATAAATTTTAAAATCACTTAAAACTCCTGATTAACTATTATAAAATACTTTTTTAAAAATGAAAATATGTTAAATTCGTAATTACAAATTTTGAAAAAAAATACTAGTCGTTACATTCTACCCTCCTTAAAATAATTCCGTCCTCGAAATTTAAAAGACCGATCATTGCCTTTAGCAATTTAAACGATCAAAAGGAAGGCTTAATGAACGACTACGATATAGGAAAATAAGTTGTAAATGGCATGAAATATAATGTGATATCATTGCATCAAGAAAACAAGAGATGTTATATATGAATACATACTATTGACATCACCATAGCTTCTATAGCTAGTCTCAAATCAAAATAGGCTTAGATAGAAGAAGAAGACGAGTTCAAGAAGGATGAAGAAATAATGGCATCGGCTTACACGGCTAGGTTTGGTTCATCTCAAATTCTCTAGCACCATCCTCCAATACTTCTGAGCGTCTTCGATTCGCTTCCGTTGACGAACTCGAACTTCTGGTGATCGAAAATCGAATGCTACCCTCCTTAAAATTGATGTAGCTAGAGTTCAAGCGAATTAAAAATAGAAAGATTCTAAGAAGTTCAATCGAAAGGTCATCAAGCTAAAGAAAGGGTGATGATGTTGAAGTGAAAGAATGGTTCAACTTATGAAAATCAATCTAACCGCTAGCAAAGGAGGTTACTAGGGAAGGTATATCCAAAGAATGGAACACGTATTTCTAGACAAAGGTAAAGAGTCCAAAGAAGATGATGGGATCAAGGAAGATTAAGGAAGCTGGGTAATAAGAACACTTCACCCGTATATCCATTATAGGTGAACACTCAAGACATCATGTACTCGAGAATTCAATTTGAGTATTTTATATTGTGCACCCTGATCTTGCTATATTGTTCACGAGGTAGTTAGCACGGACCTGCGTGGGCCACCAAAACCTGTAACGACCCGCTCTTAGGGGCCCATTACTTATTTGGTTATTTCGCAGGTCTGCAGGTTACCAGGGACTTCAAAATAGCCACGATGCAGAGATGTATAAAAATACCCAACTGGTGTCTAATTATTACGATCCATATTGTATAATACATTCCAATAAATATACATGAAAGAAGAAAGTACATAAAAATAAATCTAAAAGCTGTGGTCTCCGGGTCGAACTCTGGTGCTGTCAATTCAAGAGCATCTACCTCCATATGTACGGCATCCGCGGTGCCACGGAGATGGAACCGTAGGTAAGTCACAACAATTCTAGCAATAGAAATAAAAGCAGTGCAAAAGAATGGAACATGCTATAGTAAACAAAAGATGATCATGCAAGTGTAAAAAGTAAAGTAAAAGCTGACATATGTGTAAGAGCAATAAGTAAAGTACTGGTGACTGCTCAGGTGCGGTAAGTAAAGTGCATGTGGTGCATAAAGTAAAGGCGACTGTGCAAGTGCAAAAGTAACGTACAAGAGCAACAACTTGGCATGACATATGTAACATGGTAGCAGCAATATTTTAACCAGCATGCAATGTGATGGTAATAGTAGGACAACCAGGAAGATATAGTAACAATAAAAGGACATGCAGGGAATAGTAAAAACTAGAAACTACATAACTTATACAAGAAAGTACAGTGTGCAACCATTGAGCCCATCTCCTGCCACGGGGGCGCTCACCCGGCCGGATCTCAAATCACTTTAGGCGGTACATTTCATTTAGACGATCGGTACGGTACGGTGCAATGTGTAGATGGTTCGTGGTCGCTCCCACACTTTCTCTAATATAAGTTACCCCAAATACCCAGTGCAGTGCCAACTACTTATAAGCATTCAAATTCGATAGGACGTTCCAGCAATATGATGTCAACACTGTATATCTTTCAATCATTACGTTGCAGTACGGTATGTCAGTTCATTGTTTCAAAGACAAAGATGCTAATGACGGTTGTGAAAGACCGACTTACATACGAATAAAGTTATGCACAATAGTTTCACTCCAAAGATGTTCTAAGGCATTAACAACACTCTAAATAGCTTGTTGAAAAGTCAAGGCAGAAGCCTCAACAGAGATTTTCTGTTCTGAGTAATGTTTTGAAGTCCAACCACTAAGACACCGATCCATGCCTCGAGCATGCAGTATTTCCATTTAGTACACTATCTAAATTTCTAAAGTTAGAATTAATAGTGACATACACTATCGAGATCGTTGTAGTAGTAAGACGAGGTTGGAGCTAGAGCTCGAGGGTTGGTACCTGCAAACACAAGAAATTATTAGTTAATGGCTACACTAATTTCTATCTAATTAATTTGATCGTTTTGATTTTTAAAACTGATTGAAACAGTGCCGAAAAACATTCTAAATTTTTCTATAGGCTAGATATGATGAAAATAATTTTACTGCATGAGGAAATCTTTTTCAGAAGCTTCTAGTGATTTTTATAATTTTTAAAAGCTCAAAAATAAATTTAAAACTAATTTTAATTAGGTAACATAACTATTCAATAATTTATCCTGGATGCAATCTGCTTCGAAAAGTTGCAAGTGAGCTGTCAAAATGACCGTATCGAAGAGTGATATAACATATATTTTTCTCACGTTTCAGTGTACGTGAAAATTACAAGTTACAGATTTTTAAAAGAAATTTACGTATTTAAGTTTTTAGGGTTAAAAATTTATTTTGGAAAAACTAAGCGTCTGATTGAGATGAAACTAGTGCCATTGGATCCAGAACGTCATTTGATTTTCTGGAGCTGGCCTTGCATTTTTCTGGCTTATATATTATTTACTATTAATTTTAGTTTAATAAACCCTTATTATAAATATTTAAATACGTATATACACTCGTATATATGTATTCGTATTTTACCTCGTTCTCTCCCTCTCTCTTCGATACTTTACATGGGGCTGGGGGGTGTTTGCGGGCGGACGTCGGTGGCTTCTGCAGCGGCGTACGACAGAGGGAGCGCTGGGCAGCGGCGGCGGACTGTCGAGGCATGGAGGTGGCAGTGAGGGCAGACGATGGTGACGTTGTGCAGCAATGGGGGGCCTCGTGGCGTTGTCGGAGATCAGGGAACACGTCTGTGACGAGATGGCACGGCGGAGGGTGCTCCTGGGTCTTGGTTACAGCGGAGATCGTTGTGGTGTTGTCGGGTGGTGCTAGAGGGCGTACGGAGGAGCGGTGAAGGCGGTAGTCGGAGCTGGGAAGCGTCACTAGGCAGAGTACCTCTTCGGAGTGATGACGTGCATCGTATGAGGGGTGGTTGCTTCGTCGTTCACGGAAGCGGGTCTGACGAGGGGGCGGAGCTGGAGGCAGTGCAGGCGAAGGCGGTCCCCACTAAAGACGATGGTAGTGGGGGCTCCGTGGCATCGTCGTGAGGGGCTGCTGGCATTGAAGTCATACGGGGAAGCGGCGAGGTGATCAACGTGAGGCGGAGCGTGGGTTGGAGCGGCAGTCGGAGCACCGTGGTGGCGTCTGTGAGGGGCGGTGTGGCGAGACAGAGGAGCTGCTGGTGGAGCTCCGACGAGGAGCGACGTGCAGCAGCGAGGAGCAGTCGGAGGATGAGGCTAGGGTCGGGCTCTTGGGGCTGTTGGTCTGGGTTGTTTTGGGTTTGGGTGCGGGCTAAGCTGAGAAGAACGAGAGGATGAGAGAATGGGTTTAAAACGAAGGGGAAGGGTGTTTGCCGTGAGAGAATTTGAGAGGGAGAGAGATTAACGGAGGGGGGGAGTGTGAAGCCTGGGAAGAGAGAAAAGAATTTGGGGTTGTTTATATAGGTTATTTAGGATTATAGTAATAATTAGTTTTAGTCAAAATCATTAATAAGGTTAGGTAGAGATTAGGTGTTAGTATTGACTAAGGTTAGAAAAATTGAAACGTTCCTCCTCCCATGTTTTAATCATGGTTAGGGTTAAAAATCTTGATTAGGTTAATGTAATTAGTAATTAGTTTAAAGTCATTAGTAAAAATAATTAGAAACACGAAATTACAATTTTGCCCCTGGTATTAAACGTGTCCGAAAAATTACGAAAACATACCCACGGGTTTGTATCGTCGCGAGGATCGCGAATACGAGATCCATTTTCGGGTTTGAGCTACGGGAATACATTTAGGAAGCGGGTTTGCGGGTTCTCTATTGATTTGACTTCAAAAAATTACGAAATTAATGTGGGAAGCCCTAAATGATCATCGAATGATACTGTAGAAGTTTGAAAACATTTTGATGATGTTTGTATTGTAAATTAATTCATTAAGCCAAAATAGTAATAATTGAAAATGAATTTTTTATCAAAATTATTAGAGGTATTTGATGAAATCCGAACTTACTGAAATACACCATAACTAGTTTGATACTTCAAAATATTTTTATAATAAATTTTGAAATCACTTAAAACTTCTGATCAACTATTATAAAATACTTTTTTAAAAATAAAAATACGTTAAATTCATAATTACATGTTTTGAAAAAAATACTAGTCGTTACATTCTACACTCCTTAAAATAATTCCGTCCTCGGAATTTAAAAGACCGATCATTGCCTTTAGCAATTTAAACGATCGAAAGGAAGGCTTGATGAATGACTACGATATAGGAAAATAAGTTGTAAATGCATAAAATATAATGTGTTATCATAGCATCAAGAAAGCAGGAGATGTTATGTATGAATACATACTATTGATATCACCATAGCTTATATAGATAGTCTCAAATCAAAATAGGCTCAGATAGAAGAAGAAGACGAGTTCAAGAAGGATGAAGAAATAACGGTATCGGCTTACACTGCTAGGTTTGGTTCGTCGTAAATTCTCTAGCACCATCCTCCAATACTTCTTATCGTCCTTTGATTCGCTTCCGTTGACGAACTTGAACTTCTGGTGATCGAAAATCGAATTCTACCCTCCTTAAAATTGACGTAGCTAGAGTTCAAGCGAACTAAAAATAGAAAGATTCTAAGAAGGTCAATCAAAAGGTCATCAAGCTAAAGGAAGGGTGATGATGTTGAAGTGAAAGAATGATTCAACTTATGAAAATCAATCTAACCGCTAGCAAAGGAGGTTACTAGGAAAGGTATATCCAAAGAATGGAACACGAATTTCTAGACAAGGGTAAAGAGTCCAAAGAAGATGATGGGATCAAGGATGATCAAGGAAGCTGGGTAATAAGAACACTTCATCCGTATATCCAATACAGGTGATCACTCGAGACATCCTGTACTCGAGAGTTCAATTTGAGTATTTTATATTGTACACCCTAATCTTGCTATATTGTTCACGAGGTAGTTAGCGCGGACATGCGTATGCCACCAAAACATGTAACGACCCGCTCTCGGGGGCCCGTTACTTATTTGATTATTTCGCAGGTCTGCAGGTTAACAGTGACTTCAAAATAGCCACAATGCATAGATATAAAAAAATACCCAAATAGTGTCCAATTATTACAATCCGTACTGTACAATACATTCCAATAAATATACATGAAAGAAGAAAGTACATAAAAATAAATCTAAAAGCTGCGGTCTCTAGGTCGAACTCTGGTGCTGTCAATTCAAGAACATCTACCTCCATATGTACGGCATCTGCGGTGTCATGAGATGGAACCGTAGGTAAGTCACAACAATTCTAGCAATAGAAATAGAAGCAGTGAAAAAGAATGGAACATGCTATAGTAAACAAAAGATGATCATGCAAGTGTAAAATGTAAAGTAAGAGCTGACAATGTGTGTAAGAGCAATAAGTAAAGTACTGGTGGCTGCTCAGGTGTGGTAAGTAAAGTGCATGTGGTGCATAAAGTAAAGGCGACTGTGCAAGTGCAAAAGTAACGTACAAGAGCAACAACTGTGGAATGACATATGTCACATGGTAGCAGCAATATTTTAACCAGCATGCAATGTGATGGTAATAGTAGGACAACCAGGCAGATATAGTAATAATAAGAGGACATGCAAGCAATAGTAAAAACTAGAAACAACGTGACTTATATAGGAAAGTACAGTGTGCAACCATTGAGCCCATCTCCTACCACGGGGGGTGCTCACCCGGGCGATCGCAAATCACTTTAGGCGGTACATTTCATTTAGACGGTCGGTACGGTATGGTGCAATGTGTAGATGGCTCGCGGTCGCTCCCACACTTTCTCTAATATAAGTTACCCCAAAAACCCAGTGCAGTGCCGTATACTTATAAGCATTCAATTTCGATAGGACGTTTAAGTAATATGATGTCAACACTGTATATCTTTCAATCATTACGTTGTAGTTCAGTTCATCGTTCCAAAGACAAAGATGCTAATGACGGTTGTGAAAGACCGACTTACATACCAATAGAGTTATGCACAATAGTTTCACTCCAGAGATGTTCTAAGGCATTAACAACACTTCAAATAGCTTGTTGAAAAGTCAAGGCAGAAGCCTCAACAGAGATTTTCTGTTCTGAGTAATGTTTTGAAGTCCAACCACTAAGACACCGATCCATGCTTCAAGCATGCGGTATTTCCATTTAGTACACTATTTGAATTTCTAAAGTTAGAATTAATTGTGACTTACACTATCGAGATCGTCGTAGTAAGACGAGGTTGGAGCTAGATCGCGAGGGTTGGTACCTGCAAACACAAGAAATTATTAGTTAATGGCTACACTAATTTCTATCTAATTAATTTGGTCGTTTTGATTTTTAAAACTGATTGAAACAGTGGAGAAAACCGTTCTAAATTTTTCTATATGCTAAATATGATGAAAATAATTTTACTGCATGAGGAAATATTTTTCAGAAGCTTCTAGTGATTTTTATAATTTTTAAAAGCTCAAAAATCAATTTAAAACTAATTTTAATTAGGTAACGTAATTATTCAATAATTTATCCTGATTGCATTCTCCATCGGAAAGTTGCAAGTCAAAATGACCGTATTGAAGAGTGATACAACATATATTTTTATCATGTTTCAGTGTATGTGAAAATTACAAGTTACGGATTTTTAAAAGAAATTTATGTATTTAAGTTTTTAGGGTTAAAAATTTATTCTGGAAAAACTAAGCGTCTGATTGAGATGAAGCCAGCGCCATTGGATCCAGGACGTCATTTCTGATTTTCTGGAGCTGGCCTTGCAATTTTCTGACTTATATATTAATTACTATTAATTTTAGTTCAATAAACCCTTATTATAAATATTTAAATACGTATATACACTTGTATATACGTATTTGTATTTTACCTTGTTCCCTCCCTCTCTCTTCGATACTTTGCATTGGGCTGAGGGGGATGTTTGCTGGCGGACGGCGATGGCTTCTGCAGCGGCGTACTACGGAGGGAGTGCTGGGCAGCGGCGACAGACTGTCAAGGCATGGAGGCGGCGGTAAGGGCAGACGATGGTGACATTGTGTAGCAGTGGGGGGGGCTCGGGGCATTGTTGGAGCTCGGGGAACACGTTGGTGACGAGATGGCACAGCGGAGGGTGCTCCTGGGTCGTGGTGACGACGGCGATCGTTGTGGTGTGGTTGGGCGGTGCTGGAGGGTGTATGGAGGAGCAGTGACGGTGGTAGTCAAAGCTGGGAAGCGTCGCTGGGCAGAGTACCTTGTCAGAGCGACGGCGTGCTTAGTATGAGGGGAGGCTGCTTCGCTGTTCACGGAAGCGGGTCTGACGAGGGGGCGCAGCTGGAGGCGGTGCAGGCGAAGGCGGTCCCCACTAAAGACGATGGCGGTAAGGGCTCTGTGGCGTCGTCGTGAGGGCCTGCTGGCATCGAAGTCATACGGGGAAGCGACGGGGTGATCAGCATGAGGAGGAGCGTGTGTTGGAGCGGCAGTCGGAGCACCGTAGTGGCGTCTGTGAGGGGCGGTGTGGCGAGACAGAGGGGCTGCGGGCAGAGCTCCGACGAGGAGCAACTTTCAACAGCGAGTAGTAGTCAGAGGATGAGGCTAGGGTCAGGCTCTTGGGCTGTTGGTCTGGGTTGTTTTGGGTTTGGGTGTGGGCTAAGCTGAGAAGAACGAGAGGATGAGAAAATAGGTTTAAAACGAAGGGGAAGGGTGTTTGCCGTGAGAGAATTTGAGAGGGAGAGAGATTAACGGAGGGGGAGAGTGTGAAGCCTGGGAAGAGAGAAAAGAATTAGGGGTTGTTTATATAGGTTATTAAGGATTATAGTAATAATTAGTTTTAGTCAAAATCATTAATGAGGTTAGGTAGATTAGGTGTTAGTATTGACTAAGGTTAGAAAAATTGAAACGTTCCTCCTCCCATGTGTTAGTCATGGTTAGGGTTAAAAATCTTGATTAGGTTAATGTAATTAGTAATTAGTTTAAAGTCATTAGTAAGAATAATTAGAAACACGAAACTACAATTTTGCCCCTCCGAAAAATTACGAAAACATACCCACGGGTTCGTGTCGTCACGAGGATCACGAATACGAGATCCATTTTGGGGTTTGAGCTACGGGGATACGAGTTTTAGGCCAAAACGTTTAGGAAGCGGGTTTGCAGATTCTCTATTAATTTTACTTCAGAAAATTACGAAATTAATGTGGGAAGCCCTAAATGATCATAGAATGATACTGTAGAAGTTTGAAAACTTTTTGATGATGTTTATATAGTAAATTAATTCATTAAGCCAAAACAGTAATAATTGAAAATGAATTTTTTATCAAAATTATTAGAGGTATTTGATGAAATCCGAACTTACTGAAATACACCATAACTAGTTTGATACTTCAAAATATTTTTATAATAAATTTTAAAATCACTTAAAACTCCCGATCAACTATTATAAAATACTTTTTTAAAAATGAAAATACGTTAATTACGTAATTACATGTTTTGAAAAAAATACGAGTCGTTACAGACGAACCTCCGTGGGTCGATCTCAGCTACACCAAGCTCAGTTTCTTCCTTAAGTTCCATACAAACTTAAGTATCGGAGGGGATTTGGGTCGGAACCCAAATCCGACCCCCCTAACGACTCTCTGTGGTGCAGATTGACGATTGCCATTCAACGCCCAAAGTCGATATCGGGCTCTTCCTCCTCGAATGACCTAGCAGACGGTCGTTCTTAGGTCGATCAAAGGTCGTACCATCTTCAACCATCAACTACCGACCCTGGTTCCCCCAACTGAGGGTCCCACTCCAAAGGCTGACTAGGCTCCAGCACAACGCTTCGAGTTTCCGTCAGCTTGACGACTGTGCCGGTCAATTTTGGCTACCAGTAAAGATTACGACCAAATCAAAAACTACAATCGATGACTCCCATCTGCTTCAAAATTCAGTGAAGGAATTTTGAAGAAGGCGCCATAGATGATGTCCAACAAAGCAAGAACGAGACGGAAGACGATCAACCAAAATTGTATCACATGATTCAACTAACTACATTTAAAACAACTAACTACATGTATTATGAACGATGTATTCATTAATTTAGTAGTAAAATTTTTAACTATGGATACTATGGATGATGAATCCATATAAGAGTAAAACGATCTACTACAGACTTTTAGCCACCTAAATGAAATGGTGTAAAAAAATTTCTTTGTATGATGCCGTCTCTATGGAAACTGCACGTTTATATTAAAGCCAACGACGTAGTTTTATGGATAAAATTTGTAATTTGTTTTTACGATGTTGTGTCCCCACTAACTGTAGACTCGTACACTCAATCCCT
This sequence comes from Scilla litardierei, assembly GCA_030789695.1. Lineage (NCBI taxonomy): Eukaryota > Viridiplantae > Streptophyta > Magnoliopsida > Asparagales > Asparagaceae > Scilla > Scilla litardierei. The sequence goes on from CM061137.1 coordinate 126,795,285, forward strand.
AGACTCTTTTGTCTGTCAACCAATAATCTACTAGTCATTGTCCGTGCACATAGTGCACGGCACAGAAAAAATCCCCTCAAAATATTTGTTCTCCCAAAAATTATTTCCCCCTCCAAAATCCAAACGAACAGAAACCTAGTTGCGGCGTCAGTGGGCGCCTTTGGCGCCTGTGTTAAATTTGCAGTTGCATGAAATTTGTGTTTGCATAACCAAACGTGAGTTGGGAAGGAACGTGCAATGTTTGCGGTTATACAAAATGAAAGTATTTTTTGATTTTAAAAAACTATGATAAGGAAAGAGCATGAAATTTGTTAACACATTGCACTACAGGCACATGCAATGTGTTAACGATTCGATACGGTTAGTAACTAAAATTTTTGGGGTTATTAACATGAGTTGGGAAGGAGAAGTGCAATGTCTTTGCGATTGGTTATACAACGTGCGAATTGTTTACATTCAAAAAACTGTTTGCATAACTAAATCCGTGTTTGCGGGCAACGTTAGAAGAGAAAGTGGGGAAGTTGTTAAAGTTTTTTTTGTTTTAAATAATTATCCTAGTTAGCGTCCCAGTCAGCAACCCAAAATTTGACTGGGACAAAACTGACACGTAGGACAAGATTCAAAAACAGTAGTGAATTGTATAATAGATTATACATTTTATATTTGCGCCGTAGATGATGTCCACGTCATAGGTGGATTTGTTTGTCCTAGTCACAAGTTGACTGTGACAACCCCCCCCCCCAAAAAAAAAACCCCCCCTAAGCTGCTTATTTATATGGTTGTCATTCCCCCTAAAACCCCAAAACCCACCTCTCCAAGCCACTTATTTACATGTTTACATTTTGCACCTTTTACCCCCGACGTTACCGGCACTCCCACCCACACTTCTCGCTCCTTTACGGTTGCATGTGTGCACCACATCCTGTTTATGTGGGTTTTCTTCCGTGGCACGGGTTATTTCTAGTCCTTATTACAAATGGGGGAGGATGATGTGACATTTGTCACACATGGCAACCTATATGGCAAGAGGGGAGGGTGTTGAGTATTGGACTCCCCAGATTTGGTTTTGGATGATGAGCAAACATAAATATATCATGAACTAACAATTTGTGAGCGCAGTTATGGAGATCGTCGCCAAAATACCACGTACAACAAAAGCGACGTCTCAAGACTTCTCAATATGCGTGATTGTGTGCCTGGAGCTTCGTTGAAGCTCAAGGAGCAATATTGAAGTCAAGAGGAATGAAGATTGAAGCTTTGAAGATGGCTCGTAAGGTTTATTTTATAGTCTTCTAGCTTCATAGATTAGAATGTTAAGCCTTGAGTAGGACTTACCTTATAACCTTCATTTCGCTCATATCTTAGAGCTAGGATTATTATAGAAGCCATTAGAAACTTTCCCGAAGCCTATCGCTCTTTCCCTCGGCTTCGAGTGCATGTTAGTTGGTTCATGAAGGGTCACCAACCGACTAGATGACGATCTAGTCGGTCGGCAACTCTACTTAAACCGACTAGTTTGCCTTCTCTAATTCAGCTCTTTCTATGACTACAGTTAGTCGGTCAAAGAAGAGTCACAGACCGACTAGATGACGATTTAGTCGGTCAGTAATCCTTCTTAGACCGACTAGTGGTGTTCAGTCTTTTTCAGCCTGAGCTACTGTTTCGAGTTAGTCGGTCAAAGAACGTTTACCGACCGACTAGTTGAGAAACTAGTCGGTCCGCATTTGTTCTTAAACCGACTAAGTCATCTTGAAGTCAACCTATTCCTTTTCCACGTTAGTCGGTCCAAGAACATTCACCGATCACCGACCGACTAGTTGAGAAACTAGTCGGTCGGCAAGTCTTCTTAGACCGACTAGTTGTCTTTGCCTGGAACTTCACCTTTTGGCTGTTCAACCGTTAGTCGGTCTACGTTGTATCACCGACCGACTAGTTGATGAACTAGTCGGTCAGTGATCCTTCTTTGACCGACTAGTCTGGTTCAGAAAAGAGCCGTTGGGATCTTTTTGAACTCGTTTTTTCCTTGCCCCTATAAATAGAATCCTGATTCATTTCTTGAAGGGGTTAAGCAACATATTGGAGATATTTTCAGATCAAAAGAGAAGAGCAATCAACTCTATTTCCAAGCTCTCTCTTCTCACAAGAATCTCTCCCTCAAGTTCTTGAGTCCTAAATTCTCAAGAGAGATTCTCTCCATTGTGAGCCATTCAAGCTAGAAGCTTGATTCTAGGTCACCATCTCCACCCTAGGCTTCCATTGCTGGTCATCTTCTTGAAGCTAGGGTTTGGTGACTCTTCCTCCATCAAAATCCTCTTTGCCCTAATTTGGTAAGAAATCTCAAGGCATAGGTATTTTGTTGGTAAGCATTTCATTTCAGTTATATTTGAATTGTATACTCTCGGTTGTGAGAGGTTTTGCGTGATCCCGGGTTGTGGGAGTCACGGTCATCGATTGTAGGTCGATTGCGCTTGTGAGGTTTTCGCAAGTGTTCATATTGGAAATCTTGAGTTAGGGTTTCTAACTCAAGTATCCGGAAGGGATCCGGGTGGTTGGGACGTAGGATCACCGGGAACAAGTCGGGAAGACTTGGGTGGATCCGAACCCATTAAACCATTTGTTTGCGTTTGCATTTATTCTTGTTAATCGTTGTTATTCCGCATTGTTGTTTGTTAATTGCACGATAATTAGGAATAACTCTCCCTATTATTTTAAAAGTACTATTCACCCCCCCCCCCCCCCCTCTAGTACATGTGCAGTAGCTTCCCAGGGCACAACAATTGGTATCAGAGCCAAGTTCAAAGCTACACATAGCCAAAGTTGAGAGCTATGACGAACAACGACTACAACGTCTTCAAGAACCGCGATGGAGCTTCTTCAGTTATGGAAGGACTATCCTCCGTCAGGCCTCCACACTTCAACGGTACCAACTATGGGTACTGGAAATGCCGGATGCAAATTTTCCTCCGGATCGCTTCACTATGGAGAGCCACCATGACGGAGTATGTCGAGCCTTCCGAAGAAGATTTCGCGAAGTGGACTCCCGCGGAGGTCGCCACGGAAGTAGCCAATGCCAAGGCAATGAATGCCTTGAATTGTGCGTTGGAGCCCGAGGACTTCAACAAGATATGCACATGTAAGAGTGCATATCAAATATGGAACCAACTCCTCATATTGTACGAAGGATCGAGTACGGTAAAAGATTCTAAACTCGTCGTTGCTAATAAAGAATTTGAGTTGTTTCATATGGAGCAGGGCGAAACCATGAAGGAATATTACGCTCGCTTTGTGGATATATCAAACGACTTGGAAGCTCTTGGGAAGGTCTATACCCACAAGGAGAAAGTCGCGAAGATTATCGACGGTCTTCCATCATGTTGGGAAAAGCGTACCTTCGCCATCGAGGAAGGTAATGACATGAATAAATATACCGTCGTACAACTAATGGGTACCTTGTTGTCTTACGAGGTACGCAAGGATAGTAAGATCCGAATGAAGGAAAAGATGAAAGCGTACTTGAAGCAAGATGAGCCAAAGAAAAAGGCGATTGCCTTCAAGGCCGCTCCATCTACCGATGATGAAGAATCGGAAGACGAATTGGACATGGAATCCATTGCCCGTATGGCAAGGAAGTTCGATCGATTTCTCCGAGAAGGTATATCTTTGAATAAATCTAAAGTTAGTTCGACTAATGCTTCTACTCCCGTGTGTTATAAATGCAACAAGCCAGGACACATCAAACCGGATTGTCCTCTCTACAAACACAAGGAGAAGGGGAAAGCATCGAAGTACGACAAGTCGAGAAAGTACAAGAAAGGACTTGTTGGAACATTCACCGACTCCGAAGAGGATTCCTCAAGTGGAGAGTCGGATGATGGAAGAGTGGAGAAAGCAAAACTTTGCTTCATGGCGAATGAGGCAAAAGATCGAAAGTCCTCCTTCGATGATAGCGAGGATGAAAGCGAGGATGGTAGCGAGGAGGAAAGCGAAGAACCTACTATTGATGAAATGAGGTTAGCAAACCAAGAAATTTGGTCTAAATTTACTAAATTAGTAGATCGATATAATAAGACCAAAGATGAACTTGTCAACCTCCAAACCTCTCCTAAGTCTACCATCACCAACAATGACACCATTGTTGAGACACTCGCCAATGAGAAAGCAAGTTTGCTTACTCATAATGGCTTGTTGAGAAATGAGGTGAAGAACCTCAAATCTCAACTTGAGCATGTTCTTGTTGAGGATTCGGATGAACATGTGATAGCGGATTTGACGTCTCAAAACTCAACTTTGAGTATTGAGAATAAAAATCTCAAATCACGTGTTTATGCACTCACATCGCAAGTATCCACTTTGGATGCTTCTTTGCATTCTCTCAAAGAGAAGTATGAGTGCACGTTAGGCCGTATCAATGATTTCAATAAAGGTAAGGGCCATTTGGATAATATCCTAAATGACTTACTTCCGGCCAAACACCACATTGGCTTGGGGTATAAGATGGGAGACTCATCCAAATCGCCTACCACCTTTGTTAGGCCGACATCCGATGCCTCGACGAGTGGGAGCAAACACCCCGTTGGTAGTTCTCCTACCAATAGTGCTTCCACTTCGTACACACCCCCGATTGGAAAGAAACCCACTTTGGGTAGACCTCCGAAGAGGGGTCATGCATTTTTGTACTCACATACTATGCCACGTAGGAACACACATCCTACTCCACCGGTACATGCTCATATTAATGATGATTTTTATGCTCCGCACCCACGAGCACGTGCGAACACTCATATGAGACACCCACATGCACGTAATCATGCTCATGCACATCCTAATGCTTATGTTCAAACATCTCATCCACATGTGAATGCCTTCTCTCATAATCATCCTCATGCATACACACCTCATGCTTATCCACGTATGTATGCTACACCACATCATGGATCTCATGCTCATCATAATGCTATTGCTAGATCTCATGCTCCTAGGCCACATGCACCACATAGAAATCAACCTTTTGTGCATGCAACCACTAGGAAGAGGATTCCCAAAATGTACACTATTTGGGGTCCCAAGAACACTAGCGATGATGCTATGAATGTTTATGTGAAATCATATATTAATGATGTTATTTTGAATGATGATTATGTTGGAAAGTCAAGTTCCTCTTGGACTTGGTTTCCGAAGGGTTAGTTCCTTTAACTCTTCAATGCTTGGTACCATGAGTTTATGATCATGTTATGGGTACCAAGGCATTTGATTATAAAATTGATTTTGATTACATTAACTCATGGGTTACAATTATTTTAATTTCGTATTTCAAATTTGTTGTCTAACCCATTGGATCCAAAAGGGGTTTTTGGATACCAAAATGAAGTTTTCTAGGTTCAATCCACCGTGGGATACCAACCCTACCAACTCCTCGATTTGCAAAGACTTTCATTCAAACGGAGTTGATGGTGCTTAGGTAATGCACCAATGTAGGGGGAGCTTAATGTTGTAAGTATGATATTACATTTGGTATCCATGAGGGTTGAATGCATGCTTGGTTAGAATCTATTTCTTTACATTGATATCATTTTGTTTCTCCTAGCATGATAGAAGTGTGAATGCCATAAGTGCTTTGAAATCCATATCTATTTTTGGCATGACATGTTCTTAAAAATTATTATGATGATTTTCGTATTACTTTTATCACCTTGACACTTCTCATCGCACACTTCACTTAGTTTTGATGTGCTTTTACTTTATGTTCATTTTCGATCGATATTGTATCATTTGATATTCTATGATGTGCACCACTCTTCTGATGGTTCATTCCTTTGTGCACATTTTATGTATGTCTCTGATATTGATTTCGTCGCTCGACGATTTATTTTGAATCAATAGCTTTAGTTGTATGAAAACATAGAATTGTTTTCCATGCACTAAAATAGCTATAAATGTTGATATTGGAGAGTAAATTCATTTCTTCAATAAGTGAATTTACATTTGATATTTTGATGATTTTAATTTTTCGATTTTCGACTATGGTCTCATTGACACGCTTTGATTTTATTCGAATTTTATTTTGGTGTCATATGAAACGTGGTCGTATTCTTAGACTCCCATGCTTAATGAATTATTTGGACATGATTTATTGTCGTTGGCTTCCTCCCGCTCTTTTTGGATTATGCCAAAGGGGGAGAGATATAATAATGGCATAATAATGGCATGTGCTAAATGATAATTTACCATGAATCTAATTTGATATGTTAGATTCAGGGGGAGTTAAGATATAAAAATGGATTACAAATCCTAAATCTCAAATATTGGATTTGAATTTTTACTTTCCTCGTCTGCTTGATGTATGTGCTTATTATTTCATATGGAACTAATGTGTCATCAATGCAGGGGGAGTAAGTATATTTCATTTAGTTCATTATTTTTGATTATTATTTATGTTGGTTTGTCATCACCAAAAAGGGGGAGAATGTTGAGTATTGGACTCCCCGGATTTGGTTTTGGATGATGAGCAAACATAAATAAATCGTGAACTAACAATTTGTGAGCGCAGTTATGGAGATCGTCGCCAAAATACCACGTACAACAAAAGCGACGTCTCAAGACTTCTCAATATGCGTGATCGTGTGCCTGGAGCTTCGTTGAAGCTCAAGGAGCAATATTGAAGTCAAGAGGAATGAAGATTGAAGCTTTGAAGATGGCTCGTAAGGTTTATTTTATAGTCTTCTAGCTTCATAGATTAGAATGTTAAGCCTTGAGTAGGACTTACCTTATAACCTTCATTTCGCTCATATCTTAGAGCTAGGATTATAATAGAAGCCATTAGAAACTTTCCCGAAGCCTATCGCTCTTTCCCTCGGCTTCGAGTGCATGTTAGTTGGTTCATGAAGGGTCACCAACCGACTAGATGACGATCTAGTCGGTCGGCAACTCTACTTAAACCGACTAGTTTGCCTTCTCTAATTCAGCTCTTTCTATGACTACAGTTAGTCGGTCAAAGAAGAGTCACCGACCGACTAGATGACGATTTAGTCGGTCAGTAATCCTTCTTAGACCGACTAGTTGTGTTCAGTCTTTTTCAGCCTGAGCTACTGTTTCGAGTTAGTCGGTCAAAGAACGTTTACCGACCGACTAGTTGAGAAACTAGTCGGTCAGCATTTGTTCTTAAACCGACTAAGTCATCTTGAAGTCAACCTATTCCTTTTCCACGTTAGTCGGTCCAAGAACATTCACCGACCGACTAGTTGAGAAACTAGTCGGTCGGCAAGTCTTCTTAGACCGACTAGTTGTCTTTGCCTGGAACTTCACCTTTTGGCTGATTCAACCGTTAGTCGGTCTACGTTGTATCACCGACCGACTAGTTGATGAACTAGTCGGTCAGTGATCCTTCTTTGACCGACTAGTCTGGTTCAGAAAAGAGCCGTTGGGATCTTTTTGAACTCGTTTTTCCTTGCCCCTATAAATAGAATCCTGATTCATTTCTTGAAGGGGTTAAGCAACATATTGGAGATATTTTCAGATCAAAAGAGAAGAGCAATCAACTCTATTTCCAAGCTCTCTCTTCTCACAAGAATCTCTCCCTCAAGTTCTTGAGTCCTAAATTCTCAAGAGAGATTCTCTCCATTGTGAGCCATTCAAGCTAGAAGCTTGATTCTAGGTCACCATCTCCACCCTAGGCTTCCATTGCTGGTCATCTTCTTGAAGCTAGGGTTTGGTGACTCTTCCTCCATCAAAATCCTCTTTGCCCTAATTTGGTAAGAAATCTCAAGGCATAGGTATTTTGTTGGTAAGCATTTCATTTCAGTTATATTTGAATTGTATACTCTCGGTTGTGAGAGGTTTTGCGTGATCCCGGGTTGTGGGAGTCACGGTCATCGATTGTAGGTCGATTGCGCTTGTGAGGTTTTCGCAAGTGTTCATATTGGAAATCTTGAGTTAGGGTTTCTAACTCAAGTATCCGGAAGGGATCCGGGTGGTTGGGACGTAGGATCACCGGGAACAAGTCGGGGAGACTTGGGTGGATCCGAACCCATTAAACCATTTGTTTGCGTTTGCATTTATTCTTGTTGATCGTTGTTATTCCGCATTGTTGTTTGTTAATTGCACGATAATTAGGAATAACTCTCCTTATTATTTTAAAAGTACTATTCACCCCCCCTCTAGTACATGTGCAGTAGCTTCCCAGGGCACTACAGAGGGTGCCACATGGGCATGGTTATGCCCACTTAGGGGGTGGGTGTGATGTTGTGTGTTGTTGGATGAGGTTGTGTATATCCCAAAGAAAAGTACACCCAATTCTATATATTCACATGATTGCAATTGCTTTTTCATGCAATCTAAATGCCACTCCATCTTTGCCATAATTATAGGTATGTCATTGGTCTTTTTCCACTTTACACCCTGTATTTTTTTGCACTTTGGCCCTTTCTTTTTTCCCACCATATGTTTTTTTGTACTTTCCCCTTGCTTTTTCTCACCTTCACCATGACTCTCTCAAAATGTGTGAGCGATACTCCCAAGTATATGAGATCGATCAAGTAGTAAACCTGGAGAGTCAGGTGTCGAATCCACGGGACAGTCGACCTGTAAACCAAAAGAATCAGTTTCTAAAGATTAATAAAACGATGAAAAGTTACCACCTTTCGCGGGTGAGATAATCGTGATGATGGTTTTAAGTAAACGAAAGAGTAATACTAAAACGTGTACGGAGAGTCGATGTAGGAAACCAATGAGAGGAGCATGTGTCGGTTGTGATTTCTTTAGGGTATGTGTAATCAATGGTTATCAACGTCTTTTCTATAACTCAACAGTTCACCCCGCAAGGGTATGAGAATGTCGGAAAATATAACAATAAAAGATCATTCAAAATGTCGTATATAATCATGTAAATTACTAGCTTCATAAAGAATTTAAATTCATGTGCCCGCAAGGGTCACGGCAATGTCCGCAAGGATCACGACACGAATAAGTCTGCAAGGATCAGATTCAATCCAAGTACACCAACAAAGAGAATACTTGAATAATACGTGTAGAATCTTACAAAATATGTGATATAACATGTGAAATAGGGCAAAAAGACGTAGAAATCAAAGATTACAACACCCTAACTACATTACAACCAACACACAATGATAGTAGCCATACATGGAGAGAAGAAAACACGATTTCATTAGCAAATACATGATCAAAAGGCCAAAATAAATGCTAAATACGTGAAATATAAGGTATAGATTGAGATTTATATCACCAAAAATCCTCAAAAAGCCTCTAAATTTCTTCTGCAAGAGCATCTGTTCTCAGTCTCCAAAACCCCAGAAAATCTCATGAAAATACGCTCTGTAGCCCCTCCAATACGCTCAAAATACGCTCAAAACAAGTCTGCATGCGCTATGGAATACCGGGGTATTTATAGGGGAAATATGTCGGTTGCGGATGCAAGTTTTTTGCTAAAACCCGATTCAAAATACATCGGATCCGAAACCGTAAGTCGGTGCAAATTTCCACCGTTCGTTCGATGCGGGATCCGTTGTGGGCTTGACGCGTGTCCAGCGGATCGGATCCGTGCCCGCTTCGTCGATCCGTGTATGCCTCGAATTCAATCGCGACCGCTCGATCTCGAAGCAGCGGCTACGATGGAGCCACGTCGTCGCGCAGCGTATGTAAATCGCACTTTCGTTTTCGAATTCGAGCGGCTTCGCCTCTGTCTGTTGGATCGTCGATCGTACGACGCGAGGCTGGCCACATTGCCCTGCAGCGTATGTAAGTCGCCCTTTCGATTTCGAATTTGAGCAGAGACGATCCACACCGTTGGATCAAAATCGAACGACCGAAACGTTGCCGCGTCACCGCCTTCTGCGTTCATTGGATTTGGGCAGGAGTGCACGGATTTATGCCACGTGGAGATGGAGTGAGATCCACTTCAAAGAAGCGGGAGCCGATGTCGTCCGTCGGATCGTGATCATATGGGTGGCATTTCACCATGCCATGCATCAGCGGGAGCCATTGGATTAGGCGAAGTGCGGTTGCGATGCCGCCATGTGGCAATGGAGTTAGATCGTATGCGTACGTGCGTATTTTCTCCGTATTTTCCCCGTATTTCTCCATTCAAATGGTATTCTGTATTCAAAAATTCATAGTAATTAGCACAGATCTAAAAATACAAATAAATAGTCGTTGGAATCATGAGATCGAGATGTTTGCACAAAAAAATACAAAAAGTGCAGAAATACTCAGTTTATTTCTTTTTTGTGCATAAAATGAGAGTTTACTCTAATGATTAAGGGTATTCTAAATATGTTCATATTAGATACCAAATAAGTACCATATATGCACTAAATGGGGCTAAATAAGGGGTTAAATATGTAATATTTACCATGAATCACACCCCCCAACTAGCATTTTGCTAGTCTCTAGCAAAAAGAGCGACTAAATCGGATGTTTAGAAAAATATTAAATCTTTCCATTTGTCTAAGACTTGGCTCAATAACACGCTTTCCATCAAAATATTTACCATGAATATACGCAATCATGAATGAGATCAAATCCATGTCATTTTCACTAATCCAGTTTAAATACATAACATACAAGCATCGTTTAGCACATGCCAAAAGGATAAGACAACATCAATTCATAATTTTCTAATTTTACAAGGAAGTGGCATTATTTAAAGATCGTCTAACTCTTGGGTGCTGAGTTTGTCATATTTTTTTCTTTTCTTTCTTTTCTTTTTTTGACTTAAAATGATCCATGTATCGAGCTTTCAGGTAGTGACTCCTAGGTCAGACGACCTTTGGGCATTAGGCTTAGAATAGCCCCTCAAACTTAATAATTCGAATCATCTAAGTTTTATTCTCTCTTTTTTGTGTGAGTGCACTCCCCATACATCCATCATTCGATGCGAATCTCCAATGCTTCCTGAGGCACGAAGACCCCGCTACTTGATAAACTCAAGGGAACGGTGCACTTTATTCTTTTTCTCATTTTTTGTTTTTTCTTTTTTGTTTTTGTCTGGAGGCAACTCACACCCATTCATTAGATTCACATTTCAGCACATATTTATAGCCACATTCCTCTTCAAAAAGAAAATTAGTCCTATTTTTAAATTTGTGCATTACAACGACTTGCATGGAATTAATTCAAACCATTTCGAGATATTAGTCATGAGATTTGAAACTTTTCATAAGGGGCATATTACTGGTTAATTCCATGAACAGAAAAACAATGATTTCAAGCCATAATTTTTTTTAGAATGCCATTATTGCATAACCATCCGATAAAGTAACACTTTAAGCGAGCTTAAATGATGGTTAGAAGATGAGTGATGGTGATTTATTCTTTTCTCTCTTTTTTTTAATAGAAAAACTTAAGATAAAGAAAATCCTAACAAAAAGTCTAATATACTCCCCCCAACTTAAAGACAAACATTGCCCTCAATGTTGAAAAGAGTATACTAGAGGCAAAATTCCTAAGAAAAATAAAAAGTGTACGATAAAGAAAAGAAAATCCACCACTACTGAGTAAGGAAAGAACACACCGGTTTAAGTGCCATCCGAAGGTAGATCCGTAAGCTACATGGTCGTGTCCTCCTTGATCCAAAGTTCTTGAAAGTGTTTTAGTCATTGTCCATTAACTTTGAACTCGTTGCCTTCTTTCTCATTTACCAAAATCACCGCTCCATGTGGAAACACTTGTTTGACATAATAAGGCCCCGACCACTTGGAGCATAGCTTTCCTGGAAATAAGTGTAGCCGTGAGTTGTACACCAAAACTTTGTCCCCTTGTTTGAATGCCTTCCTTAGGATCATTTTGTCATGCACCGCTTTCATCCTCTCTTTTGCCAATTTCACATTTTCATACGCTTCCCTCCATAGCTCTTCAAGCTCCAATATCTGTAATTTACGAGAATCATTCGATGAGTCATCAAGCAAATTTAATGATTTAATAGCCCAATAAGATTTATGTTCTAATTCAACAGGAAGATGACAATTTTTTCTATAAATTAATTGGTAAGGAGACATCCTTAGAATAGTCTTGTATAGGAATGGCAATATTGCGGGACGGGGCAGGTATTTAACTACCCAAGTTTGCCCCGACCCTGTCTACAGGCCGGGGCAGGGCGGGTCGGGTCTCGGCCCGGGGCGGGTTGGGTAATTCTTACCAAAACCGGGTCGGGCCGGTCGGGGCAGGTCATTACTGCCATCCATATGAATCCCAAATAAAAGTTTTATTTGCGATTTGGGAGAATTTTGATTTATTTGGTAATTTGAAATTTGTAATTGGCTTAATTGGGAGAACATTGGAACATAGTATGAATTATGTGATATGGGCAGACCGCATGGTTCACATCAAAATAGTAAGGTTTTTTAGAAGCTCTATAGTTTATCGAGGCGGGCTTGGGTGGGGCAGGTTGCATACAAAGCCCAAGCTTGCCCCGACCCATCTGCGGGCCAGGGTGGGTCAGGTCAAAACCGGGGTGGGTCGGGTCGGGCGGGTCAGGTCAGGTCATTACTGAGCTTCAGGCATGCGAAGACTCCAATCTTTGGGCGTAGGATTCACCGTTTTCTGAAGAATATTCTTAATTTCCCTATTTGCAAGTTCAGCTTGTCGATTCGTTTGGGGGTGGTATGGAGTTGAAACTTTGTGTGTCACCCCAAACTTCTTCATTAGATTTGCGAAGAGCCTATTGCAAAAGTGGGACCTCCATCACTAATAATGGCCTTTGGCACTCCAAAGCGTGCGAAAATATTTTCTTTCAAGAACTTTAGCACGATGGATGCATCATTAGACCTGCAAGCAATAGCCTCCGCCCATTTTTTAACATAATCAATTACAACGAGTATGAAAACATAACCAAACGAAGGTGGAAAAGGTTCCATAAAATCAATCCCCCAACAATCAAATATTTCTATCTTTAACATGGGATTTAATGGCATCATATTTCTTTTTGTGATTCACCCCAACTGTTGACAACGTACACATGATTTACAATAAGCATATGCATCTTTAAACACGGTGGCCAGAAAAATCCAATTTGTAAAATTTTTGCAATAATTGTATGAGCAGAAAAATGTCCTCCACATATCCCATCATGGCAAAATTGTAAAACACTACAAATCTCATGATCGAGTATACATTTTCTCACAATTTGGTCTCCACAATATTTAAAGAGATAAGGATCATCAAAGTAGAAAGATTTTACCTCGTGTTTGAAACGTTTAAATCAAGACAGGACCAATGTGATGGAGTTCTACCTGTCACCAAATATTTTGCTATGTCAGCATACCATTGTAGACTAGAGACGGCGAAAAGTTGATCATCGAGGAAGAAGTCCCTCAATGTTGTACTTAATGACTCCGTGCCTACCGTCAATCAAGAGAGATGATCTGTAACATGATTCTCCACTCCCTTCTTGTCTCGTATCGTGATGTTGAACTCCTGCAAAAGAAGAATCCATCGTATAAGTCTAGTCTTTGCATCCTTTTTAGATAATAAATATTTGATGCAGAGTGGTCCGTATAGACGATGATAGGCGATCTGAAAATGTAGCTCCTGAACTTGTCCAGCGCAAATACCACCGCAAGTAATTCCTTTTCCGTTGTCGTGTAATTTCTTTGAGCATCGTTCATGGTCTTACTTGCGTAGTAAATCACATAAGGGACTTTTTCTTTCTTTTGCCCCCGCCCCCACCGCGGTAATCACTCGCGTCGCACATAATCCCGAAAGGAAGAGTCCAATCTGGAACCTGCAAAATAGGCGATGAGACAAGTAAGGATTTCAGTTTTTCAAAAGAATTTTGACACTCTTGCGTCCAAATAAATTCAGTATTTGAAGTTAATAAATTACAAATAGGTCGAGAGATAGCGCTGAAATCCTTTATGAAGCGTCTATAGAATCCTGCATGACCCAAGAAGGAACGAATATCTCTGACGCTTTTTGGTGTTGGCAACTTCTTTATAACTTCAACCTTCGCCCTATCCACTTGAATACATGCTTTAGAAACTAGGTGACCAAGTACCAAACCTTCTGAGTCATGAAGTGGCACTTTTCCCAATTGAGTAGCAAGTTCTTCTCTTTACATTGGCACAAAACAAGGCTAAGTTAGATAAACAAATTTCAAAAAAAAGTGCCATATACAGAGAAATCATCCATAAATACTTCTACTATCTTTTCAACCATATCACTGAATATGCTTAACATGCAACGTTGAAAAGTAGCAGGTGCATTGCATAATCCAAATGGCATCCTCCTAAATGCAAAAGTTCCAAAGGGGAAAGTGAAAGTGGTTTTCTCTTGGTCCTTTAGAGCAATCTCTATCTGATAATAACCTGAGTAGGCATCTAGAAAACAATAATATTCATTACCAGCCACTCTCTCTAAAATTTGATCTAGGAAAGGCAAAGGAAAGTGGTCTTTTCTTGTTATTAAATTAAGCTTTCTATAATCAATACACATTCTCCATCCAGTGGTGGTTCGCATAGGTATGAGTTCATTATTTTCATTTTTAACCACAGTTAAACCAGATTTCTTAGGGATAACTTGTGTTGAACTAACCCACTTGCTATCAGAGATTGGATAAATAACTCCAGCATCAAGTAATTTAAGAACCTCACCTTTTACCACTTCTTTTAATGTCGGGTTCAATCGACGTTGCATTTCACGCGTAGGTTTTGCATCATCCTCAAGATAAATGTGATGTATACAAGTTAAGGGATTTATACCTTTGATGTTTGTAATGGACCATCCAATGGCCCCTTTATGTTCCCTAAGCACATCAAACAATGAGTATTCCTGTTCAAGTGTAAGTTTGGAGGATATTACCACGGGAAAAGTCTCATCTTTTCCAAGGAAAGCATACTTCAAGTAGTCCGGTAATGGCTTCAGCTCAAGCTTTGGATGCTCCGCATCAGAGGGTAGTTGTGGTGACAGTCCAGCTGGCAATGGTTCAAATCTCGGTGCCAATGCTTCCCTTAATTTTTCATGAGTGCCATGCACATAATAAAACTCATTAATATCATCAAAATTATAATCAATATAATGAGATTCACTTGACACTTTCAACACCTATTGGCAACTTACATGATTTAAAGATATTTAATTCAAGCTTTATGTTACCAAACGTTATCTTCAATTGTCCATCCCTACAATTGATTACAGCATTGCATGTAGCTAAGAATGGATGTCCCAAAATGACAGGAGTGATGTTATCAGAATGTGGTCCATATATGTCTAGGACGATGAAATCCACGGGGTAGTAGAACTTGTCCACCTGAACTAAAACATCCTCCACGCAACCTTTTGAAACTTTCATTGATCTATCCGCTAACTGTAGCACCACTGGCGTTGGTTTCAGCTGTCCCAATCTTAGGTTCAAGAAAACAGAGTAAGGTAAAATATTCACACTAGAACCCAAATCAAGTAAAGCATTTCCTAAACTCTTAGTTCCTATAGTGCATGGAATAATGGGAGAACCTGGATCTTTATATTTGGATGGAGTGTTATGTTGAACTATGGCACTTACCTGTTGCGTGAGGAAGGCTTTCTTTTTCACATTAAGCATCTGTTTCACAGTGCATAAGTCCTTTAAGAATTTAGCATAGACAGGCACTTGGTTTATCACATCAAGCAAAGGAATATTAATTTTTACCTGTTTGAAGATGTCCCTAATCTCTGCCTAATACTTATCTTTTGAAGGTGGTGCTAGCCTCTGTGGAAATGGATCTGGAGGTGTATATGGTTCAGGCTCTTTTTATTTGACCTCCTCTTTTTCTAGGCTTTTCTCCTCCTCTTGCAGCTTTTGTGGTGCATGCTCATCCTCTTTCTCCTCAACGATTTGTTAATGTCTAGTTGGTTCTGGTTTTTCTATCTCTCTTCCGCTACGCAAATTAGTCACCGCCTTGCATGTTTTTACGTTTTCACCCGAAAAAGAAAAGGAATTTATATTAGGATTTGCAACAGATCCTTTTTCTAAAGATGCAGCAATTTTAAAAAAGTTTTCGTTAAACTGCTGAAACTGCTGCTGAAATTGTTGTTGAAGCTATTGTTCTTGTTGATTTGCATCGGCATCATCTGCTGAAGTACGGCAGTGATATCAGCGCTCTGCTCCTTCTTCCCTTGATTGCTCGCATGATTTGGATGCTGGTAAGGAGTGGTCATTTGTTGCGCCGGCTGCTGTGGTCCACATCTCAAATTTGAGTGATTCTTCCCAGAGGAGTTGAAAGTGTTCAAATTTACCCCTTGATTGGACACCTAATTCACTTCAGTTTGTGGGTTCCTTATAGTCTCTTTCGTAGCAGGAATTGCGGGACAAACAGACATGTCATGAGTGGGCTGCTCACTAATGGCACAAAACGGTCCAGCTTCAACTGCTTTTGTTGCTCTCAAGTCTAGGTCATGTAGCCTCTGCATCAGCAATGCATCCACCTGAGCTCGTATTGCATCGTCTGGCTTCAATGAGTGCATGCCTACTTTAGATGGTGGAAATGGCTCTGATATGTTAAACTCTGAAGTAGACTCTCATCTCCTCGCATGCTATGCTATGGTCTCCATGTAATCCCATGCCTCCGTAGGAGTTTTCTGAAAGAACTCGCCGTTGCACACCATCTCCATGTATTGCCTAGTTTGCGGCTGCAGGCCATCGTAAAAGAATTCAATAGCACGGCCTTTATCATATCCATGGTGTGGACAAGCGATCAAAAGGTCCTCTCTCCCATGCTTGGTCGTACGAATCCCTCTCCTTCTGCGAAAAGGACATGATCTGTCGCTTCAAGGCATGGGTCCTCGGCAAAGAAAAGAATTTTTTTAGAAACTCGGTTTGCAATTGTAACCAAGTAGAGATAGATCTAGGTGGCAAAGAATTAAACTAATGTTTTGCTTTATCTTTCAAAGAGAATGGAAATAATTTAAGATAAACAGAATCAGAACTAATTTTTCCATCCAACTATGTTGAGCATACTTCTTCAAAATTTCTGACATGCAAATAAGGATTATCATTTTCAATGCCATGGTAAGATGTAAGAGTTGAATTACACCTGGCATTAGATTGAAATTATGAGCATCCGCAGGTAGAACTATGCATGAATCAGACACCACCCTAGATGGCATATAAATTTCCAATAAAGGCCTTTCTTGTGCAGGTGGTGTAATGTGTGCTTCATTATTATTAGCCATATTTTCTGTTCGTACTAATCTATGTGAAGTAGGAGATCTATGCCACATAAACTAGCAGAAAAAGATGTTTTTAATGTTTTTATATTTTATGTGTTTTATGTAATAGAAAGCAAATAATAATCCTAAACTAAAAGATGGAAAGATCTCACCGAATATTCCTCGAGAGAAACTGAAAGTATGGATCACAAGTACCGCTGTCCCCTGCAACGGTGCCAAAAACTTGACTCGTCTTAAAATGTGTCAGCGCTACTCCAAGTGTAGGAGATCAATCAAGTAGTAAACCTGGAGAGTCAGGTGTCGAATCCACGGGACAATCGACCTGTAAACCAAAAGAATCAGTTTCTAAAGATTAATAAAATGATGAAATGTTACCACCTTTCGAGGGTGAGATAATCGTGATGATGGTTTTAAGTCAACGAAAGAGTAATACTAAAACGTGTACGTAGGTCGATGTAGGAAACCAATGAGAGGAGCATGTATCGGTTGTGATTTCGTTAGGGTATGTGTAATCAATGGTTACAACGTCTTTTCTATAACTCAACGTTTTATCCCGCAAGGGTATGAGAACGTCGAAAAATATAACAAAAAAGATCATTTAAAATGCCGTATATAATCACGTAAATTACTAGCTTCATAAAGAATTTAAATTCATGTGCCTGCAAGGGGTCACGGTAATGTCCGTAAGGATCACGCCCCGAATAAGTCTGCAAGGATCAGATTTGATCCAAGTACACCAACAAAGAGAATACTTGAATAATACGTGTAGAATCTAGCTAAATACATGATATAACATGTGAAATATGGCGAAAAGACGTAGAAATCAAAGATTACAACACCCTAACTACATCACAACCAGCACACAATGATATTAGCTACGCATGGAGAGAAGAAAACACAATTTCATTAGCAAATACATGATCAAAAGGTCAAAATATATGCTAAATACGTGAAATACAAGGTATAAGTTGAGATTTCTATCACCAAAACTCCTCAAAAAGCCTCTGAATTTCTTTTGCAAGAGTCTCTGTTCTCTGTGGGTGGCATTTCGCCACGCCGTGCATCAGCGTGAGCCATTGGATTAGGCGGAGTGCGGCTGCGATGCTGCCACGTGGTGATGGAGTGAGATTGTACGCGTACGTGCGTATTTTCTCCGTATTTCCCCTGTATTTTTCCATTTAAATGGTATTCTGCATTCAAACATTCTTAGTAATTAGTACAGATCTCAAAAAATACCAATAAATAGTCGTTGGAATCGTGAGATCGAGATCTTTGCATGAAAAATACAAAATGTACAGAAATACTCGGTTTATTTATGTTTTGTGCATAGAATGAGAGTTTACTCTAATGATTAAGGGTATTCTAAATATGTTCGTATTAGAGACCAAATAAGTACCATATATGCACAAAATAGGGTTAAATGAGGGGTTAAATATGTAATATTTAGCATGAATAACACCACCCAATGCTGTCCCAACACACTCACTCTTCTCACTTTTTCGTCGATTGCGCGTGTGCACCACGTCCATTGTGTGGATTTTTTTCTCCGCTTTGACCCCTGCTTTTTCTCCATTTTACCCCGGATGCTGACCATACACGCACACTCTTCTCACTCTTTCGTCGTTTGCTGTGTGCATCACATCCTTTGTGTGAGTTTTTTTTGTTCAGTTCACTATGTGCTCTTTTGTCGGTTGTTGCATGCATCGCATCCTTTCTCTGGGGTTTTTTTATTGCTCCGTGCATGCTCTTTCATCGGTTGCCACGTGAATGTACTAATCGCGCCCGGATATACACCTGGAAAACAATTGTAGTCTTACCGCAAGCGCACGGTGAAGTGGCGAGCGGGTATCGAACACAGGGAGGACAAATGACAGTACTCTATCTTGATCACCTGGCTATTGATGGTAGAATGGAATGCTTTGGATAATAATGTCACTGTCGTTCAAATA
Source organism: Scilla litardierei (assembly GCA_030789695.1). Lineage (NCBI taxonomy): Eukaryota > Viridiplantae > Streptophyta > Magnoliopsida > Asparagales > Asparagaceae > Scilla > Scilla litardierei. The sequence continues at coordinate 126,814,391 of CM061137.1, forward strand.
ACAAATAGAATTCTATATAATAAAAGCGTCTAGGGCTAGGGAATTCCCACTACAGATCATCACGTATCCTTGTGGATCATGAATCTCAATGTTGTAAGGCATGAATTAAGGTGAACTAGTCATAACTAAATATAGAACCAAGCGCACACTCTCTCGCTATTGCCAGTCTATAGCAACCTAGATTAGGGCCCACTCTCGTGCAAACCCTAACCTATGCCACTAGCATGAAGATCGACATCATCATCCAATCGCACCTCGAGCCCACTCTCGTGCAAACTCTAGCTACGATCTAGATTATGATAGTTCGTATTTGTCCAATCTCTTGCAAACGAATATGGATATAGACTTATAATAAAAATCCTAGGTTTGGTCCAATCTCTTGCAAACCAAATCTAGAGAATCTCAATCATAAACCTAAATCAAATATCTAGGCATTCCCATCGATTGAAATCCAATCTCTTGCAAACCCCAATCAATGGAAATTCCTAGCTATCCGTAATAAAACAATCACAACCTAACCGTTTATCAATCCTAGCAACAATTCAATTCATTCATCACAATTCTAAGATCGGGTCCATATGGTTCATCCCCATGCCCTAGAACGACGAAACTACTCATAATTCATCATAGCAATCTCAGAAATAATAAATAAGATCATAGCACAATTCATTGTAAAGAGAAAACAATTCATAAAAACTAGAAATTTAGATAGGAAGAACAAACCAAATTGCGTGTCTTTGATCTTTAGCTGAGAATTACAATAAGAATAGCCGTCAAAATTAACTTCAAGTCTCTCCTAAAACTAGGAATAAAACTAGCCTTAAATACAAGTCAAAATCGTCCAGAAATTCCTGACAGATTTGCCCCTGGCGCAGCCAAAAACCTAATTCGCGACATAGTCGGACTGCGCTACTCGGCCGAGTGGAACATGTTACTCGGCCGAGTGACAAACCCAAAGAAAAACAGAGAAATAAGGGGTTTCGGGGGTCTGTCACTCTGTCACACTCGGACGAGTGGACTTCTTCATTCGGCCGAGTGAGCTTTCTTGCTCAGTCGAGTGGGTCTTCTCCAAATTCCAGTAAGTCGGATGATTTTCGGTAGAAAATCCCTGTCATACTCGGACGAGTGGGCTTCTCCATTCGGCCGAGTGGGTTTTCTTGGTCGGCCGAGTGCACTTTGAATTTAGGTTATCATGTATCCGTTTCACTCGGCCGAACGCACTCCTTCACTCAGCCGAGTGAGCTGCTACTGGGTCTCTCTCTTCTCTTCCTCACCTCCTCGTCGATTCTATCGAGCTTCTTCCTCTTCCGCTCATCCTCTAGCGCTGCTAGCTCCTCAATAAGGCCGTGTGGGGAGCTCCGGTGCGCGTGAAAGTCCCTTGATCTCATTTTTGCTCCAGATCGCTCCATATTTCCTGAAATCCGACAAAAGCAAGAAATAGTGAAAAGCAACGCGATATCGTCGAATAATCGTGAAAAACGCAATATGGGCGATCGAAATGACATGAAAACATACAGAAAAAAGGTTTAAAATAAGGAGCGATCCCGTACCGCATCCTTTCTTTGGAGGTTTTTTTTTGCTCAGTGTAATGCTCCTTCGTCGGTTACTGCATGCACCACATCCTTTCTCTAGGTTATTTATGCTCCGTGCAGTATGTGGCCGGATTATTTCTAGTGCAATTAATTAGATAAGCCTCGACCGTACGTCAATATGTGTAAGAGAACTTTGATAACATGCGTCAATAAAAGATAATATTAAACATTGCATGGTCGGAGGAAAGATCGGAGCCAAAAATAACCGGGGCTGTGGCCCGGCTGTCTCAATACATGGCTCTGCCCATGCATGCACACAAACCTGGCTTCAAAAGAGACATTTGTATCCACAAAATAAAAATTAAAAAATTTAAAAAATAAAGATTAATTTGAGTGGATAAACATTGCAAGTTCAAGTGTTGTTATTTAGTAGAGCTATGATCGTAATTCTTATCGACACATTTATGAGATCAACTGAGATCAGGGTTACAGTCTTCTGTTATTATATTTGTTTTGCTATTAGCGGTGGAGGTGCTAGAATCCAAAATTTTACCAGCAATTTTCCAAAGTTAAAAATAAGAATCACATAAATAATTGTTCTACTGCTCTATATAAATTTATTCGAAAAAAAATCCTTTATACTCAAATGAGTGTGGAATCTAATGTCTAGGACAAAGCGGTTGATAGAGAGTTGGTTAAGAACGTGCTACCACCCTTCTCACAAGACCGAATGCACCCAAGGTCACACCCGCACCCTCCATTCTCACAAAAATCCACTGCACCCGAATCCGCACCCACATAAATGCACACATTAGTGTGGGACCCGTGTTAAGGGATGAAGATGCGGGTTGTTTGGGCCCGTACGCTTCGTGCACCGATATTTCCTAGTCTATATTACAATTACAATTGATGCATTTGTCTTAGGTGGAGGGGAAAGTGTGACTAGGACAAATGTCACATCACATCTCTCGACCCCATCTTCCACCCCACCCAAATCTCACCCCAAGCCACTAATTACATGGTTGTCATCCCCTAAAAAACCCCAACCCCACTTAATTACATGTTTACCATTCATCCCAAAAAAAAAACCAAAAAACACCTACTTATTCACATGTGTGCCATCCACAATGTTTTTTGCGTTTTAACTTCCGGACATTGCACTTTTTGCCTCCCTGACAATACCGACACGTACACCCAATTTCCCGTTCCTTTTCGTTTGCGCTAGTTCACTGCATCCTCTCCGTATGGATTTTTTTTGGCTCCGTATTCTAGTGCACGGATTATTTTTAGTAATATTAAAAAAAGCCGACGTCAACTTGCCTAAAATTGGTAGACACCGACCCAACCCAAAATTGAAAGGTAGCCCATACTTTCAAGGGACCCTAAACTGGAAACGTGCAAGTTTAACTCTCCAAAACTTGAGAGCAGGCGATACGTTTCCCCAGATAATTGGATAAGATTAACAAAGAAATTATTTATCGGGGATAGAATGGCAAATGGAAGCTCACCCACTAAGAAAACAAATTAAATAAGTTTAAATATCCACATTCTTTCGTGAAATTCATGTTTTACGTTCCTTTATACTATCAGTTTTGTTATTACATTGTTCCGGCTCACGTGAATAAGAAAAGCCTAAGGGCCTGTTCTTTTCGCGAGAATAGGACACGGAATAGGGAATTTTGTACTGTTCACGTACGACACTTGTGATTCCACGTTTGGAATCCGGCCACCTGTTCTTTTGTGCTTGTTGAAGGCGGAGGCAGAATGCTTGCGTGGCGGGGGGTTTTGGAATACCACGGGCGTGTCATGAGTTATCGTTTTTTGGTTGGAATGGGCTGGATTCCGTCTTCATGATGGGTCCCACGCTGGCTTTCGCTCTCTCTCTCCGCTTGTGATCACCCCCCGGCCTCGAATCTGCCATACCCCCTTCGTATCCCTCTTCTCGCAGCCGCAGCAGGCGAAACCCTAAAAATAGGGCACGGATTTGGTTGGCTTCGACCCCAAGCCATTATCTTTTTTGGGTTGTCGCCGCCGACTGAGTATGGCAGCTGCGTAGGTTCAGACCAAGCTTGATTGAAGGAGGTGATGAACTCAAAAGAAGTTGGATCTGAGCGTCTGAGCTGAAAAAAACGGTAAAGTTGGCATTTTTACTTACAAATAGTTTAAGTTTATGAATGATTTCTTGTCCAAAGAACTGATCCCCACGAATTTATCTCCACACTAGCTTCGGACAGGAGATTGCGCCGTTAGGGTTGCCGTTTATGATCCCTGACGTCGCGGATCTACGGGTGTGCCCAAGGCAGCATGATCTCTGTAACGCAAGCTTCATCTCCATTCTTCTCTTCTGATCAACTGAAAGGTATATCTCCGGCAATCATTTGTGTGTGGTTTGGATGTTCATTGCGGGTCGAAATACTGAATTTTTGTCATCTGTGGTTTCTTTGATGGACATGGGTGTGGTTTGATATTGTGATGATGTGTTCACATGCTCGGGTTTCATAAACCCCGCCTCCGCATTCCTTGAATGTTGAATCTATTTGGGATTGTTTTAAGAAGGCTTTATCAAAAAATTTAAACAGAACATTGCCCACCAAGTATGCTACATTTCATATATTAGATGTTTTTGCCATCCAACGCAATACATGCAAGCTGAAAACATTTGATAATGACGGCCAAGGAAACATTGCCCTATGAGGAATCATACTTACGTGAAGTCGGAATGCGTGATATAGACAAATAAATTCGAACTGCTTAAATGCTGTGGAATACATTCTAAGGGCAATTTCAAGTATTTTCATGCATGGCGTGTAATGGTGTTGGTGGCGGCATCCAGTTGTATGAAATGAAAGGTGCGGCATAAATAAAGGGTTCATGTAACCCTACATGCCATGCTGTTTAGAGAATTTGAAGTGGCAAGCACACTGGCATGCAACAGATACAATTGATATTGATTCCATGTTATTTTTTCCAAAGTTCCGTACTTATAAATTTTTTCCCTGTTATCATATAATAAGCTTTGCTAGATATGTGAGCCCAGTGATGAAGCATATGCAAAGGAAAAATTATGATAGGCTGGCAGGAAGGTTCCTATATTTGAAATTGGCTTATGGATATGATTAAATTCAGTGTATGGAAATATTTAAATATGAGGAGCAACCGCCATGCCACCAAGGGGGAAAATGAAAATAAATGTAATCCTGAGGGCTACTATTACAAATTATTTTAGTTTCCAATTATTTGTAATTTTCTGACAAGGTTTTAATTTGATGAGAATTCATGTATGATTGTTGGTTATATCAATTTAAGCATAATTATTTAGTTGATTCCTAAATGCTTTAGATGGATAACAACGGGGGCATGATCGGGGGTAACCCACGTGCCGCGGCAGCGGCGGCAGTCATTCTTGTCATCATACACTGCATGCGTAACCTAGAGGGTAGGCCAAACCGTATACCTAGAGAGCCATCGGCTATGCGGGATCTACATAGGAACTCCCACATGCGTAGAATTCTCTATGGGGGTGAAAGTAGTTGTTTACACTACTTGAGAATGAGGAGCCATGCATTCATGAATTTGGCCGGATTAATGAGACAAATGGATTTACTTAAAGACACTATACATGTGTCCGTAGAGGAGCAGTTGGCCATGTTTCTACATATCGTAGGGCACAAGTCAAAGAACAGAGTCATGCAAGTTGATTTTATACGCTCCGGTTCAACAGTTAGCCGATACTTTGGCCAAGTAATGCAAGCAGTATGTGGCATTCGGGATATGTACTTGAAGCAAGCTCCAAATGAGACCCCTACTGAGATCGTCAATAATCCTAACTGGTACCCTTATTTCAAGGTACGTACGTGTCATATAAATTTGATGGAGTGACATGAAGTAGTTAGAGTAGTATTATTTTACTCTTTTGTAACCAATTGACACACCATTACGATGTAGGATTGCATTGGTCTCATTGATGGGACACATGTCGATGCCATGCTACCTGCACATCTTGTACCCCGGTTTAGAGGCCGAAAGGGGGTGACACAAAATGTTCTCGCAGCTGCAACGCCGAATAAAAGATTCGCGTATGTAATGGCAGGTTGGGAAGGGTCAGCAAATGATTTCACCGTCCTTAAATCTGCGTTGGCATTACCCCCCCCCCAAACGGTCTTCGAGTGTACGAAGGTAAGAGGTCGATTTTAACCAAAATTTTAATTCGTTGCACTTATTAAATCTTGTGAATAAATTATACTAATGTATAACGGTTATGATTGTAGGTAAATATTACCTATGCGATGCTGGATATACTACCATGCCAGGATTCATATCTCCATACAGGAGCGTTAGATATCATCTGAAGGACCATACTGATCGAGCTCCTCGAAATCACAAGGAGCTCTTCAACCTACGTCACTCGTCTTTACGAACTAAGATCGAGTCGACTTTTGGTATCCTAAAGAACAAGTTTAAGATATTGACCTCCAAGCCCCACTATCCATTCCCATGTCAGGTCGATACCGTCCTAGCATGCACTGTGTTGCATAATTACATCCAAGTTGCAGATCCACATGACCCTCAACTTAGGGAGGATGCTGTTGATGTGATTGCGGAAGATGGAGATGTTCACGATGACTCGATTTTGGATATGTCCCAACAGATGTCCTTGCGTGACCAAACCCAACAGAGGGACAATTGGAAACTTCGAAGAGACCAAATAGCGTGGGATATGTGGGTCGACTATTGTAACATACATAATCAGGGTAACACGCATGAACAAGGTCTTTGAAATTTGGGTTGGGGTCTATGTGGTAGATATAAGTTTGACATTGTCATCTTTGTTATGCACTATTATTGTAGATTTTTCATCTTCCAACTGTGAACAAGGTTCTGAACTAATGCTTCTGCTAAGAAATGTGTGTTTCTTGTTGTTTGAATATTTTCATTTAATGATTTGAAATAGTATCGTATTCTTTATGTAGGCATGGCAGGGTCATCTCAACGAGGTCAAGGTCGTGATCCGATGGACCCAATCTCTGACCCACCATCAGATAATCAATGGGTAGACGACGATACACGTAATGAGAGTTCTCCCCGTCGACCTATGGCACGTAGGGTGGGAGATATGCAGTACCCTGGGCAGGGCAACTATGGTGGTGGCAACTATGGAGGTGGCACAAGTGTGCCTTATGCCCAATATGCCCAGTATAGCATGCCGTTGCAAATGGGTGGTCACCCCGGATATATGCCAAGTCAAGCTGGCTATATGCAATTGCTTCAAGGGGGAGGCATGGGCCAGGGGGTTGGGAGCTACCAGGGGGGTGGGATGGTCCCTGGGGGAGGGATGCAACATGTAGGCGGGAGCTACCAAGTGCCGGGTTTAGGAGGTTTTGGTGGACAACAGCAGTATGTTAGCCCCCCTCACCCAAGTGCATTCACCCGGGCGGCATCACACAGCGGCAATGACACCGTATTTGGTAGCGATTCTTCCAGGAAGTCGGGGAGGCGGGATGAGTCAGGTGAAGCTTCAGTGTCTAGCCCAAGCAAGAAAATGAAGCACAATGCAGAAAAGGGGATGGGGCACAAAATATGGCCTTGGGAACATGACTTGGTCCTCATCCCATTCCTTGCGGAGCAGGCCAGGGAAGGGATGAAATCAGATAAGACGTTCAAATCTTGTGAATTCAATGCTGCTGCGGCCCACATCAATGAGACATTTGGCACGTCGTACTCAAGCCAAAATGTACGCAATCATATGAAAGGATTGCGAAAGAAACTAGCCGATGTGGAGAAGTGCCACAGTTTAAGTGGCGTTGGGTGGTGTCCCGAGAGGCAGATGATTTTAATGGAGCCGGAAACATATGCCACGTGGGCCTCGGTAATAATTTCACCATTCCCGCACAAATACATACGCGTCTATGTCATTTCCTTTTTTACTATATATTATCACATTGTGTATACGTGCAGGCCCATCCTAAAACAAAGGACTTCATTAATCAGCCCTTACCATGGCTTGCTGATATGAAAGTGATTATAGGTGATGACGGAGTGACTGGGGATTTTCTTAAGGGTGTGTTTACACCTTTTGGCGGCCCATTCACTGAAGGTGAAGGTGAGCAGGGAAATCCTTCCCCGCTTGGGCATGAATCATATGACACACCATCACCGTACACCCCGCAGGCACCCTCGCGAAGTCCTGGGTCAGCTGCTACTAGCAATGCAGCCCCGCCACCTTCTGTTAAAAAGGTAAGACGTAGACCACGGGGGAATGCTACCAACGATGCATTGCAAGGTGTGTTTGTGGAGAAACTCACCGAGGTAGCCGAAGCCTTGAGGATCTCAAACCTACCCTGGACTGTGGAGATTGGTAAGAGTGTCTATTCACACACGGAGTATCCTGGAGAGAAGTTGGATAGGGTGTATAGCCACCTTATTGAAGTAGATCTTGAGGGGAGAAAGTATGTGGGGATGCCTGAGGTTGCAAGGAATAGGTACATAAAGAAGAAAATGGAGGAGTTCGACCGTGAGGATGAGGAAAACGACGATGGGAGTAATATATGAAGCTTGTAATTTCTGAACAACATTTTGTAATATGTCTTGCATGCACAATTTGGGGGGGGGCACGTTGCGGGGATTATTAAATATGGCTTATGTATGTCTGTAATATGACTACGTGATTTTAGGCTGCTATTAGGTGGCTGTACGTTGAATGTCTGAATGACTGACTGACTGTAGTGCTTGGTTGCTTGGGAATATGTGGGTATGTAATTTATATAGCGTCATGTCCTTGCATTTTTGTGTCTCATTTGTTTATATTTCCTACTATGGTTTTCACGGTGGAAGCATGAATTTCATACTTGGTTTTTCTTGCATTATTTCCTTCTTGTGGTTTGTGTATTTATGTCAATGCATTATTTTGATCTTTTGATTTTATCCATGCCCCTGGGCCTGCAATACATTCATAGATGCCAGACATGTGGGTTGGGTGAATGCCATTTTTTGGATCTAAATATTTTTTTAATCTTTTCCAGCTTGTGGTTTGGGTGAATGCAACTTGATTTATTTGCTATTTTCCATCTTGTGGTTTGGTTTTTGCTCTTGTTATGTGCATACATTAATATAAGCCATACTCATGTTGGTATTTGAACATATTGGTTTGTTATCATTTTGAACATGTAGTATTTGCCCTCATTCTGTACTTGCCCTCAATCTGCACTTGCTTGTAGTATTTGAACATTTTCACCATGTAGTATGTGAACATATTGGCTTGTGGTTGGGTTTAATTTCATACTGTCCTTGCCCTCATTCATCAATAAAGGGGGGCCTCCAGCTGCTTTCACTTTGGGTGTAATTCAGGAGTTGAAATTTTTTTTCCTATTTTTGGGACATGCTATAACTTGGGATATTTTTTGTATTTGAAATTTTTCCTTTAAAAGCCCAATGATGACACACATGATTTCTCCCGAATTCATTGATACTAACCCAATTATGAGTAAGGCATGCAGGAAGGTTCCAATAATAGAAACATGGGTTGGGTTTTATTTCCTATTGAGCAGCACATATGTGTATCTGTCAAATTCTCATGCACATTATGGTGGACCTGTGACTTAAATTGTGTATCTGTTTTACTCTTGACCTTCACCAAGTTTGGTTATGAATATAACTCGGATGCTGTCATGTTTATCTGTTTTCATATTGAGCAGCCCATATGTGTCCACATCAAATTCTGTTTTAGTCATATTATGTGCTGTTGTGTATCTGGGTGCTGTTGTGTATCTGTTGTGTATCTGTTTTACTATGTGCTGTTGTATCACCACATTTTGAATTGTGTATCTGTTTTGTATCTGTTGTGTATCTGTTTTGTATCACCACATACCTAGTTTTGTATGTGCTATGTGCTATTGTGTATCTGTTGTGTATCTGTTTTACTATGTGCTGTTGTGTATCTGGGTGCCTGTTTTACAATTTAGTTTTGTATCACCCCATACCTAGTTTTGTATCACCACATAGCAAGGGACACAACAGCACAACAGCACAATTTCCAGGTTTATCTGTCATGCCCAAATTCCCATATTTCCTGTTGTGTGTCTGTTTTACTCTTGCCCTTCACCCACTTTACTCTTGACCTGTGACTAAAATTCTCATGCACTTTTTAGAGTCAGTTACCATGGAGCTGCAAACATATATCACAATCAGCACATAGCACATATATTCTATGATGGATCTGCACACATTTATCATGTTGGATCTGCAAACATTTTTTTTTGCTTGTTGTATCGATATCACAATCAGCTGGAGCATGGTAGCATATGATGTAGGGGGGATTGACTGTGTTTTTTAAGGCTAATCCTATGATATACACCTGAGTTGGGTCCTTGTTCTAACATCAGTTACCTTTATGTTTTTACTGCCTTGCACATAAGCAAGTTTCCAATTTCTGCATGCGAATGAATAACCTGCAGGCTGATGCACTTATCATGATGCACATAAGCAAGTTTCCAATTTCATACTTGGTTTTCACGGTGTAGTTGTTGGTGGTAGTGACCTATTGATACCCCTAGCTGGAATGTGTTGTGTGGACACTTGTTGTTGTTTATAGTTGAACATCCAGGTTTTTTGGTGGCATCTTTTCATCACATATATTGTTAGACATATGTTTTATCAGTCACACATTGCCAATGGATGAGAAAAATATTTTGTCATGTCTTTCAGCTGGGAATTTCCAGTTTTTTGGGCATTACTGACATGATTGCCTTTGCTTCTCATGCTTTCATCTTTGGTTTACTATCATCTGTGTCTGTTGGGCATGCATGAAGTACAATCTGGGACTATTGATATGTGAGACTTCTTAATTACTGTCATTTGTGTAATCTGTGAATTTTTCTGTTCTTATGGGAGACTTCTGATGTTTCAATCACATCCCAAATACATTTATGAAGGCTGTAATTTTATGCATGTGACTGTGACTGTTGCATAGCTTTGTCCATGTGACTACGACTGAATTTCATGACAGATACACAAATGTGCATGCGAATCGGGAATAAAACACATGTTATTAGCTTATCATGTTTATATTATTAAGGGACAACCGCAAGCAACCTAGTTGGGTAGCTGATACATAAGGCAACCTGAGGGCTATATAATTTTAAATTTTACATCTAATTTATAGGCGATTGGTTTTGTATATTATTTTTTTTTCTTCTCATTTGCCTTGCTCGTTTCTGCAAAAGACGGGTACGTTGACATAATGCGATATGTACTTTTCATAGGTACGCCTTCCTCATCCCGTTCTCACTTCATTAAATTGTTCAGTTTCTATGATCATCTCATTCCGTCTATTTTGGTTATTTCTATGTCTGACCAGGTCTAAATGAGTGAAGGCTCATCCACGTCTATTCGCTCCCGCCTTCGGGAAGTGACCCGGGTACCTGCTTTGGAGACGGATGATTCAGACTTCAAGAGATGCCGCTGTGGTCTGCGTGTACCTCGGAAGACTTCATGGACCCAGTTAAACCCGGGCAGGAGGTGTTGGAGCTGTCCCATATGTGAGTTCTTCGTATGGAAGGACCCCCCTCACAGTGACTGGTCAAAGTTTATTATCATGCATTTAATCGAAGCAGCTGAAAGAGGGGGAACAGGTGATATATCTGCGTGCGCACAGACAGTGAGGAGGTTGGATTCTATAGACGATCGGTTGGCTATGGTCGTTGGCCAATTAGAGACATACAGGCTGACCTTAGATAGGGTGCATAAAGATTATAACTCCCTGAAGTTTGTTCTGTATTCCCTCTTAGGCCTATGTTTTATCAGTTTTCTTATGTATAACAATCTTCATTGACTTGGAAGGGCATCGTGTTGTATGGTCGGACTAAAATCCTTGTTTGAACTTGTGTTTTTATGTATCTTTTGGAATTTTTGTAATATCCTTGTATTGGGGGTTGTTTTGGCGTAATGTTACAGCCTGTTTTTTTTAATTATATGCATGCTTGGATCAGTTGGCAACTGTAATTCCTCAGGGGTTAATATCATTTGTCGATTTGTTGATGTCGTTGCTGTTGGGCTGCCGTGTGGTGTTATTTCATCATGAGATTCACAGTTGTGAATTTATACCTGTTGAATATCTGAGACTGCCGGCGTTTTTTGTAATAAGTGACACAAATTATTGGACCATTATTGTTGTTCCGTGCCTGAGACGAAGATGGGGTTTTATTTCCGTTTGTCGTTCACATTACAGTAACTATTTATATTGAATGCCTGAAACGGACCGACCAAAAATTTCATTCTGTCACGCACATTTGCTACTCTGTAGCGTTTCCATGATTGATAATCAATGGGGGTTTTTTACATCCATATTCATTTTTATTTCATTTTACATTTTATACCTATATTGGTAGGGGGGTTACCATTACCCTATACTCACAATATAACCCCACACTCCAACTTTCCCACTTTCTCATTCCAACTCCTCACAAGCCAAAAGAACACAAAACTATAAAGTGGACCACACTCTCTATTCCCAACCCCTCATTCCATACTCTATTCCACTCAAAAGAACACATAACTACATTTTCTCTCTCTTAGGAATACATCAATTCCCCATATTCCAAATTTCCTATTCCAGGAAAAGAACAGGCCCTAAGATGAGTACATAGCCTCAGCTCAGAAGCCAAGATTCCCACGTATGAAGTCAGATGCTTGTCTAATCAAAATGATAGCTTCTTCACACATTGAGCTCTCAGATACTAAGGAATCTGTTAGTAATGGCGCGAGCAAATGGACGGTCGTTGTTCTCCTTTTCAAGGGGACAACGCAAATGAGGGACAAAAACTTGTCATTACGACGAGGCCGTTATCAGCTAATGGTACTCAGAGAAATCATCAAATATAAGAAGTCTCAACATCGATAAGACAAGAATCTATATTAAGAGATATTAAAAACTCATGTACTCTGACACTCAGTTATCCGATTCCACTTTATATTTCATCCATAGCTCGGCGGACAGTGATCGGACGACCTCCTAAATGGTTAGACCTACCTGCATTGAGCCTCTCTTAGTCATCCACAGACTTAAGCATCGGAGGGGATTTGCGTCGGAAGCCAGATCCGACCCCCTGACGACTTTCCTGTGCTGTGTTGCAGATCTACAGCGCTAGCTCGGAGTTAGGTTGGGCTTCAACCCAACAGCTGAGATATAGCTCTCATTGAACCAGGATCGTCCTCCCTCGGATTTCGCTCAGCTGAGGGAGTGACATGTCATCGGAGACGTCCTTGTCAGAGCCATACTCATTGTTGTCGGATTTACACATCAACAAGTTTCTCATATTATCCATTTACTGACAGCTTTGATGGATAATTATTAAAATAATGAGTTGTTAAATTAAAAATTTAGATACCACGTGGATATTCAATTAGAATCCATATTGGCATGTCTACATTTAAACCAAATTATTTAACATAATCGTCCGATGGTGTTATCTTGGAAAATTACAGTATTATGCGTATTAACTAAATTCCTTTATGCATATGATGTTTAAACTAATTCATCTACACACAAAAGTGGAAAAAAGACAGGCAAAAAGCTCAACCACGTCAGCACCAGACAGGGCCTTATCCACGCTTTTTTATCGGCGATATGCGGCCCACATTGCTATTCTCGGATGCATGTCGCGATATTTTGGAGATATATCGCACCAATTTCTCAATATCATCCTGAAATTCGTACCGCTGGATCAGGTTTGGTGGATTTTGCAACGCGCGATGAGTATATCGGCGAGATGCTGGGGTCGTCGTTTAGGCACGTGAGGCATGCCTCGGGATTCGAGCGCGGTCGGTGCTTCCACGTGATCGTTGCCTTGGGCGTAGTTTCATTATGATATTTCCAAAAGCTACGGGCGCTAGCTGTTCAAAATCTTCTGTCTTTCCAAAAATACCCCCAAAATCTTCTGTTTTTCTTTTGTCATACAACAATCTCTTTCAACAAACAGATAGTGTGATCGAAGCAACAGAGGAAAAAAATTGCGAGCTCATTTTCAAAGAACATTGCTAATAAAATTGAACATGGTTAGGTGTAGTTTGGATTTTTGTTATTTTTAGCAAAAAAATCATATCAAAATATATGGAATTGACACATTTTGATATAATGTTTTTGCTAAAAATAACAAAAATCACAAATACACCGAAACTGTGTATTTGGCAGAACTTTTTCAAGAAGAGCTGCCAAAAATTGTGAGCTTATTAATACTTTATTATAATTCATGCATTATTTTATTTAAAAATATATAAAAACTTTTCTAATATATATATGTCCAACTAATTAGAGGGGCCTAATTTAGTAATTTTCATAGGGCAACAACTGACATCCATAAATATTTAAGAATTCTTTAAAAAGTCAAAAAAATTATGCGGCCAGTCAGCCGCGTCTTATAAAAGAAAAACCCAAACCTTCCATCTTTCTTACCCCATCCAAACAACCGCGTCTTTCTCCGACGACCCCCTCGTCCTATCCTAAATTTGCGCTCCGAGTCCATTTACGACAAACTTACTTTTACAAACACCCCCAAATACTTCAATTTATTTTGCAAAAAGCGTCCTGGTGGAAAATTTTATTTTGCATATGAATGCCACCGGTCCGATGGGACTCACCGTCTCCGTGAAGCCCTGCTGCCGCCTCATCTCCTGCTTCCCGAAATTCCCCTGCAGGAGCTTCCGATCTTTCCCGAAATGCCCCCTCGGAGGCGGAGGCGCTGAGTTCCATTCCTTCCCGAAATGCCACCGCCACCGCCCGCTGGTTCCGGCCGCCTTCATGTCGCCGCGCCGCATGTCGACGTCGGCCGACCAGATCTCCGGCGGCGGAAGCAAGATCAACCCCTTCGATTCGATCTACATTAAGAACATCTCCGTCAAGCCTCTGATCATCGAGAAGATCGAGGAGGAGAAGATGATCGAAAAGGAGAAGGAAATCGAAGAGGTGGTGGAGGTTGTTAGGGCTGACGTGGCGGAGGCGGGAGCGGCGGAGTCTGAGTTGGAAAAGGAGGCGTGGGGACTTTTGAGGAAGGCGGTGGTGAGTTACTGCGGGAGCCCGGTGGGGACTCTGGCGGCGGACGATCCGGCGGCGGCGAGCTCGCCGTTGAATTACGATCAGGTGTTTATTAGGGATTTCGTGCCGTCGGCTCTGGCCTTCTTATTGAAGGGGGAGAAGGAAATTGTGAAGAATTTTCTGCTGCATACGCTGCAATTGCAGGTAAAAATTCAGGCAAATTTCCAATTTTGTTGCATTTTGAGGAAACTTCTAGATCATGAATTGAGAGTTGTGCTTGGGTCGTTATTTTGGGAATAGTCTATTGATAGAATTTGGGAAAGGTGTAATTTTTGGGGCTAAATTGAATTTGACGGATTTTTTTATTGTAATTCATTTTTAGGGGGGTTTGGCTGTTGATTTTGTAATTTTGTTTTCAAAGTATCAATTTTCTACTGAAGTAGAATTTATTACACGCTTGTAATTCATTTCTTCCTTATGTTGTTTTGCAATTATTTTATCAGCTTATCAATTTTTTAATGCAACCCTTTCTTTAAGCTTTATAACACAAGTCAATTTTGTCAAATCTATCAAAAATATTATTGTACTAGTCATAACCCGTGCCCGTAGGGCACGGTTGAAGGTCGTCTCCCGGGTGCGAAACCGAAGAGGACAGACAGATCACGGGTGAAATGGTGACCGGATAATCGTCTTCTGGGCGCAGTTCACGGGTGAAATGGTGACCGGATAGTTGTCTCCCGGGCACATGAGAGACGTGGAAGTCGTCTCCCGGGGGCAATATTGACGGGGAAAAGAAAACCTTGGTCAGTCGTCGCAAGGGCACAATAAGGAGAATGTGGTTGGCTCTAGTCAGATGCATTGAAATGGTGCCATAATAATAAGATGACTTCAGGGGATTTGATTGTTAATATCAGATTGCTTTGCTGAACAATGAGGATAATGATAAAAGCATGAATGTAAATAAAAACCACAGCATAGTGATTAAAACAACAGAAAAACGAAGAATGGACGACAAATTAAAGGCAAAAATACTAAGAACGGAGACCAAACCTGGGCTTTGATGAAACCAGGGAGGGCAAAAGTGGTGAAATGCCCGGTGTAGTTCCCATTCTCGTACAAATGCCAGAGAGGGCATGGTCCTTAGCGTCGATAAGCCGATTCGTCGCCAAACTGAGAGGAAACACCTGCGACAAAAACCAAAAGATATGCGACAAATACCAT
Source organism: Scilla litardierei (assembly GCA_030789695.1). Lineage (NCBI taxonomy): Eukaryota > Viridiplantae > Streptophyta > Magnoliopsida > Asparagales > Asparagaceae > Scilla > Scilla litardierei. The sequence continues at coordinate 126,830,168 of CM061137.1, forward strand.
TTCCTCAGGAAGTAAAGATCCACAACCTGATCCTCTTCGTTCTGCATCTTGTCCAACAATCAGATCGCTGGTCACTGAAGATCAGACACAGAAAATAAAACTTTACACAGAAAAATACTAAAAACAGAAAAACATATATTATATGATGCACCGTGGACGTCGGGGTATACGACAGGAAGTGCGGCGAACAGATTAGCCGGGGACGTAGTGGTCTGAGCATTGAAATTGGAAATTTTGTGGGATGAATAAGAAAGTTTGAGGGAAGATAACAGGGAACGGGAAATGAGAAAGAAAGCAGTTTGTAAAATCTGTGTAAGATAGAAAGCAGTTTTTTGAGGGTTTCTTGAGGGAAGAAAACAGTTTTTTTGAGGGAAGAAAGCAGTCTCTAGTACCGTTCTTTTTCAAAGCTGTTGTAGGAAGCAGTTTTTTGAGGGAAGAAAGCAGTTTTTAGATCTGTTCTTTTTCAGAACCGGTACTTTTTGTCAAAACTCAGGTGTTTAAAATTGTCCTAGTCATATTTTTTGCCACATAGGACAAACCGTGACACGTAGGACAAAAACTGCCACGTAGGACAAAAGTCCTGAATTGTATAATAGATTATATGACTCCAATCTAACTTGTCTTATTATTTTTATGCACGATCTGAAACTTTTATTTAGCCAAATTCATGTATAATTGTATTCATCACCTTGTTCCTGTGATCTATACTTGTTGTCAATAAACCATTATAAGACACGCTTATGTAGATTGATTATTGCTGTTTTTTGTGTTATGTTTGATGCATTCCTTGCAGATGCTTGTGTTTGTCCATTGTTGCAATCTTTGTTTAACCTCTATCCAAATCTGTTTTCTCCTAACGTTAAGTTTATTATAAGGTCACGAATCCTTTGATAGCGTTTATAAATAATCAGAACTCCCATCTCTGGAGCCTGCCACCGTTTTGGTCAGTCTGGTTAATATCAACACATTGATTGAAGCCAGCTGATTGTTAGATTCTAGTAAGTGCTTCAATTCTTTTATACATAAGCGACTCTATCACGTTTATAAAAAAATTTCTAACATGTTGCTCTAGTGGATATCCTTTGTTGCAATCAATAAGTTCTCAGTTTTCAATCTTCATCTAATTTGGATCAGACTAACATTTGCAAATTAGTAAATTGACATTATGGTTAGAATTTTTCCATTATAGTTCCCTTTTATGCCTGTGTTGGACCTTAATTTGTTGCTTTAAGATTTTACACTTTGATGGCAATTTTGAAGTTATAAGCTACTATAATCTTAAATGCAATGACCTTTGACTTAAAGTGCTAGCTATGGTGTCTAGAAATTCTGCTGAAGCATCAATGTTAGATGTTAACCATATAATTTTCAGATCATTTCGAGGAAATCTTTGATGAATTTTGTTTTTTTCCATTGTTGTCCATTATGCTACACTTAAGCTCACCATATATCACCCTTGTCAATTTCTAGATTGCATTGGATCATAAATACACCATGTATATTCTTGCATTCTATGGTCAATGCTAGTTAGCCATATAATTATGTGTTATTTCAAAATGCTGAAGCTTATGTATGTTTCTTAATATATAGAGTTGGGAAAAGACTGTCGATTGTTACAGCCCAGGACAAGGGTTGATGCCTGCTAGTTTTAAGGTTAGAAGTGCACCTTTGGATGGAGGCAATGAATCATATGAGGAGGTGTTAGATCCTGATTTTGGGGAATCGGCCATAGGAAGGGTAGCCCCAGTTGATTCTGGTAAGTCATTGTAAAAATTTGTTTGTATCTTTTGGCTTTCTCAGACTGGCCTGGATTCATAATTGTTGTAACAAGGCAGCATGAGGAACGTGGAAAAGTTCTAAGGCATACTTTTTTGTCAGGTCTTTGGTGGATTATCTTGCTGAGAGCATATGGAAAGATCACTGGAGACTATGCATTTCAAGAGAGGGTGGATGTACAAACTGGCATCAGACTGATCTTGAATCTATGTTTGTCTGATGGGTTTGATATGTTCCCAACTTTGCTAGTGACTGATGGCTCTTGCATGATTGACCGCAGGATGGGCATTCATGGGCATCCTCTTGAGATTCAAGTAAGTGGCGATAATGTCTCGTATAATATTCGTACTGTGACTTCTTGACTGAGTCCCATCGTATGCATTCTACATGCAATTAAATTATGGTTAATAACTACTCTTTTATTTAATCACATTCATTAGGTGTTCACAAGTTGAAATATTGAATGTAGTTAATAGGGGTTCTATATTTATATGCCATTTCTTTTGATATCTATGAAATATTCATCCCACCGTTGTTCATGTGCAGACCTGCAATTGATTGTATGCCTTCATCAATCAATGACCATGTGAAAGCTTCACAAGTTGAAATATTGAATGTAGTTAATATGGGTTCAATATTTATAGGCCATTTGCTTTGATATCTATAAAATATTCATCCCATCGGTGTTCAATGTGCAAGACCTGCAACATGATTGTGTATGCCTTCATCAATCAATGACCATGTGAAAGCTTCACAAGTTGAAATATCGAATGTAGTTAATAGGGGTTCAATGTTTATAGGCCATTTGTTTTGATATCTATGAAATATTCATCCCATCGGTGTTCAATGTTCAAGACATGCAACATGATTGTATGCGTTCATCAATCAATGACCATGTGAAAGCGATATGGATACCAAATAAATGTACACATAGACATTTAATGGAAGCTTGGCTAACTTCAATGAGTTGTTGCATCATTCTCTTTTTGAGATATACCCAGTTCGTCTCTTTCATGTTTCAGTCAATTGTTCTTTGTTACATCTTGTTTAAATTTTATTCTCGAAATTATGGGAAACCCTTAATGTGGTTTTACGAAGTATTCAATTTACAAAATGGACATCAGTTATTCTAGAAGTTCATGCTATGCAATTTCCACATCATGGCCATATCTGTGCCAGGGTACACTTTCCTTCTACTTTTCTTCTTTCTACTGTGATTAATGATTGTTATTGTAAGATTATCTCAATTGTTTGACAAGTTGTGTTTCACAGGCCTTGTTCTACTCAGCTCTACGTTGCTCCCGTGAGATGATCACCGTCAATGATGGATCTAAGAACCTGTTGCGTGCTGTTAATAACAGGCTCAGTGCACTATCTTTCCACATCAGGGAGTATTATTGGGTGGACATGAAGAAGATCAATGAGATATACCGCTACAAGACTGAAGAGTACTCCCATGACGCTACTAACAAGTTTAATATCTATCCTGATCAAATTCCTTCATGGCTGGTAGACTGGATACCTGAAAAGGGAGGCTATCTCATTGGTAATCTCCAGCCTGCTCACATGGAATTCAGGTTTTTCTCATTAGGAAATCTTTGGGCAATATCTTCATCTTTGACCACCCCAAAGCAAGCGGAGGGAATTCTAAATCTTATTGAAGAGAAGTGGGATGATTTTGTTGGAAATATGCCTCTCAAGATTTGCTATCCAGCTTTAGAGTATGAAGAATGGAGAATAATCACCGGCAGCGATCCTAAGAACACGTAAATTTCTTGATGCTTCCCATGTTGCATGTTCTTATAGCTTCTCAGTATGGTAGCCACACGTTTCCCCTCCATTACTTCACCCTATATCTTGAAACGTTATGATCATAGAATAACATTGGATAAACCGGAAGCTTTAAAATTCAGGCTAATTAATACCTAAGCAATAATCTTGGTATGTATCCATCTGTCAAAATTATTATTTACTCTGTTGTAAGCTATGAAGATGGGCACGGACACAGGACATAGACACGACATGACACGGATGCGAGGACATGTCAAATTCTTAAAAAGTATGATACATGGATGCATTGATATAATCATGTATGTGCATGCAGAAGAATATTATGTAATACACATCAAAACTGATAGAACGTGGTTAGGATGTAATCTATTATAAATAAAATGAAAACAGTATAAAATTGCAATAACAAGAATCCATATCTTGTAATCAAGTATAAAAAACAAACAAACAAATATAAAATAATCTAGTTGATACCTAATTTAATTCTAGCGATGCTTAAGCTAGATTAACATAGTACCGGTTTGGTTAAGAAGATCATGTTTATATTTTCTTTCAAGAGAACCATGGGTCTAAAATGTCCAACATATGATCTGTATGGTTTAATTAAAGCTCAAATAGCTTGGGGACACAACTTTTTTGGGGGTTTTTCATTTTGACACGGCTTCGGGGTGTATGATGCGCATGTCGGTATCTGACATGTATCTGATGTTGACATGGCAGCCATTTTGAAGTGTCTGTGTTTCATAGGGTGTAAACGCCTTGTAGGAAATGAATATTGAATTATTTAAATTAAATGCATATCAAACAATTTGTATCAAAACAGAAACGCGAATACTGAAGTATAATAAGTTCAGATATTACAGGAAGCAAGTCCGAATATGACATGTTTGTCTATTGGGTGGAACACTTTTAAACTGATTGCAAATAGACTATCTGGTTGATTTTTGCATTGCTTCTTATGAAATTTGGATATGTTATGTTGCTTTTGGATCGATTAAACAAATTATATGTCAAAATTTTATCTATCAAGAACATATTAGTATCTGTCAGGATCATGATTTAGTTTTATAAATAAATAGGAAAGTTAATAAAAAGGAAGTGACTGCACACGAAACTCATTCGTTAGCAAAAGCCCATGGACCAATACGAACCATGTTGAACAAATTTGTCGCAGACATTTTCAAACCAACCAACCGGTCTCTTGTTTTTGTCATTTACTCTGTTTGTTTCTGGCTACCTATCCCATGCTTCAATAATCACCGCAACATGACCGGTCTGCCTGTCAGCACCAATTTAGATTTCATGTAGACATCATCCTTTGTAGGATGATAATGATGCGGACAGGTTTATGCAGACCACCACCGAATTAGTAGTGAACATACATATATTTGCATTGTGTTAGAAGGTTCTTTTGAATTTGCGTGGCATAAACAATGTTGGTTCTTAGCTAACTCTGAGATATCACATTTGACACAAAGTGTATCTTTTGCAGTCCCTGGTCATATCATAATGGCGGATCTTGGCCTACCTTGCTGTGGCAGGTAAATCTTTGCACATATTCACGTTCTCTTCTAACTCTCCATCTGGTCGGTAGTCTAGTCATCCCTAACCTAATAGTTTCAAATTGGCATGTCAGTTCACATTGGCCTGCATCAAAATGGGCAGGCCTGAACTTGCACGGAAGGCCATAGCTGTGGCTGAGAGGAGGCTCTCTGATGACAAGTGGCCAGAATACTATGACACCCGAACTGGAAGATTCATCGGTAAACAGTCGCGGCTCTACCAGACATGGACTATTGCTGGATACCTGACCTCAAAGATGCTCCTGGAGAACCCAGAGATGGCATCCATCCTGACCTTCGAGGAAGACCTCGAGCTCCTTGAGGGTTGTGCTTGTAACCTAAGCAAGAGTGGCCGAACCAAGTGCTCTCGCTTTGCGGCCAAATCTCAAAACCTTATTTAAGTATACTGATAAGTGTTTCTCACACACCCATACTGTATAGTAGAAGAAGAATAAAGACCGAAGGATAAAGGGAATTGAAAGAGAATCTTTCGGAGAATAGGTGAAAAATAGATTCTCATTTATTTATAACCCACATCTAGCCCACAGTAGGTGCCCATTGTTTTAGCTGGGCTCTCAGTGGTGGTGTAGACTTTTGAGATTGGTTAGACGACAGGACTCGATCACATAGGTTTTGGGCTGCATATTTTGTCGACGCAGCCCATGATTCAGGTTATTTCTAACATTTGTATTGGGTTCAAATCTGTAATATCAATGTCATTGATTGTTGTCTGTATGTAAATTATGGGGTTTCAGTGATGTACAAAAACGTGTTCGATTCATAATGTTACCGTTTGATTCTAATTGTAAGATTTCAGTGTGCTGTATCAAATTGTATTTGACTGGTGATGTTGCTGTTGAATTCCGATTTTATGTGCTTATGTATTAGCTAGCCTTCATAACTTTCCGTGTTCTGAGATTTGACCGTGGGCTTGATGTTCAGATGATGTGTTTTTCGTGGATGCAAAATGCTGTGATTGAGCCTGTCTTTATGATTTTCTTTATGCTGTAGGGGTTGTGCACAATCTTGGCTTTAGCATAGTCTCGATAGTTCTTTGGTTTGGTTGTGGGTAGGTCTTTTATACCATGATAGACTGAAAATAGGGTTTTTATATGCACTTCTCAAAATCATGATAGACTAAAAATCTTATGATTTCTATTTTGTTTACTGTGGTAATTTTTTTCACTTAAATATCCAACGTGGGACGCATTTAAGGGTATGGGACGTTGGATTAAGTTAATTGTTACAAAAATTAATTTGATTAATCACGGAATATCAGCACCAGTGATCTAGTGATGAATGTCTCGGAAGGGAATAAAGTGTGTATCCGATGATGAGCAAAGGATGAATTTTCTCATTGACTAGCTAACGCATCCCATCTCCCTCTTCTTTTTTCGACGATCAGTTCTGAATAAGTTGATCTTCATGTTTCTAAAACCGCAAGCTATCAATTTTTGGGATGAACTCTTGGGGTTTTTGATTGTTCATCTAGCAGTTGCAAAATGTTATGCTACGACGAAACCATTAAACTTGCGAGGAGTGGATGAACAAGCAAAACTACTTGGATTCATTTGAAAATTAGGGGTTTGAAGTTTTAGAACATAAAAATCAAAATGAATTGTTTAGATCGAAAGCAAAAGTAAAGTCCAGGGAGGGGGGTGGGGTGTTAAGGGTTTGATGCCAATAGAAAATTTTCCCATTGTCTATCTGATGCCCATTTTTCTCATCGTATGATATATATAAGAGAGATCTTTCTTATATACTATGACACTATGACGTAACATATTCTTCCCTGCAAATGGTATGATAGACAAAAAGCATACTACATATGATCACTTGTATTATGAGAAAAAGAATGTGCCACATCATCGTATATGAGAAAGATCTCGATCATGTCATATGGTAGTGGTGGAAAAATGAACCCAACTCGACTTGACCCGACCAGAACCCGGCCTCTTGGACCGTGTATGGATAGGGGCCAACTCGGGCCCAGTAGGATTCGAATTGACTCCACAGATCCGGATAAAATTCGGGACAAGTACGTGTTTGACTTGCCAACCCAGCTCAACCTGAAATCTATCTGGTTATGTAATATGAATATGTATATATATCCTTTTCATATACACAAAAGCCCATATGTCTCATTGGTTAAGGTAGTCCTCTAAAACTTGGTGGCTTGTGTTTGAATGCTACCGTGTTTGTTTGGGGTTTTTTTAAACTATCAATCAATATAAAAATCAATTCTTGTTATGAATCAACTACTGGGGGAGGAACCCCAGCCCTTTATTTATAGGCATGATAGGAGAGTTAAAAGATAAGATACATTGATATGGGTGTATCTCTAAGATACCCAGAATCCCAACCAACTCTGGTTCATATCCCTTCACAACACTCCCCCTTATCCAGCCATAGGTGTGGACTCTGCTCATGAATACTTCAGGATTATGAGCATATTAAGAGTCTCACATGGGGTGGATACTTCAGGATCCAGAGTTGGTGTGATTTGCCTCGTTAAAACCTTTGGCTATGGAAAACCCAGTGGGAAAAACCATAGTTAAGGAAAAAGAGTGCAGACACTCCCAACTCCCCCTAATCTGTATAAGCACTCAGGCTTTCAGATCTATTAGGCACCTCATCCCAATTTTCTGTACAAACTTCCTAAAAGTAGCAGTAGGAAGAGCTTTAGTGAACAAGTCTGCCAGGTTGTCACATGATTGCACTTGTCTGACATCGATCACTCCATCTCTCTGTAGCTCGTGCGTCCGAAAGAATTTTGGGGGAAATGTGCTTCATTCTGTCGCTTTTGATGTAGCCACCTCGTAGCTGAGCTATGCAAGCAGCGTTGTCCTCAAACATAGTAGTAGGTTCAAGATCCCCAGACTTCAATCCGGTCGTCACCAGGATGTGATTTACAACTGACCGTAGCCAGACACATTCTCTGATTCTTCATGGATGGCTATGATCTCTGAGTAATTGGATGAGGTATCCGTTATGGTTTGCTTAACGGATCTCCAGGAAATGGTTGTACCACCATGGGTAAACACATACCCAGTCTGAGACTTTGCAGTGTGGGGATCAGACCTGTAACCTGCATCAGCATAACCAACAAGTGCGAAGGATAATCCGTTTTTTAAAGGAGTCCCTAGTCTGTAGATCCTTGGAGGTAGCGGAGAAGGTGCGTTACCCCGGTCCAGTGGCACTGCGTAGGCGCTGCACTGTATCTGGCTAGTAAATTTACCGCAAACACTATATCGGGACGCGTGCAATTGGCCAGATATAGAAGTGATCCGATAGCACTCAAATAAGGGACTTCTGGACCAAGTATCTCCTCCCCCTCTTCCAGAGGCCGGAAGGGGTCTTTATGCTCATCCAGGGATCGTACTACCATAGGTGTACTAAGTGGATGACATTGGTCCATATGAAATCTTTGTAACATTTTCTTCGTGTATGTGGTCCATATGATTCCGTCTTTTAGATGTTCAATCTGTAAGCCAAGGCAGAATTTCATTTTACTTAGGTCTTTCAAATTATTTTGTCAGGCTTACAAATATCTCAGCGATCTCTTCAGGAGATTCAATGAGATTCAGATCGTCTACGTAGACTGCTATGATGACGAATCCTTTTCCCTTTGCTCTTATGAAGATGCAAGGGCAAACTTCATTATTGTTAAATCCTTGGTGTACAAGAAATTCACTTAGTCTGTTATACCACATTCGTCCTGATTGTTTAAGACCATACAATGATCTTTGAAGCTTAACACAGTAGACGTCTCGAGGTCTATCTTTTAGTTCAGTAGGCATAGAAAATCCATCAAGAAGTTACATGTATATCTCCTTGTCGAGATTACTGTATAGATATGCAGTCACAACATCTATTAGCTGCATATCTAAACCTTCCTTTACTGTTAAGATTATCAGGAATCGAAACGTGATCGCATCCATGACCGGGGAGTATGTTTCGTCATAGTCAATACCTGGTCTTTGGGAAAATCCTTGCGCTACAAACCTTGCTTTGTAGCGTGAAATCCCATTACTTTCACTTCTTTTTCTCACGAATACCCATTTGTATCCCATAGGTTTGACACCAGTAGGTGTCTGAACTATTTGCCCAAAGACTTTGCGTTTCTGAAGCGAGTCTAGCTCGGCTTCTATTGCCTGATTCCACTTTGGCCAATCATGTCTACGTTTGCATTCAGCAACGGAATGTGGATCATGATCATCGTCGCTTCTGGCGACGTGAATAGTAATGTGAAATGTGAAGTCATCGTCTACGACTGTACTCTTTCTGTCCAACACATCCCCTGTGCGTACGTAATTTAATGATATTTCAGTTTATCCCGGTAGTTCCTCAGTAGTGGATTTCGAAAGGGGTGAGGGTATGGACATGAGCTTATTTCTATGTGGGAGTATCGTCCAAAGGTCTCTGGATATTTTTCTTTTTCTTGGATTTTTATCCTTGGAGCCTGGTGGTCTGCCACTTTACTGTTGAGGTGCAGCCACTTCTGCTGCTGGTGGATTGCATCCATTCTCGGGGATGTCAATCCTAGCTAGAGTATTTGCAGCAGAGATGTGTGATTTGATAATCTCCTGGTTGTCAGTAAATGAGTCCGGTAATCGATGGACAGTGTCCTGAATGTGGAGGATCTTCAGGATCTCATCTTCACATTGTTTTGTTACCGGATCTCGCACCAGATTTCTCAGTTTCTGGGCCCATTTTGGGGAAGACGGTCTAATCAAATTCACAGTCTTCAAGACGTGCCTTAAAAGTGTCCCACGTTTGGGGTTCTAGGTATCTTATAATTGAGGGTGAGTCAAACCCTACGTAGATACCTAGGCGACGTTGAGGACCCATCTTTGTCCTCTGTGGTGGTGCAATGGAGATGTAAACTGCGCAGCCGAAGATTCTCAGATGAGAAATGTTCGGTGGCCGTCCATATGCAAGTTGCATTGGAGAGAGACTCTGACCTCCAGAGGGTCTAATTTTTATTAATGATGCAGCACGCAGAATTGCATGTCCCCATGCATCCACCAGCAACTGGGATTTCATTAACAATGGACGTGCAATCCATTAGAGTCTTTTTATAAGTGACTTTGCCAACCCGTTTTGGGTATGAACATGCGGCACTGGATGTTCAATTTCTATTCCCGTTGCCTGGCAGTACTTTTGAAATGACCTGGAGGTAAATTCTCCAGCATTATCCAGACGTATTTTCTTTATATGATTGTCTGGAAAATGTGCCTGCAACTTTATAATTTATGCCAGTAGCTTTGGAAAAGCTAAGTTGCGGGTTGAAAGTAGACACACATACGAATATTTTGAAGATGCATCGATCAGTACCATGAAGTACCGAAAAGGCCCACTAGGGGGGTGGATAGGTCCACATATGTCTCCATGTATTCTTTCAAGGAAGCTTGGAGATTCTATATCTACTTTTAGTGGTGATGGCCTTGTTATTAATTTCCCCTTGAAGCAGAGGATGTAAGGGAATTCTCCCTTCTGAAGAATCTTCTGGTTCTTCAGGTTGTGCCCATGGGATTGTGTTAGGATGCGGTGCATCATCACAGTTCCAGGGTGGCCAAATCTGTCATGCCAAAGTAAAAACTTGGCTGCTGTCGGGCACTTCAGGTGCTCCGTCAAGTTAGCTTCCTCTCTCCGAATCTTTGTATGGTAGCGTCCTGATGAAAGGCTCTCAAAGCGTTCAAGTATGGATTTTACTCCATTTTCTTGAGACGTTACATGCAATAATTCTTTTTCATTTACATTTGCGGTTTCCAAATGGAGTCTGTTTAAGCGGATATCCTTGAAACTTAATAAGTTTCGTTTGGAGTTTGGAGAGAATAGTGCATCTTTAATTTTAATTTCCGTTCTATTAGGGAGCAACAAGGTTGCATTCCCAGAACCTTCAATAATATTCGATGGCCCTGAAATAGTATTTACAGGGCTTTTGTATGGTATAATGCTATGAAAATAGCACTTATACTGAAGGATCGTATGTGTCGAAGCACTGTCTACCAAGCGGTCATGAGAGAGATCCATCTAAAAAGATGAATAAAACATTTGCTATTCAGGAATATAAAAATTTTATTTATTCGAATTTAAATACATAAATGAAAGCTCTCATAACATGGAAATATCCTGAACATCATGCTAAGATAAAAGTAGAAAGCTAATCTAGCAGGTCATCTGTTTCGAAGTCGTTAGCTGAGAACTTGACTGGAGCATCAGATGTCACTAGGTTTGTTTCAGCTTTCTTTTTCTTATTTTCTTTATACAAGTCCTGGAGATGCTGCGGGGTTCGGCACACTCTGGACCAGTGGCCTTTCATGCCACAGCTATAGCACTGGTCTTCCCAATCCCTTTTGGGTGGGGTGCATCATTCTTTCTGTTGTCATTTCTGCGCCAGGTGAACTTGCGCTTTCCTTCATTTCTTCGTTGCTGGACTGGGCCCCTAACCCTTTTGTTCCGTCCTCCTTTCTGTGGTCTGTCTTTTCTTTTGTTGTCTCTCTTCTTTCGAGAAGAAGAGGTGTTATGAGCTTCTGGGAGGGGCAGTACCAGGGGGCGCATATTGTGAGTGGCAAGGAGAAGCTCTCTGTTTTGTTCAGCCATGAGGAAACATGACAGCTACTCAGAATACTTGGTGAACTTTTGTTCACGATATTGCTGCATAAGTATCACATCTTTCTCGTGGAAAGACGTGTACGTATTTTCCAGCATGCGATCTTCTGAGACCTTTTCACCACACAACTTCAGGCGTGAGGTGATGCTAAAAAGAGCTGAGTTGTACTCAGCTATGGACTTAAAGTCCTGCAGTCTCATGTTCTCCCACTCGTATCGTGCCCTTGGTAGTATAACATCTTTCTGATATTTATACCTGTCCTCAAGGGCAGTCCATAGCTCAAATGGATCTTCGACCGTAAGGTATTCAGCCTTAAGGGTCTTATCCATATGGCGGCAAATATAGATAATGGCTTGCGCCTTTTCTATATCGCTTACATTTTCATTCTTTGTCATAGCAGAAATAAGGGACTTAGCCCGCAGATGGAACTTTACATCGAGCTGCCAGCTCAGATAGTTTCTCCCTGATGCATCCAGCACTTCGAAATCGACACTTGCGATTTTAGCCATTTTATCTAGCAGAGCACAAATATGCATGAATTAATAATTTAAACATAAACATTTTCATGCAGAGGCAATTTTAATATGAAGGGCTAATTGCATGGATCGGCCAGTCCCACATAAATATAGAGTCCAAAGTCCCATTACAGTCCATATTACACAAATGAAAGCTTAAAAAAGAAATTACAACTTTGGAAACCCCGTGGGTCCCATATAAGATCTTCAGCTTCAATTGTGGGCCTCCGTCACCATGTGAAGTGGTCTTCGGTCTTGGACATTTACATAAATTCCTCACTACAATTTCTCTCAAAAATAAAAGAAAAGTGCAGGAAAATAAAATGTGGGACTTAAACAGCCGATCCAAAAACCGCAATTAGCCATCCATGTAAAAATTTGTGCCATCAAATATTTCCAGCAGACATTTTCATCACATACATCACCGGCATTTATATTCACAGAGAGGGATAAACAATATAATTACTTAATAATTATTGGACCACTGGGCAACGTCATACACCGTTAGGTTAGCTGACTAACGGCAGAGCGGTCGCATGATCTTCCTAATTATTAAGTTTTAAAAATATGCACAACCATACACAGTTTATCCGCAGAATATGCCAAAATGATGCAAAGCATATAATAATGATTTTACAAAAGAAATCATTTAATGCAAGGGTTGTGCAAATTGGGTTCATCCAAAAAATGGAAAAAGGGACCAATTATTGAACATATTCTTCGAAAAAAGAAAAAGTTTTCCTTTTTTTAATTCATCCCAAATGTATCCCAAAAGTCCCCTTATAGCCCCTTTTAATTTCAATTTGCCCCTTCATCCCCTACCTTTTTTTGAAAAACTAGTCTGCGGGCCTGAAGCCCGCAGTGTGGCTGCGGGCTTCAGGCCCGCAGTCTCAATCTGTTTTTTTTTCGAAAATGGGCTTCAGGCCCATTGAAACTAGGGTTGAGGGGCGGTGGCTAGGGTTAGTTGTCGCCGCCCCTCGCTGTACTGCCGCTGGGTGGCGACAAGGGAGGAGCCGCCCCCCCTCGGGGGGGGGGGGGGGCTTCGTACGTAGCAGCGCCGCCCCCTCCGGGGGGGCTTGGGAGTCAGAGCGCCGAGGTGTCGCCCCCCCCCCCTTCTGGGGGGCTCAGGCGATCGAGGCGCAAAGGCGCTGCCCCCCTTCGGGGGGGGGGGGGGGGGGGGGGCTCAGGCAATCGGGGCACAGACGACGCTGAAGGGGGGGGGGGGGGGGGGGTTCGGATGATCGGGGCGCAGAGGCGCCCCCCAAAGGGAGGGCTCAGGCGATCGGGGCGCAGACGGCACTGCCCCCCTTCGGGGGGGGGGGGGGGGCTCAGGCCATCAGGGCGCAACGGCACCGCCCCCATCGGGGGGGGGGCTCAGGCAATCAGGGCGCAACGGCACCGCCCCCATCGGGGGGGGGGGTCGGGTGATCGGGGCGTGGCCGCCCCCTCCCAGGGGGGCTCGGAAATCAGATACGGCCGCCCCCCTTCGAGGGGGTACGGCGAGTGGGCACGGCCGCCTCCCTTCGGGGGGGTGCGGCAATCGAGGTGGTTAAGGAGCCGGCGGGCATATGTTAGGGTAAAAAGAACCCTATATGATTTTGGACGAAACACGTTCGTCGTTCTAGGCGATTAGCAAATCCCATATCGATCTTGCGAGATCTATGGGTAGATCAATCATACGTATGATAAAAACATCGTTTTTAGCGGGTTTTACCTCTATATCCGTCCTCCGGATACAGCGACGGTTGAACGAAGCCTACACAGATGACGACGCTCGATTGAGGAAGCCTTGCACCGCGTGCATGGATCTCCCGTCTCCCTTCGCCTTCGCAACGATCGAAAATTTGTGGAAAAAAATTTTAGAGGCTCGTGCTGATAACGTGTTATGAATCAACTACTGCGGGAGGAACCCTCAGCCCTTTATTTATAGGCAGTATAGGAGAGTTAAAAGATAAGATACATAGATATAGGTGTATCTCTAAGATACCCAGAATCCCAACCAACTCTGGTTCATATCCCTTCACAACAATTCTGTCTTTTTAATTTTCAATAGAATTTAATTTAGAAAAGGTAGCACCCAATCTAATAGATCAGGTGCCACCTAATCTACATAAATCATTTTTCAATATATTTGTGTGTGTATAATATATATTCTCACACTGACATGCTAGCTTATTTGGTAAGTGAATATATTAACAAACGAGATGTTCGCGGTTTGAATCCCGCTTGTCGTATTAATAATTATGTTCCTATTTTCATCTCTTTTCAACACGAACCTAATCGGAACTGGACAATGCCAGAAAACCGGGTTGGGTTCGGTTACCCCGATTTATATCCGGATTGGGTATGTGTTTCAGAATCTTGACCCGTATTCAATCGGGGTCGAGTTCATGTTTACATATATTTGAGTCGGGTCAAAGTCAAACCTGACCTGACGCCCCAGTTTTTTCTTTTTTTATCAGTTGGAAAGCTGGTAAAGCGCGTACGCGGAGCTTCTATTCGCCCGGGTTCATGCCCAGATCGTCTCCTCGCAAGGACTGCGTGGGATATGCTGCTGCAGCAATGATCCGTTGGCAACGTCCCGGGTTTTCCACACTATCATATGGTAAACTTATTCTCATCATATAAGTAGCGATGTGCATTCTTTTTGCGGCAAAGATCAACGTGAAATGTATATAGTTAAATAAAGGTTGAAAAACAGACGTGTTGAGATGGCCGAGTTCGTCTAAGGCGCCAGATTAAGGTTCTGGTCCGAAAGGGCGTGGGTTCAAATCCCACTCTCAACATAAATTCTTTTTGTTTCTAAAGGATCTTAAGACAAAAGCGTTCTTTTGTAGGAAAGTATAATAGGGAAAGTTGAGAAGTTTGGAATCTGATGAGAGAGAAATTGGTGTGTAGTGTGTTTTTTTGTTGGAAAGTGGGCTTGGATTGTGGAGTTGGAAAGTTGAGGTGGGTCCCATTCCGTGTAGTGTGTTTTTTTGGTTGAAGAAAGTTGGAGGTGGAAAGTGGTGTGGGGTCCACTCAAATTTAATTTGTTTTTTATAACTAAAATAATAACTAATAACTAAATTAATTACTTAATATATTATCTAATTAATCTTAAAATAATAATTAGGATACTAAATTTCTAATCATGAGTGCAAGGCGGGACCCAGCGTTTCACTTCTCAACTCAAACAGCCGCGTTTCATGATGGAACCGAAAAAAAAAAAACAAACGAAAATGGGAGGCAGCGCTTGTGATTGGTAGGCGGGTTTGGCGGGACCCAGCGAAGAGAAGAATCGCGTGTAATCCGCGCATTTTGCGGAAGCAACGAAAACGGGCTGAGAATCCCGCCTGACAGCGACACGTAGGCGAAAATTCCGAAATCACAGTTTGCCCAAAAGAACAGAATTTATAAAGTTTGATTGGAATCCTTGCAACAGCTGATGAACAGTGTTTTTTCAGAGCGGTTTCTTGCGGAATCGTGAAAAAGAACAGGCCCTAAGTAGTAGTCTGCATCCGGCTAAAAAAAGAACGGCGCACCCAAAAAAATTTCAACTTTCCTGGCAATTTCACGACACTCTATACTTTGATGGGATTATTGAAACCCTCTGAATGGCTGTAGAGGAGCAAGCCGACCGCTCGGCCCAGGATTGTCCCGTGCTCAAGCCTAGGGGCCCCATGAGCGGATCAGGACGTCTCGGTCCAAAACCACAGCTCGAAGGGCTGTTGACTTTCCACGAATGAGGCAACACCTTCTCGAATCGCGTCCGCCTTGATCACCATTCAAGCTACCATTAAGCCCGCGTTGATCACCATTTAAGGGAACATCAATGTGGGCGGGTGCAGAGGAAGGAACGATAAAACGCCATTAAGGTGTTGACATACATGACTCCTATAAGAAGCCTGAAAGACGGAAGATGAAGGGCCGAATCCTGGATACTTGACACCAATGTATACCCTCTCTCGAGACATTTCTTCCGCCTTGCATTTCTCCTCCATAGCTCGGCCTGAGAACTCGTGCTTGGGCTCCCCGTGACCCGAGCTCGATTCCACTGAAGCATTTCTCATTCAAGATCTGACTTAGGCATCGGAGGGGACTTGGTCTGAACCAAATTTTGACCCCTTGTCGAGCTCCCTCGTTTTACAGATCGAAGGAGACGTCGTCCAGCTGAAGCTCCCCTTCAGCATCCTATCGACCGGTTTCGAGCGTCTCGACCGAGAGAATGATCGGCCGACCGATTCCAGAGGTTACTAACTCATCGAAGCTTCCCTTCGGCACACCGTCGCTCGGATCAACCCACCCTCGCATCAGAGTCTGCTTATTTGATCGGCCCCGAAGGTCATCCTCGTTCTCCACGTCAGCGACGACCGTCGAACCTCTGTACTATTAACTAGTGGTGAGAAAACACCCCGAAACATCTGGTGCCATCTGTGGGAAACGAGTCTACACCCACGTTAAAACAACCATACCGAAAATGACTCGATCGTGCACCGGAGGCCGCAGGAGGGCGGCCACGGCTGCGCCTACTCCGGGCCTTATCAAGGTTAACTTTGGTAAGGCCACGTCCAGCAAACACCCGCTCCAGACCAGGGGCCGAGCATCTGAAGAGCAACGGCTATGAATGTAGACCGAGAGAAGCCAGGGGATGGCACTCAGCATATCTACTTCTCTGAGGAGGACCTAGAAAGGATCGAGCTGCCACACGACGACGCCTAAGTTATCTCGATCGTCGTCGACATGTTTGTAGTCCGACGACTACTCGTCGATATAGGAAGCTCATGTGACATCTTATTCATGTCAACCTTGGAGAAGATGGGATTGCGGGCACACGACTTGGAGCCTTGTTCGGGCCTCGCAGTCGGGTTCACGGGGCATTCTACCCCGATCATAGGAATGATCTGCCTCCCAGTGACACTCGGAGAGCCTCCTCATGTCATCACTCTGACGATGGAGTTCATGGCCGTAAGGGTTGTGTCGGCTTATAACGGGATAATCGGCCGGTCGCTCCTCAACACGGCCAGAGCTATCATCTCAACCCTCCACCAATTGGAAGTTTCAGACCCCGGAAGGAATCAGGATGGTGAGAGGCAACCAAGCGAGGTCGAGAATCTGCTACAAACTATTCGATCGGGAACGTGATGCGAAGCGGTTTGACCCGATAGACCTACTCGATCAAAGATGAGACTCTGACAGGTCGAGACCCATGCCTGTCGAGGAACATGAGTTCATCCCTGTCATGGGCGAGGAAGGCAGGTTCTTGTCCATCGGGTCAGAACTCGACCCCACCTTAAGGGTCGAGCTGGTCGAGTTCCTGAAATCCAACCTGGACATCTTTACCTGGTCACTCGACAACATGCCAGGCTGGACCATTAGGTGATCACTCACCAGGTACACGCCGACCCTAACTTCTAGCCCATCAAGCAGAAAAAGAGGAACTTGGGTGGCGAGAAGATGAGGGCCACGACTGAGGAATTCGATCGCCTACTCGAGGGCAGCTTCATCAAAGAATTCTAGTAACCCGACTGGCTAGCCAACGTGGTCATGGTGAAGAAGTCAAATGGAAAATGGCAAATGTGCGTGGATTTCACTGACCTCAATGAAACCTGCCCCAAGGACAGCTACCTGCTACCTTGTATCGACCACCTCGTAGATATCACCTCAGGCTACGAAATTCTCAGCTTCATGGATGCCTACTCCGAATACAACCAGGTTCAGATGGACCAGGAAAACGAGGAGAAAACGTCGTTCATTACTGACCGCGGGACTTTTTGCTACAGAAAAATGCCTTTCGGTCTCAAGAACGCAGGGGAAACCTACCAAAGGATGGTCAATAGTGTCTTTGGCTCTCAAATCGGGAGGAGCCTGGAGGTTTACCTGGACGACATGTTGTTCAAGTCCAAAAACCCTGTCGACTACATCACTGACCTCCGTGAAACCTTTGAACAAGTAAGGAAGCATAACATCAGATTCAACCCCACGAAATGCACATTCGGCGTTAAGTCTGGAAATTTCTTAGGCTTCATGATCACTAACCACGACATCGAAGCCAACCTGGACAAAATCGAGGCACTGGTCATCATGAAAGAGCCAATAACTATTAAGAAGTTGCAAAGATTGAACGGATAGGTCACGGCTAAAGCTTGGAACTTGATGAAGGAAAGCTTATCAAGAGGTGCCAAAGCTTGGAAGATGACTGGGAGCATCAAGAAATCAAGAGCTTGAAGCCTTAGACTCTAGGAGATTTAAAATGTAATCCATTTATTTTCTATTACTAGCATTTCTCTTTTTGAGTCTAGGATTTTGTAATGTCTTGATGGATGGTCTACCCATTCATGTATATGCATTAACCATCTTAGTGAGCCTTAGGATTATCATAGAAACAATCCGATAGGTTCCCCTTGCCAAGAACTCTCATTGGAGTTTCTGGCTTTCCAACAGGCGACTACTGAAGGCAGGACATGCGACTGATGATTACCAGGCGCCTGGCCAGCCTTCTAATAGGCGACTGTTGTGCACAGCTCAAGTCAATATTTCTTGACTCCTTTCTTGAGCTTTTGGTGCAAGCGCTAAAGTCCATTTACAGGTGCTTGTCTTCCATCAGTCACCTAGACAATGTTCTACAGTCGTCTGTATGCCAAAGTATTTAACATGTCATTTCTGGGCATCACTCCATCTCGTGGGTTAGTCGACTGATGTAGAGTTTACAGTCGCCAGTCATTCTTCAGGTGCCTGGACTTTGCTCGTCGGTCGTCTGAATGCACAAATGCGAATGTTGTGTTTTTCCTGCTCCAGTCCATCCCATGTGACAGTCGCCTGACGAGGTCTTTATAGGCACATGCACATTGTACAAGCGCCTGTGTAGTCTTCTACAGTTGCTTGTCCTGGCTCAGATTATAGCCGTTGGGATTAAATCTAGTCGTTAGCTAGTCGCCTGTCGATCCTTATACAGGCGCCTGTCGTTGCGATAAAATCTCAGAATTTAGCCATTGCAGAATTCTTTCCTTGGCTTCTATCTTGGGTTTTATGGGGGTTTTGTGGCTTCTGATAAATATGAATGTGCTTAATTCATTTATAACTCTTGGAACTATTGAAGATCATTAAGGATCATTAAGCCACACTCCTAATCTCTCATTTCACTCTTAGAGCTCTAATCCTCTTCATGCATTGAAACTAGCTCAAGGGAAATCATCCAAGTGCATCAAAGCTCATCTCAACACTTGGAGATCATCTTCCATGCATTCTTCTTCATATTGAGTTAGTTCATATCAAGGTATAGGTAAGAGTACTTATTTCATCTTTGTGAAGTGAAACCCTAACTTTCTTTGTGAGAGTTAGTTTTTCTCTCTTTGTGAGAGTTTTCTCCTAACTTTCTTTGTGAGAGTTAGTTGCTTTCTTTGTGAAAGCTAGGAACTCTCTTTGTGAGAGTCTGTTTCTCTTTGTGAGAATTTGGAACTTTCTTTATGAGAGTTCATATCTCTTTGTGAGATTGTATTCACTGCCTTGTGTAGGATCATAGTGAAGATTGGTGTGGCTGGATGTACTCAAGTTGGAGAACCATGGTAAAATCTGTGTGTTAGTGTTTGCTTGATTGTGTTGTATAAATTCCTCTTGCACTTATAATTCCGCATTTGCAAGTTTAATTTTTAATTACACGATTATTGCCATCACTCTATTCACCCCCTAGAGTGTTTGTTGTTAGTATTGCAAGGCATAGACGGTCCTTACAATTGGTATCAGAACACGGTTGAAGCATACAACAACGATGACATTCAAAGCTTCATCTACGTCTCAAAAAGAAGGTCTATCATCTGTTCGACCCCCGTGGTCGTCCGAAAAGTAACTCCGAAAACAATGTAGTTTTACCGCAAGCACACAGTTAAGTGGTGAGCGGATATTGAATCATGGAGAGGAACTATTGGTATCTATATGGATTACTAAGCTATTGTGAAATGGTGGTGAAGAAATGTGGGTGTCACAATTGTTCAAAGTGTTGGTTGAAAATTCAATTTATAAGAATGTCTAGGGCTTGAGAATCCCCACTATAGATTTCAAGCAATCATTATGAAACACGAATTTCTATATTACTACTCTTGATTTAGAGTGAACTTGTCACAACTAAATTGGGAACCAACGCACGCTCTCGCGCTACAGGTCTATAGTTATCTAAACTAGAGTCTCGCTCTCACGCAAGCCTAGTTCAAACTACTAGCATTAAGATCGACGATAATATCCAATTCCAACTCAAGCTCGCTCTCGCGCAACTTAAGTTCGAATCTAGATTGTGATATTTCGTATCCGTTTTACCGTCATACAAACAAATATAATTATAAAATATAATAAAGATGCTATCTTTGGTCGCTCTTGTAACGGTCTGTTTTCTTCAACACAACTATTTACGTGTTTAACCTATTTCCAAATTTTTTAAACTATTTTATAATGGTTTATTAGGAGTTTCACTGATTTCAAAAATTTCTTATAAAAATATTTTGATGTACCAAACTAGTTATGGAGTATTTTAGTAAGATCGGATTTCATCAAATATCTCTAAAAGATCTGATAAAAATTCATTTTCAGTTATTACCTTTTTGACTTAATGAATTTATTTTCTATTCAAACATCTTCAAAACGTTTTCAAACTTTTGCAGTAGCATCATATGATCATTTAGGGCTCCCCACATTAATTTCGTAATTTTCTAATATCATTTCAACCTAGGACCCGCAAACCCGCTTTCTAAACGTTTTGGCCAAAAATAGTATTTCTGTAACTCAAACCCTGAAACGGTCTTCGTATTCGCGATCCTCATGATGATACGATCCAGTGAGTATATTTTCCTAATTTTTCAGACACGTTTACTAGTAGGGGCAAAATCGTAATTTTGTTACACTAATGACTTTCATTAATGGGGGTTTACCTATTATTAATTACCATTAACTTACCCTTCACCTACTCTCCTAATCACTTAACCTACCCGTTAACAACCCCCCCATCTACCCCACATCTACCAGGTTGGTCTCTCCCCCCTAATCACAATTTTGCCATTCTAATTACCTATATAAACCCTCCCCTTTGTATTTAACCCACACCCACACGGCTACTCTCTCTCTCTCGTGTTCGTTCAAAACCAAGGCCTTTATAATTTGCTCCCATCGCTCTCTTCTCACTCTCCAACTCCCGCTCTCCATCCCTCTCCTCATCCTCTCTCCCTCAACCTCACCTCCGGCGTGTAGTGCCCTGTGGTAGCTACTGCACACGTACTAGAGGGGGGGTGAATAGTACTTTAAATAATCAAGATAGTTATTCCTAATTATTGAGCAAGAAACAAACGACAATGCGGAATTAAACAACTATCAACAAGAATTAAAACATACGCAAACAAACAATATTACTGGGTTCGGATCCACCCAAGTCTCCCCGACTTGTTCCCGGTGATCCTACGTCCCAACCACCCGGATCCCCTCCGGATACTTGAGTTAGCAACCCTAACTCAAGATTTCCACTATGAAATACTTGTGAACAACCTTCACAAGTCAAATCATACAAAAGACATGTGACTCCCACAAACCGGGATCACAACCTCTCTCACAACCGAGAGACACAATTCAAATACGATTGAAATGAAATAAACTCTTACCTTACAAAATCCTATGCCTTGAGTATACTTACCAAATTAGGGCAATGATGGATTTTGAGGAAGAGGATGTCACCAAACCCTAGCTTCAAGAAGATGACCAGCAATGGAAGCCTAGGGTGGAGTATGGTGACTAGAATCAAGCTCTTGGCTTGAGAAGCTCACAATGGAGAGAATCTCTCTTGAGGAAGATGGTTCAAAGAGTGAAGGGAGAGATTCTTGTGAGGGAGAGAGAGCTTTGAATTAGCTTGGGAGAGCTCTTCTCTTAGGTCTGAAATTGCTTGGAAATAGGACCTCTAACCCCTCTTCAAACGAATCAGGATTCTATTTAAAGGGGCAAGAGAAATCGAGTTTGAAAGAATCCCAACGGCTCTATTCTGAAGCAGACTAGTCGGTCAAAGAAGGATCACTGACCGACTAGTTCATCAACTAGTCGGTCAGTGATACAACGTAGACCGACTAACGGTAGAACAGCCAAGAAGTCGAAGTACAGGCAAAGACAACTAGTCGGTCTAAGAAGACTTGCCGACCGACTAGTTTCACAACTAGTCGGTCGGTGAATGATCTTTGACCGACTAACGTCGAAATAGAATAGGTTGACTTCAAGATGACTTAGTCGGTTTAAGAACAAATGCTGACCGACTAGTTTCTCAACTAGTCGGTCGGTAAACGTTCTTTGACCGACTAACTCGAAACAGTAACTCAGGCTGTACAGAGGCAAGCTCAACTAGTCGGTCTAAGAAGGATTCCTAACCGACTAGATCGTCACCTAATCAGTCGGTGACTCTTCTTTGACCGACTAATTGATCAACCTGGAAAGAGCTGAATATAGCAAGGCATCTAGTCGGTTCATGTAGAGTTGCTGACCGACTAGATCGTCATCTAGTCGGTTGGTGACTCTTCTTGAACCAACTAACATGCACTCGAAGCCGAGGGAAGAAGCGATAGGCTTCGGGAAAGTTTCTAATGGCTTCTATGAATATCCTAGCTCTAAGATATGAGCGAAATGAAGTATATAATGTAAGTCCTACTCAAGGCTTAACATTCTAATCTATGAAGCTAGAAGACTATAAATTAAACCTTACGAGCCGTCTTCAAAGCTTCAATCTTCATTCCTCTTGACTTCAATATTTCTCCTTGAGCTTCAACGAAACTCCAGGCACACGATCATGCGTATTGAGAAGTCTTGAGACGTCGCTTTTGATGTTCGTATTCTTTTGGCGACGATCTCCATAACTGCGCTCACAAATAAGTTAGTATCCATTATTTATGTTTGCTCATCATCCAAAACCAAATCCGGGGAATCATATCACAACATTCTCCCCCTTTTTGGTGATGACAAACCAACATAAATAATAATCAATAATAATGATTCAATAGAAATTTACTTACTCTTCCTGCATTAATGACACGTTAGTTCCATATTCAATAAAATTCATTGGCATCATGCAGATAAGGAAGATATGAGATATGAACCACAATTGACATATAGGATCTAAATCCATTTTATATCTTCACTCCCCCTGAATCTAACACATCAAATTAGATTCATGGTAAATTCATTTGAATTATTAATTAGCACATTGTCATTATTATATCTCTCCCCCTTTGGCATTAGCAAAAAGAGCGGGAGGAGAACAACAACACAACCAATGGCTAAAAATAATGCATGGGAGTCGAAGAATACGACCAAGGTCCAAAATAACACCAATGCAAAATATCAAATGTAAAATACCGAATAAAAGCAAAGCGTGTCAAGGAGACCAAAGTCGAAAATCGGAAATCGAAATCATCAAACCATAGGCGAAATACGAAATACGAAATCATCTAGCCATAGGTGAAACTCGAAAACCGAAATCATAAAATCATCGGCGAAAATCGGAAAACGAAATCACCAAGCCATAGGCGAAAATCGAAATACGAAATCATCAAGCCATAGGCGAAAAACGAAATCCGAAATCATCAAAACTCAAATCAATTTTACTTATTGAGTTTTGGAACATACTCTCCAAAATCAATAGAATGCATGGAAAACAATTCTATGTTTCCATAGAAAGAATTCTATTAAATCCATAAAATCGTCGAACGACGAAATCAACATCAAAGACAAAAATAATCCGATGTGCATACTAAATGTTGCATGCAAGAATGTTATGCCAAAAAATAGATAGAACATCATATAACAATGGCATACACAAATCTAGCATACCAAATGAAGCAAAATGATACCAATTGTAATATATTCTACCAATGGATACCAATATGAATCAAAAGTATGAACATACTTACAACATTAAGCTCCCCCTACTTTGGTGCATCACTCAAGCACCAACAACTCCAATCGAACGAAAATCCTTGCAAATCACGGAGTTGGTAGGGTTGGTATCTCATGGTGGATTTAACCTAGAGAATATCATTTTGGTATCCAAAAATCCTTTTGGATCCTATGGGTTAGGCAATAAATTTAGCTAACTAAATTCAAATTAAATGTAACCCATACATACCACAATTGCTTTGGTACCCATAAAAATGAAATTAAAACTTATGGTACCAAGCAATGAAGGGTCAAAGGAAACTAACCCTTCGGAAACCAAGTCCAAGAGGAACTTGATTTCCCAACATAATCATCATTCAAAATAACATCATTAATAAACGATTTCACATATAAATTTTTATTATGCATGCTTGTGTTCTTCGGACCCCAAATGGTGTATGTCTTGGGAGTCCTAATCCTATTGGGAACATGCATATGTTTTTGATTTCTATGTGATGCATGTCGAGGGTAAGCATATGGCATGCGATGCAATGGTGCATGACGATAATTATTCATATGAGAATGAGGATGATCATATGGATGTGGAGGAACACGTGCATGAGTGTGTCTCACATGGTTTGCACGTGCTCGTGGGTGCGGAGCATAAAAATCATCATTTGTGCTAACATGTGGGGTAGGATGTGTGTTCCTACGTGGCATGGTATACATGTAAGCATGACCCTTCTTCGGAGGTCCACCCAAAGTGGGTTTCTTTCCAAATGGGGGCGTGTTCCTAGCGGAAGCACCATTGGTAGAAGATCTACCCATGACGTGTTTACTTCCACTAGTAGAAGCATCGGAAGATGGCCTAACAAAGGTGGCGGACGATTTGGATGACTCTCCCATCTTATACCCCAAACCAATGTGATGATTGGCCGGAGGTAAGACATTTAGGATATCATCCAACTTGCACTTACCTTTGTTGAATTCATGAATTCGGCCTAATGTGCTCTCATGCTTCTCGGTGAGAGAATGCAAAGAAGCATCCAAAGTGGACACTTGCGATGCGAGTGCACAAACACGTGACTTGAGATTTTTATTCTCAATACTCAAAGTTGAGATTTGAGACGTCAAATCCGCTATCACATGTTCATCCGAATCCTCGATATGAACATGCTCAAGTTGAGACTTGAGATTTTCAATCTCATTTCTCAACCCATCAACAACGATGTCGTTGTTGACGATGAAAGGCTTAGGCGAGTTTTTAAGACTATCTAATTCATTTTTAGTCTTCATAAACTTAGTAGCCATATTAGAAAACTTATTCCATAGTTGTTCATTGGCTATTCTAAGTTCATCATTGGTTACCTCTTCGCCTTCATCCTCGCTTCCATCCTCGCTTCCATCCTCGCTTTCATCGGAGGAAGTCTCTTCATCACAATCCTCTTTTCCCATAAAGCACGTGTGTGCAATATCCACTCTTTCATCGTCCGATTCTCCACTTGAGGAGTCGGAGTCGGTGAAAGTGCCGACAAGCCCTTTCTTGTGCTTTCTTGTGCTTTCTTGACTTGTCGAGCTTGGATCCCTTCCATTTTCCCTTGTGTTTGTAGAGAGGAAAATCCGGCTTGATATGTCCTGGCTTGTTGCATTTGTAACACACGGGAGTAGAAACATTAGTCGAAATAAATTTAGATTTACGATTCAACTTACCTTGTCGGAAGAATCAGATGAATTTCTTTGCCATATTGGCCAATGCTTCCATGTCCAATTCTTCGTCCTCTTCTTCTTCCGAATCTTCATCATCGGTAGATGGAGCGGCCTTGAATGCAATTGCATTTTTCTTTGGCTCGTCTTGCTTCAAGTACGCCTTCATCTTTTCCCTCATCCGGATCTTACTATCCTTGCATACCTCATAAGACAACAAGGTACCCATTAGTTGTACGACCGTATATTTATTCATGTCATTACCTTCCTCGATGGCGAAGGTACGCTTCTCCCAACAAGAAGGAAGTCCATCGATTATCTTCGAGACTTTCTCCTTTTGGGTGTAGGTCTTCCCAAGAGCTTCCAAGTCGTTTGATATATCCACGAAGCGAGCGTAATAATCCTTCATGGTTTCTCCCTGCTCCATATGAAACAACTCAAATTCTTTATTAGCAACGACGAGTTTAGAATCTTTTACCGTACTCGATCCTTCGTGCAATATGAGGAGTTGGTTCCATATTTGATATGCACTCTTACATGTGCATATCTTGTTGAAGTCTTCGGGCTCCAACGCACAATTCAAGGCATTCATTGCCTTGGCATTGGCAACTTCTGTGGCGACCTCCGCGGGGGTCCACTTTGCGAAATCTTCTTCGGAAGGCTCGACATACTCCGTCATGGTGGCTCTCCATAGTGAAGCGCTCCGGAGGAAAATTTGCATCCGGCATTTCCAGTACCCGTAGTTGGTACCGTTGAAGTGTGGAGGCCTGACGGAGGATAGTCCTTCCATAACTGAAGAAGCTCCATCGCGGTTCTTGAAGACGTTGTAGTCGTTGTTCGTCATAGCTTTGAACTTGTAGCTTTAACCTTGGCTCTGATACCAATTGTAGTGCCCTGTGGTAGCTACTGCACACGTACTAGAGGGGGGGTGAATAGTACTTTAAATAATCAAGATAGTTATTCCTAATTATTGTGCAAGAAACAAACGACAATGCGGAATTAAACAACTATCAACAAGAATTAAAACATACGCAAACAAACAATATTACTGGGTTCGGATCCACCCAAGTCTCCCCGACTTGTTCCCGGTGATCCTACGTCCCAACCACCCGGATCCCCTCCGGATACTTGAGTTAGTAACCCTAACTCAAGATTTCCACTATGAAATACTTGTGAACAACCTTCACAAGTCAAATCATACAAAAGACATGTGACTCCCACAAACCGGGATCACAACCTCTCTCACGACCGAGAGACACAATTCAAATACGATTGAAATGAAATAAACTCTTACCTTACAAAATCCTATGCCTTGAGTATACTTACCAAATTAGGGCAATGATGGATTTTGAGGAAGAGGATGTCACCAAACCCTAGCTTCAAGAAGATGACCAGCAATGGAAGCCTAGGGTGGAGTATGGTGACTAGAATCAAGCTCTTGGCTTGAGAAGCTCACAATGGAGAGAATCTCTCTTGAGGAAGATGGCTCAAAGAGTGAAGGGAGAGATTCTTGTGAGGGAGAGAGAGCTTTGAATTAGCTTGGGAGAGCTCTTCTCTTAGGTCTGAAATTGCTTGGAAATAGGACCTCTAACCCCTCTTCAAACGAATCAGGATTCTATTTAAAGGGGCAAGAGAAATCGAGTTTGAAAGAATCCCAACGGCTCTATTCTGAAGCAGACTAGTCGGTCAAAGAAGGATCACTGACCGACTAGTTCATCAACTAGTCGGTCAGTGATACAACGTAGACCGACTAACGGTAGAACAGCCAAGAAGTCGAAGTACAGGCAAAGACAACTAGTCGGTCTAAGAAGACTTGCCGACCGACTAGTTTCACAACTAGTCGGTCGGTGAATGATCTTTGACCGACTAACGTCGAAATAGAATAGGTTGACTTCAAGATGACTTAGTCGGTTTAAGAACAAATGCTGACCGACTAGTTTCTCAACTAGTCGGTCGGTAAACGTTCTTTGACCGACTAACTCGAAACAGTAACTCAGGCTGTACAGAGGCAAGCTCAACTAGTCGGTCTAAGAAGGATTCCTAACCGACTAGATCGTCACCTAATCAGTCGGTGACTCTTCTTTGACCGACTAATTGATCAACCTGGAAAGAGCTGAATATAGCAAGGCATCTAGTCGGTTCATGTAGAGTTGCTGACCGACTAGATCGTCATCTAGTCGGTTGGTGACTCTTCTTGAACCAACTAACATGCACTCGAAGCCGAGGGAAGAAGCGATAGGCTTCGGGAAAGTTTCTAATGGCTTCTATGAATATCCTAGCTCTAAGATATGAGCGAAATGAAGTATATAATGTAAGTCCTACTCAAGGCTTAACATTCTAATCTATGAAGCTAGAAGACTATAAATTAAACCTTACGAGCCGTCTTCAAAGCTTCAATCTTCATTCCTCTTGACTTCAATATTTCTCCTTGAGCTTCAACGAAACTCCAGGCACACGATCATGCGTATTGAGAAGTCTTGAGACGTCGCTTTTGATGTTCGTATTCTTTTGGCGACGATCTCCATAACTGCGCTCACAAATAAGTTAGTATCCATTATTTATGTTTGCTCATCATCCAAAACCAAATCCGGAGAATCATATCACAACACGGCGGCCTCGTCCCACGCCCGCCGCCTCACCAACCGCCTGTGCCACCTCCGAGCGTCGGCCACCTTCGACAACGTCGCCACAACAGCCCGCGAGGCCTTCGCAGCACCCCTCCGTCACTCGTTCGCCGTGAACCCCCGAAGCCGCCGCCTTTCCTCTCCGACTCCCTCATCACCTCATCGCCGTCTCCCGACGTCGTCGCAACACGGAGCACCGCCGCTGCTCCGTCGTATCCCGCTACTTCGAAGCCCAACAAACATGCACCACCGAGCTCTGCCCTCTGAATGCCACCTCGCCGCCGCTCCACCGGGTTGCCGTCGCTGTCCAAGGTCGCCGCCATCGACCTCCGTCGTCCACCGCCTCCCCGCCGTCGCAAGCGTCGTCGGCGAACGCGAGATCCGCCCGCCGCTGTCAACACGTGAGGCGAAGGGTACGTGAATACTCGCGAAGGAAAACTTGTAATTACGAAGTAATTTTCGTGTTTTCGTATTTAATTAATTAATAAATGAGTTTTATGGTTTTAAATCTATAACTAATTATATAGACCCCAGAAAAATATGAAACTAGCTCCAGAAAAATCAGAAATAATATTCTAGACCCAATGACACTAGTTTCATCTCAATCAGACGCTTAGTTTTTCCAGAATTAATTTTTAAGCTAAAAACTTAAATACATTCTTTTCATTTAAAAATACATCACTTGTTATTTTCACGTAAAATAATATGTGAGAAAAATATATGTTATAGTACTCTTCGAGACGGTCGTTTTGACTGCTCATTCAAGTTTTTCCGGGGAGTATTGCTCCTGGAATAAATTACGGAAGATATACGTCACCTAAATAGTTTGGGTTTTTAAAGCTATTTTCAAACTTCTGAAAATTGTAGAAAAATAGCATAAGCTTCTGAAATTGTTTTCCTTTTTCAGTAAATTTATAATATTTATTTTAAGCTTATATAAAAATTTTGAACGATTTCCGACACTTTTTCAACCGGTTTTGAAAATCAAAACGACCAATATTTAGATAGAAAAGTTGTATCTTCTAACTGATTGTTTTTGTGATCACAGGTATAAATTCTCGTGCACCAGCTTCCTTGGAAGCTCTAATCTCGTCTTGCCACAATGAGCTCGATAAAGTAAGTCACGACAGATTCTAAGTTTAGAAAACTAGTCTACTGTGCTTATATGAAACCGTTGACACTCATATAGCCTCGAACGGCTATTTGACTTGAACCGAAGAAGAGATCAAACCTAGTATGAAAGTAATCTACCAAAGATTACTTTGCCAACTTTCAACTTTGGTGGTTGTAGCACGCAACTACCAACTTGGGTAAATTGTGTGCTAAACCACACTACCACGAGCTCGAAGAACGGAAGTAACCGTTAATGGTGTTGGACTTGTCTTTATCATACTTTCTGGTTTTCAATGAGAAAGTCAACCAGTTGACTTGGTTGACTAAGCAACATGTGGAATACTGTATGGAACATCATGTGGAACATCCGGTAAAGAACTTGCACTTGACATATCACTGGGGTATTGGGGTAACTCATAGTTTGAGGGAGTACGGGAGTGACTAGAGTTCAATCTACCTGTCCAGCTGCCTGAGTTTTGGCATACAGTCCTGCTGCCTGAGTTTCGGCAAAAAAAGTAACCTGTCCTGCTGCCTGGGTTTCGGCATTCGTCTGGGTAGCACCCAGACAAGAGATGGACTGAACGGTCACATATTATACTCTCCTACTTGAGTCACGTAGTTCTAGTATAGCTTGCACAGTTACTTTCTGTACAGCACATGCACTTTACTTTCCTTACCAGCACAGTCACCGTACTTTACTTGTTGTACTTTTAGCTACAGCAGTAGCCTGTTACACCTACACTTTACTTTCTACACTTGTACAGACACCGTACTTTACTTTCACTTTGGTCTGCTTGTACATAGTTACCTTTGTCATACTTGTACAATACCTCTTTTTCTTTATTTAGAATTGTTGTGACTTACCTACGGTTCCATCTCCGTGGCACCACAGACGACATACATATGGAGGCAGATGCTCTTGAGTTGATAGCGCTAGAGTTCAACCCTGAGACCGCAGCTTTCAGTTTTATTTTTGCTATGTACTTTCTTTCTTTCATGTATATTTGTTGGGACATCTGTACAGTATGGATAGTAATAATTGGACACTATTTGGATATTTTTGTACATCTCTGCATCTGGCTATTTTGGTTTCACTGGTTAACTGCAGGACCTGCGCAAATATCAAATAAGTAACTAGCCCCCGAGAGCGGGTCGTTACAAGTTTGGTGGCCCATGCATGTCCTCGCTTACTACCTCGTGAACAATATAACAAGATCAGGATGTACTAAATAAAATACTCAAATTGAACCCTCGAGTACGAGATGTCTCGAGTATTCACCTGTATTGGATATACGGGTGAAGCGTCCTTATTACCATCTTCATTAGGATTTCCTTGATCCTCATTACTTCCTTTGAACTCTTAACCCTTGCTTAGGAACTCGTGTTCCATTCTTAGTTATACCCTCCCTAGTAACCTTTTTTTGCTAGCAGCCTTAGTGTTTTTTCATAGATTGAACTATCTACCCACTTCATCACCTTGCCTTCAGTTGATGATGTCACGCATATAAACGATAAGCTTCCTTCAATGGACCATGATCCGGTCAATGTGCTTGGCTAAGTTTATTGGGTCACCCTAGCTAGACTGGGGGTAAGTGATCCTGGCTTAGTCACTTCCCTGGCACTGTCCGCTGGACCGCAAGGACGTGAATCATGATTATGTAACACCATCGATCTTCATCACTATCACCCTTTCTTTAGCTAGTGATGGCCTTCTGATCATTCTACTAATTTTTATAATTCTTCCTAATCGCATTTAGTACGCTTGAACTCTAGCTACGTTTATTTTAATGAGGGTAGCGTTCGATTTTCGATCACCAGAAGTTCAAGTTCGACAACGGAAGCAAATCAAAGGACGCTCAGAAGTATTGGAGGATGATGCTGAAGAATTTGAGACAAGCCAAACCTGACGTGTAAGTGTAGGCTGTTTGCGTCTTTTGAGCTCGTGTTTCTCTTCTAGCCGTACCTTCATCTTGTACCGGATTTTTTCCAAGGGTTTGATTTCCTTTCCCACCGACCACCCTCCCCCCTCTTTAATTCCTTTGTTCGCTTCCCCCTCGAGACCCGTGCCCGCCTAACCCTACCCTACCCTAACCTAACTTTCAGTGCCCCCACCCTTTTCTTTTAACCCCTCTCCTTCCTCCCCAAGCCACCCCGTGGCTTCCCCTTCGCCCCGACATCACCCTCTCCTCCTCCCGGCCTCTTCCTCAACCGAACTCGACCCGTCCCGCCTCAAGCTCCGCCGGCCTCACCCGAAGATCCGCCAGCTCCGTCAGCTCCACCCGATCCTGGAGGCCCCTGCCACATCGATCAGTTGTTGCCGTCGTCGCCATGGATCGACAGCCAGTCGCAGCCCTCGCCGCCACGGATTGACAGCCGTCGATGGCCCACCGACGACCCTGGGGATTGTTGGGCTTAGCATCAACCCTTGCCGCCACCCTCGCTACCACCGTGTGGCTGAGATCTTGGGAAGCCGTGATCTTGGGCTTCTCTTGAGCTCTCTGCCCTGGGTCTCACCTGGGCTGAGACCCGTCTAGGCTTCCTCTTGCATCTACTCCTTTTGGTTTACGGAAAAGTGTGTTTTTGGTTATTTACTTGTTGGGTGATGTTGGGTGTTGCGAATGTCAGGTATTGGTCTACAGAAGGAATGATGGCGATGGTTACTGGCATGATATTGGCCTTAGGTGTTGAAGTTGGATGTAGGTCTTGTGCTTGGCTCTGGATGAGAGCTTGGATCTTGCCTTATTGTGGGATATTATGGAGATTGATGGAAGGAATGCTAGCAGTGAGTACCGACTTTGGATGTTGGCCATGTACTTACCTTTGGGCGTTGATCTGGATGTTAGCATGTGGTTGGGCATTTTGGAGATTGATGTTGTTGGTGCTTGATTGGAAAGCACGAGTACCCGTGGATTAGTTGTTACATGCTATATTATGAACGACATCTTTGGCTAGACCCAGTTAGTCACCAGTAGCACGAATAAACTTTATGGTCTTCCATTTTATGTGGTTTAAATAGCTTGCTACTGGCTTGTCACCTCAAGTTCCAAGTTCGAACAGATATTGTCATCATGATAGCTCTCATTTTCATGTAGTGCCATTATCTCATATTTTGGCTACTTGATAATATATATTAGTCACATCCCTTATTTTCTTATCACATTTCATGTTATGTACAACCTGATTTACAAAGATTACTATCTTTTCTATCATTTATTTGCTTGAGCTTCTTTATAATATCAATTATTTGTTTCAAAAATATTTTTAAATTCTGAGGACGGAATTATTTTAAGGAGGGTAGAATGTAACGGCCTGTTTTATTCAACACAACTATTTACGTGTTTAACCTATTTCCAAATTTTTTAAACTATTTTATAAGTTAGGAGTTTCACTGATTTCAAAAATTTCTAATAAAAATATTTTGATGTACCAAACTAGTTGTGGAGTATTTTAGTAAGATCGGATTTCATCAAATATCGCTAAAAGATCTGAGAAAAATTCATTTTCAATTATTACCGTTTTGATTTAATGAATTTATTTTCTATTCAAACATCTTCAAAACATTTTCAAACTTTTGCAGTAGCATTATATAATCATTTAGGGCTCTTCACATTAATTTCGTAATTTTCTGATATCATTTCAACCTAGGACCCGCAAACCCGCTTTCTAAACGTTTTGGCCAAAAATAGTATTTCTGTAACTCAAACCCTAAAACGGTTTTCGTATTCGCGATCCTCATGATGATACGATCCCGTGAGTATATTTTCGTAATTTTTCAGACACGTTTACTAGTAGGGACAAAATCGTAATTTTGTTACACTAATGACTTTCATTAATGGGGGTTTACCTATTATTAATTACCATTAACTTACCCTTCACCTACTCTCCTAATCACTTAACCTACCCGTTAACAACCCCCCCATCTACCCCCATCTACCAGGTTGGTCTGTCCCCCCAATCACAATTTTGCCATTCTAATTACGTATATAAACTCTCCCCTTTGTATTTAACCCACACCCACACGGCTACTATCTCTCTCGTGTTCGTTCAAAACCAAGGCCTTTATAATTTGCTCCCACCGCTCTCTTCTCACTCTCCAACTCCCGCTCTCCATCCCTCTCCTCATCCTCTCTCCCTCAACCTCACCTCCGGCGGCCTCGACCCACGCCCGCCGCCTCACCAACCGCCTGCACCACCTCCGAGCGCAGGCCACCTTCGACAACGTCGCCACAGCAGCCCGCGAGGCCTTCGCAGCACCCCTCTGCCGCTCGTCCGCCGTGAACCCCCGAAGCCGCTGCCTTTCCTCTCCGACTCCCTCCTCACCTCATCGCCGTCTCCCGACGTCGCCGCAACACGGAGCACTACCGCTGCTTCGTCGTATCCCGCTCATTCGAAGCCCAGCAAACACGGACCACCGAGCTCCGCCCTCTGAACTCCGCCTCGCCGCCGCTCCACCGGATTGCCGTTGCCGTCCAAGGTCGCCGCCATCGACCTCCGTCGTCCACCGCCTCCCCGCCGCCGCAGGCGTCATCGGCGAACGCGAGATCCCCCCGTCGCTGTCAACACGTGAAGCGAAGGGTACGTGAATACTCGCGATGGCAAACTTGTAATTACGAAGTAATTTTTGTATTTTCGTATTTTAATTAATTAATAAATGAGTTTTATGGTTTTAAATCCATAACTAATTATATAGACCCCAGAAAAATGTGAAACTAGCTCCATAAAATCAGAAATAATATTCTGGACCCAATGGCACTAGTTTCATCTCAATCAGACGCTTAGTTTTTCCAGAATTAATTTTTAAGCCAAAAAATTAAATACATTATTTTCATTTAAAAATACATCACTTGTTATTTTCACGTAAAATAATATGTGAGAAAAATATATGTTATAGTACTCTTCGACTGCTCATTCAAGTTTTTCCGGTGAGTATTGCTCTCGGAATAAATTACGGAAGATATACGTTACCTAAATAGTTTGGGATTTTAAAGCTATTTTCAAACTTTTGAAAATTGTAAAAAAAATAGCATAAGCTTCTGAAAATGTTTTCCTTTTTCAGTAAATTTATAATATTTGTTTTAAGCTTAAATAAAAATTTTGAACGATTTCCGACACTGTTTCAACCGGGTTTGAAAATAAAAACGACCAATATTTAGATAGAAAAGTTGTATCTTCTAACTGATTGTTTTTGTGATCACAGGTACAAACTCTCGTGCACCAGCTTCCTTGGAAGCTCTAATCTCGTCTTGCCACGACGAGCTCGATAAAGTAAGTCACAACAGATTCTAGGTTTAGAAAACTAGTCTACTGTGCTTATATGAAACCGTTGATACTCATATAGCCTCGAACGACTATTTGACTTGAACCGAATAAGAGATCTAACCTAGTATGAAAGTAATCTACCAAAGATTACTTTGCCAACTTTCAACTTTGGTGGTTGTAGCACACAACTACCAACTTGGGTAAATTGTGTGCTAAACCACACTACCACGAGCTCGAAGTACGGAAGTAACAGTTAATGGTGTTGGACTTGTCTTTATCATACTTTCTGGTTTTCAATGAGAAAGTCAACCAGTTGACTTGGTTGACTAAGCAACATGTGGAATACCATATGGAACATCATGTGGAACATCCGGTAAAGAACTTGCACTTGACAAATCACTGGAGTATTGGGGTAACTCATAGTTTGAGGGAGTACGGGAGTGACTAGAGTTCGATCTACATGTCCAGCTGCCTGATTTTTGGCATACCGTCCTGCTGCTTGAGTTTCGGCAAAAAAAAGTAACATGTCCTGCTGCCTGGGTTTCGGCATTCGTCTGGGTAGCACCCAGGCAAGAGATGGACCGAACGGTCACATATTGTACTCTCCTACTTGAGTCACGTAGTTCTAGTATAGCTCGCACAGTTACTTTCTGTACAGCACATGCACTTTACTTTCCTTACCAGCACAGTCATCGTACTTTACTTGTTGTACTTTTAGCTACATCAGTAGCATGTTACACCTACACTTTACTTTCTACACTTGTACAGACACCGTACTTTACTTTCACTTTGGTCTGCTTGTACGTAGTTACCTTTGTCATACTTGTACAGTACCTCTTTTTCTTTATTTAGAATTTTTGTGACTTACCTACGGTTCCATCTCCGTGGCACCGCAGACGACGTACATATGGAGGCAGATGCTCTTGAGTTGATAGTGCCAGAGTTCAACCATGAGACCGCAGCTTTCAGTTTTATTTTTGCTATGTACTTGTTGAGTATTGATTCCCCGGATTTGATTTTGGATGATGAGCAAACATAAATATTGTGATCTAACTGTTTGTGAGCGCAGTTATGGAGATCGTCGCCAAAAGAATACGTATATCAAAAGCGACGTCTCAAGACTTCTCAATACGCATGATCGTGTGTCTGAAGCTTCGTTGAAGCTCAAGGAGCAATATTGAAGTCAAGAAGAATGAAGATTGAAGCTTCGAAAACGGTTCGTCATGTTTTATTTATTGTCTTCTAGCTTCATAGAATAGAATGTTAAGACTTGAGTAGGACTTACATTATAATCTTCATTTCGCTCATATCTTAGAGATAGGATTATCATAGAAGCCATTAGAAACTTTCCCGAAGCCTATCGCTTCTTCCCTCGGCTTCTAGTGCATCTTAGTTGGTTCAAGAAGAAGTACCAACCGACTAGATGACGATCTAGTCGGTCGGCAACTCTTCATGAACCGACTAGATGTCCTTGCTCATTTCAGTTCATTCCCTGTTGATCAATTAGTTGGTCAAAGAAGAGTCACCGACCGACTAGATGACGATCTAGTCGGTTAGGAATCCTTCTTAGACCGACTAGTTGATCTTGCCTCTGTACAGCCCGAGTTACTGTTTACAGTTAGTCGGTCAAAGAACGTTTGTCGACCGACTAGTTGATAAACTAGTCGGTCAGCATTTGTTCTTAGACTGACTAGTGTAACTTGTATTCAGCTACTTGATTTCATCTCTTAGTCGGTCAAAGAACACTCACCGACCGACTAGTTGGCAAACTAGTCGGTTGGCAAGTCTTCTTAGACCGACTAGTTCATGTTGCCTGGAACTTTCTTATTTGGCTATAAGCTTGTTAGTCGGTTCATGAGGAATCACCGACCGACTAGTTGGCAATCTAGTCGGTCAGTGATCCTTCTTAGACCGACTAACTGCTTCAGAAATAGAGCCGTTGGAGCTTTAATTGAAACGATTTTTCCTCTCTCTTTCCTCTATCCTATATATACTTGGAGGGGTTCTTTCCTTGTATTCAAGGCTGCCATTTTAGAGGTTTAGAGATATCAAAGAGAAGCTATTCAACTCCATTCTAAAGCTTTCTCTTCCTCACAAGAATCTCTCCCTCAACTCTTTGAGCCATATTCCTCAAGAGAGATTCTCTCCATTGTGAGCCTTCCAAGCCAAGAGCTTGATCCAAAGTCACCATCCTCCATCCTTGCCTTCGATCGCTGATCTTATTGGTGGAGATTCGGTTTGGTGACATTCTCTCCTCAAAATCTATCTTTGCCCTAATTTGGTAAGTTATACTCAAGGCATAGGATTTTGTGGTAAGTGTTTCATATTTCATTTCAATTGATATTGCAATTGTGTCTCTCGGTTGTGAGAGAGGGTGTGATCCCGGTTTGTGGGAGTCACATGTCATTTGTATGATTTGGTCTTGTGAAGGGTTTTCACAAGAATTTCATAGTGCAAAATCTTGAGTTAGGGTTTCTAACTCAAGTATCCGGAGGGGATTCAGGTGGTTGGGACGTAGGATCACCGAGAACAAGTCGGGGAGACTTGGGTGGATCCGAACCCGTTACATGTTTTGTTTGCGTTTGTTAATTCTTGTTGATTGTTGTTTATTCCGCATTGTCGTTTGTTTCTTGCACAATAATTAGGAATAACTATCTTGATTATTTTAAAGTACTATTCACCCCCACTCTAGTACTTTGATCACTCCTTATTTTACACTTTTTTCCCGCATGTTTGCATGCCATTTAGATCGCCTAAATCATGTTTTTCACGATATATCGACGAAATTGCGATGCTTTTCACGATTTCTTGTTTTTGTCGAATTTCAGGTGATTTGGAGCGATTTGGAGTGATCTCGAGATGCGCTTACTCCAGAGGGTCACCGATGACCTCCCCGAGGGGTATTTTGCTGTTGGAGAGGAGCGGAAGAAGAAAGAACGTCGCGGGAGCGACGAGGAGGCCAAAACAAGCTGTTTGGGCATTTTTGGTGTCTCACTCGGCCGAGTGAAGGAGTCACTTGGCCGACCAGAGAGACACCGCTCGGCCGACCAGATCGGATACGTTTCATACGTGCACTCGGCCGAGCATCGGAAGCCACATCGGCCGAGTGACGAGATCCCGTCCGCCCGAGTGGCACCCAGACGACGCATGTCAAAAATCGCCAACTTACTGTTTTTTGTCTGCCTGAGCTTCAGAAGACCCACTCGGCCGAGTGGCAAATGCCGACCGCATGAGTACCAAGAAGCCAGCGGCCGAGTGACGACAACTCACTCGGCCGAGCAGCTCCCGAAGTGAAGACCCCTGAAGGCCCCGACTTACTGGAAATTTACAGGGTTTCTCACTCGGCCGAGCGACTTTTGCCACTCGGCCGAGTGCGACGCGCTGCCTGTAGCGAAAATTGTGGATTTCAGGCTGCGCAAGGGCATTTTGGTCACAGTTTTTTGGACGATTTTGGGGGGTATTTAACCCCTGTTTTTACCCTAGTTTAGAGAGCTTTTTCTCTGAGATTTTTGCAGCTTTTTAGATTAACTTTTTAGCTTTATTCTTGTGATTGGAGAGGAGACAAAAGTTGATTTTTGTTGAATTATTTGAAGAACTCCATTGGTTTGCCCCTCTCTTCTCCAAAAATTCTATTTTTATTGCTTATCTCAATATTGTGATGAATTCTCATGTTTATTTCATTGATTATTTTTGTGTTTGTGCTATGAATTGTGAGTAGTCTCCACGTCTTGGGGCGTGGGGATGAACCCTACGAGCCCAACTTCATATTTGTGATGAATTGGTAGGAACTTTGCTAGAATTGCTATTAGGGATTAGATTGGGATCGATTTACTACGGATGGCTAGGTATTCATATCGATTGGGATTTGCAAGAGATTGGATCCCAATTCGATAGGAAAACCCTAGAAATCCGAATCGGATTGGAATCGAATTTCCGTAGTATCGGTTTACAAGAGATTGGACCGATACTAGGGTTTCCGGTTGCAATTCCATGCCGATACCCGTTTGCAAGAGATTGGACGGGTAGGAACTATCCCAACCTAGGTCGTGGCCCGAGTTTGCACGAGAGTGGGCGCGGGGTGCGATTGAACGATGATGTTGATCCTAATGCTAGCTTCCCTAGGCTAGGGTTTGCAAGAGATTGGACCCGAACCTAGGATAGCTATAGACCGGCAACAGCGCGAGAGCGTGAGCTAGGTTCTACATCCAGTTGCAACTAGTTCATCCAAAATTTTATTCTAGCAATTTTGATACCAATGAACCACATTTACGAAATATGGTGAGTAGCGGGAATTCTCCATTCCCTAGACGTTCTTTATTTGATTTGATATTTCCGTACTTTGTCTGACTATTGTGACAGGATCGCCAAAGGCAAATTTCTCTCTTCTTAATAGCCAGGTTGATTGGAACACGCACGGTTATTCGTCCTCCATGTGTTCGATAACCCGCTCGCCGCTATACCGTGCGCTTGCGGTAAAACTACAACCGTTCTTTGGGTTACATTCCGGAGCGATCATACTTGTGCAGTAGCTTAGCAGGGCATTACAGTACTTTCTTTCTTTCATGTATATCTGTTGGGACATCTGTACAGTATGGATTGTAATAATTGGACACTATTTGGGTATTTTTGTACATCTCTGCATCGTGGCTATTTTGGTATCACTGGTTAACTGCAGGACCTGTGCAAATATCAAATAAGTAACTGGCCCCTCGAGAGCGGGTCATTACAGCTCTCGTGCACCAATTCTAGGGAATCTCGATTATAAATCTAAATCGAATATCTAGGGCTTCACTTAGATCAAGATACTCTCTCGAGCTCTCAAGATCCAATAGAAATCCATAGCCATGCGTAGTAAATCAATCACAACCTAACCTGTAACAAGCTTAGCGACATAGTGTAACGGTCTGTTTTCGTTGTACTTTGTTCGTGCACGTGCTTTTGGCCGTGCACGTGCTTATTTTAGACTTTATTTGTTTGTGAACACTTTTGTGTGATATGCCGTTGTGAACGTCTCTGAGAGTATTAAATAGTGGCACTAATTTGGAACGACGTTTCTCGAGTCGTTTTCCCACAATTTAATCTTACTCGATGAGACGTGACGATTTACACTCTTGACGGGAGACGTTTCTATTTTTAGTTTCGTCGTCCGACGTTGAAATTGAGATCCGTCTTCTTATTTAGCTCACTTTCGTCATCACGATCACCCCGATATTTATTTTATAATTTTTGGAGTTTATTTGACCACTTTTATATTTTTAACAAGGTTTATAATATTTTTAATAATTAATTTTTAAATTATTTTCGGCCAAATAAAATTTATTTGAGTTTTAAACGTATTAAAGAATTTTTGAGCCAATTTCCAGCTCATTTGGACCAAGTCAAATCCTTGTGTGTGTTGGAGAAGTTGAGATTTTAAATTTTAAATATTTTTGAACTTCTAATCCTATTAGATTTAGACCTAGACCAAGTCAACCCATCTACACTATATAAACAACCCCTAGGAAGACCTATTTTCGCAAGAAAATAACCCTAGCCTCTTCCAAACTCAAATTTGACGTTGCGACGAATCGTCGCAACGTTGCGACGAACTTCTGCCGCACGACCGAGGAAAACACCCCCGTTCCCCCGCTCCGACCGAAGCCCCGCTCCGCACCACAGCCGCTCCGCACGTTGCAGTAGCCGCCGCCCCGTTCCCCCGCTCCGATCGAGAGAGGCTCTCGGTCAGACCGAGGGCTCAACCCGCACAGCACGCCCGCACCAACCCCGCTCCGTTCGCCCGCCTCCGCTCGTGCCTGACCGAGCGGGTCGCCCGCACCGACTGACGTTGCAACGTTGCAACGTTGCAACCCCCGCATCCAAGCGCCTGACCGAGCCGCCCTATCGCTCCGACCGAGAGAAGGCCCCGCACCAAGCACGCCCCCGCACCGCTGCACCCCCCAAGCGTTGCAACCCCGCATCCTCTATACACGACCGTCGGATCTCCCCGCACCGAGGCTGTACGACCGAGAGCCACTCGTCGCAACCCCGCACCCGTCGCATCGCTTGCCACCGTGGGCCCCACAAGTTCTCCAGAGGTATTGTGGGTCCCCCAAAGGTCCCTAGGACTACTGTGGGACCCACCTAGGTGCTTGCTCTTCAAGGATTCGCCGCGTACGACGTTGCGACACGTCGTAGCCCGTCGTCGCACGTGCTAGCTTTGGAATCTGGAATCGTCTCCCCGGTTGATTGCTCTGAAACTTCCAGCGAGGAATCTAATTGGAATCTGGACTTGGAGCGCGATATTATTATTCCAACCCCCGGCGTCGCTACCCGACGCCGGTGTAGCTTTCGCGTCGTGTTGAGGTAACGCTTTGCACCCCTAGGACCCCCAACCCAATGCATGCTAATCAAGACTAAAATCAGTATTTTTAAAGTATTTTAAATGTTTTAGAATTCACTAATCAAGATTAATAAAACGGATGTAGGCCGGTGGACTTGTGCACGTAGGGTTATTGTGAGTTTGGACTCGTTGGACGGTGTTGCTCAGACGTGATACTTGCAGGCAAGTGAAACTTGCCAACTCTTGTGTAGGGTCATGTTTTTAGGCCACTTCCTTGTTTTCAGCGTAAAAGAGACTAGTCAGTGAAATGATAGCTGGCTAGACGCCTACTTGATCTAGTTTGACAACGAAACTAGATCCGTCACCTAAATGATCTAGCTTGACAACGAAGCTAGATCCAACCCTTTAAACTTGTTGATCATGCATACTAAACTGTCATGTTTACTTTTCTTACCTGTACGCTTTACTACTTGCCATGTCATGTCATCCATGCATTGAATGTTGCATTCGTAGCACACGCTACATACTTGTACTTGCTTGTCCCGGGCTAGGTGCACCCCTACGCCATACTTGTTAAAAACACTTCCTGGCTCGTGATCCAGAAGCGAGCATTCCCGTTCGGGGGTAAGGCCCTGGCTCGATACACGTGGAGGGGTAGGGTTGAGCGACCAATCAGCGTAGAAGTGTGCCCGTATAGCCTCTTCAGCTGTAAGGCGTGAACTCTGTGCACGAGGTGCTTACTTTCCCTGTCTTGTACTTGTCTTGTGAATGATTCATGTAATACTTGTCATCCATGCCATGCCATGCTCGTACTTTACTTGTTGCACTCATTACTTTAACTGCCATGTCATCGCATCATGCTAGAACTGCTAGGTTGCTTTACTTTTACCTACTTTCAGTTTCCTTGCACAAGTCTTCCAGACTTGCTGACATGTGCCCCTTGCTCTTTTGGGTGCCACATGTTAGACCCTGAGCCAGAGACA
This sequence comes from Scilla litardierei, assembly GCA_030789695.1. Taxonomy (NCBI): domain Eukaryota; kingdom Viridiplantae; phylum Streptophyta; class Magnoliopsida; order Asparagales; family Asparagaceae; genus Scilla; species Scilla litardierei. The sequence continues at coordinate 126,872,298 of CM061137.1, forward strand.
GTTGTTGAGGACGAGGTGTTTGCTGACGCTGAGCCTGAGCCTACGTTCGTCGAGGAGTACGAGGACACCGGAGACCAGTCTTAGTGACTGTGGAGTTACTTTTACTTTAGCTTGCTGTTAGTTGTCGGTGCTTGCACCATTACTTTGCTTTCGTACTTTGTACTTTTGTTGGCCATGATGGGGCCTCTTTTAGACTCTTTTATTTTAGCCTGGTGGCTTTTCTGCGATGTTGAAATTTATTATGGATATTCTGAGATTTATTCTTTGTCTATTTTCCTTATTATTATCTTTGTTTCGTTTCGCGTTGCAAGGACCTGCAGTTTAAAGTGATTGACGCTTATCGGACTTGCAGCTTTGTAGCTTCAAGTCTGAGCGGACCTTCTCACGCTTCGCCTCCACGTTTTTGGGAAGCGGGACGTGACAGGTTTTGTTGGTGGCCCATGCAGGTCCTTCTTGCAATTGTGAATTAACGGAACAACGGTAATAACGGAATGTCCATTAAATAAATTAACATCCAAGTCATTAAGCTATTTGAGTCTAATTTGTTTGTTCGTTTTCTATGTCATTAGATGGCTGGACGACGACAGACCCGATCTGGTAGTGGGCCCAATCGTGTTGAGGAGCCGGATACAGAGCCCACCAATGCTGAGATCATGAGGATGATGCATCAGATGATGCAGGTGCAGCAGGGCATGCTCTAGAATACCCAGAGTGCCCCTCGCTTCAAGCCAGGAGTGAAGCAGTTTCGGGAGCTGGGCCCGACCTACTTTGATGGATCTGAAGGACCGTTGGCTGCCGAGGAGTGGATCAGGAATACCGAGGATAATCTGAAGATGTCGAAGGTCAACCCGGCTGGATGGGTTGATCTGGTGAAGAAGCAGCTTAAGGATAATGCCCGTAACTGGTGGGATGCAGAGGAGGAGCTATTGACGACACCGATACCTTGGGCTACTTTCAAGTCTCGATTCGATGAGGAGTACTTTCCGAAGGCTGCCAGGAGGGAGATGTTGCAGCGCTTCATTGAGCTGAAGCAGGAGAATCTGACGGTGGACCAGTACCACCAGGAGTTTACTAGATTGAGTCGCTTCGCACCGAAGATGATAGAGGACGCTGAGGAGAAGGCTCAGAGGTTTCTGCAGGGCCTTTCCCTCTACCTGCAGAGCCTGATGTCTACGACGGATATGGAGTCATATCAGAAGTTGCTGGTAGCTGCTCGGAGACAGGAGAGGATTGCGAAGCTGAAGAGAGGACAGATTTCTGGAGCTGGGAAGAGGCCTGGGGTCAAGCCTACCCAGCCAGTGCAGTTTAAGAGGCCAGGAGGGCCTACTGTGAAGACTTGCCATTTCTGCGGCAAGACTGGTCACAACAAGGAGCAGTGCAGGAAATTTCTGGGGCAGTGCCTGATCTGTGGAGATGCTACTCATGTAGCGAGGGATTGTCGGCATGCAAACCAGCTGAGGAGAGGACCTGATGGAGCACAGCTACAGAGGGGACCAATTGCAGCCCAGCCCTTGCAGCAGAGAGCACCTGTACCTGCTGGACGTGGAGAGCCTCTTCTTCCGCAGAAGCAGGCGTATCAGCAGGCTGTTCAGCCAAGGAGGCATGCTTACTTGATGACTGCAGTGGAGACTGAGGCTGTGGACAAGGTTATCGCAGGTAACCCTCTGGCTAGTTGTTCTTTCCTTAGTTCTGATTGTTAGATTATGTTTTTTGCTTGCATATGATTGTTGTTAGAATAGGTTTGATTGTTAGTCTGTTTGTTAGGTGTGATTTTGGTTTGCACGTTTCCTGCATGAGTCCTCTTTGACTCTGGTGCATCGATGTGCATTATATCTCGGAGCTTCGTGGAGAAGCATTCCTTGACGACCTCCCCTCTTCCCAAGAGTTGGAACATCGTTACAGGAAATGGCGTAATCTCGATGCATCGTGGGTGCAATTCTTGCCCTTTGGTGGTTTGTGGACATGAGCTTTACGCGGATTTTATTGTCCACGACATCATCAACTACGATGCAGTGCTTGGAATGGATTGGCTAGCGAGTTTCTATGCTACGATCGATTGTCGGAGGAAGATGGTGGTGTTCGAGATCCCAGGACATCCTGTGTTTGAGTTCAGCCGAGGTAGCAGTTCGCTTGGTCCTGTTAGGTTTCGGGCCAGGCCGGTGGAGATCATTGCTATGCAGATGGAGCAGAGTAGACCAGCTGTGGTACGTGAGTTTGACGACGTCTTCCCCGAGGAGATGTCTGGACTGTCACCCGATCGAGCTCTCGAGTTTTCGATCGACCTTGTTCCGGGAGCGTAGCCTATTTCGAAGGCGCCATATCGTATGGCACCAGCAGAGTTGGAAGAGTTGCGTAGACAGCTGGATGATCTTTTGCAGAAGGGATACATCAATCCCAGTGTGTCTCCGTGGGGAGCACCGTTGTTGCTGGTGAAGAAGAAGGATGGTTCGCGTCGCATGTGTGTGGATTACCGGGAGCTGAATGCGGTGACTATCAAGAATAAATATCCCTTGCCTCGTATAGATGACATCTTTGATCAGCTCGGAGGCTCGAGGGTGTTCTCTAAATTGGATTTGAGGAGTGGTTACCATCAGCTTAAGGTGAAGAAGGACGACATCCTGAAGACAGCGTTCAGGACGAAGTATGGTCACTACGAGTTCGTGGTTATGCCCTTCGGTGTAACCAATGCGCCCGCAGTTTTTATGAACCTGATGAATCTGGTCTTCTACGACTTTCTAGACAAGTTCGTCGTCATCTTCATTGACGATATTCTGATCTATTCGAAGTCGGAGGAAGAGCATGCATCGCACTTGAGGACAGTGTTGGAGATCTTGAGGAAGCATCGTTTGTATGCTAAGTATTCCAAGTGCGAGTTTTGGCTGGATAGAGTTTCTTTTCTCGGGCATGTGGTGTCTGGTGATGGAAATTCCGTGGACCCCGAGAAGATTGTGGCTATCAGAGAGTGGCCGGTTCCGCAGTCGGCGTCAGAGATCCGGAGTTTCCTTGGGCTTGCAGGCTATTACCGACGTTTCATTAAGGACTTTTCCCGGATTGCTGAGCCGATGACCAGACTGACGCGGAAGGATGTACCATATGTTTGGTCTGATGATTGCGAGAAGGCTTTTGGTGTTCTGAAGGAGAGGTTGACGACTGCCCCTGTACTTGCTGTGCCTGATCGGAGTGGAGGATTTGAGATCTTTTGCGATGCTTCTGGCAAGGGTCTTGGTTGTGTGTTGCATCAGCATGGGCACGTGGTTGCGTATGCTTCTCGTCAGCTTAAGGCTCATGAGAAGAATTACCCGACACATGATTTGGAGTTGGCCGCTGTCGTGTTTGCGCTGAAGATTTGGAGGCACTTCCTGCTGAGTGAGAAGGTGAAGATCTTCACTGATCACAAAAGCTTGAAGTATATCTTTACGCAGAAAGAGCTCAACATGCGACAGCGTCGATGGTTGGAGCTCATGGCAGACTATGAGATTGATTTGCAGTACCACCCTGGCAAGGTGAATGTGGTTCCGGATGCGCTGAGCAGACTTCCAGCGGTGATGATGTTGACCTCGCAGTGGAGATTGCAGCAGAATTTTTGTGAGTCTGGTATCGAGATTATTCTTCCCGGAGAGACCTCTTCGTTGATGAGTATGCAGATACAGTCGACGATTGTGGATAGGATCAAGGCTGGACAGGCTGGAGATGCTAAGCTTGTGAAGATTCGGGAGCAGGTGGAAGCCGGTCTGCGGACTGACTTCTTGATCCACGAGGACGGATCGTTGAGATTTGGAGCCAGGTTGTGTGTGCCAGCTGGAGATATCAGAGAGGAATTATTAGTGGAGGCACACAGTTCGCCGTATTCTGTGCATCCTGGTGGGACCAAGATGTACAAGGATCTTCGTCTGAACTTTTGGTGGCATGGTATGAAGAGGAGTGTGGCTCGGAGCGTAGCCAAGTGTTTGGTTTGCCAACAAGTAAAGGCGGAGCATCAGCGTACGGCAGGGTTGCTGCAACCGCTTCCGATTCCGGAGTGGAAGTGGCAACACATCACTATGGATTTCGTGACTGGACTACCTCGGAGTCCGAAGCAGAATGACGCGATTTGGGTGATCGTAGACCGATTGACCAAATCAGCGCACTTTATTCCCTTCCGAGTAGGACAGTCTACTGAGACGCTAGCGAGGAGATATATGGAGGTAAATTCTTTTACTCTCCGATTTTATTTCCTTTTCCTAGTTTAGATAGTGATGTAACGTGAATCGTGCAGGAGATCGTACGACTTCACGGAGTCCCCGTGAGTATCGTGTCGGACAGAGACACGAGATTCACATCTCAGTTTTGGCAGAGTCTGCAGAAGAGCTTGGGTACGAGTCTGAGTTTCAGCACGGCGTACCACCCGCAGACGGATGGCCAGTACGAGAGGACGATTCAGATTTTGGAGGACATGCTGAGGGCGTGCATGTTGGACTTCAAGGGATCTTGGGAGGATCATCTCCATCACGTTGAGTTTGCCTACAATAACAGCTATCAGGCGAGTATTGGAATGACGCCTTTCGCCGCGCTATATGGAAAGAAATGTCGATCGCCACTGAGCTAAGATGACATTGGAGATCGGGAGCTGTTAGGACCGGAGATGATCGTGGAGGCCGTGAATGTTGTGAGGAACATCCGGGAGAAGCTGAGGATTGCGCAGGACCGTTTCAAGCATTGGGCTGATGCTAAACGGAGACCCTTGGAGTTTCAGCCGGGCGATCATGTCTTTCTGAAGATTTCTCCGAACCGCGGAGTTATTCGATTTGGGAAGAGAGGCAAGCTGAGCCCGAGGTTCATTGGACCGTTCGATGTTCTGGAGAGAGTTGGAGCTGTGGCTTATCGCTTGGCGTTGCCACCGTCGCTGGTGGGAGTTCACGACGTATTTCACGTATCTCAGTTACATCGATACGTTAGTGATCCATCCCACGCTGTGGATTTCTCGGAGATTACGGTTCGTCCGGATCTGTCTTATGATCAGCAGCCTGTTGAGATTCTGGATCGTCGACAGAAGCAGCTGAGGAATAAGACCGTCGACTTGGTTCGTGTGCAGTGGCGTCACGGTTCCCCTGGTGAGTCCACCTGGGAGCGTGAAGATGAGATGAGAGAGCGCTTCCCGCACCTTTTCCCGAGCAATGCTTGATGTTGATTCCGAGGGCGGAATCATTTCTAAGGTGGGGAGGATGTACCGGTCTGTTTTCGTTGTACTTTGTTTGTGCACGTGCTTTTGGCCGTGCACGTGCTTATTTTAGACTTTATTTGTTTGTGAACACTTTTGTGTGATATGCCGTTGTGAACGTCTCTGAGAGTATTAAATAGTGGCACTAATTTGGAACGACGTTTCTCGAGTCGTTTTCCCACAATTTAATCTTACTCGATGAGACGTGACGATTTACACTCTTGACGGGAGACGTTTCTATTTTTAGTTTCGTCGTCCGACGTTGAAATTGAGATCCGTATTCTTAGTTAGCTCACTTTCGTCATCACGATCACCCCGATATTTATTTTATAATTTTTGGAGTTTATTTGACCACTTTTATATTTTTAACAAGGTTTATAATATTTTTAATAATTAATTTTTAAATTATTTTCGGCCAAATAAAATTTATTTGAGTTTTAAATGTATTAAAGAATTTTTGAGCCAATTTCCAGCTCATTTGGACCAAGTCAAATCCTTGTGTGTGTTGGAGAAGTTGAGATTTTAAATTTTAAATATTTTTGAACTTCTAATCATATTAGATTTAGCCCTAGACCAAGTCAACCCATCTACACTATATAAACAACCCCTAGGAAGACCTATTTTCGCAAGAAAATAACCCTAGCCTCTTCCAAACTCAAATTTGACGTTGCGACGAATCGTCGCAACGTTGCGACAAACTTCTGCCGCACGACCGAGGAAAACACCCCCGTTCCCCCGCTCTGACCGAAGCCCCGCCCCGCACCACAACCGCTCCGCACACTGCAGCAGCCGCCGCCCCGTTCCCCCGCTCCAACCGAGAGAGGCTCTCGGTCAGACCGAGGGCTCAACCCGTACAGCACGCCCGCACCAACCCCGCTCAGTTCGCCCGCCTCCGCTCGTGCCTGACCGAGCGGGTCGACCGCACCGACCGACGTTGCAACGTTGCAACGTTGCAACCCCCGCATCCAAGCGCCTGACCGAGCTACCCTACCGCTCTGACCGAGAGAAGGCCCCACACCAAGCACGCCCCCGCACCGCTGCACCCCCCAAGCGTTGTAACCCCGCATCCTCTGTGCACGACCGACGGATCTCCCCGCACCGAGGCTGTACGACCGAGAGCCACTCGTCGCAACCCCGCACCCGTCACATCGCTTGCCACCGTGGGCCCCTCAAGTTCTCCAGAGGTATTGTGGGTCCCCCAAAGGTCCCTAGGACTACTGTGGGCCCCACCTAGGTGCTTGCTCTTCGAGGATTCGCCGCGTACGACGTTGCGACACGTCGTAGCCCGTCGTCGCACGTGCTAGCTTTGGAATCTGGAATCGTCTCCCCGGTTGATTGCTCTGAAACTTCCAGCGAGAAATCTAATTGGAATCTGGACTTGGAGGGCGATATTATTATTCCAACCCCCGGCGTCGCTACCCGACGCCGGTGTAGCTTTCGCGTCGTGTTGAGGTAACGCTTTGCACCCCTAGGACCCCCAACCCAATGCATGCTAATCACGACTAAAATCAGTATTTTTAAAGTATTTTAAATGTTTTAGAATTCACTAATCAAGATTAATAAAACGGATGTAGGCCGGTGGACTTGTGCACGTAGGGTTATTGTGAGTTTGGACTCGTTGGACGGTGTTGCTCAGACGTGATACTTACAGGCAAGTGAAACTTGCCAACTCTTGTGTAGGGCCATGTTTTTAGGCCACTTCCTTGTTTTCAGCGTAAAAGAGACTAGTCAGTGAAATGATAGCTGGCTAGACGCCTACTTGATCTAGTTTGACAACGAAACTAGATCCGTCACCTAAATGATCTAGCTTGACAACGAAGCTAGATCCAACCCTTTAAACTTGTTGATCATGCATACTAAACTGTCATGTTTACTTTCCTTACCTGTACGCTTTACTACTTGCCATGTCATGTCATCCATGCATTGAATGTTGCATTCGTAGCACACGCTACATACTTGTACTTGCTTGTCCCGGGCTAGGTGCACCCCTACGCCATACTTGTTAAAAACACTTCCTGGCTCGTGATCCAGAAGCGAGCATTCCCGTTCGGGGGTAAGGCCCTGGCTCGATACACGTGGAGGGGTAGGGTTGAGCGACCAATCAGCGTAGAAGTGTGCCCGTACAGCCTCTTCAGCTGTAAGGCGTGAACTCTGTGCACGAGGTGCTTACTTTCCTTGTCTTGTATTTGTCTTGTGAATGATTCATGTAATACTTGTCATCCATGCCATGCCATGCTCGTACTTTACTTGTTGCACTCATTACTTTAACTGTCATGTCATCGCATCATGCTAGAACTGCTAGGTTGCTTTACTTTTACCTACTTTCAGTTTCCTTGCACAAGTCTTCCAGACTTGCTCACATGTGCCCCTTGCTCTTTTGGGTGCCACATGTTAGACCCTGAGCCAGAGACAGTTGTTGAGGACGAGGTGTTTGCTGACGCTGAGCCTGAGCCTACGTTCGTCGAGGAGTACGAGGACACCGGAGACCAGTCTTAGTGACTGTGGAGTTACTTTTACTTTAGGTTGCTGTTAGTTGTCGGTGCTTGCACCATTACTTTGCTTTCGTACTTTGTACTTTTGTTGGCCATGCTGGGGCCTCTTTTAGACTCTTTTATTTTAGCCTGGTGGCTTTTCTGCGATGTTGAAATTTATTATGGATATTCTGAGATTTATTCTTTGTCTCTTTTCCTTATTATTATCTTTGTTTCGTTTCGCGTTGCAAGGACCTGCAGTTTAAAGTGATTGACGCTTATCGGACTTGCAGCTTTGTAGCTTCAAGTCTGAGCGGACCTTCTCATGCTTCGCCTCCACGTTTTTGGGAAGCGGGGCGTGACACATAGAAATCCAATAGATCTCACAAATCATACTTTAGATCCATAGGATTCATCCCTTTGTCCTAGAGCAAAGAGTGTAAGGATCGTCTTACCCTTTGGTGGGCTCCGAAAGGGTGCTCTCTCTCAAGCGCAAGAGTCCGTACAAGTAGTAAAATCTGGGAGTCCAGATGTCGAATCCACGGGAAGAAATCTGTTGCAACCACAATTTAAATCAAATAGAAATCCTACGAAAAGAAACTAACCACTTCACAAATGATGACGGTGATGGTGATGTGAACACGTGAACAATATAAACAAAGAAATTCGTGCTTGAAAATATTTATAAAAAGTATGCACATGGTATGGGTTCATTAGGATCGATGATTCGTGTTAATTTGGTTGATGAATATATCACAATGAATTCTCTTTTTGAGAGCAATTCACCGGAAAAATATCCAATATAACTCAATGAATTCTCCTTTTGGGAGCAATTCATCGGAAGATGCCCTTTTGGGGGTTCAAACACAATATTCAAAAAGATCGTCGCTAAAGTTATAATACGATATGAAACTCTCTTTTGGAGAGATCAAAACTACGGTATGAAACTCCCTTTTGGGGAGATCAAAGCTCACCCTTTTGGGGCGATCATCATCTCAATCACTTCTTTTGGAAGATGAAAAAGGCGATTTAAGAACAAAGATCACAACTTTAACGACGTTTAACGATTTAGCACATGGAATACAACCAAACTAACACAAATCATAGTCCCTAACTATGCCATACCATGCACAAATAAGATTTAGCTACTCATCATGCAATAATAAACAACTTTCATGGCAAAATACATCAAGATTATAGCAAAAATACGGTAGAAAAGCATCAAATAAGGGGTTTAAGTTAAGAAATATATCACCAATTCTCCTTGAAAAGACTTCAAACTCTCTGGAAATAATAATAAAAGCCTCTGGAATTTTACAGGATTTTTCAGAGGGGAAATACGGCTCCTAGAGCCTCCAATACGCTCAAAATACGCCCCAATCTGGCTGTATACGCCCACAAAACCCTAGAATACGCTTAAATAATAAGATTGCGGGTTTTACTGTGCTTAACGGGTATAAACCCGCTTCAATACAACCCAAACCCGCTAATCGCCGAGCGGATCAAATCTCAGCCGTCCGATCTATGCGGGATCGGACGTGGGAGCGACGCGTGGCAGCCTTAACGGGTTTGATCTTCGCATCTCGCCCGCATCCGCTTCCATCTCCGAATTCGCGTTGGATTGCATCGTGGCCGTTCGTTTCAGCGGGATTAAATCTGGACGCGCCACGTGGCCTTTAGAAATCGTGCGACGCCCGCTGCTTCAGATCGATGCGGGTTACATATTGGCCGTCGGATCAACGATGTGCGGCTCTGAGGAAGCCACGTAGCATGTTCTTCGAATACGGGTCGGGAAAATTATCAACCGTCCGATACGAATCGGGCGGTCGGGACGTCGCCACGTCGCCCAAAGCCTACGCTTCTCAGTTCAAAACGCGGGGATGCGCTCATCCGTTAGATTATGATCGCGTGGTTGCCCTTGAGCCACGTCGCCCCTTTCGCTGCAGCCGTCCGATTTGAGCGGGGGCTGCTGGATGGCTGCCACGTAATGCGCCAAGATTCGTGCTTATTTAATTTATTTCCAATAAATGGTATTCTGCATTCAAAAATTCATAGAAATTAGCACAGGTCTCAGAAAAATACAAATAAATATTCGTTGGAATCGTGAGATCGAGACGGTGCTAGGAAAAATATAAAAAGTGCAGAAATGCTTCGTTAATTGCTGATTTGTGCTCAAATAAGGTGTTTTCTCTAATAAATAAATGTGTAGAAAATACGTATGGATTAGAGAACATTATAGCATCACATGAGCACAAAATAGGGCTAAATGGAGGGTGAAATATGTAATATTGAACCCGAATCACACCCCCAACTAGTGATTTGCTAGTCTCTAGCAAAAAGAGCGATTAATATGGATGATTAATAAAACAATAAATTCTATCAATTGCTTATGGCATGGCTCAATAATATGCATTCCAACACGATCTTGACCATCAATATACACATCCATGAACAAAATCAATCACATGATATTTTCTCTAATTTAGTATGAATAAATAACATACAAGCATCGTTTTGCGCAAGCGAAAGTATAACACGTCGTTTTTCTCTAGTTTTCTTGTTTCCAAGGAATTGGACTATCAAAATAATCATTCAAGATATGGGTAGTGAAGTTGCTTAGTATATTCACCATTTCTTTTCTTTTATTCGTTCCGCGTAACGCGCATCAAGCAACATTCGCAGAAAAATGTATAACTTGGATCGCTCCATCAAATGAGTGAGTTTCCTGTCAATGGCTCCCAAATCAGACGATAATAGGGCATTAGGCCAAAAAGGACCCCTCGGACTGTACTACTCGAGCCAACCAAGTTATTTATTAGTGACATACTTATTCATTCATTTTTCATCATTCATTTTTCATTCATTTCATTCTTTCCTTTCTTTTCTTTCCTTCATCTTTTTCTCTTTTTCTTTGTAAGCAACTCAACACCCATTCTTTGAATACAAACATTAGTAACCAAGGCCAAATTCCCCTTCAACTAGAAGACTATTCTTATAAATCGTGTATACTTAAGCTTTTTCATCACATTAGCATGCATGAAATAAATTCAAACTATTTCAAGATATTAATCATGGAGATTGAATTTTTCTTGAATAGTATATTGACGGTAATTCCATGAAGGAAAAATAATCAACTCAAGCCATAAAAAATTTTTAGAACTCAATTAATGCGTAATCATCCGTATTTGAGGCATGTGAAGGAGTTTTTAAATGATGAGTTTTGGTGATTTATTTTTCTCAAAAAAAATCCTAAGGTCTCATACACACCCCCCAACTAAAGATGGACATTGTCCTCAATGTCGGAAGAGGTACGAGTTTATTCAAGCAAGCAACCTAGAAAGCATATAAAAACTACACTAATGGAAAGAACACACCGTGATCAAATTGCGGATTCCGAATCTTCGATGGTGGAGGAAGTTGTTCAATTTGCTCCTTGCGCTCCTCGGCGATTATTCTTCCTCCAAAAGCTAATTTGGACCCCAGCAACACAACTCCAAGCATCTCTATAAGCTGTTTGCCAATGTCCTGCGAGAGATGAGTTATGTCAGTCCAAATTAATTTAAGATTCCTTTCAATAAAATTATTCCAAACGTAGTCATCAAAATAAGTGAAATGAATTAAAGCAAGTTGACGACTACTCCCTGAAAGATTTGCACTACTCTCTGTACGATATTCGTTCAATGGGGAGAGGGATAAATGATTTTGGGACAAAACTGGAGGAGTGCATGGTTCTGGATCCATGGCGATAATCTCAAAACCCTTGTCCCTAGCTGTCTCCTCCTCTCGTTCATCCAAAATTGCGAGCTCGTCCTCCCTTTTGCACACACTTTCTGCCATGTGTATATTTATATTCGTGTCCTCAACGTGACATGGCTTGCTCGATTTTCCTGCAATAGAAGATAAACTCGTATTAGATTCTTTAAGTTGAATTTTAAAATAATTATTTTCTTCTAAGCAAGCGGCAATCAAATTAAGATTTTCAATGGAATTTTGAATCTGCCGACTCCGAGCAAGGAAATTCTCCTGGAATTGATGGGATGTGGCCTCCTGTGTCTGAATAGTCTGGTAAGCTTCCTCTTTCAAGGATTGCAAAGGTACGTCTACGCTTTGCTCTTCTTGATCGAGGCATGAAGGCTCCGTTGAATCGCTCTTTGAAGTCTCTTCCACGGTTTCTTCGTTTTCTTGCAGAGACTCCATGTATTCCCACGCCACTGTCGGCGTCATGCCTCCCAATAATTCCTGCAGCTGCGGTTGTAGTCCATCTAGGAAGAACGCCATAAGCTCTTCATTTGTGTACCCATGCTGCGGATAGCTCGATATAATGTCTGTGAACCTCCTTCAGGCCTGAAAGAAAGTTTCACAGTCAGTTTGATTAAAATTAACAATTTTGAGCTTCTCCATTCTATGTTTGTGTGCATTAGCATACCTTGCATCATACAGATTGTTCGTGCAATAAAAATTCATATACTCCATTTTTAAAAATTAAAAGAAAATAATAAAAAAAGTTTATGTACAGTAAAGTGGAAAGATCTCACCGAAGGTCCTCTAGATGAAATAAACCGTAGTCACAAACCATTCCTCCCCGGCAACAGCGCCAAAAACTTGGTGGGCTCCGAAAGGGTGCTCTCTCTCAAGCGCAAGAGTCCGTACAAGTAGTAAAATCTGGGAGTCCAGATGTCGAATCCACGGGAAGAAATCTGTTGCAACCACAATTCAAATCAAATAGAAATCCTACGAAAAGAAACTAACCACTTCACAAATGATGACGGTGATGGTGATGTGAACACGTGAACAATATAAACAAAGAAATTCGTGCTTGAAAATATTTATAAAAAGTATGCACATGGTATGGGTTCGTTAGGATCGATGATTCGTGTTAATTTGGTTGATGAATATATCACAATGAATTCTCTTTTTGAGAGCAATTCACCGGGAAAATATCTAATATAACTCAATGAATTCTCCTTTTGGGAGCAATTCATCGGAAGATGCCCTTTTGGGGGTTCAAACACAATATTCAAAAAGATCGTCGCTAAAGTTATAATACGATATGAAACTCTCTTTTGGAGAGATCAAAACTATGTTATGAAACTCCCTTTTGGGGAGATCAAAGCTCACCCTTTTGGGGCGATCATCATCTCAATCACTTCTTTTGGAAGATGAAAAAGGCGATTTAAGAACAAAGATCACAACTTTAACGACGTTCAACGATTTAGCACATGGAATACAACCAAACTAACACAAATCATAGCCCCTAACTACGCCATACCATGCACAAATAAGATTTAGCTACTCATCATGCAATAATAAACAACTTTCATGGCAAAATACATCAAGATTATAGCAAAATACGGTAGAAAAGCATCAAATAAGGGGTTTAAGTTAAGAAATATATCACCAATTCTCCTTGAAAAGACTTCAAACTCTCTGGAAATAATAATAAAAGCCTCTGGAATTTTACAGGATTTTTCAGAGGGGAAATACAGCTCCTAGAGCCTCCAATACGCTCAAAATACGCCCCAATCTGGCTGTATACGCCCACAAAACCCTAGAATACGCTTAAATAATAAGATTGCGGGTTTTACTGTGCTTAACGGGTATAAACCCGCTTCAATACAACCCAAACCCGCTAATCGCCGAGCGGATCAAATCTCAGCCGTCCGATCCATGCGGGATCGGACGTGGGAGCGACGCGTGGCAGCCTTAACGGGTTTGATCTTCGCATCTCGCCCGCATCCGCTTCCATCTCCGAATTCGCGTTGGATTGCATCGTGGCCGTTCATTTCAGCGGGATTAAATCTGGACGCGCCACGTGGCCTTTAGAAATCGTGCGACGCCCGCTGCTTCAGATCGATGCGGGTTACATATTGGCCGTCGGATCAACGATGTGCGGCTCTGAGGAAGCCACGTAGCACGTTCTTCGAATACGGGTCGGGAAAATTATCAACCGTCCGATACGAATCGGGCGGTCGGGACGTCGCCACGTCGCCCAAAGCCTACGCTTCTCAGTTCAAAACGCGGGGATGCGCTCGTCCGTTAGATTATGATCGCGTGGTTGCCCTTGAGCCACGTCGCCCCTTTCGCTGCAGCCGTCTGATTTGAGCGGGGGCTGCTGGATGGCTGCCACGTAATGCGCCAAGATTCGTGCTTATTTAATTTATTTCCAATAAATGGTATTCTGCATTCAAAAATTCATAGAAATTAGCACAGATCTCAGAAAAATACAAATAAATATTCGTTGGAATCGTGAGATCGAGACGGTGCTAGGAAAAATATAAAAAGTGCAGAAATGCTTCGTTAATTGCTGATTTGTGCTCAAATAAGGTGTTTTCTCTAATAAATAAATGTGTAGAAAATACGTATGGACTAGAGAACATTATAGCATCACATGAGCACAAAATAGGGCTAAATGGAGGGTTAAATATGTAATATTGAACCCGAATCACCCTTGCAATACTAACAACAACACACTAGAGGGGGGTGAATAGTGTAATGGCACAAAGTGCGTATTTAAAAATTAAACTTGCAAAGGCGGAATTATAAATGCAAGAGGAATTTAAACACCACAAAAATCCAAACGCAAACACAAGATGTTACACTGGTCTCCAAACTTGGGTACGTTCAGCCACACTAATATCCACTATAATTCTCACACAGAGAAGTGAATACAATCTCACACAGAGATACCTCACACAGAGTATTTGTATTCTCACACATAGAAATCCTTGCTTTCACACAGAAAGACTTTTTCTCTCACACAGAGAGACTCAAACTCTCACACAGAGAGATCTCAACCAACCCTCACACAGAAGGTTATACTCACACACAGAGAGTAACTAGGTCTCACACAGAATGCTAGGGTATCAATGAAATAACAAAGTAAAACAAATACTCTTACCTATGCCTTGAGATGAACTTACTCATAAATGAATGAAAGGTATGGAAGAGGATCTTCAAGTGATGAGATTTGCTAGAAATGCACTTGGATGATTTCCCTTGAGCTTGAATTCAATGCATGAAGAAGAGAATGAGCACTAAGAGGGAAATGAGAGAGTTTGAGAGTGTCTTAATCAATCTCTAATGATTTGCAATTACATCCAGAAGCTCTAATGAACTCAGCCCTCTCATATATATAGGAACTCTATATGAACTCTCAAAACCCAAGGAAATAGCCAAAAACGAAAAGCTGTAACTGCTAGAATCTGGGCAAAAACGTCATCGACGGTCGACTGATGAACAAATGATAGTCGACTGACCAACGGCTAAATAAATCCCAACGGCTATAATCTGAGCCAGGACAGTCGACTATAGAAGACTACACAGGCGACTGTAACTTGAACATCAGTCAACTGAGGAAAGAAGCTCAAGAAGAGTCAATATAAATGTTGACTTGAGCAGTGCACTACAATTGACTGTAGAAGGCTCGACAGGCACCTGGAATCACCCAGTCGACTGTAAAACCTTCATCAGGCGACTGTTGGAGATCCAGAGACTCCAATTGAGTTTTTGGGCAAGATGAACCTATTGGGTTAGATTCTATGATAATTCTAAGGCTTACTAAGATGGTTAAATAGATAACATGAATGAGTAGACCATCTATCAAGGCATTACAATAAACCTAGACTCAAAAAGAGAAAAGCAATAAATGAAATAATACATGGATTACATTGCTTCTCTTAGAGTCTATGCCTTCAACCTTGATACTCTCCATCATCTCCAAGCTTTTGCACCCCTTGAGTCCAAGCTATAGAATCAAATCAAATCAAATACTCCATGTCAAGCAATTTCACCAAAACCCCTAAAAATGCAAGCCTTGTACCCAAATGCAATGAAATCAACCATATGAGTAAGGAGTGGACTCCTACCTCAACCAAGAAGAACTCCACCATGAATTCAAGCTCCAAAAGCCCACATAAGAGCTCCACCAATTTCATCATCAAGCTTCAAAAACCCTAATTCCTCCTCTTTCCCCAAACTCCTCTTGATTTCTTCTCCCACAACTACAAGACTAAGGTTCTAAAGAAGAATGAGAAATGTGGTTTGAGATTGAAAAAATAAAGAAGACAAGCCCAGAAATTTCGTCCAGATTTGAGTTGGGTTTTGGGGGAAAGTTTTTTTAGCCATGGAGTTGAGAGAAATTTGAGAAGATGAAGGGTAGAAGGAGAGGATGGGCTAGGCTTTACTTCTTCTCTTCTTCCTCTTCTTTCCTCCCTCCAGTTCTCTTCTTTGCTTGGGAATTTTTCGGCATGTTCACAAGGGGAGAGCTCGGCCAGCAACAAAACGCGAGAGGGAACAGCTGGGCTTAGGGAGAAGGAAAGGGAAATTAAAAAAACATAATTTTTTAAAGAAGGGAATGTTGTAGAAAGAGAGAAGGGATTAAATAATGAGACACCATATTTACAAGTTTGCCATTACTATAATGAAATCTCTCTTCCTCTCTTCCTAATAATAAACCAAGCCCACCTCTAAAACAACCAAGTCTCTCAACTCAAGCCAAATGGCAAAGCCCAACAACCAACTCGTAGGCTACTAAAATTAACTATAGGCCCAAACATTAACACTGATAATATTAATCAATATCACCCAAAATAACAATCAAACATCAATAATAATAATGTCATTCATTAATAATTATCTCAGCATCACCAATTATCACGAACATACCATTTTACTATACACACTCACCAACGAAAATCGCTAAGCACGCTAATAACACTAATAACATGCTAACTATAATATCAATTTACTATCCCACCACACGCATTCACATATATATCCAAAGTATATCATTGTCACCTTATAGCCATACATGTAGGAAATTACTATACACACAACAAAATTACTATACGCACACACGCAAATAGTGTTTTACACATACAGGCATTACAGTTCCTTTGTGGTAGTCATCGCGATGATCTGTAACCTGTATCTGCAGATACATTTAACATGGAGGATGATCGTTGACCCTTAGAGGTAGCATAAAAGCTACATATCTTCGTTCCAGTGGTGTGCTGCAGGCACTGCACTGTTTTTGGCTAACAGATTTACTGTCAACACTCTCTAGAGACGTGTGCAGTTGGCCAGATAAAGGAGTGTACCAAAAACACTCAAGTAAGGCACTTCATAACCTAGGATATCCTTCCCCTCTTTTAGCGAACGGAAGGGGTCTTAATGTGCATCCATACAACCAGTAGGTGTATTTAGTGGATTGCAATTATCCATCTTTCTTCAACTACTTCGGGTGTATGAAGTTTAATGTCACATGTTTTTCATCTTCACGATGATGATTTCATCTCATGGATGATAATTCATCTTCTGGATGAGAGTTTTCATCTACTAGATGAGAGTTTCATCTTCTGGACGATGTGTTCATCTTTTGGATGAGTATTTTATCTTCTGGATGATGTGATCATCTTCTGGATAAGAATTTCATCATCTGGATGATGTATTTAGTTTCATCTTCTGGATGAAAGTCTGTAAGCTAAGATTTTTGCCTAGGTCTTTCATATCATTTTTGATAGTTAGGCTTAAGCAGATATTTCGGTTTTCTCTTCAGGAGATCCGATGAGATTTATGTCATTTGAAAATATAATCCCAAATCATTTTCTTTGCTCTTTTAAAGATGCAAAGACAACCTTTAGTAGGAGTCCTTATATTGATAAGGAACTTTATTGGATGAATTTTATATATTTCATAGAATAGACGTCTCAAAGTATATTTAGGCAAGTAAGAAAAATAGGAATAAATCCATAAGATTATGCTGTCACAACATCCATAGCAGCAAAAACCAAATTTTCCTTTGCCAATCACAAGAATTTCACAAACATAACCAGGGAGCCTGATGCATCTATTTTATTTCGTAAGTGAGTCAATCTCATCTTACTTGCTTCCTCATTTTAGTGAAATGAACCTATAAGCTATAGCATGTCGCTTATAGCATACGGTTTTATTTATTTATTATTTGTGTTTATTCAATACTCATTATAACCACAGGTTTGATATCTTTTGATATCAGGACTTCAGGTCCAAACACTTTACACTTCATAAGTGAGTCCAGCTCAATTTATTATTGCCTCGTTCTACATTTTGGCCAATCTCTATGCTTGCTTCAGGAAACGTAGTGTGGAACGATATTTATAATTATCATTTAAACGGCAAAATGAAATATGAGTAATTGTCGACACGTGTGTTTTTTATCCAAACACCTCCCCCATGTACGTACATTATTCTATAGTATTTCAATTTATTCCAGATTCATCTCTTCTAAAGGTTCTGGAAAAGGGAGAGGATATGAAGATGAGCTCACTTTCCTGTGGTGGTATTGTTTAAATGTCTAAGGAGTTTTTCTCTCTTTTGAGCCTCGTGGTATGTCCTCTCATTCATTGAGGACATTCACTTCTGCTATTTGTGGATTGCATCCATTATTTTTAGTATATCAATCCTAGCTGGATTTTTAGCAGCATGGATGCGTGATTTTGACAATATTCGGATTGTCAGTACATATGACCGAAAACTGTTTAACAGTTTCAGAAGTGTTGATCTTCAGGATCTCATCACTGTTCATGGTATGTGAAATGGTCAAGATCTAATACAGGGAATTTATAGAGTTCTGAATGTGAAGGATCTTCGGGATCTAATCTTCACCATCGATTCTTTATATGATGACCCATCAAAGTCACAATTTATTAGATGTGCTCTAAATGCTTCCCCTGTTCGGTGTGCTCGGAGTCTATTTATCTGGGGTAATTACTTCCGATAAATAGTTCTAAGACTGCATTTTGATGGTTTATAGTGGTGATATGGGGATGCATACTCATCATGGCACAATCTATAAAATGTGCTCTAAACGCTTTCCCGTTAGGGGTTCTCGGAAACTGTTTATATGAGGTGATCTGGCTCATATAAATATGTTCTAAGTAGGCGTTTTGATGGTTTGTTTCCATGTAGTCACCTACAACTGGATTTTTAATGGATAAGTAATCCATTTAAATCATTTTAATGATTTATTTATATAACCCATTTTTGTGTATGAACATAAACTTCAGGGTATTCGACATTATTCTGATAGTAAATATTATTTGATTTCCCAGTGTTATCCAATGTTCCCGCCATTTATTAATGTGTCCTATATGCTATTAAAAGCTGGAGTACTGCGGTTGGATAATAGGTTTGATAATGACCATTTTAGAGGATATTTGGATGAGTATTCTAAAGTACATCATGAGCCCTATGTAGGGAGTAGATAAGTCTACTTTTATCCCTTAAATACTCTTAGGAGACCTAAAGGTCTTATTAATTTAATGATGATAATAAATATATCATCTTTGATTCTTTTGAGGAAGTCATGAGAGTCAATGTCCACGTGAATGGAGATGATCTCGTAATCATTTTTCCCTTTTAATGGGACAATGAAAACACACCCTTATGAAGAAACTTCGTGTTATTCAGATTTATAGTATTGGTTAATGATGTCTTGCATCATCAATCCAGGGTGGCATATAATATCGTTACAAAGATAAAAATTGGACGATTTTGGACGATTTTGGACACTTCAGTCGGACTGTTGAAAGTCAATTGGAATGCTCATGTATGGTCTTTAGGCCATAATATTATTGAGTCATTCATTAAGGATTTCGTTTTGACGAATATCCAATGAAACTTTGTAAGTTTCTTTTTTAGAGTACTTGGCATCCTCATATAGAGTTTTCAGGCTAGAAAAGCCCGAATTTTAAGTCAGACGTCCCAAAATAGTTTTCTACTAGAATATTCTTAGGGTGAAATTTGATTAATATCATACGTCTTGAGGTGTCAATCTATAATTGTTTGACATATGCTAAAAATAAAGCATAAAATTTTGCAGCAGAATGAAATGCATATAAACAAAAAGAGTTTATAAAAAGCATACTGTAATGACTGCTTTTCATGTATCTGGATTTATTATAATATAATATATGTTTTGGTGGATTTTCCTCCTCATGTGTGGTTTTCGTCTCCGTAGCTTTCATTTTCGATCGATTCGTCGTATTTTCTCGTTTCTTCCTTAGGATTGTCGATTTCGAAGTATGTCATTCGTGACGGACTTCATAACGGTCGTATCTTACTATTAGATCAAGCCTAGGAGTCTTAGGAATCGATCCCGGGGCCCCGCGCTCCGTATCGGAACTTTTGGTGCTCATTAGCCGGTATAAGAAGGGGCACCGACCGACTAGATGACGATCCAGTCGGTCGGTAATCCTTCTTGGACCGACTAGTTGGCTTTCTAAATTTCTCAGGAGTTACTGTTTATCGTTAGTCGGTCTAAGAACGTTGGTTGACCGACTAGGTTGCAAACTAGTCGGTCGGCAATGCTTCTTTAACCGACTAACACATCATCTAATTTTAGTATCAGTTACTGTTTACTCTTAGTCGGTCTAAGAACGTTCATCGACCGACTAGATGCTAAAATAGTCGGTCAGTATTTGTTCATGGACCGACTAAATCTAAATCCTATTTTCGTTCAGAAGTTACTGTTTGCACTTAGTCGGTCTGCGTTGGTCGACCGACCGACTAGTTGCCAAACTAGTCGGTCAGTGGTTGCTCTTTGACCGACTAATCTGTGTTAAAACCCTAATTTCTGGGCAGCCGCCAGCCCAACCTATTTATACCCCTCCCAAACGTTTTCTTCTTCCTCCACTCGACCCAAAACCCTAGTTTCTCCCCCATTGAGCCCCCATCTTCCTCCAAGCCCTATTCCTTCATCCCAAGCCCTAGATTCATCATCTAAACCCTCCCTCAACTCTATCTACCTCTCATCTTCCCCAAAATCTCATCAAATCCCCAAAATCCCCCAAAAACCCTAACTCTCCAAACTTCTCCATTTGTTTCCAGATCTGATCCTAGGGTTCTCCGGAGTGTTTCTTCCGCCTCCTCTCGGTAAGAAATCGATCTCTCGATGTTTTTATATCCTATTTGTATTTTTATGAAACCCTAATGAAATTTCATGTTGTTTGATGTTTGTTTCCCCATAACAGCGATTTCCCCCGTAGATTAGCATCTACGAGACGAACCTTCGTGATCGTCATTCCCGGTGCTAGGCAAGTGAAACTTGCCACTTAGGGTTAGGGCCATGTTTTAGGCCATTTGCTTGTTGTAGGCATAAAAGAGACTAGGCGACGAAATGATACTCGCCTAGGCGCAAATTGGGGAACTAGCTTGACAACGAAGCTAGTTCCGACATATATCATGTTGCACAATTACCATGTCATGTTTACTTTCCATTAACGGTACGCAAATTAATTGTCATGTCATTGCATACTTTAAGTGCTTCTGTGGTTGCGTAGCTTCGCTACAAATGCTTGTGTTCCTGGCTCGTGTTCCAGAAGCGGGCCATGTGTTGGTTGATAGCCAATGCCCGAATTGCTTGTTTCCGGCTAGGTGCACCCCTACGCCAAATGTTTAAGAATGCGAGCTCATGTGCGGGGCAACCCCGGCTCACTTGCTGAGCTCATGTGCGGGGACCCTGGCTCCATTACGTGTGGGTATTGGGGGTAAGAGTTAAGCGGCCAATCAACTGGGAGTCTGCCCGATCAGCAGCTGCAGTGGTAAGGCGTAAACTCTGGGTTTTGGGGTAGTTGTTAAGCGGCCAATCAGCGAATGTGAAACCATTCAGCTGTAAGGCGTAAACATCTACAAACAACGTGAATAGTGAATTGATTGAGATTGATAGTAGCTTGGCTACTCTTGTCTTGTCCCGATGATTGTTCTCTTGTACAAATTGTCTTGCCATGTCTTGATTGTGCACTCATGTTATAACTGCCATGTCATGCATACTATAACTGCTAGGTTGCTAGTTGCCTTACTTTCTTGCTCAAGTCTTTTAGACTTGCTGACATGTGCCCCTTTACTCTTTTGGGTGACACATGTTAGATCCTGAGCCTGAGTACCTTGTTGAGGACGAGGTGTTTGCTGACGCCGAGCCCGAGCTTGTGTTTGACGGGGAGTACGTGGACACTGGGGACCAGTCCTAGTGTCTTCGTTGTGTTTTACTTTTGTTTAGACAGTTGTTTTGTTATCGGAGCGTAGCACCTATACTTTGTTATGTCGTTACTTTTGTTGGCCTTGTTCTGGGCCTTTAGACTCTTTCTTTTAGCCTGGTGGCTTTTCTGGATGTTGGACTTATTTCCATGTTGGACAATTTATGAGATGTGATATTTTATTTCAGTCTCTCCTTGTGTTATTATTGTTGTTCCGTTGTGGTTACAGGGACCTGCTTATGTTTTATTGACGCTTATCGGGTTTGGGGCTCCACAGCTCCACTCTCGTGCGGACCTTTTCACGTCTCGCCTCCATTTTAGGGAAGCGGGTCGTGACAGGTTTTGTTGGTGGCCCATGCAGGTCTTCTGTAACTGTGATTTTTGGAATAGTGATAATAATATTAGAATGTCCAATAAACTAAGTTCGACGTCCGATGTCATAAGCTATGAGTCTAATCTGATTCGTTTTCTGTGTCACTAGATGGCAGCAAGACGTTTCACCCATGGTGGTGGTAGTGGTGCGATCCCTCATGATGAGGAGCCTTAGCGGGAACCCACCAACGGTGAGATGATGCGGATGATGCTCCAGATGATGCAAGTGCAGCAGGGCGTGCTCCTGCAAGTCCAGAATGCTCCACTTGCTCGAGCTGCCCGGGCTCTTCCGGATGCCCCTCGCTCTGAGCCGGGAGCAAAGCAATTTCGGGAGCTGGGTCCCGCATATTTTGATGGGTCTAAGGGTCCTCTGGCTGCCGATGAGTGGATTCGGAACATCGAGGACAATCTGAAGATGGCCAAGATCACCCCGGCTGGGTGGGTTGATTTGGCGAAGAGGCAACTCAAGGATAATGCTCGGAATTGGTGGGATGCGGAAGAGAAGATGTTGGTGGAGCCGATAGCTTGGGCTACCTTCAAGGCCAGATTTGAGGGTGAGTTCTTCCCGAAAGCTGCCAGGGAAGAGATGCTGCAGCGTTTTATCGATTTGAAGCAAGGGAGCTCGTCGGTGGACCTATATCACCAAGAGTTCATGAGGCTGAGTCGGTTTGCACCAAAGATGGTGCGGGACGCTGAGGAGAGAGCGCAGAGGTTCCTGCAGGGACTTGCTTCAGAGCTCCAGAGTTTTGTGACCTCTTCTGACCGGGAGTCTTATCAGAAGGTTCTAGTAGCAGCCAAGAGGCAGGAGCTGCTCGTGAACCAGAGGAGGGGGTCTATTGTTGGTGCTGGGAAGAGGCCTATGGAGCAGGCCAGAGCTGTGGTTAGACCTGGATTCAGGCCTAATCAGTCTGCTCAGTTTAAGAGGCCAGGAGGGCCTATTCTGAAGACTTGCCATTTCTGCGGCAAGCCTGGCCATATCAAGGATCAGTGTCGGAAGTTTTTGGGCCAGTGTCTGGTTTGTGGTGATGCTTCCCATGTCGCGAAGGATTGTCGGCATGAGAATCAGCTGCGGAGGGCACCTGTTGCAGCACAGCTGTTGCAGCAGCGAGCGTCTGTTCCTGCTGGACGTGGAGCAGCTCTTGTTCCGCAGGGACAGGCTTTTCGGCAGGCTGTTCCGTCGAGGAGGCAGGCTTTTCTGATGACCGCTGTGGAGAGCGAGGCTGTGGATGAGGTTATCGCAGGTAATCCTCGATCTAGCTGTTACTTTCCTAGCTGGTTTTGATTGTTAGATTCTGTTGTTTGCTTGAACATGGTTGTTTGCTAGACTAGGGTTTGATTGTTAATTGATTGTTAGGTGTGGTTTTGGTTTGCACATTTCATGCACGGGTCCTCTTTGACTCAGGTGCATCGATGTGCATTATTTCTCGGAGCTTCGTGGAGAGGCATTCCTTGTCGACGTCCCCTCTTTCCAAGAGTTGGAATATTGTTACAGGGAATGGCGTGGTCTCGGTGCATCGTGGTTGCCATTCTTGCTCGTTGGTGGTTTGTGGACATGAGCTTTTCGCTGATTTCATTGTCCACGACATCATCAACTATGATGCAGTTCTTGGGATGGACTGGCTTGCGAGCTTCTATGCTACGATCGACTGTCGGAGGAAGAAGGTGGTGTTCGAGATTCCTGGGCATCCAGTATTTGAGTTCAGTCGTGGTAGCAGTTCGCTTGGTCCTGTCAGATTTCGGGCCAGGCCGGTGGAGGCTGTGGCTATGCAGATGGAGCTGGAGTGGCCAGCTGTGGTGCGTGATTTTGGCGACGTCTTCCCCTAGGAGATGTCTGGTTTGCCACCTGATCGAACCCTAGAATTTTCTATCGATCTCGTTCCAGGTGCGTAGCCGATTTCGAAGGCGCCGTATCGTATGGCACCTGCAGAGTTGGAAGAGTTGCGGAAGCAGTTGGATGAGCTTTTGCAGAAGGGTTATATTAATCCTAGCGTGTCTCCGTGGGGAGCACCGGTGTTGCTGGTGAAGAAGAAGGATGGTTCGCGTCGCATGTGCGTGGACTATCGGGAGTTGAATGCGGTGACCATTAAGAATAAATACACGTTGCCTCGCATCGATGATATTTTTGATCAGCTTGGAGGTTCGAGGGTGTTTTCTAAATTGGATTTGAGGAGTGGTTACCATCAGTTGAAGGTGAAGAAGGATGATGTTCCGAAGACAGCGTTCAGGACGAAGTATGGACACTATGAGTTTGTGGTTATGCCCTTCGGCGTAACTAACGCGCCCGCAGTTTTCATGAATCTGATGAACCTGATTTTCTACGACTTTTTGGATAAGTTTGTCGTTATCTTCATTGACGACATTCTGATCTATTCGAAGTCGGAGGAAGAGCATGCCTCGCACTTGAGGATGGTATTGGAGATTTTGAGGAAGCATCGGTTGTATGCTAAGTTTTCGAAGTGCGAGTTTTGGCTGGATAGAGTTGCTTTTCTTGGGCATGTGATGACTGGAGATGGTATTTCAGTGGATCCTGAGAAGATTAAGGCCATCAGGGAGTGGCCTGTTCCGTCGTCGGCGTCTGAGATTCGGAGTTTCCTTGGACTTGCTGGTTACTATCGGTGATTCATTAAGGACTTTTCTCGTATTGCTGAGCCGATGACCAGGTTGACGCGGAAGGATGTTGCTTTTGTTTGGTCGGGTGATTGTGGGAGTGCTTTTGGTGTTCTGAAGGATAGGTTGACGACTGCCCCTATTCTTGTTGTGCCTGATCGCAGTGGTGGATTTGAGATCTTTTGCGATGCTTCTGGCAAGTGTCTCGGTTGTGTGTTGCATCAGCACGGGCATGTTGTGGCGTATGCGTCTCGTCAGCTTAAGGTTCATGAGAAGAATTACCCGACGCATGATTTGGAGTTGGCTGCCGTTGTGTTTGCTCTTAAGATTTGGAAGCACTTCCTGCTGAGTGAGAAAGTGAAGATTTTCACCGATCACAAAAGTTTGAAGTACATTTTCACTCAGAAGGAGCTCAACATGCGACAGCGTCGATGGTTGGAGCTTATGGCGGATTATGATATTGATTTGCAGTTTCACCCTGGCAAGGTGAATGTGGTTCCGGATGCTTTGAGTAGGATTCCAGCGGTGATGATTTTGACTTCACAGTGGAGATTGCAGCAGGATTTTTGCGGGTCTGGTGTGGAGGTTGTTCTTCCTGGGGAGGCTTCGTCGTTGATATACATGCAGGTACAGTCGACGATCGTGGATCGGATTAAGGCTGGCCAGGCCGAGGATCCGAAGCTGGTGAAGATTCGGGAGCAGGTGGAAGCCGGTCTGCGGACTGACTTTTTGATTCATGAGGATGGCTCGCTAAGGTTTGGAGCCAGGTTGTGTGTGCCAGCTGGGGATATTAGAGAGGAGTTGATGGTGGAGGCACACAGTTCGCCGTATTCTGTGCATCCTGGTGGCACCAAGATGTATCAGGATCTTCGTCTGAATTATTGGTGGCATGGTATGAAGCGGAGTGTGGCTCGGAGTGTAGCCAAGTGCTTGGTTTGCCAGCAAGTGAAGGCGGAGCATCAGCGTACGGCCGGGTTGCTACAACCGCTTCCGATTCCGGAGTGGAAATGGCAACACGTCACTATGGACTTCGTGACTGGACTACCTCGGAGTCCGAAGCAGAATGCCGCGATTTGGGTGATCGTAGATCGATTGACCAAATTTGCGCACTTTATTCTGTTCCGAGTGGGACAGTCCACTGAGGCGCTAGCGAGGAGATATATGGAGGTAAATTCTTTTACTCTCCGTTTTATGTCCTTTTCCTAGTTTGGATAGTGATGTAACGTGAATCGTGCAGGAGGTTGTGCGACTTCATGGAGTCCCCGTGGGTATCGTGTCAGACAGAGACACGAGGTTCACATCTCAGTTCTGGCAGAGTTTGCAGAAGAGCTTGGGTACGCGTCTGAGTTTCAGCACGGCGTACCATCCGCAGACGGATGGCCAGTCCGAGAGGACGATTCAGATTTTGGAAGACATGCTGATGGCGTGCATGTTGGATTTCAAGGGTTCGTGGGAGGACCATCTACATCTGGTAGAGTTCTCTTACAACAATAGCTTCCAGGTGAGTATTGGCATGGCGCCATTCACCGGGAGGAAATGTCGATCGCCATTGAGTTGGGATGACGTTGGTGATCGGGAGTTGTTGGGACCTGAGATGATCGTGGAGGCCGTGGATATCGTCAGGAATATTCGGGAGAGGTTGAGGATTGCTCAAGACCGTTTTAAGCATTGGGCGGATGCTAAACGTCGTCCTTTGGAATTTCAGCCGGGCGACCATGTGTTCTTGAAGATTTCCCCGAATCGTGGTGTGATTCGTTTTGGGAAGCGAGGGAAGTTGAGCCCGCGATACATTGGACCGTTTGACATTTTGGAGAGGGTTGGCGAGGTAGCATATCGCTTGGCCTTGCCGCCATCTTTGGAAGGAGTTCACAATGTTTTCCATGTGTCGCAGCTTCGTCGATACATTAGCGATCCATCTCATGCTGTGGATTTTTCAGAGATTACCGTTCGCCCCGATATGACGTATGACCAGCATCCAGTGCAGATTCTGGACAGGCGTCAGAAATCGCTTCGGAACAAGATTGTCAATCTTGTGAGGGTGATGTGGCGACACGGCTCACCTGGAGAGTCTACTTGGGAGAATGAGGATGAGATGCGAGAGCGTTTCCCACTTTTGTTTCCGGACTCGTAAGTATTTGGAAATTCTGAGGACGGAATTTTTTCTTAAGTTGGGGAGGATGTAACGACTGCTTTTCATGTATCTGGATTTATTATAATATAATATATGTTTTGGTGGATTTTCCTCCTCATGTGTGGTTTTCGTCTCCGTAGTTTTCATTTTCGATCGATTCGTCGTATTTTCTCGTTTCTTCCTTAGGATTGTCGATTTCGAAGTATGTCATTCGTGACGGACTTCATAACGGTCGTATCTTACTATTAGATCAAGCCTAGGAGTCTTAGGAATTGATCCCGGGGCCCCGCGCTCCGTATCGGAACTTTTGGTGCTTATTAGCCGGTATAAGAAGGGGCACCGACCGACTAGATGACGATCCAGTCGGTCGGCAGTCCTTCTTGGACCGACTAGTTGGCTTTCTAAATTTCTCAGGAGTTACTGTTTATCGTTAGTCGGTCTAAGAACGTTGGTTGACCGACTAGGTTGCAAACTAGTCGGTCGGCAATGCTTCTTTAACCGACTAACACATCATCTAATTTTAGTATCAGTTACTGTTTACTCTTAGTCGGTCTAAGAACGTTCATCGACTGACTAGATGCTAAACTAGTCGGTCAGTATTTGTTCATGGACCGACTAAATCTAAATCCTATTTTCGTTCAGAAGTTACTGTTTGCACTTAGTCGGTCTGCGTTGGTCGACCGACCGACTAGTTGCCAAACTAGTCGGTCAGTGGTTGCTCTTTGACCGACTAATCTGTGTTAAAATCCTAATTTCTGGGCAGCCGCCAGCCCAACCTATTTATACCCCTCCCAAACGTTTTCTTCTTCCTCCACTCGACCCAAAACCCTAGTTTCTCCCCCATTGAGCCCCCATCTTCCTCCAAGCCCTATTCCTTCATCCTAAGCCCTAGATTCATCATCTAAACCCTCCCTCAACTCTATCTACCTCTCATCTTCCCCAAAATCTCATCAAATCCCCAAAATCCCCCAAAAACCCTAACCCTCCAAACTTCTCCATTTGTTTCCAGATCTGATCCTAGGGTTCTCCAGAGTGTTTCTTCCGCCTCCTCTCGGTAAGAAATCGATCTCTCGATGTTTTTATATCCTATTTGTATTTTTATGAAACCCTAATGAAATCTCATGTTGTTTGATGTTTGTTTCCCCATAACAGCGATTTCCCCCGTAGATTAGCATCCGCGAGACGAACCTTCGTGATCGTCATTCCCGGTGCTAGGCAAGTGAAACTTGCCACTTAGGGTTAGGGCCATGTTTTAGGCCATTTGTTTGTTGTAGGCGTAAAAGAGACTAGACGACGAAATGATACTCGCCTAGGCGCAAATTGGGGAACTAGCTTGACAACGAAGCTAGTTCCGACATATATCATGTTGCACAATTACCATGTCATGTTTACTTTCCATTAACGGTACGCGAATTAATTGTCATGTCATTGCATACTTTAAGTGCTTCTGTGGTTGCGTAGCTTCGCTACAAATGCTTGTGTTCCTGGCTCGTGTTCCAGAAGCGGGCCATGTGTTGGTTGATAGCCAATGCCCGAATTGCTTGTTTCCGGCTAGGTGCACCCCTACGCCAAATGTTTAAGAATGCGAGCTCATGTGCGGGGCAACCCCGGCTCACTTGCTGAGCTCATGTGCGGGGACCCTGGCTCCATTACGTATGGGTATTAGGGGTAAGAGTTAGGCGGCCAATCAACTGGGAGTCTGCCCGATCAGCAACTGCAGTGGTAAGGCGTAAACTCTGGGTTTTGGGGTAGTTGTTAAGCGGCCAATCAGCAAATGTGAAACCATTCAGCTGTAAGGCGTAAACATCTACAAACAACGTGAATAGTGAATTGATTGAGATTGATAGTAGCTTGGCTACTCTTGTCTTGTCCCGATGATTGTTCTCTTGTACAAATTGTCTTGCCATGTCTTGATTGTGCACTCATGTTATAACTGCCATGTCATGCATACTATAACTGCTAGGTTGCTAGTTGCCTTACTTTCAGTTTCCTTGCTCAAGTCTTTTAGACTTGCTGACATGTGCCCCTTTACTCTTTTGGGTAACACATGTTAGATCCTGAGCCTGAGTACCTTGTTGAGGACGAGGTGTTTGCTGACGCCGAGCCCGAGCTTGTGTTTGACGGGGAGTACGTGGACACTGGGGACCAGTCCTAGTGTCTTCGTTGTGTTTTACTTTTGTTTAGACAGTTGTTTTGTTATCGGTGCGTAGCACCTATACTTTGTTATGTCGTTACTTTTGTTGGCCTTGTTCTGGGCCTTTAGACTCTTTCTTTTAGCCTGGTGGCTTTTCTGGATGTTGGACTTATTTCCATGTTGGACAATTTATGAGATGTGAGATTTTATTTCAGTCTCTCCTTGTGTTATTATTGTTGTTCCGTTGTGGTTACAGGGACCTGCTTATGTTTTATTGACGCTTATCGGGTTTGGGCTCCACAGCTCCACTCTCGTGCGGACCTTTTCACGTCTCGCCTCCATTTTAGGGAAGCGGGTCGTGACACATACACATATTAATAAGTTTAGAAACATACTCATATTAAGTATGTTATGGCAACTAATTATAGTGTTTCAAAATCAATGTGTTCTCGGGGAATAGCTTAGTATACAATAGCTACATCAAATTTCGTCATTAGAATAGCTATGTATATATTATCTATGACATAAATTAATGACATTTCATATTGCAAATAGCAGTATGGGTCTTACCAAAACTTCTGTGTTTAGTCTAGTTTGCCAGTGCTTGTTTCATGTCGAGGTATATCTATCTTCCCTTTCTTTATATTTATCAGGACGTTGTTGGTCCTAGACTTCCATTGTTTGCAGTCTTCCATATTGTTATTTATAAGGAAGAATGAATATTAGTATCTCTAAGGAGACATATTCAAGGGAATGCGCTTGGTTCTATACTTCCACCTTTTGAGTTTATGTGGGACTTTTGACAATCCGTTTGAATGCTCCTATATGGTCTTCAGGCCATTATTTTCTTGAGTCATTCAATTTTTATGTGGATAGATAAATACGCTTAATGGGAATAAATATGTGGGTACGAATGTCATAAATTTTTTCTCACTTATTTATTAAGCCACGACTTCAGGAATCTTTCCTTGTAAAATGAGATTACTCTAAAATAGTTAAGCGGTGTACTGGCATACTCTTGGTGTCCATATCGGTCTATATAGACCATAGATCTGTTAGATCTATTTACCGCGTAGTGCGCATCTTTAAGAAGATGTCATAAATAGTTTTCGCATAATCTCTCGTATTTTGTTTGGTCAGAAGGGTATTCATATTTGATTTTGAAATTCAGCTTCAATTATCATGTACGCACCGGGTCAATCGGGTCATATTCAGAAAAATTTTAAAAACTGAACGCGCCCGAAAACATATTTTATCGACATTCCCAAGCAACGTTTATCCCCAAAAACATTTATTTCTTGTCAATACGCTCCCAGTATGTTTCATAAATTTTTCTAGATTTTTCCAGAATTTTTTCCGATTTTTCTAGATATTTCTTGAATTTTTGGGAATATGTGGGTAATTTTTAGAATTTATTATATATATAAATATATTAAAAATATAAATATAAATAAATAAATATATTTATTTTTAAAGAAAATTTTTAATATAAAATAATTTACGCCCGCAGGCTTCAGGCCTATTAGGCCTTTCCATTCCACGAGCTGTCTGTGGGCTTCAGGCACATGTCTTAAAAAGAAAATAAGTTGTCCTTTTCTTTTTTCTATTTTTTTTAAAAAAATCTCGGTATGTGGGCCTCAGGCCCATGTCATGTCTGTGGGCTGAAGCCCACGCGAAGACGAAAATTGCTTTTTTAAATTGGGCTTTCAGCCCGTTCTGGGAGAGAGCCTGCCCCTGTCCCCTCCCCATTAAACTAAACCTAATGGGTTAGGGTTTGGCCGCAGGTCGCGAGGGTCTCCTTGTTGGGGGGGGGGGGATAGCAGGGCCGCCCTAGCCTCATATATATATTATTCAATGTGTGTGGATACCCAATATGCCAATTGATCTCTATTCATAACAAAAAGCCATTTATTGTTCATATTTATTTTGATGTGAGGGTAAAAGCCCATCATATCAAAATCCCCGTTTGGAAGAAATATGCCTTGAGATCAACCAACTAAATTGTAAATTAATTGACCATAAATTTCACATTGCATAAATTTCACATTGCATAAATTGTAAATTAATTGACCATAAATTTCACATTGCATAAATAAATTGTAAATGATCTCATTTGTACCACAAATCCAAACTGCAAACTTTTACTAGCAAAAGACTCATTATGTTTCATGCTCAAGACAATAATTAAGATCTCTAATTTGATTTGAAGGGACACACTGAAAGTATAACTGTAGCATGCAATTATCTTACCCTTTAATGTTTAAATAATAATGCACAAAGATGTAATTGTTATTTTTTGTCTGTAAGAATAGCTATAAGTTGGTTTTCTGCAAAATAGCAGACATCATAAGCTTCAAGTGCGAATGAAACTAAACTTTTTGAGTGACAGACATAATAGTTTGTGATGGCAAAAGCTATAACAAATGATGCTATGAATACACAAATAATTAGTTCTCTAGATCGTAAAAATTATGTTTTAGATATAGGAAAATTAGTATATGGCTTTAAAAAAATGCTTTTGATCTAAATAAAATTAGATCAAGGACAACAATCACCATAATCATGAGAAATTTTTTTTGATCAAATCTAAAAATACCTCTAGATTCGTGTGTGTCTTACGAAGCATTTGCATCGTTGTCTTATGAAAACTTTTTCGTCATGATCCGGTAGAGCTTCCACGCGCTTTCGACATCGTCTCCCTTTTGAGCCGTCGCGGAAAAAAATCTTCAGAGCATCATCATGCTGATAACGTGTTGAGAGAATCGTAGTCTATGGTGGTGGCCATAGCTCTTATATTAAATCGATTTAAACATTACAAGATGGTGGGTACCAAAAGCCTTTCATACCAAAGGTCTCATTCATAACAAATTGAAAGTAAAAAACGACGAACATACATTTTTTGTGATGCTAGTACATAAATAAAAAAACATATACATGACATCCTTTTAAAATAATCATATCCAATTCATTTGAGACTATTCGATGGCCTTCTTTTATAGAAAGTCGATGCATGAGCTATAAATTGACATGTAGACACTTCTCTTTAAAGATGGCAAAATTCCTTAGTTTTTTAAATGATACAAGTGTATGAATACGAGTAAATAACTGTACTTACAAGAAGCTCCATTAAAATAGAAAGCTCTTCAGCCCATTAATCCCAATTTTAGTTCACATTACAAAAGTAAAACTCCATTATTTTCACAGAGTAAAAAAATTACTCAATCTACATCAGAAGATAAAGGGTTAAATTAGAGATAACGCGAGGCAAAAATTTCACAAATTGCGACATTAACCTCTAATCCATCAGTTTCCCTCTTTGGGTTTACTTTTTTTTTAATTGTTTTTCCTGCAGATTGATATATTTCGGTTTGATATATTTATTATTTATTATTTTTAGAACCAAACATCATTCCACAAATTTCCTCCCATATCCCACTGCTCGAGATCCAATAACCCAGGGTGGGAATAACCGCCGGGGCTTTGCACCACGCTCCCAAACTCAGCCTCTTGGATGGGGTCACCGTTGTTAATCTCACCTCCAATCATTGCATACAAATCAGCGGAAGGGGACCCCGTTGACGGCGGTGACGAGAACTGCGTCACGACGGAATCCGAGCTGGAGGTCTCCGGGCTGTGCCCGGGCCGGGCCTGCCCGAAGGCCGGGGCGGGCAGGGAGCTGACGTCAGCGGGCGGGGGCGGGCGGCTGCCCGAGGCCGCCCGGATCCTCTCCACGAGACGGGGCATCCAGAGGAAACGGACGACGTCGTTGAACTTGCTGCTGTTGACGTCACACTGGAGATGCTTGGCGTGTTTTTGCACCCTGGTCCTCCAATAATTCTTTATTTCGTTGTCGGTCCTTCCCGGCAAGTGTTGCGCGATCTTCGACCACCTGCAGGGGTTAAAATGTAAAAAAAAAAAGAATTCCGATATGCAAACGAGAAAGTCATTCCAAATCGTACCGATTTCCGAAGCGAGAGTGAAGGTCGAGGATGAGGAGTTGCTCTTCGGGGGTGATGTTGCCTCGCCGGACATCTGGCCGGAGGTAGTTCAGCCACCTGAGCCGGCAACTTTTTCCCGTCCTCTTAAGACCCGAACAACGAGCAAGGGAGTTCCATCGGCCATCCCCGTGATCCTCTATGTATTTGATGAGCACGTGGTCTTCTTCCATCGTCCACGGCCCCCTCCTCAGCTCCATCTCCCCCTCGCTCGGCGTCGGCGTCGGTGTCGAAGACCCGCAGGCAATTCGATGATGCTCAGTCTCCATCTTGTAGACTCCCCTCAAGCCAGACTCCTCTTGCTTGGACAAAGAGAGAGAGAAAGAGTGATGTGGATAAGGATGGCAAATTTAGCACTCCTCCATGAAGAGATTTTGAGGGTGGGTGCCTTTATAGATGGCAAGTGCAACAAGCAAGCGGAACGATTAGCCGCAATGTGGATTAAATTAAGGGCCTAATTTAAATTAGTCTCTTAGCTGGGGGACCATTTTTAAAACAAAAAAAGAAAAGAACAAAGCTCGGGAGCCGCAATGTGAGAGAGAGAAAGAGATGGATGTATCTCAGTTTTCTTCTTCGAAGGTTTTCAACTATTATTGCTTGGATGCTGCTTTAAGTCCAACAAGCGTACTGTTACTTTGGTGGAAGGACTATTTTGATGTGCATTGCTCGGCCTGACTTGCATTCACATTTGACTAATCACTTCACACCATTTTTAGGTGCATCGAGGTCTTTTGATGTGCAATTAAGTTAAAACAATTTGTTATATTATACAGAGGTTAATTTGTGAGTAGATGTTTGCTGACATCTTAGATTTGAGGGAACCTCCTTCGATTAAAAGATAGTATATATCGGAACTTCTCGACAAATCATACATCGCATAATGAGTTTTCCGTCCAATAAGAATGCTTTCTGCTATTATGCTTGTTAAGGCCAAAAATGACCGAATCAGTTGTCTTGTTGACGTGGACCCTTCGTGCTGAGTCGGAACCTCGTCAACGAGTTGAGTGGGACCCTAGGTTGGAAGAATCAGAGTCGGTTGATGGATGATGGATGGCTTGCGATGCTCGATCGACCTTCGAGCAGCATGTATGTCGGTGGATCGAGGCTGGAAGGCTCTGGAACAACCCTCACAGAAGATCAAGACTTGGCGATCCGCACCACAAGTAAGAGTCAGGGGGGTCAGATCTGGGTTCCGACCCAAATCACATCAGATGCTTAAGTTAAAATGTGAACTTAAGGAAGAGAGTGAGCTTGGAGCAGCTGAGATCGACCCACGGAGGTTCGTCTCAGATCTGACGTCACAAGCTCTTTAGTGGAAGAAATATATGCTGAAAGAGTAGAGTCTATGTATTAGATCTCGTACCTTGGGAATTGGAACCGCTTTACCATTCTCTTTTCAGGTATTTAGAGGCAGTTCTCGGACGATTACGAGTAACTGTCCCTCATTAATTCGGACGCGGTCTTCTCCGGGATTCGAGATAACACCTATCCATTTATTCGGACCTATTATCTTCCCCCTAATTATCAGCGGAAGCTTAACGGTCGAGTGAGCTATTCGCTTGACTTGGTATTACTCCGCCTCAAAGGCAGGTTTCAGTCGTTGGCACTAAATGGGTCGGGTATTCTGATACTCATTTGTGATCCGTACCTATTACGACACTTTCGGCTGCCTAGCTTGTGTATCGTTGAAGGTCGTCCCTCAGGTGAAGGTCGTCTCTCAGGTGAAGTTCGCACTCAGGGGAAGTTCGGCCTCAGATGAAGATCATCCTCAGGTGAAGGTCGCCCTCAGTTGAAGGTCGCCCTCAGGGGAAGGTCGCCCTCAGTTGAAGGTCGCCCTCAGGGGAAGGTCGTCCCTCAGGGGAAGGTCGTCCCTCAGGCGGCCTACCTTAACTATCTCCTGAAGAAGGTCATCCTCGGCGGCCTACCTTAACTATCTCCTGAAGAAGGTCGTTCTCGGCGGCCTACCTTAAATGTCTCCTGAAGAAGGTCGTCCCCAGCGGCTTACCTTAAATGTCTCTTGACGAAGGTCGTCCCTCAAGCGGCCTACCTTAACTATCTTCTGAAGAAGGTCATCCTCAGCGGCCTACCTTAAATGTCCCCTGAAGAAGGTCGTCCTCGACGGCCTACATTAAATGTCTCCAGACAAAAGTCGTCCCTCAGGCGGCCTACCTTAACTATCTCCTGAAGAAGGTCGTCCTCGGCGGCCTATCTTAAATGTCTCCTGAAGAAGGTCGTCCTCGCGGCCTACCTTAAATGTCTCCTGACGAAGGTCGTCCCTCAGGCGGCCTACCTTAACTATCTCCTGAAGAAGGTCGTCCTCAGCGGCCCATCTTAAATGTCTCCTGACGAAGGTCGTCCCTCAGGCGGCCTACCTTAACTATCTTCTGACGAAAGTTGTCCCTAAGGCGGCCTACCTTAAATGTCTCCTGAAGAAGGTCGTCCTCGATGGCCTACCTTAAATGTCTCCTGACGAAAGTTGTCCCTAAGGCGGCCTACCTTAAATGTCTCCTGAAGAAGGTCGTCCTCGATGGCCTACCTTAAATGTCTCCTGACGAAAGTTGTCCCTAAGGCGGCCTACCTTAACTATCTCCTGAAGAAGGTCGTCCTCGATGGCCTACCTTAAATGTCTCCTGATGAAGGTTTTCCATTATGCGGCATACCTTAACTATCTCCTAAAGAAGGTCGTCCTCAGCGGCCTACCTTAAATGTCTCCTGAAGAAGGTCGTCCGCGGTGGCCTACCTTAAATGTTTCCTGAAGAAGGTCGTCCTCTGTGGCCTAACTTAAATGTCTCCTGAAGAAGGTCGTCCCAGAAGGTCATCCCTTAGGCGGCCTACCTTAACTATCACCTGAAGAAGGTCGTCCTCAGCGGCCTACCGTAAATGTCTCCTGAAGAAGGTTGTCCTCGGTGGCCTACCTTAAATGTCTCCTGATGAAGGTCGTCCCTCAGGCGGCCTACCTTAACTATCTCCTGAAGAAGACCGTCCTCGGCAGCCTACTTTAAATGTCTCCTGAGGAAGGTCTCCCTCGGCGGCCTGGCTTAAATATCTCTGACAGTGCCTAGCCCATAAATATCTCTGACATCCATTAATGCTCGAGGTTAAACGACGAACTGACAGGCACCCATCACGTCCCCCATTAATGCTCCAGCTAAGCTCTAGCTGGCTCCAGCTAAGCAGAAGTGACGACTGATTGGACGTCGACCAACCAACATTCTCCACTATAAATACACCCCTCCATCCCTGGAGAGAGGAGGCTGGTAGGTCTACGGGTAAATTTCCTTCCACCCAAACTCTAGTCGGTCGAACATTGGCTCGATCTCCTTGTAGATCGGCCTCGTCCCTTAGAGCCATTTCCGAAGTCCCCACGCTGATTTGAGCATCGGAGGGGATTAGGTCGGACCCCAGTCCGACCTTCTCTAACGAGCTGTTCGTGGCACAGGGAGCTAAAGACATGTCTCCTGAAGCTCTTCTGAAGGTCACTGGAAGATCGATAGCTCGGCATGCCCACTACCTGCTCAAGGCTCGAAGGTCGTCCGGCTCCTATAGCTCGTCCCTCAAGGTCGTCACCTTAAGGCCAGAAGGTCGCCCGGCTCCCGTAGCTCGTCCATCAAAGTCGTCACCTTAAGGCCTGAAGGTCGCCCGGCTCCCAGAGCTCGTCCGTCAAGGTCGTCGCCTCAAGGCCCGAAGGTCGTCCGGCTCCAGTAGCTCGTCCCTCAAGGTCGTCGCCTCAAGGCCCGAAGGTCGCCCGGCTCCCATAGCTCGTCCTTCAAGGTCGTTGCCTCAAGGCCCGAAGGTCGTCCGGCCCGATGAGAGTTCCTAGCCCGGCCAAAGCGACGACCTAGGCATCTTCATCAAAAAAATCCCTCTCCGCGACGGGTAAACCCCCTCTAATCATTGTACCCTTGATTTCCAAATATACAAATTCATTGTTAGGCGGAATTGATTCGCAACAGTACACGTGCATTAATAATGGCCCCATCATTCGTGCTGCAGAAACTGCGTTGATTGAGACCACATGATGTGTAGTCTCCTTAAATGCGCACAGTTTTCAAAATGTTTAATTTGATTTATTCCGCTAAAAACCCTTTCGTCTCTGAATCGATCCCCACCGCTTCTTGAGCTGGCTTCGAACACATATCGCTCATCGATCATTAGTCGGTTGAACTCCTCCAAATAAAAAAGAGGATGAGAAGAGGAAACATTTTCTTGTTTCGCTCGCTTCTTCGTTTGGAGAGCTTGAATCCTTCATTGTCTTCTTCGGAGCTTGTTTGTTCTTTCTAAGGTACTTTTCTATATTGACCTTGTTATGGCCTGTTGTGTCATTATATTCCACATTTTATCTAAATGATTACACGTCAAAATGATTGATCATTTACATATTTCATATGCTTTTACGCTATAATTTGGAATAATATGACTTTCGGAGCGTTATGTCCATTTCAGGGATTTGGGACGATATTGGAGCAATTTGGAGTCAATAAGACGGTTGGCGACGTGAGAGCACCAATGAGACTCAAGATGACATGTTCGAAGTGCCAAAGGAGAATACTGGAGCAAGGAAGGGGCAAGAGAGAAGGTCGCTCGATCGAACTATGATGCGACAAAGGAATCGAGCGACCCGAAGTGCTTGAAACAGGACAGCCGTGCACTATTTCTAAATCTCCTATCACCTGGGATTTTTCACTATTTTTCTGATATTTTTCCTAGATAGTAGACTTCAATACGGTTCCAATGTTACCAAGAACGCACCAATCGGAGGTAGGATGAGCCCTGAGAAATTTTTTCAAGATGATGCTACAGTGCTGAAATTTTGCTGAAATCTGTTTGACACTCACTCGACCGAGCAGAACACTCTACTCGACCGAGCAGGGTGAAAAATCATGTTGAAATGCGTTTTTGACCACCTATATGGCTGAACAGTCGACTAAGCAGTTGACTGCTCGACCGAGCAGGGTGCTGAAATATGGTCTCGACCGAGCAGGGTGCTGAAATGTGGTTTTTGACGTCCTATTTGGCTGAACATCAGGTTGCTCGACCGAGCAGCATCAAGTTATCACGTTAATTAATGTGTCATTGATAACTTTCTAGTGATGATAGGCAAGTTGGTCCTAAGGACTTGAGGTCATTGTACGAACATGTGCGTGAACCGTGTCACTTAGATCTATGATCTAGCTTCGAGGCAAGCCATGCTGAAAGGTCTTAGGTTGGGTGATACTTGAAGCGGTAGTGATCAAGAGATGATTCGTCTCTTCCGTTAATGGAAAGTTAGTGTCACGGGCTCAGTACGGTTCTTGGTAAAAACCTTAGCCAAGGTATGTTGTAGGAAGTACAACATGTATATACCAAATACCTAATGATACTGGCCAGTGATAGCTAGTAGGGTTGACAGTTTATCATACTCTAGGCTATGCAGTGACATAGTTAAGACAAAGAGACTAAAACTGCGTTATTCATCACGGACACAGTCAAAGTGATCCCGACGACACTTTTGTCGATGGGTCAATCACGTATTTATGATGCTAAAACAGGGACGACACCTACTGCTCATGGTTACTGCCGTCTAGGGATTTCGAGTCCCAACCTGTAGTGGGGTCAGGCTGTAGGATCTCACACCGAGTAGCATTTACATCTTAGTAATAGGAAGAATGTTAAGAGGGATGCATTTGATGCATTGGAATAATTTAACTCACAAGTAAGTTGTGAGATTAAAGCTAAAGAGTTTAGAATTTGGGACTTTACACATTATGTGTAATTAATTCTTGGTATTAAGTTGACAAAGATGCATGGGGTCAAAGGTGACCTCCAAAGAAATCCACAGGAAGAAACCGCATTCAAATCGGAGCTCAAACGAGTCCGGAAACGCAAAAACAACATCGAAAGGGGCTAAGAGGGCTTGCGGGTCTGACCCGCGCCTGGCAGGTCTGACCCACCAGGTTGCCCAGGCGCATGCCATGTGGCGTGCGTAGATCGTGCCATGTGGCACGATCTGATCCGCCTCCTTGGGAAGCGTGAATTCACAGTTTTGTGTGAAATGTGATTTCAGAGTTTATTTTCGACTTTGAAGTGTCAAATGATATCGAAATTGGACGTTGTTGTTTTCTATGCGATCGTTGTCTCGAGATCTTCGATTTTATAGCTTGTTTCAAAGTTGAAACTCAGAAATGGATTTATGGTTAATTTTAGAAGTTTGGACTTTGATCGGGCCGGAACTAACTCCGAAACGATGTCGTTTACCGCAAGCGCACGGTATAGTGGCAAGCGGGTATCGAACACGGGGAAGCGGTGCTATACTACCTATCTACTCCTAGGTTAAGTTAGAATTGCGGGTTTATTGGTGGATGTGGAGTATGGAGGGTTGTAATGGTGATAGATGCGAAGGTTGTGTCACTCAACGTCGCAAATAGGGGATTCCACACAAAGAAAGAAAGAAATATAATATAAAAGATTAGGGCTTTAGGACTCGCCGCTAGGACCGTCGGACGTCGATGCTCGGTTGAGATTTCTACATTGCATTGGTTTAATTGGGGATTGTATCATCTAGGAAGTGAATTCATGTGTCTAGGAATCATGAATCTAACATACCGTACTCACCCCGCTCGCGCGATAGATGCATACGGTATGTGCATTAGGGATCTACAATAATCTCACCACTCTCATGGTTCGAATGCATCCCCTTTTATTCGCAACGCCCCATAAAAATCCTATCTTTGCATCTAGATCCTAAAATCCTAGGGCTAATCCCTTAGCCCTAAATGGGATTACTCAAGCATAGCAAGCATTATGAAAACAGTAAAGATTATTGCTAGCATCATAGAAAAACAATAAGAAGAACTAAAATGTAATTCAGAAGAATAGAGGTACTTTGCTTGATACATGGGAGGGGCATATGGTATGGCCTAAATCCCGAAAGATCGTCTCCAAAGAAACTCTAAAAACTCTCTTAAAAAAACTTCCCTCGATGCCTCCGTAAAATGACGGGTACAAAACAATATATATCTCCCTCTAAACCCTAGAAAATAACCCAAAAAACCCCTCTCAAATTTGGCCCAAATCTATTTTTGGCCGCAACTTATTGGTGGACCCCATCAGCACTCGGACCGAGTAGAAACAGCACTCGGTCGAGTGCAAATTTCAGCACTGCAGTACCATCTTGCAGAAATTTTCCAGAGCTCATCCGACCTCCGATTGACGCGTTCTTGGTGGTGTTGGAACCATATTGAAGTTTACTATCTGGGAAAAATATCAGAACAATACTGAAAAATCCCAGGTGATAGCAGATTTGAAAAGAGTGTACGGCTGTCTGAAAATCTGGGCTTTCGCCTTACTCGACCGAGTAGCCTTCGTGCTCGGTCGTGTCGCCCCCCTGCTCGGTCGAGTCACCCCCTACTCGGTCGAGTCTGTCAGTGAATTGGGCTCCTTCAAAAGTGTCGCAAGGCCTACTCGGCCCGAGTAGGCCTTGCTCAGTCGAGTCGCCTGCTGGCTCGATTGAGTAAGTCCTGCTCGGTCGAGCAGGATGTTGAACTGGATGGAGCTTCGAAAAATAGAAATGACATGTAATGATGAAGTTGTTTGCTTGGAACAATTTACTATCTGCCTGCTAGCAAAATGGACTAAACTGGACAGAGGGTGGGACACAACCCTCGAAAAATGGGGTGAAACCATCGAATACAGATGGGGTGAAACCTAGTCGATGACTAGACAGACACGTTGAGTGGGGTTGGTTCATGTAGTAGAGTTTGTAAGTGTGTCTTGAGCACTATACGGCTACCTCCATAACCACGCCAATGGAGGCAAGCATTTTGGCCATTTCCAAGGTTAGGGATGACAAGAAGCGTTACGGTAAACCCCCAATGATAGGGTGTATCAAGAACGCTTTACTTACTCAAACATAGACTTATCACGAGCACAAATAACTGAAAAGCATTCAACTTGCAAACTATCTTTACCTTGTTTGAAATGCAAATCATGTGATAATCGTTGTTTAATTTTATGTATTAACTTTCAGCATGCTTACATCTTTTGTTAAATTTCTTTTGAAACATGCTTTTATCATATTAACATACAATGTCATTACACTACTAAATTCCTTTTAATTATTACATGAAGTTGATGATGGGAATCTACATGAGTAATCCTCATTGACGGGTATTGTATTCGTGTTTTAATGCAATGTTCGTCAGGTTCTGAGGGCATTTTTGCATATCTTAGTTGCAGCGTAGCGTGACCCACTAGCAGGATTCTTCCAGGAAGATATTCTTATGCTGCTTTTCCTTGTAGTTCCATTGTATTAAATTTATGTAATATGTGTTGTAAGATCTATAAGGCCTCTCTTCCTTTCATTATTGTTGTATTCCATTTCTGCGACGATTGAGATTGTAAATATAAATTATCTGCGTTGTTTTGAGTATGCATTCAAGAACCTGCAAGAATTCACACAGACGCTTATTGTGTTAAGTTAAGGAGGAAAAAAAGCAAAAGTACATCCTCCTTACTTGCACATGCGGACCTCTCGCGTCCTCGCTCCCAAGCATAATGGGAAGCGGGATGTGACAATAATGCAGGAAGAGTTTGAAATGAGCCACATGGGCGAACTTACATACTTTCTCGACCTACAAATAAAGCAGTCAAAAGAGGAAACCTTCATTCACCAAACTAAGTATGAAAAAGATCTAATCAAAAGGTTTGGGATGGAGAATGCATCAGGAAAGAACATACCTATGGCCACATCTGTAAGGACCCTGGCTATGGAGAAAACACTAGAAGGGGGTTGAATAGTGTTTAAGCAATTTAAAAAGATAGTTACACCAATTTAAATGCTACCCAACAAAATAGTGCGGAATAGAAATTAAACCCAAAATGAAACACAAGCAAACACAGTGATGTTTCAAGGGTTCGGATTACACAAGTCACTTCCCGACTTGTTCCCGGTAAGCCTACGTCCCTTCCACCCGGATACCTCCGGATACTCAAGTTAAACCCTAACTTGAGGTTTCCTTAAAAACCAACTTGTAGCAACCCTACAAGTGAAATCGAAATACAATCGATTGACCTTGACTCCCACAACTAGGGAGCAATCAAACCACTCTCACAACCCGAGAGTGAATTCAAATAACGAAAGTTATGAAATATGAAAGCAACACTTACAATCACCTATGCCTTGAAGTAGAACTTGAAGGAAAAGTGTGTTGTGTGTTGAAAGACTCTCTTGGAAGAGAGGAAAGCCCTTTCTCTTGACTGCACCAAATGCCTAGAAGATATCTCTTTGGTTCTAGGTTGGAGAGCAAGAGATTGAAGATATGAATTCTTAGGGCTTTAGGATTTGAGAGCTTTGATCTTGAGAATGAAAGCTTGAATGATCTTGCAATAGAATGAGTAACCTCTCAATGGAACAGTAGATGCTCCTTATATAGGTTTCTCAAATCCTTAAAACAGAATTTGCAAAAACCCTTTTGGAATCCGTAAGAAAACTCTCAACGGATAGAATCTGCGCTCGCGACAGTCGACTGTTGAGGAAACCACAGTCGACTGCTGCACAGTCAGATAGGGTATGTGAGAATTCATAAAAGTAACTTACCACATGGACAGTCGACTGATGAAGCATAGACAGTTGACTGTTGAACCAACAGCCGACTGTAAATCATACTACAGGCGACTGGCCGTAAGTTGGGTAAGTTGAAGAATTCTGGAAAACATCTGGGATAACAGGACAGACGATTGATGAGGAGAAGACAGTCGACTGTTAATCAGAACAGGCGACTATAATTCCTTATACAGACGACTGTCAAAACCCTGAGATTTTCCAGAGAGTTGAGTCAACAATTAGGCTCACAGACAGACGACTGATGCAGCATTGACAGTCGACTGTAAATTCAAC
This sequence comes from Scilla litardierei, assembly GCA_030789695.1. NCBI lineage: Eukaryota > Viridiplantae > Streptophyta > Magnoliopsida > Asparagales > Asparagaceae > Scilla > Scilla litardierei. The sequence continues at coordinate 126,915,091 of CM061137.1, forward strand.
ATTAGTCGACTGCCAAAATAAACAGAGAGACTAGGATTTGGGCAAAAGACAGACATGCGACTAATTAACAAAACACAGTCCACTGTCACTTGAACAGGTGCATGTGAATCATTCATAAGTCCACTAAAGAAATAAAACAGAGAAGCCCAAAACTAGACTGTAAAAGTTTGTGCATAACAGGTGACTATAGAACAAAACACAGTCGACTGTTTTTGAGACAGGCGACTGTAAAATGTTTAGCAGTCGACTGTTATAGACATGACATGCACAATCTAGTTTGAAATGAATTGGAGTCAAAGGAAGCTTGAACTAAAGACATCCTAAGACAGAAATGAAGATGTGTGTGTGCTCCAACAAAGTTCTACTTTTAAGCTACATAATAGAAGAGAAATAGGAAAGTTACAGTAGACGAACTCTCTCTTCTATCCAACGCTAGTAGCTTCAATCACCATCTACAATCATCCAATCCATTTCATTTGCCTTCAATGATCTTTGAGTGTCATCCATTGCAAGTAGATCTTCATAATAAGCTTAGGCAATGTATTAACTACAAAATAGGGGATTAATCACAAGTATTTATGTTTGCTCATCATTAACACCAAGTAGGGAGAAGTCCAATACTCAACATTCTCCCCCTTTTTGATGATGACAAACAAACATAAACAAAAAGATAAATAATTGTGCTTAACGAAAAACTTACTCCCCCTACATAGATGCCAAACAAGTTAGTCAACAAATATTAGGGCATCTATATATCAATTGAAGCAAATGAGTAAGATATTCATGAATGAAATGGATTTAATACATGAAATCTAGGATTTTAAATCCCTATTTATTGTATCTTACTCCCCCTGAATCTAAGGCAACTTCAATCTTAGATTCAAGTGTTATTAGTATAAACTTAGCACATTCAGTATGAATCTATGTGTTTATTTCTCTCTCCCTATGACATTATCCAAAAGGTGGGAGTAAAAATAACAACAACAATCGTGCTAAATAACAACTATCAACAATCAGAGAGTTTAGGGATTTATAAAACTAAAACTCATAAAACCACATCATAAACTTATGTGAATAGAGGAATGGAAATCCAATATCAACATTTGAGATACACGAAGAAAACCAATTGTCCCAAATCACATCCAATGAGGAGTACATCATATATGGAGACAATATCGCAAAATTCACACAGATACGATAAGCAATTATACAATGTATGAAACGTAAGAAGAAACTGCAACAACATATATATATATATATATATATATATATATATATATATATATATAGGGAGATGATATGGTGAGCAAGTGAGCAACCCTCTCTTAAAGTGAGCAAACAAATCCTGGCCGTCCGATCTGATCCAACCGCTCAGATTTCCTCCGCCCAACACAGCCCATGCCTCACGTGCGTAGCCTATGATCCCCAAGATCCCTCCCGCGGAAGCACATCGCGATCTCCCCCTTCTCCCTCTCGCGGACGAAAACCCAAAGCATAGTCGAAATCTCCATATCCTCTCTCTAGCTGACGAAGCCCCCCAAAATCAAAACGGGGCCTCATCTTCCTCTCTCGATCGCTTGATCTCTCGACGACCCCACATAGCCAGCGCTCGCATCTCCTTCTCCATCTCGTGGACGAAAACCACAAAAACAGACCGAAACCCTCATGATCTCTCTCTAGCTGACCAAGACCCCCAAAACCCAATCGCGTCCGCATCTTCCTCTCTCGATCTTTAATTTTGCAGAACTAAGCTGGAGAACACTAAGTGGATTCACATATTGTTTATACTGGAAATTAAACCCTTACTTGATTTAAACCCTTACTTTCTTGTGCTTGCAGATCTTTAATTTTGAACACTAAGCTGGAGAACACTAAGTGGATTCCCCCCTTCCCAATTTCTTTAATTTTGAACACTAAGCTGGAGAACAAATCTTGTCTTTAATTTTGCAGATCTTTTGAAGTTCTTTTAAAGTTCTCAAATACCCCAGCATTCTTGGTGTCTAAGACATCACAAAATGAATATGTGATTATCTGTGCCTCTTGCTGTCAAGGACATCCCAGTATATTAAGTAAGGACAAGATTTGTTCCGAATTGTGCATTCTGATCAAGTGCTAAGCCCTAAACTGAAACATGAAATGTATGGAACTCAAGCATGTGCTTGGTGTTATCTGGTATCTGTTATTTGAGCATGTTATGCAACCAACATTAAGAGCTTAAACATCAACATTCTGAAAACATCTAGACAGGCTGCAAGCATTCCACAATTCTGCAAATGTAATAACCAACAAGGGACTCTCCATCAATTAGCAAAAAGATTGTAACATAGAAAAGGATCTTACACATAAAAACCTGCATAATTGTGTTCCTCTTACAACATTATGTTCCTCTTACACATAATTGTGCCTCTTACACATCATGTTCCTCTTACACATAAATGTTGGATGGAAATACATACACTAAAAAAGAAAAAAGGAATCAAACAGCACTACACTACACTAATCACAGAAGAGAACAAAAGGCATCAAGTCTAGCTGGCTCAGCCTTCCCCTCAGTATAAACATTTAAACAATCACAATATGACAGACATCTGAGAATATACAGGTCCTCAAATGACAGTGGTGCAATTGATTCCTTCATCCTCAAACAGCAGTGTTTGGCATGACATCGTATCCGCCCACCTTGCATTGCTGCATTGCCTCACGCGGGAGCAGCAGCGGGACCGGCGAGTGCAACCTCAGCGTCTCCTTCACCACGGCCTTGAGGTATTGATGCTGGTGGAGCTCCTCTTTGTCCACCCTTCCCTTTGACCCGGAGAGGGCCCTTGCTTCCTAAAGTGCTCTCTTCATTGCTCTTGGATTCCTTATAAGCTCGGCCATTGCCCAGACTAGTGCAGCTGCACTTGTCTCTGTTCCAACAATAAAGATATCCTGCGAACATCAAAAGTGGACAAAAATTCAGATGATTGACGAAGAGAGAACGGGGAGAAGGGAAGACGTGATCATACCGTAAGCACGGCCTTGATGTTATCCTTGGTGAGAAAACCCCCATCCTTCTGCAGCCGAAGCAACACATCAACTATGTCCTCGTGTTCACCTCGCGCCCTCTCTGGATACTGGCAACACATCAAATTCAAATTCAGCAAATAGAAAATACTGCATCTCAATTTATATGGCATAAATAGTGACATGTACACAAGATTCAGTATACTGGCATGTACACAAACACAGCAACACATCAAATTCAAATTCAGCATACAGGCATGTACACAAGATGTAAATAAATGGCATAAATACATACTGCATCCCAATTTATAAATCACCAAATAGAAAACGGAAATCAGATTCAAAGTATATGTCCTCTAATTGTATATGTCCTCTAATTGACAACGGAAATCAGCAAATAGAAAACGGAAATCAGATTCAAAGTATATGTCCTCTAATTGACAACGGAAATCAGCAAATAGAAAACGGAAATCAGCAAACGGAAATCAAATACTGCATCTCAATTTCTGCTCATGTATATGTCCTCTAATTGACAGGCCATCACCAAATTTTGAAGCTCTATGATTACAGAATAGTTGATGTTTCTAAAAAAAATTCCAAAAATATTTGATGATTACAGAATAGTTGAATCTTCTAAAAAAACAGATTTGACAGAAGCAACATATGGATTGCAAGCATATGAAGCAACCAAGGATTGCAAACAACAGAAGCAAAGCATACAAAACCAGTAATCTCTTAAAAGGAGCTGCCTCTTTATTTTAATAGCAACATATGGAGGCAAAGCATACAAAATCAGAGTGCTTAGCATTCTTGATTCCTTTTTCATAAATTCCCTTTAGAAAAAAGACATGCTGGTCACATGATAGCAGAAGCAGTAGTGTGTTGCAAGAAAGTTATGAAGAAAAAATCATACCCTGAATCCTGATTGATAAATATTGCTTCATGAACTCTCCCAGAATCCAGAATCCAAAATATATCAGATCCAGCCTCTAAGAAGACAAGACCAAAATGCAAAACTGAATTGAAATTCAAATTGCAACCTCATATATACATGAATCATATCTGATTCTCAAAGGAAAAATAATATTTGACAGGATATCTGGATACATGTAATAGATTATAAGGTCACCTCTTCAAAGAAAAGTACCAAAAGCTTGATGCCTCCCGAATGTCAGTATAGAAATGATATTGTCAATATAATTCCCATCTCACCTCCAGAATTATAATTCCCATCTCACCTCCAGAATTTCAGTATAGAAAAGTACCAAAAGCTTGATACCTCCAGAATGTCAGTATAGAATGTCAGTACAAAATTGAAATCAACTAGAAATCAGTACAAAATGGGAAATCAATTGGGAAAATATTGCACTGGATTCATTGTGTGTTAATTTAACGGCATGGGCATCCTCCTTTTGCTTATGTAAGAGAGATGAAATTCCCTTGTTATAACTCAGTTGCAACTAAAGTAGCTTTCTTGGATGGAGCATCTCTTCTATTTGTGAATTACAACTAGAACCTGAGAAAAGCTTAAGCTTTCAGTTAGCAGGTCAACAATTACATCAACCATGTTTTCAACTTTCCCCTCGCATCCAAGATAGGGAAAAGAAGAAATAGGTGCCTTCCAGAATTTTCAAAAACCTTCTTCTCAAAACAGTGTCACATTATTTGTTTAAAGGACATGTTTGCTGAGTCTACAAAACAGAGATGTAAAAATGAAGACAGTTGGAGGGTGATGGACACAGTGACAACAAAGAAGGTGGACATAAAGCTAGCATCAACAAAAGAATGGATCCTCAAGAGGCATGATATTAATTGGTATCAATCTATAATAAAATGTAGGATATTTGAGTGATGAATAATGATATTGGCATCCTAAGAAGGCAGTTCATCATGTTCAAATAAGAATATATGTATAAACATAACTAAGTTGAATAGACTATCTAATAACTTCATCTAGCTTTTGGAAGTAGCATTCCTTGCTGAAAAATATATATGCAAGCAATTTATGTGATAAAAGGCAGAATATTTTAGACATTCCCCCCATCCAACAATAAAAGAAATTGCAACATTAATGCACATGGAACAAAACATGATCAGCATGTAGAACAAGCAATGAAGCCAACAAAATTGGGTTGCCCTGGAAATTTCCAAGAACTACCTTGTGCTTAGCTAAGGCTAGTTGCATGTAGAACTGCTTCACATGCAAACTCCATTAATGCATCACAATAATATAGCACTAATATATTCCAAGTATAACCGAAAATCAAATCGTCAAAACATCAAACATAAACTTTCCTGCTAATACAGAATGTTGGTAACTCAATTCCATATATGCAGAAGCAAAACTTTACTAAAACAATATAGCATACCGTTTGCATGTGTAATAAAAAACATGTTGCATAGTATGTTATCAAAATCGGCAAACGGCTCACTGCCGAAATCAACTGAGCATTAGAGAAACAAACATAAACTAATAACAAGTAAATTTGAGGGTGTTTATCGGGTATAAGAGAAATGAAACTGCATATGTCCTCTAATTCCACACTTATTTCACATTTCAAAACTGCTTAGAGAAATAAACAGCTCACGACAAAAACAGGAATGATTCCACCAAAAATAAATTATGGAGCTTAGCACAAAATAATTTATGCACATATTACTTAAGTATATTTTCTTACTCATCTCCAAAATACAAGAGAGAAAATATACAAGAACATAAATAAATCAGACGCTTTTGCTTTTTTTTCCTTCTTCTCAGATCATGTGGATAAGAATAACTATGTAAAATTCTGTTCAAGTTGGGGGTTTTAAAAACTGCAAGCTGGTAAATAGAGAAATCATGGGGAAAATCATCATCATCATCATATCTTTAACTCAAACCGCACCAATTTTTCAGCATCATATCAAAAACTCGCACCCATTTTAGCATCATATCAAAAAAATCATCATCATCGGCATATCACCTCAAAAAATCGAACCTCAAAATGATCTCTAGGGTTTGAATCGCACCTCAAAATGATCTCTAGGGTTCCTGAGAAGTGAAGCTGAACGACACAAGCTAGAAAGGAGGGGCAGATCGAAAGCAAGCTGGAGGTGGGTTGATTGCAAAGGAGGGGGGCTGCGTTTTTTCTCCAGCAGCTCAGGGTTGCTTTCTCCGACTGCGTTTTTTTACCTCCAGCAATCAGGAGGGCTCAATCTGATTGGGGTTGAGTCACTTGATCTTAGCCCTCAGAGTTGATCGTACCGTGAGAGAGAAGGAGATTAAGGTGTCATCGGTCGGGTTTTAGGGTTTTCGTCCAAGAGAGAAGGCGAAGCGAGAGCTGGGAGAGGATTTTGGGGATCGTGTGATGTGCACGATCGTAGCCGGGGGGTTTTTCCTCCAGATCGCGGGAGGGGAGAGACGAGAGTGAGAGAGGCTGAAAGTGGGGATCACGTGAGATGCACGTGAGCGGAGCTGAGATAGGACTCTGAGCCATCAGATCTGAACGGACGGTTAGGATTTGTTTGCTCACTTTAAGAGAGGTTTGCTCACTTGCTCACCATATCATCTCCCTATATATATATATATATATATATATATAAAGGCAGCATGAGTACAAAGTCAAATGAACATCAACATGTCCATCAAATACATCATGGTCAAAAATACAACATCATGATATCAAAATACATCAGCATATACCAGCATACAAGCATCACACAAAAAAATCTATGAGTGAGGGTCTCCAGGAGCAGCAGATGAGGAATCAGGCTCTGGGTCAACAGTGGTATTCTCTGGAGGAGGAGCAGCAAGAGCACCATGAGTAGCAGCTACGCCAGGATGCACAACGAGATCAGTAATGATGGGTGGAGGAGGCTCACGAGGCTGGGGAGGAACAAAACGTCTCAGATGCTCAGGGAAAGTCATGCCCTGATGCTGGAAAGACAGGAAAGCCAACTCATATAGACCAGAAACCATCTGAAAGAGAATGTCTAGAGAGGATGGAGCAGAGATAGATGGCTGGTCTACAGGAGGTACCGTGGAGGAAGACGGAGCAGAAGTGGATTTCCTCTTCTTTGATGCAAACTGCAGAGCTGAAGAGGACTTCGACTTTGCAGAAGCATCAAGGAGAGGACCAAAAGGCACTGGCTCGTGGGGAGACAAGTCAATCCCAAAATGACGAAAGACGAGTGTAAGAAGTCCACCGTAGTGAATGTGAGAGGAGGAAGAAGTAAACTCGACCTTGTCCATCCTGACAAGGAGGACACCGACCCAGTTCACGGACATCCCGAAAAAGATCGCGTACTTACACCTCAGTATCTCCTGGGAAGGCTGGTCAGAAGATCCGTACTTTGGCAGGATATTGGACTTCACCACGAGGTGAATAACCCAACCCCTAACCGAGAACATAGACGACCTAACACCAGAAGATAGAGCTGAGGGTATCTCACGGAACATGTCCCGGAGGACAGACTGATCAAGCTCATCAATGTCAGAAATGCAAATGTCTGAACGAAGAGATCCAGTGGAGGGAATCCTAAGTATGGTCTCTAATAGAGTGGGATCAATGAGAATGGGGGTCCCCTGGACAACTTGTCAATGACTCCCGTGGTCGAATACTCACCGCGAACGCGGTTAGCATAGAAGAGCTTAACCAAAAATGGATAAGCCCGAGGAGATTCGCTCTGAGAGAAGCGAAAAAGGTCAGCCAATCGGGTAGCAGATAAAATCTCTGAAAGTCTCTCAGCGGTGAAGGCGGGAAAAACGATATAACGCTCTCTAAGTAGTTTGATCCCTATGAGAGAGTGAAACTTTGCCAAGCATAAATCATCTCAGTAAATGGGAACTATGGGATCAGAGGGAGGCTTGACAGGGGTTTCTTTTGCGGAACTTGACACAGAAGGTGAAGGAGGAGCCTCAGCGCTAGGCTCATTGATGTGAACACCAATGGGCTTGTGCTGACGCTTGATGAGTGGCTCAGTGTCAGAAGAAGAAGACCCAGAAGGAGAATACCCCGGCGAAGTAGAGTGAGAGGGAGATTCGGCTTACTTGGATCGAGCCTTATAGGGTTTCTTGTTCTTGGCGATAGAAGGCTTAGGAACCCTAGGACGCTTAGAAGCAATGATCTTTCCCTTGCCCTTAGTCTTGGGAGGCATTGCACAGTCAATTGAAAAAGTTGAAGAACAACAAGAGATATGTTCAAAAGAAAATCGCACGAGAGAGAGAATCGAGAGCGAATCAAACCTAGTCGAAAGACACGAAGACAAAACGAGGAAGCAATCGACAGGCGACGGAGAGATCGACAGAGAAATCGAGCAGGAAGACGAATGGTTTCAGTCAGGGGAGAGAGAAAAACGTGGGTCGAAAAGAACTGTCTCGATGATTATAAGGAAGGGGCGAATTAATCTGGGCCGTTGGATCAAGGAATCGACGGCTCAGATCAAAGCTGTGAACCGCCACACCAGGAGACATTCGACTGATGAACAAAAGTCAGACGACTGGATGAAGTGATAAGAAATAAGCTTAGGATGACAGACGGTCGACTGTTGAGTAATACACAGTCGCATGTCCGAGGGACAGTCGACTGTATTATACCCTTCAGTCGACTGACTGAGAATCAATAAAATTGATGAAAAAGATAGAGACTACTGACGAAATGTGACAGAAATGACAGGCGCCTGATGACTAAAATGCAGTCGCTTGTTGATCAAACAGTCAACTGTACAATTGTCATCACTCGTCTGTGCGAAAGATACAAGTTTCTGACAGAGAAGATAGAGTAGGGTAGTCGACTGTCGAAGGAAAGACAGTCGTCTGTCCTGGTCTAAAAATGCACAGTGAGGTTAAAATTCAGAGGATATGCACAACTTACCCTAGAACTTATACTCTAATCATAAACTCATCATAAAATCAATATAAAACGATAAATCATTTATTAAACAAATCTCTTAAAACAATCTGAAAACACATGTAATCAGAGAAATCTCAATTGCCTTTCTTAAAACAAATATATGATATATCAAATGAACAGAGGCAACATGATTATATGAGCTCGAAAAGTGTTATAACAAGTAAATTGAGCTCCTAAATTTCAGATTCACCCATAATCCCTAATTCTCCACGCAACCTCACAAATGAATCTTCTTTAAGAGGTTTTGTGAAGATGTCAGCGATTTGTTTTTGGGTTTCAATGTACTCTAAGATGATGTCCTTCTTAGCTACATTATCATTGATAAAGTGGTGTCTCACATCTTTGTGTTTGGTACGAGAGTGATGTATCAGATTCTTGGAAAGACATATAGCACTTTGGTTATCAACCATGATAGGGCAAGTATCACAATTGACACCATAGTCCATAAGAGTGTGTCTCATCCAAAGAATTTGTGCACATACAAGACCCGTGGCAATATATTTCGCTTCAGTCGTGGACAATGATACCGAGTTCTGTTTCTTGGAAAATCAAGAAACTAAGGAATTTCCTAGGAAATGGCAAGTGCCACTAGTACTTTTCCTATCGGATTTGCATCCGGCAAAGTCGGCATCACTATATGAGATTAACTCATATGTGCTAGATTTAGGGTAAAATAACCCATAATCTAGTGACTGATTGAGATAACGAAATATTCGTTTAACCGTAATCAAGTGTGACTCCTTAGGTCTAGCTTGATATCTAGCACACAAGCATACAGAAAACATGATATCGGGCCTGCTAGCGGTTAAATAAAGTAAGCTATCGATCATACCTCGATATAGACAAACGTCTACATCTTTTCCGTTCTCATCCTTGTGTAGATGGGTTGTCGTACTCATGGGAGTCCTTTTGCTTGAAGACGATTCCATCATGAATCGCTTGATAAGCTCCCCTGTGTACTTTGTTTGATGTATGAACGTCACATCCTTCATTTGTCGAATTTGTAGTCCAAGGAAATAGTTGAGCTCTCCCATATGGCTCATCTCGAATTCATCCTTCAAGGACTTAGAAAATTCTTGACAAAGATTAAAGTTAGTAGAACCAAATATTATATCGTCTACGTAAACTTGAATCAAAAGGATGTCATTTTCATAATCTTTAATGAAAAGAGTGGAATCAACTTCTCCCATTGTAGAACCTAAATCCAAAAGAAATGTCTTGAGTCGATCATACCAAGCTCTAGGAGCTTGTCTCAACCCATACAACGCTTTCTTAAGTTTGAAAACATGGTTTGGAAATTTTTCATGAATGAAACCGGGAGGTTGAGAAACATACACTTCTTCATTGACAATCCCATTCAAAAATGCACTTTTAACATCCATTTGAAATAATTTAAAATTCTTATGAGATGCAAAAGATAAAAGCAATCTAATAGCTTCTAATCTAGCTACGGGGGCAAAGGATTCTTCGAAATCGATACCTTCCTCTTACCGATAGCCTTGAGCTACTAACCTTGCTTTGTTCCTTGTGATTACCTCGTTTTCATCTGTCTTGTTCTTGAAGATCCATTTGGTCTCAATAACTTGATGACCACTTGGAAGAGAAATGAGCTCCCAAACTTCATTTCTCTCGAATTGCATTAGTTCATCTTCCATTGCCACTATCCAAGAGCTATCCTCACAAGCTTCTTGGATGTTCTTTGGCTCAATGGTAGAGACAAATGCGCAATGAGAGAATTCTTCAATTCTTGAACTCGTTCGAACACCCACACCAATATCTCCAATAATTTGGTCATGAGGGTGGTTGCGAATGGTTGGGTAAGCTTTGGGTATTCCTGAATCACTTGGAACATCTTCAAAAATCTCATTAGTAGTGTTAGTCTCAATAATAGAATCATTAATCTTAACATTACTAAGAGAATCACAAATAGCATCTACACTATCATCAATAACATGAGGAAAATCAAAATCTTCATAAAATGATACGTGTAGTGATTCCTCGATCGTTGAGGAGGTTTGTTGTATATCCAGTAGGCTTTGCTACGTGTGGAATATCCAACAAATATCCCTTCATCGGATCTTGGCTCAAATTTATCTAAATTACCAATGGTGTTTTTGATAAAACATTTTGAACCAAAAACTCGAAAATACTTAACTTGAGGCTTTTTATCATAAAATAACTCAAAACAAGTTTGTTCGTTCAGGGTCTCACTAGGACCCTATTGAGCACATAACATGCCGTGTGCACCGCTTCTGCCCAAAATTGTAGTCCAAGATGACTATCATGGAGCATAGTGCGAGCACACTCAATAAGAGTCCTATTCTTTCTCTTTACAACACCATTTTGTGGTGGAGCCCGAGGAAAGGAAAAATTGTAAGTTATCGCGGTGTCATCACAAAACTTTGTAAAAGACTCATTCTCAAATTCTCCTCCATGATCACTACGGATAGTGATAATGGTGGATCTTAAGAGATTCTGAATCTTCTTTGCAAATATGGTAAACTCTTCATAAGCTTCATTCTTGTTAGTTAAGAATGAAACCCAAGTAAATCTAGAGAAGTCGTCAACGACAACTAATCCATAATGAGCATTGCCCAAAGAAGCGGTTCTAGTTGGCCCAAACAAATCTAGATGAAGAAGTTCTAGGGGCCTCTTAGAAGTAATCCCTTCTTTAAGCTTAAAAGATGATTTACTTAGTTTACCTCTTTGACATGAATCACAAAAGTTTTTCTTACTAAATGCAATATTTGGAAAACCTTTGACTAGATCATGCTTAGCTAACTTATATAAGTGCTTGAAATGAACATGACCAAAACGACGATGCCATAATAGTTGTTCACTTATATTAGCAACTAAGTAATGTTCTACGGTTTTAGGCAAGCTCAAATAATAAATATTTTTACGCCTAATACCGGAAAATAAAACATTCGAATTAGAATCAACAATTTTACACAATCCTTCTCCAAAGTTAACCTTGTAACCTTTGTCACAAAGTTGACTAATGGAAATGAGATTGTGACATAAACCACTAACAAGAAATACATTAGTAATTAAGGGTTTGGAAGGGTTACCGACAATACCTACTCCAATGATGGTTCCCTTTTGGTTACCTCCAAAAGTGACCGGTGCACCATCCTTGATGCTAATCACTTCGGAGAGCAATGAGGGATCTCCTGTCATATGTTTGGAGCAACCACTATCGAGAATCCATCCTTTCCCTTTAGAGCTAGTATGACCTTGATTTCTCTTTTTCTTTCTCTTGGGTACCCATATAATATACCATAAGCTCATGGTACCCAATGTTTGTTGGGTCCAAGGGGATTATCCCTTTGGAAGCCAAGTCCAAGTGGACTTCCGCTTCCCAACATAATTACCATTATTAATAACATCATGAAAATAGGAATCAACATATGTATTCCTATCATTTAAGTTAGTGTTCTTAGGACCCCAAATGGTGTATGTTTTGGGAGTCCTTTTCCTAGTTGCATGCATACTTGTTAGATTTCTATGTGGTGCATGCTTCTTAGGAACATGGTTTCTAGCATAAACATGAGGTGGTGGATACGCATATGACATATGAGGATTATATGTATGCTTGGGAACATGCATGTTGTATGAAACATATGGGTTATGCATAACATGTGGAGGATGTGCATACATGTAAGAATGATGCGTATGAGCATATCGGTGTATAGGAGCACGTACATGCGTATTTCTCTTGTGTGGATTTGTACGTGTCCGTGGGTGTGGAGCATAAAAAATGTCATGAGTATCCACTAGTGAAGTAGGAGATTTCCTACGTGGATGAATGTTGTTGTACATGTAAGCATGGCTTCTCTTTTGGTTTCCACCCTTAGTGGGTTTCTTGCCAAAAGGAAGAGATGGTGAAGTGGTGGCTTTCTTGGTAGGTTTGCTACCTATAGTGTCATTGACACCACTTGTGGATGCACCGGAGGATGGCCTCACAAAGTCTATAGTGACACCACTATAGGAGGTGCGAGCATTGGATGCATTTGCGTTCACAAAACTAAGACCAACACGATGTGTGGCTAGAAATTGGTTTACTAGCAAATCGTCCAATTGTCCTTTTCCCTTATTGAATATCACAATACGGGAGGACATGTGCTCATATTTCTCCTTAAGAGAAGAAATGTTGCTATCCAAGGTGGACACCCGTGCTTTGAGCTCGTGCACTTGGGTTTTAAGAGAATCATTCTTTAAACCCAATGGTGTGTGTCGTGAAACTAGATCACTATTATCCTTAGGATGTGTTTGATCTAGTTGAGATTTGAGGGTATTCACCTCATTTCTCAAAGTGACATTTTGAGAAGCTAAATTCGCTTTCTCAAGAGTTAAAGTATCAACAATGGTGTCATTGTTGATAATGCATGGAATAGATGAATTGCTAACATTCAATTTCTTCAAGCTAGTATATCTAAGCATTAAAGATTGATACTTAGCAAATAGTTCTTCATTAGCAATACGTAATTCATCCATAGTTACCTCGGTATCATCCATGCTGGAATCACTCTCATCGGAGAGTGGATCTTCTCGGGGCATGAAGCACATGTGGGCACTTTCATCCTTCTCATCATCGGAATCACTTGATGAGTCTCCACTTGAGTGATCGAATGTACCGACGAGTCCTTTCTTCTTATCTCTCTTATTCTTGTCGGACTTGTGGTACTTCGGAGCCTTCCACTTCTCTTTGTTTCTTAGCATTGGGCAATCCTTCTTGATGTGCCCTGGCTTGTTACACTTAAAGCAAAGAGAGGAAGTAATATTAGTAGACTCAAATCTTTTGTTAGAGGGAAATTTACCTTTGCGAAAGAAGCGTTGAAACTTCTTCGCCATGTAGGCCATTTCTCCCAAGTCCATCTCTTCTTCTGAATCTTCACTATCGGAGGATGAGGAATTGGCGTTGAATGCCAAAGCTTTCTTCTTAGCCTCCGAAGGATTCATCATAGCTCGAATCTTTAATCGGTTCTCCCATTATGATCTTTCTTACCTTGTCTGGTTCGGAATAGACTTGATGAAGAGCTTCCAATTCATTGGTGATGTCGGTAAAATGTCCGTACATCGATGCTATGCTTCCATTTTCCTGCATATGAAACATATCGAAGTTTTGCACGACAACATAGAGTTTAGAGAGTTTTACCTTGTTCGTTTCCTCAAGGGTAACGACGAGATGGTTTCAAATTTGATATGCACTCTTACATGTGCATATCTTGTTGAACTCATTCGGGTCCAACGCACAATGAAGAGCGTTCATTGCTTTTGCGTTGTTGACTTCAGCGGATTTTTCGGAAGTCGTCCATTTTTTGAAATACTCTTCGGTGGGCTCGACGTATTCCTTGTGGAGGGTTCTCCAAAGTGAAGCACTCCTTAGGAACGTCTCCATCCGACATTTCCAATAACCAAAGTTCGTGCCATTGAAACGTGGAGGATGCACCGTTGATTGACCTTCGAAAAGAGTGGACGCTCCATCACGATCGTGGTTGTTGTACGAAGGCGGTGGAGGAACGTTGTTGTTTTTGGATGCCATAGCTATAACCTTGCGCTTTGATACCAATTGTAAGGACCATGGCTATAAAGAAAACACTAGAAGGGGGGTTGAATAGTGTTTAAGAATTTAAAAAGATAGTTACACCAATTTAAATGCTAACCAACAAAATAGTACGGAATAGAAATTAAACCCAAAATGAAACACAAGCAAACGCAATGATGTTTCAAGGGTTCGGATTACCCAAGTCACTTCCCGACTTGTTCCCGGTAATCCTACGTCCCTTCCATTCGGATACCTCCGAATACTCAAGTTAGAACCCTAACTTGAGGTTACCTTAAAACCCCACTTGTAGCAACCCTACAAGTGAAATCGAAATACAATCGATTGACCTTGACTCCCACAACTAGGGAGCAAGCAAACCACTCTCACAACCCGAGAGTGAATTCAAATAACGAAAGTTATGAAATATGAAAGCAACACTTACAATCACCTATGCCTTGAAGTAGAACTTGAAGTAGAAGTGTGTTGTGTGTTGAAAGACTCTCTTGGAAGAGAGGAAAGCCTTTTCTCTTGACTGCACCAAATGCCTAGAAGATATCTCTTTGGTTCTAGGTTGGAGAGAAAGAGATTGAAGATAGGAATTCTTAGGGCTTTAGGATTTGAGAGCTTTGATCTTGAGAATGAAAGCTTGAATGATCTTGTAATAGAATGAGTAACCTCTCAATGGAACAGTAGATACTCCTTATATAGGTTTCTCAAATCCTTAAAACAGAATTAGCAAAAACCCTTTTGGAATCCGTGAGAAAACTCTCAACGGATAGAATCTGTGCTCGCGACAGTCGACTATTGAGGAAGCCACAGTCGACTGCTGCACAGTCAGATAGGATAGGTGAGAATTCATAACGGTAACGTATCACGTGGACAGTCGACTGATGAAGCATAGACAGTCAACTGTTGAACCAACAGGCGACTTTAAATCCTACTACAGGCGACTGGCCGTAAGTTGGGTAAGTTGAAGAATTCTGGAAAACATCTGGGATAACAGGACAGACGACTTATGAGGAGAAGACAGTCGACTGTTAATCAGAACATGCGACTGTAATTCCTTATACAAATGACTGTAAAAACCCTGAGATTTTCCAGAGAGTTGAGTAAACAATTAGGCTCACAGACAGACGACTAATGCAGCATTGACAGTCGACTAATCCAATGGACAGTCGACTGTAAATTCAACATTAGTCGACTGGCCGAAATAAACAGAGAGACTAGGATTTAGGCAAAAGACAGACAGTCAATTGATTAACGAAACACAGTCGACTGTCACTTGAACAGGCGCATGTGAATCATTCATAAGTCGCCTGAAGAAATAAAACAGAGAAGCCTAAAACTAGACTGTAAAAGTTTGTGCATAACAGGCGACTGTAGAACAAAACACAGTCGACTGTTTTTGAGACAGGCGACTGTAAAACGTTCAGCAGTCGACTGTTATAGACATGACATGCACAATCTAGTTTGAAATGAATTGGAGTCAAAGGAAGCTTGAACTAAAGACATCCTAAGACAGAAATGAAGATGTGTGTGTGCTCCAACAAAGTTCTACTTCTAAGCTACATAATAGAAGAGAAATAGGAAAGTTACATTAGACGAACTCTCTCTTCTATCCAACACATGAGCCTGAAGTCTTCTAGGAGCTTCAATCACCATCTACGATCATCCAATCCATTTCATTTGCCTTCAATGATCTTTGAGTGTCATCCATTGCAAGTAGATCTTCATAATAAGCTTAGGCAATGTATTAACTACAAAATAGGGGTTAGTCACAAGTATTTATGTTTGCTCATCATTAACACCAAGTAGGGAGAAGTCCAATAATCAACAACATCCACTTCTTTAGACAAAGATGAAGCAGGTAAAAAGGTTGATCAGAAAACATATCGAGGTATGATCGGTTCTTTGCTTTACTTAACTGCTAGCCGACCCGATATAATGTTTAGTGTATGTGCTTGTGCGCGATTCCAATGTGATCCAAAGGAATCACATCTTAAGACTGTAAAATACATATTTAGAAATCTTAAGATCACATCTGACTTTGGATTGTTTTATCCCAAAGGTAGCACTTTTGATTTAATTTCTTATAGTGACTCAGACTATGCTGGTTGTAAAGCCACTAGAAAAAGCACAAGTGGAACATGTCACTTTCTTGGACATTCACTTGTATAGTGGTTTAGCAAAAAGCAAAGTTCAGTCTCACTATCACCTACTGAGACAGAGTACATAGCTGCTAGGCTTGCTTGTGCTTAGGTACTTTGGATGAAACAAGTCCTAGTAGATCATGGTATTAATTCATCTACTTGTGTAATTTATTGTGATAATAAAAGCACTATTAATCTCACTAAGAATTCTATTCTTCATCCTAGAACAAAACATATGGATATTAGACACAGATTCATAGACGATCATTGTGTTAAAAAGGATGTTGAACTTAAGTATGTACCCTCTGAGCATCAAGTTGCAGATATTCTCACGAAGCCCTTGCAAAAGGATATATTTTCAAAAATTCGTCGAGATTTGGGCATCATGGGGGGAAAGGAATTGAATCAAGATTAACTCCTTTTTACTCATGATATTTTTATTTAATAATTCTTTTTGATTGATACCAAGGGGGAGAAAATTAGTAAAATGCACGAAAATGAATAATTGCTATTGCTAACCAGCTTTGATGCAGGGGGAGTATGATTATATCATACCTCATCTAAGCAGGAAGTAAGTAATAATCTTGCTCATTATTTTCGATGCTATTATTCATTTATTTTTCATTTGGGTGTCATCATCAAAAAGGGGGAGAGTGATGGGATCTCTAGTCCCATCCCTAAATGGTTTTGATAATGAGCACACCAAATGATGTTAACGTACTAATTGTATTATCTAAGTGTGTAGGTTGTACGATCAATTGATGAAAGCTTTACGCATATTCCGAAAAGAAGAAGCTCAACCACACTCAGAGGATGAAGATGAAATTGGTAGCTCACATTCTACATCAAGCACAATTGAAGCTCAAAGATGAAACTCATGAAACGTGCTCAAGCTTAAGCTAAGGAGGAGCTCCAATTCAAAGTGAAGCGCACATCTACATCAATATCTTATCGGTTTCAGAAGTCTTCATTTAAGTCTAAGTGTGTGAGTTGTTCTTTTTAGGAATATGGTAAATCCAAGATATATTGCACACACATAAAAACGTTTTCGAAACAAAGTTTTTAAACTCGTTTTAAAACTCGTTGAGAGCTAATCTATTTGATCCAATTCTTGTAGTCAATCTCCAAACACCCAGGAGTTGATTACTCACCTTTATAGCAGAGTTTCCCTAAAAATCTGCTCTGGGAGTCGACTACCAAAGGAGGGAGTCGACTACTTTCTGTAGCAGAGTTTTCAGTGAAAACTCTCTCGGAGTCGACTACCTTCCTTGGGAGTCGACTACCAGCTGCGTTTTTTACTACCCAGATTTCACTCCTTCATTTACTCATTTGCTTGATTGGTGTGCTAAAGTCAAACCGTTTTTGAAATTCAAAATCTCTTTTGAAACTCTATAAATAGTGAGCCTATGAGAACCATTCACAACACCAATTCTCTCTATTATTGAGCTAAGCTACACTCTTTTGAATTCTCAATCGCTCTCATCGCTCTCAAATCGTCGTAGCCAAAATTTGGTTCTTAATTTCTGAACTTACTGTTTTTATTCTAAATTCTTTTAAGATCACTTTATTTTTAGCTATTGTAAAATTGTTTTTCAAAATCCTCTCTTTTTGATTTAATATTCTTCAAAGGATTTTTGAGAATCAAGATTCTAGATCACAACGAATTTATCTATATTCTTTGTGCGATCTAAGAACTTTTTAATTCTTTTAGCCATATAAGCACAATTGAGATAATATCTTGGCTATAGAATTATATTGGGTGTAAACCAATCTCCACCAATTATTGTGGTGAATTGGATTTTTTATCTTTTACTTGGAGTCCCGTTGTGATAAGGGTTGTTGAAAATCCTAGTCAAGACTAGGTGGTTGGAAATCCTGGCAGGGATACTAGGTCGTTGGAAATCCTAACAAGTGGAGTTAGGTAATTGTATTGCTAAGGCAATAGTGGATTAAATCTCGTACCAGATTGGTCAGAGACTGGACGTACCCAGGTTGCGGAGAACCAGGATAAAATCGCTTGTCTTTCTGTGTGCTTTCTGTGTTTGTATTTATTTACTTATGCAAGCAATTCATTTATTGTTTATATATTCTTATTGTAATTCTTTGTTAATATTTAATTATTATAAAGATTTCAATTTTTATTCTGCTGTGTAATCTCTTGGTTACTTGTAATTAATCTTCATATTTGTTTAATTTTATCTTGTTGATTAAGGACCAAGCATAGATCACTCTACTTGGTTCCTTAGGTAACATTGGAAGGAAATCTATTGTGTTATAATAATCAACAAAAAAGTTTTAACTTATACAACACTATTCAACCCCCCTTCTAGTGTTGTTTGCCATCCACAGGATCCAACAAAAAGTTAATTGTCATGGATGCTCATCTAGTTTAATTTAGCACGTAAAAAGTACGCTTCAAATAGTTTAATCACGTTCGTTATGGAACCATTGTTTTGTTAGAGTAGAGTCTTTACGAACGAAACTTTAGGCCTAATAGTGAAAGATTCCATGCAGTCCAATCCATTCGTCAAGACTTTGCCGATAAGATGTCTAGGGTATGGGTACCTGTCAAATCCCATTGCACCGCGATCACTTAGTTTGAGGTTAGATATCTATATATTAAAACACAACTTTTTTTGAATTCTAGGGCTGACTAGGACAAACAGGTTGATCGAAAGACGGCTTGGATTTAATCTTGAGGATTGAATGGTTGAGATGAGATTTTATGGAAAGTTTTGGAGGGAAAAACATTTCTTGGGAAAAGAAAGTTTCTAGGGAAATGAAACTTTTTGGGGGAATAAAAGTTTCTGGGGAATATGAGAGTGCATGCAATTAATGTATTTGAAGAAAAAAACTTTAACTTGGACTTAATTCTGCAGATCGAATGCTGCTGTAGATCGAATGATCTCTCCCTCAACGCGGGGCCCACCGTCTCTTCGATGAAGGGGCAACAAGGTGAGAATAATTTCCCAAGCCGAATGTGCCCGCTAAATTTTTTACGCGAATTTGTTATTCCGCTCCGAAGGTGTTCTCGCCGAATTTCTTGTTCTACGCCAAATTTGGTGTTCTGCACCGAAGGCGTCTGCGCTGAATTTGTTGTTCTACGCTGAATTTGTTGTTCCTTGCCGAAGGCGTCTACGCCGAATTTGTTGTTTCGTGCCGAAGGCGCCTGTGCTGCTAAATATTTTTACGCTAATTCGTTGTTCCACGCAATTTTTGCTGTAAAAATAATTTTTTGTGGAACAAATTTTTTGCAGGGGAAGATCTTAAATGAACCGTGCTCGCGGGCACGTGTAATGACTAGTAACTTGTTACTTTAACAAGTTTATCTATCTGCCTCGGCCAAGGACTTACCTATGGATCACATTTTACTCTTTGCGACACAAACCACCTTTACCAGATGATACGGATCTCATCTTGCTGACCACTCCCTTCGCATGCTTCCAACTATACCTAGCGAGTGATGTGCTTCGGATTTAACTCCGAAAACTTACTGCAAGTGCACGGTGTCAAAGATTTGTAATATAGAAAGATATCGATCCCATAGGGAGGCGGTTGATTTAAGGTCTTGGGTTTATTCAAAATCACGAAACAATGTCAGTTGTAGGCGTTCAATTGGTTGTCACAAGTATTTCGTATCTCAAATTAACAATATAATAAAGACTAGGGCAATAGAAGTCACCACTAGGATCGCTGGATGTCGACGCTAGGCTACAATTTCTACGTTGAATTGGTTTTATAGGGAGAGATTTTCGCATCAAAAATGTGAAATTCATGGCCAACTATCGTTATACCAATCATCTAACATATCACGTACTTAGCCCCACCATCGTGGATGGATTTGCATGCGATCCGTGCATTAAAAACGACAACCATTCTAAATCTCTACTCACGCCACTATCGTAGGTTAGAGCTTCGATCTGTGATTTGATGGCTGTCATTGATGCTACTATCGTAGATCATCAATAAGTAATATTTTATGCCGGTGGAAGCCATCAAAATGTGTGTCACTATCGTGAATCACGAACTCTAATTGAATCCACTAACGAGCCTAATTAAGTTCATAGGATAGCATGGCTAGGATGTGTGACACTATCGTGGATCAAAAACCCTAAATAGAATCTCATACGAACTTGGCTGGATCAACCAAATCACATTCCTTTTGTACCAAAACAACATAAAAATTGTAACTTACAACTAAATTCTAATATCCTAGGGCTTATCCATTAGCCCTAGAAATGACTACTCTGAATTTATAAAAATATCTACAAAAGCAATAGCGATAACAATAGTAGTCAACATCGCTAGAATAGACATCAAAACTAATTAAGAGAGACGAGAAATCATTACCGAACCAATAGCGACGAAGAACTAAACTCTAGAAATTTAAGATACAAAGATTCCAAATCAAAACGCAATACTAAAAACAAAGTCTTTGTCTCCAAACAATAACGACGGCTCTAAAACTCTCTAAAACTAAAACTAGAATAATAAAGCAAGCTCTCTAAAACTAGGGTAAAAAAATAGGTTTAAATACAGGGGGATGGACCCCACAAAAATCTGGAAAAAGGCCCAACTTGGCCCACAAAAAGTCTGCCTGTGGCACCCTACTCGGTCGAGTGTTGTGCCACTTGGTTCGAGCTAGGGTTCTACGGCCGCTACTTCGTTCTGAGTTCGACTTCAGCAATTGGGTGCTCGGACCGAGTAGATGTCCTACTCGGTCGAGCTGTAGAGGGTCGCTGCTAGGCTCAAACTGCCATTCTGTCTTTGCTTCCGCTCAGTCAAGTTGCTCGACCACTCGATCGAGTCGCCTTGCCTGCTCGGTCGAGCTACAGATGGCTGGAAGATCTTCGAAAATGTTGTTCTGTTATGCATTCCGCTCGACCGAGTAGTTGCTCTGCTCGGTCGAGTGTCTTTGAGCTCTTCGAATGCGGCTAAGTGATGGAAACTGAAGCGTAGCCGTCGAGTCGTACTAACCAAGTAGTAGCTCTACTCGGTCCGAGTGATGTATGTATCTTCAGCATTGGGGCTCTAGTTCTGGGCGCAGCAACTTGGCCCAAGTGGACAGTTCCACTCGACCGAGCTGACTGGAAATCAGAACATAGTGCTCTTTTGAGCTCTCTTTTATCACTCTCTTCTCTTCTTCTCCACCTCGTCAAGCACCTAATGGACCTTGACATTGATGCTCCGACTAGCTCGGATGTGTCCATGTCTCGAATTTGCTCCGAATCGCTCCAAAGTTCCTGAAAATCCACAAATCTCTACGAGAATCAATTATATCGTGAAAAGCATGATAATGTAGAGAAAAATGAACTTTGGACGATGAAATGTTATGAATTGATGCAGTAAAAGTATGGAAAATATGGACACATCAAAATCCCACAAGATTACCCCTTACTCGTCCTCAAGGAAGACGAATATAAAGTTCACCGGGGAGTAAAAATAAGAAAAACGAAAAAGCGCGCAAAGAGGAGGGGGTCTCTAGATTATTCTCTCAGATCTCGTGCCATTCATCACACATCACAACTACTTAGAAAATAAATCTCATGCTATCAAGAGATTTCATATCTTAAATGAATAGAGTACTTGAGAGTTTAAGATCGAACAAAAGAGCGATCTCTCTAGAGTTCATACGATTAGCCTACATCCACATCATGTGTTTCATAGCGTCAAATATACACAACATTGGCTACACACTTTTCAATCAAAAGCTATAACTGAAGCGTAGAGAATTCACATCAAGCATGCAATATAGAATATAATAGAAGTCAAAACATGCACATACTTATATCAAATCATAGGAAATCCCCATAATTCTACTGTTTTGCTAAGTTTCAGGATTATTGAATTTTTTCGTTCGTGCATAACTCCAATCTAAGGTCATGCTCACTCATATGGTCAACAGATTTCACCCCCAAGCTTGAATTGAGGCGTCGCATCCAAAGAAATATTTATGGATTTGGGATTTTTGTTTTGGTTTTCCCAAGAATATATGTATTGCTCCGAGTAATGAATTTCGAATTTTTCTTTTCACTTTTAAACTTTTGTTTCTTATTTTTCTTTTTGAATTTTTGTAGGAGCGATAGGATTTTGTATTTTTGATTTTTGGCTCCTTTTTGACCTTTTTGGAGCAAGCTTTTCTTTTGTATGGAATTTTTGGGAATGGATGCGGTATAAATAGCTTTGGGGAGTAAAATCAAGTGACATGTAGAGAATATAAGATATATATGAAGAAGGAATAGATCTCAAAAGTGTGCACAAATAGTTCTGTAAGATAATACTTCAACTAAACTCATATATAGGCATGTGTATTCTTAATCATATCAACGAGTAGTGAAGTCAAGCAGTAAGATTCCAATCATATCAAGCAAGCAACGGGAATATGAATAAGAGAATAAAAGCGATGCTTCAGATATGCTAATGATGCGTGAATCTTGGTGTATTTCCAATGAAAGCATACTAAACACTACTCTACACATTCAGTTTCAATAAGCTTCATGCATTCACTTAGAGAGGTCGTCAAAAGAAATATATTTGCAAGCACTTA
Organism: Scilla litardierei; assembly: GCA_030789695.1. NCBI lineage: Eukaryota > Viridiplantae > Streptophyta > Magnoliopsida > Asparagales > Asparagaceae > Scilla > Scilla litardierei. The sequence continues at coordinate 126,938,230 of CM061137.1, forward strand.
TGAAGATTAAGATTATGAAATGACTCTAAGTAACATGGCATGGAAAATAAACGACATTGAGGTGAAAGCAATAAGAAATATCATCGCAAAGAATTCATCTAGCAAAAGAAAGAGAAGAAAAATGGAGTAAAATAAAAACATGCATGCATGCGCACCAAAAGGAAAGGAAATATGATGCTAAAAAGAAAAAAATGTAGTGGAAATGGATGGAAAATAAGGCAAAAAGAAAATTCCTAGAATCACAAAAAATAAAAGGAAAATCTAATGAATGCAAATGCAAGGTCCTAATGTCTAATCTAAGAACAAGCATGCACATGATGATATGGATGTGGTGGATGAAATGGGTTCTCCCCCAAGATATGCGATACTAGGCCCCATGTGGACAGATGAACACTGAAAATAATGAGAGAGGAGAACATGAGCAAAAGGACGAATCAGACAGCAGCACCACCCTCTGGAGGTGGCGATGGGTCCTGCTACTGTGGATCAGAAATAGTATCAGATGGTGGTGCAAAAAGGTCGAGAGGTGGTGGAACAGGTGGTGTGACTGGTGCAGAAGGATCAGCTGGTGCAAGTGTGGCAGGTGGTGCACCTCGTGCTCGGAGGATATTTAGAATCTCTGTGATGTCCCGCTGCACTGACTGGTGGTGGGAAATGACTGTCTGGGTGAAGGCGAGGAAGTCACGCCTCAACCTAGCAACCTCAGCCTCAACCGCTGTCAGGCGTGCATCAGTGCTACGGGAGCTACTAGGCTGACATGCACCATTAGGCTCACCTCTCTCTATCTGGGTTTCGTGCATGTCATACAAGAGGTCAGAAAGCAAAATCAAGAGAGGGTGACCTACGCGGGATCTCAACATAAGTGGAAGAAGGAATAAATGTGAGATCTGGTGCAGAAATAGGAATAGGGATATCAGCTAGTAGAGACATGGTGGCGACATACATGGTGACAGATACCAGACGCTCTCAGTGTAAATGGCAGTGGTGGAGACAGAAGTGATGCCAGGCTCGGTAGGAACATGCCCAATATGGGTATGGTTTAAGGTGGGTGAAGCAGCAGTAGATACAGAAATCCCTCAGAGGCAGGTAGTGAAGGTGATAATGCAGTGACCTCAGGGACAGACGTGGGAACTACCCCGAAACTCTTGGCTGGAATAGTGGAGGCTGTGGTGGTGGTAGGAGGGGAGAGGCGGACCGAGTGGTGGTCAGTCGGACTCGGGCGACGCACAGGGCAACAGGTCGAGCGATGGAGAGTAGGGTCGAGCGGGAGGGTTTGGGAGAGGTTGAGCTCGGGTGCTGGGATATGAGTGTGATGGTGTAAGGGTGGGGTCGAGTCGTTTTTATAGGGGGCCGACTGAGCTAGGGTTGCTCGGTCGGCTCATGTGTGATCTTAAAAAATGTGCCCCACTCTTTAGTTACTGCTCAGTCGAGTAGGTGAGACTACTCGATCGAGCTAAAACCAAAACAGAGTGGCTATTTCCCTCATTCTGTAGCCTCTGCTACTCGACTGAGCTACTTACTCAGCTCAGTCGAGCTGAAATACGATCAGACCCCTGATTTTATCTCGCGTCTGTGGTTGTTCTGAGCTCGACCGAGTAGGAAAGCTACTTGGTCGAGTGGAATTGGTTTCAAAGTGATGATTTAGCCTTCTTTTATTGGCCTCTGAGCTCGACCGAGCTGCTATGCTGCTCGGTCAAGTGGAGTTGTATGTCAGAGCTTCTAAAACTGATCTTTCTGTTGCTGCTCTGAGCTCTACCGAGCAGCAGTTCTGCTCGGCCGAGTAGCTCTCCATTGCCTTCAATAAAATCATAGTTCCTCTCCTCTTCTCTGCTTGCATCCTTCTTTGCTTCTTCATCGTTTATAGTGCTCCCTTCATCGGTCACCTGTACATGAAAATATGCGTCAGAAATTTTTTAATTTTTTAATTTTAGGATATTCAAAGGAATTTAAAAACATTTTTATTTGGTTTTTGAACTAGAATGAAGACCTAATTAAGAAATAAAACTAAAAATAATGTAAAATTTAGGTTGCCTCCCGATAAGCGCTTGTTTAAAGTCGTAATCTCGACTCCTTTTGATTTTTCAACGATGCTCTTTAATGTTGGGCACATATGAGATGCGCTCATCGTTCTTCTCTATGAGGCCTTGAGGTGGTAGTTGGCTCGTCTTGCTTTGTTAACCTTCAGCGATCGTAGTGATTGTAGCCTCCGGTTGTTGATGGTGAAGTGGTATGCCAGGTGGCTCCTCGTCTAAGACTTTCAAGTAGGCAGTCAACACCTTGTCATGTATGACGTCGTCGTCATCATCAATATCCTTCCTCTTGCGGTATCTCATAATCTCCTCTATGTCGTACTCTTCAACGACTCCATCTTCAATCAGCTCTAGATAGCTAGCATCTTCGCGCGGCAAGTGCTCCTTCATTGGCTTTTGCAGATGGAATTCAATCTCAATATTACCCACATTCATAGATAACATCCCTTGAAGTATGTTTATCAAAACTCCAGCTGTGGCCATGAAAGGACATCATAAGGTGATTTAAGAACTCCCCTCTTCAGTCTTGTCTATGATTACAAAACCACCGGCACGCTAATCCCTCCCAGTACTTGTAGAATGATGTCTCGTGCAATGCCAACCGGGTAGGTGGCGGATTGATCCGCCAACTATATGCTCATAGCCGTGGGCTCTAGCTCCATTCCCATGTTCAATCTCTTGAAAATGGAGAGTGTCATCAAGCTAATGCTCGCTCCCAAATCAACTAGTGCTCTATTGATGGGGATGCCACCAATGGAGCACGGCACCATAAAGCTTTCGGGATCAGGTAACTTCTTTGGTAGGGTGTTCTTAAAACCGAAGTACAACTATCCTCTAGCATCACTGCTTCTTGTTTCCTCTTAGCTGCTATCAAATCTTTCAAGAAGTTTGCATATGTGGGAATCTCTGTAAGTGCATCCATGAAGGGGATGTTCAAGTGAACACCCTTGAGAAGCTCTACGAATTTGGCATACTTCTTTTCAAGCTTCGTCATGGCTAGTCTCGGTGGATATGGAGGCAGATGACGACTTCCCTTATCTTTGTCAGCATCATTTGTCATAGATTTCACGGAAGATGGAGTGTGCACCGGTGCCGTAGCGACAAGAATGAATAGTGCAGTAGGCGAAGTATCCTTTTCTTTGGTCGCAGATGGCTCATCTATCTCTTTCTCCTCGCTCGCTGCAATGATGGGCTGAGAAATTGTGGTGTCCTCCTCATGAATAGTCGTCGATGATTGTGGATCCACATGCTTAGAAACCGGTACCATCACCGTATCTGTATTCTTGCGTCCTCTAGTTGTCACTGCCACCATCGCATTAACTTGCCCCGCGGATTCTGCTCAGGTTAAGATGGCAATCTCCCTTGAGCTTTAGTAAATTGGCTCATTTGAGTACACAAGTTCTCAACGGTAACGGAAAGTTTCCTTTGTGTGGCCGCCAATTCAATGTTTTGCTTAGCTTGAGCACTCATAAAGGCCTCTAATGCCGCATCCACCCTAAATTTTTGTGCTGCCGATGGTTGGTATTGTTGTTGTTGTTGCCGCTATGGTTGACGATTGTAATATCCATGCGGTTTGTATGGCCCAGATGGCCTAAATCCGTACTGTTGTTGCTGTGGGGGTGGTGCTTGTTGTGATGGAGGTTGTGGTGGCCTTGGTTGAGATGGTGGTTGGACGGCTCCGTTTGGGTTGCTGTAGGAGAATCCTGGATGTGTTTTTTATGTTGGATTTGACCACTGAGATCTAGGATTTCTCCTCTCACCTGCTATATAGTTGATTTGCTCCGTCGATATGCTCGTTCTTTCATAGGAACCTTCTATTGGAGCGTACCCATGCTCGGCGTAATCTTCATAAGTAGCAAATACCGGATCCCTTAGAGGAGTAGGAATGGTGCTCAACCTTTGCTCAATTCTTGCAACTTGCTTAGAGAGGATCTCAGGTTGCTCATCAAGATGTGTAGCTACCTTTATCTTAGAATGGCCCGAACCGGTGCCTCTAGCTATTGAGCGTTCTTCGCTCTATTGTTGATTATTGGAGGCCATCTGCTCCAAAAGTGACGTGGCCTCCTCAAGTAGCTTAGCCAATAATGTGCCATTTGCAGAGGCGTCAATGATCATTTTCGTGTCAGGCTTTAGACCATTATAAAAACTCTGAATGAGATCCCAATCTTGGACACCATGCAGTGGGCATTGATGTTGTAGATCCTTGAAGCGTTCCCAAGCTTCATAGAGTGATTCCTGCGGGAGTTGCTTGAAGTTTGTGATCGTGCCCCCAATCCTCACCGTTTCAGATGGTGGATAATACCGGTTGACAAATGCCAATACCAACTGCTCCTAATCTTGAATGTATTCATAAGGTGCGTCCTCAACCAATAAGTTGTTTTATTCCTCAGAGTAAATGGGAACAGACAAAGTTTGATAGCATCTCTGCTCACATCTTTAACTTGGAAAGTGTCACACTTGGCCAAGAAGATTTGATGATTAGGGTTCTCATGAGGATACCCATGGAAGTGATCCTGCTGCATCAAGTTTATTAAGCTAGTCTACAATTCAAAGCTGTGGTCGCAAGATAGAAGACATGGTGGAGAGATTTAGCTTCATATAATCTTCGACATTGCAAGTACGTGGAGGAGATGGAGGAGTCTCTGCCATTTTTGATCATGTAAAAATTTATTCCCCCTTTCTGCTCTGAGCTATCTCGTGGTCCTTTCTATATCGGGGTCAAAGATTAGATCGTTGGATCCCCAAAGGAGAGTGTTCATGCACAAGAAACAAACTCAGAGAAGATGTCAGTAACAAAAAGAAAAAGAATAAAAATATGGATAGGTAATGGATGATTAGAATAACTAACAAGTTCTTTGACTAAGAAAATAACCCAAATAAAAACCATTTGCCTCCCCGGCAGCGGCGCCAAAAGCTTGATGTGCTCCGGATTTAACTCCGAAAACGTACTGCAAGTGCACGGTGTCAAAGCTTTGTAATATAGAAAGATATCGATCCCACAAAGAGGCGGTTGATTTAAGGTCTTAGGTTTATTCAAAGTCACAAAACAATGTCAGTTATGGGCGTTCAATTGGTTGTTATAAGTATTTCCTATCTCAAATTAACAATATAATAAAGACTAGGGCAATAGGAGTCACCACTAGGATTGTCGGATGTCGATGCTAGGCTACAATTTCTACGTTAAATTGGTTTTATATGGAGAGATTTTCGCATATAAAATGTCAAAACTCATGGCCAACTATCGTTGTACCAATCTTCTAACGTATCATGTGCTTAGCCTCACCATTATGGATGGCCTTGCACGAGATCCGTGCATTACGAACGACAACTATTCTCAATCTCTACTCACGCCACTATCATGGGTTAGAACTTCGATCTGTGATTTGAAGGCTCTCATTGATACTACAATCGTAGATCATCAATTAATAATATAGGACGCCGGTGAAAACCATCAAAGTGCATGCCACTATCGTGGATCACGAACTCTAATTGAATCCACTAACGAGCCTATAAGTTTATAGGATAGCATGGCTAGGATGCGTGCCACTATCGTGGATCACAAACCCTAAATAGAATCTCCTACGAACTTGGCTAGATTAACAAAATCACATCCCTTTTATACCAAAACAACATAAAAATCGTAACTTTACATCTAAATCCTAAGAGCCTAGGGCTTATCCATTAGCCTTAGAAACGACTACTCGCAATTCATAGAAATATCGACAAAAGCAATAGCAATAACAATAATAGTCAACATCACAAGAATAGACATCAAAACTAAATAAGAGAGACGAGAAATCATTACCGAACCAATAGAGACGAAGAACTAAACTCTAGAAATTTAAGATCCAAAGATTCCAAAGCAAAATGCAATAATAAAAACAAAGTCTTTGTCTCCAAACAATAACGACGGATCTAAAACTCTCTAAAACTAAAACTAGAATAATAAAGCAAGTTCTCTAAAACTAGGGTAAAAAATAGGTTTAAATACAGGGGGATGGACCCTACAAAAATTGTAACGACTGGTTTTCGTGCAATTGGATTATTATATTAAGATATATGCTTGGTGGATTTTCTCCTTGGATGTGTGGTTTTCATCGCCGTAGCTTTCACTTTCGATCGCTTCGTCGTGATTTTCTAGCTTCTTTCTTCGATCGTCGATTTCGGAGTAAGTCATTCGTGACGAGCTTCAAATCGCTCATATCTTAGAGTATAAATCGATCCTAGAAGCCATAGAAATCTTCCCGAAGCTTCGCGCTTCGAAACGACACTTTTCGTGCGCGTTAGTTGGTTCAAGAAGGAGAACCAACCGACTAGATCTCAATCTAGTCGGTCGGCAATCCTTAATGGACCGACTAGTGGGCTTTGATTATAATTCAGGAGTTACTGTTTATCTTTAGTCGGTCTAAGAACATCTTTCGACCGACTAGATTACAAACTAGTCGGTCAGCCATTGTTCTTCAACCGACTAGTTCATTGATCATTTTCCCAGCCGAGTTACTGTTTACTCTTAGTCGGTCTAAGAACAACCACCGACCGACTAGATGTGAAACTAGTCGGTCAGAACTTGCTCTCAGACCGACTAGTTTCTTTGATTAATTTTACCTAAGTTACTGTTCCTCGTTAGTCGGTTCATGAACACACACCGACCGACTAGATTCCAGACTAGTCAGTCGACGGGTCTTCACAGACCGACTAATTCACTTCCCAGATTTTCCCCTCCTTTCGCTGTTTGATTCTAGTAGGCCACAGTTGGTCGATCGACCGACTAGTTGCTAAACTAGTCGGTCAGTAACTCTTCTTTGACCGGCTAACCAGCTCTTCCTATTTATACCCCTCCCAAACGTTTTCTTCTTCTTCTTCTTCATCTCTAAACCTAATTTCTCCCCCATTGAGCCCCCTACTACCTCAAACCCTTATTCCTTCATCCCAAGCCCAAAATCCATCATCCAAATCCTCACTTAACACATTCTACCTCTCATCTTCCTCAAACTTTCATCAAACCCCCAAAATCCACATCCAAACCTATTTCTCCATATTTTTCCCTCATTTCCAGATCTGAACCCTAGGTTTCCCCGGATCGTTCTTCCGTTGCAGTGCTTGCTCGGCATCGATCTTCCGCGTCTATACGGTAGGGTTCGATCCTTTGGTTTTCTCATAACTCTCCTTGTGATTTTATTGAAACCCTAATAATAAACTAGGTTGGATGTTGTTTGATGATTGTTTCTCCGTGGCAGCGATTTCCTCTCCATAGATAACTTTTATGGCGTGCCTCGTTGATCATCTTCATTGGCGTGAGGCAAGTGAAACTTGCCACTTAGGGTTTTAGGCCATATTTTAGGCCATTTGCTTGTTGTAGCGTAAAAGAGACTAGACGGTGAAATGATAGCCGCCTAGACGCCTATTTGATCTAGTTTGACAACGAAACTAGATCTATCACCTCAATTGATCTCGCTTGACAACGAAGTTAGATCCAACCCCTTTTAACTTGTTGTTCATGCACATTAAACTGCCATGTTTAAATTCTTTATTTGTACGCCTTACTACATGCCATGCCATCCACGTTGAATGTCGCATTCGTAGCACCCGCTATAATACTTGTGTTTCCTGGCTCGTGTTCCAGAAGCGGGCCATGTGTTGGTTGATAGCCAATGCCCGACCTACTAGTTTTCGGCTAGGCACCCACTTTCGTGGGCATAACCCTATGCCATACGTGTCAATACATTTCCTGGCTTGTGTACCAGAAGCGAGCATTCCGTGTTCAGGGTAACTCCCTGGCTCGATATACGTGTTAAGCACATTTCCTGGGTCGTGTTCCAGAAGCGAGCATTCCGTGTTCGGGGTAATTCCCTGGCTCGACACACGTGGGAGGGGTAGAGATAAACGGTCACTTGAGCTTAGGAGTTGGCCCGATCAGCCACTCTAGCCAACAGGGGGAATCTCTGTGCACGACGTGTTTACTTGACGTGATTTACTTGACTTGTACTTGAACACAGCCTGCGGGCAATAGGGCACCCGTGTGTGGGCGATCCCTTGTACTTGTTACTTGACAATACTTGTCACACCTACCACTTGTTACTTGCTACTTGTACTTTACTTTACTTGTCACTTCCATACCATACTTGTCATGCCATGCATCATACTTTAACTGCTAGGTTGCTAGTTTACCTTTCTTTCAGTTTCCTTGCACAAGTCTTTTTAGACTTGTTGACATGTGCCCCTCTCTCTTTTGGGTGTCACATGTTAGACTCAGAGCCAGAGCTTGTTGCAGAGGACGTTGTGTTTGCTGTGGAGGAGTCTTGTGGACACTGGTGATCTTTCCTGGGATCTTACAGTTTCCTTTTGTTTTAGGATTCCTGTTAGTTGTCGGTGCGTGGCACCTTTGTTTGTACTTTGTACTTTTGTTGGCCATGTTTAGGCCCTTAGATTCTTTTCTCTTTTGGCCTGGTGGCTTTTCTGTGATGTTGGAATTTAATGTGATGGATATTCTGAGATTGTCTTTTGTCTCTTTTCCTTTATTATTATCTTTGTTTCGTATCGCGTTGCAAGGACCTGCAGATATAACGATTTTATTGACGCTTAACGGGTTTGGGGCTTCACAGCCCCACTCTCGTGCGGACCTTCTCTCGTCTCGCCTCCATTTTAGGGAAGCGGGGCGTGACAGGTTTTGTTGGTGGCCCATGCAGGTCCGTCTTGCAATTCCGAATTATCGGAACAACGATAATAACTATGGAATGTCCATTAAATAAATTGCAACATCCGAGTCTATAGCCTTGAGTCTAGTAGTTTTCCTATGTCACTAGGTGGTAGGAAGACTTAGTTAGACGTCCGTTCTTGCTAGTTAGAGGCCACTGATTGTTAGTTAGACTCCCCGCTAGGAGTTGATTTGGTCGTCGTAGGAGTTACCTTAGTGGTTCCTGTCTAGCTTTGACTAGGATAGACTTCTAGAATTCTTTGGTCTCTCGCTTGGGTTCATCGATTTCGGACCAAGTTGAACTCATTTCATCGCTGTCTAGCCCTTAGGGAGTCTTAGCGCTTAGTTCCATAATCTTTAGTTGGTTGACCGTAGGAGTTTCCGTAGATTTTCCTAAGTCATAACCTAGGCGTATTTATGTTTTGATCATCCGACCAAATCCCTTGCCTCGATTCCCACGACCACCACGTTTCGATAATCGTTGATCCTTCGAATGTCCCCATTCACAAGGCTTAATTTCTTTTAAAGTTATTTTCGATTTCCCTTATTAAAGTTTTCGCTAAGTTTAAATTTTATTTTAAACCCGCTACGTATATACTTAAATTTCTCACTTTTCGATTGAGTCAAATTCCTTGTCGATTTCGGAGTCTAATGGTTGTAATTATAATTGCTATCTCGTAACCATTTTCTAATCTATAATTTCGCATTTTGGTTTAAGGACTCTATTACTATTTTGAAAAATTCGACATACCATTTTTCTAACTATGAGATCCATTTTAATCGCATAGCATACACACTTTAAAATCTATTCCAAGATAAATAGAACTTCAATTATTTTCATATATCAGTACTAGGTTCATTCTTTGAATTTCGAAATTTTGCCGGAATATTATATTAAGCTACTGCCGTATAATGTTTACGAACCTCTCCGTTGCAAATCTTGAATTTTTCGTAGGTATCCTTTCGACTTCCTTTTTCCTAGGTTTACATTTGTTCGGAACTTTAAGATGTGTATACTTATACCTCATACCCTTCTTTGACTTAAACTTATTTATTTATTTGAATTTCGAAAGTTTTGACGAGATTTGATTACTGTTTATAATGTTTTTCCAGCCTTTACTTTCATACCTATTTAAATATCTCATCCCTTTTCATATATCAATTTAGTTCTGAGCGTATTTCTATTTTTCCCAATTCGATTTATAAGCTTTTCCTTTCTTATTTATGTCATTCAAATGATTCATCACGCTCCCGTAATATACCTTCCGAGTCACACATGATTTTAGCTTTCAACAAACCAAAGATATGTTCAACATTTTCTCTGTTACAATTTTTGAAAAATTACGTTTTCGTAACCATTTTCCGACCTGGACTTTCCATAATTTGGTTTTCAAGCTTATTACGAATTTTGATAAACTTACTACTAAGTTTTCCGTTCACCATACATGCTTTTAAAATAATTTCTAAACTAAATTGAATTTCGAATATTTTCATTTATCCGTGCTAGGCTCATTAGCCCGTATGTTAAGAGCTTTGTGTAAAACGATTTCTTTTGGCAAATCCTGGTTACACTAAAAGGTGGTTTCAATATTGATTATTTAAGCTATTTCCTGGCTTAAAGACTTTGAAAGTATTTAGCACGAGTTTAAAATTCTTTCGTTAATTTAATTTCGTTTCGAAACTTTTGCCAACATTGTTAAATCACTGCCATATAATATTTTCTAAAACTACGTCCTTAATGTACGTATGAACTCTTTACTCCCTTTCATAATGATTTCCGTTAACCCAATAAATCATTTCATCTTATTATGTGTATTCAACTCAAACTTATTTCGAACAACTTATTTTATCGATCTTCAAATATCGTTTATGCGGAGGAGAACTCCAACTTTTCAAAATATGACCGTTTTATACTTTTAGTGTTTTTGACTTTCGCTATTCACGTACCATTTCCGAAAACTTATGAGAGTAATGTTTACGTCTTTCTTCCCCGCCTAAACATCCACAATTATATCTCCGTTCCACTTGATCTATTTACCTCCTTGTCCTCGTCCTACCTGAACCCATTTTTACGATCTTGTTTCGTTGCGCCATCTAATCTTGGTTTCCTTCCTTCTGCTTAGTTATCCCACTAGTGTTTGCCGTTATTTACATCGCACCAGTTTAGTAGTGGGTCCTTGGACTTTTGGTGATGTTGTCCTAGTGCATGTACATAAGTTGAGTATGTAGGCTTGAAGAGTGTACCCCCCCTATAGCATGATAATGTTTGCCTATTGTGTGATATATACATACTCAGAGTTATTCATGATGTTATGAAATTGTAAGTGTGTTAATATTTATGGATATGTGCGAGGATAGCTATACCACTCTAGGGGCGTCTATGTATATAAAATTCTGTATTGGAATGTCTGAATAGAGTGTATGTAGTTGGAGATACTTATGATGGTTGAAATAATATGATTGGTGAAACTATATGTATGCTGGGTGTGATAATAATAGGTGTACGTATAGTTGAGATGGGTAGGCCTATTATGTGACCTATGTGTTGTACGCGTGAGTGTGTGCTCGTACGTAGTTACGTATTGTGCGTGTATGCCATGAGGTATACCCGGCTATTACATATCTTAACTAATGGATGAAGTAAGTGTATTGGTGTGCCAATTATAGATGGATGGATATGGTATGAATATATGATACATGTATGTGACTATACGATGACTGTACTTATTAGGGGGAATAATGTAATTATAGGTGTGCTAATGTTTGTAATAATATCATGGTATATGAAGTGATTGAAATATGCGATATTACCTGATTAGATATTAAGGGTGTTGACATTTAGATATGTATGTGGTTATGTTGGTAGACGTGTATGCATTAGATAGTATTGGCATATGTATGGATGCTATGTTATGTATATGGAATTATTCTGCTATGATTTTGAGTCTCACTCAAGCTTGAGTGGGTATACTCTATGTACGTTGGTGTATTTGTATGTGGTTGGTGTATAGTGATGGATGATGTATGTATAATGTTTGGATTGTTTGTTTCCGGTTGTGTTACGCACATGATTGTGGGTCACTAACCAGTATATAGCTATAGGTGTTGGTCTCGTGGTATAGATATTTACTAAGGACTTGTCCGTGTGAACGTATGTGTGCTAGCTAAACTAAGCGTGTCAATGTACTGAGTTTGAAATTGTATGATTGGTATACATGGATGAAATGTTAGCGTTTATGGGTGTGCACCATGCACGGGTAAGTATGTGCCTAGTTATAAGTTTTGGTGACTATGATATGTTGGGCGTGTCGTGAGTATAGCTATAGGGCCGTATGTGATGTGAAGTTATGGTGAAATATTTACATGCACTTTGAATGACTATAAATTGTGAAATTATAATGATGGTGAATGTATATTAGATATAGTGAACTTGTTTTAATAATGGTATGGTGTGATTACACATATTGATTGTTTGGTATTGGATGTGCACTAGGAGATATAGGGAGTAGTGTATCCTTATTATTGGTTCATAGGTAGTTATCTAAATGTGGCGTGAACTATTTGGTTGTTTGTGAGTATGTGCACCATGGTATGTGATAAGTATTTAATAGTTCTGTAAGGATGTTGTGACTATATGAATGATTGAAATACGTGTATGAAATTGTCTGGCTATGATAGGTATAGGAGTATAATGTGCGTGAATAAATACATGATTGTAGAATAAATGATTGACTACCTAGTGCATATGTATAAGCGTTTGAAATGACTATACGTGGTTGAATGATAATGTGATATTGATTGAGGGTAGTTACTAGAGCGACTAGATATGTTAGAAAGTCCGAGGACGGACTTTATTTTAAGTTGGGAAGGATGTAACGACTGGTTTTCGTGTAATTGGATTATTATATTAAGATATATGCTTGGTGGATTTTCTCCTTGGATGTGTGGTTTTCGTCGTCGTAGCTTTCACTTTCGATCGTTTCGTCGTGATTTTCTAGCTTCTTTCTTCGATCATCGATTTCGGAGTAAGTCATTCGTGACGAGCTTCAAATCGCTCATATCTTAGAGTATAAGTCGATCCTAGAAGCCATAGAAATCTTCCTGAAGCTTCACGCTTCGAAACGACACTTTTCGTGCGCGTTAGTTGGTTCAAGAAGGAGAACCAACCGACTAGATCTCAATCTAGTCGGTCGGCAATCCTTAATGGACCGACTAGTGGGCTTTGATTATAATTCAGGAGTTACTGTTTATCTTTAGTCGGTCTAAGAACATCTTTCGACCGACTAGATTACAAACTAGTCGATCAGCCATTGTTCTTCAACCGACTAGTTCATTGATCATTTTCCCAGCCGAGTTACTGTTTACTCTTAGTCGGTCTAAGAACAACCACCGACCGACTAGATGTGAAACTAGTCGGTCAGAACTTGCTCTCAGACCGACTATTTCCTTTGATTAATTTTACCTAAGTTACTGTTCCTCGTTAGTCGGTTCATGAACACTCACCGACCGACTAGATTCCAGACTAGTTGGTCGACGGGTCTTCACAGACCGACTAATTCACTTCCCAGATTTTCCCCTCCTTTCGCTGTTTGATTCTAGTCGGTCACAGTTGGTCGACCGACCGACTAGTTGCTAAACTAGTCGGTCAGTAACTCTTCTTTGACCGACTAATCAGTGTCGAAACCCTAATTTCTGGGCAGCCGCCAGCTCTTCCTATTTATACCCCTCCCAAACGTTTTCTTCTTCTTCTTCTTCATCTCTAAACCTAATTTCTCCCCCATTGAGCCCCCTACTACCTCAAACCCTTATTCCTTCATCACAAGTCTAAAATCCATCATCCAAACCCTCACTTAACACATTCTACCTCTCATCTTCCTCAAACTTTCATCAAACCCCCAAAATCCACATCCAAACCTATTTCTCCATATTTTTCCCTCATTTCCAGATCTGAACCCTAGGTTTCCCCGGATTGTTCTTCCGTTGTCGTGCTTGCTCGGCATCGATCTTCCGCTTCTATACGGTAGGGTTCGATCCTTTGGTTTTCTCATAACTCTCCTTGTGATTTTATTGAAACCCTAATAATAAACTAGGTTGGATGTTGTTTGATGATTGTTTCTCCATGGCAGCGATTTCCTCTCCGTAGATAACTTTTGTGGCGTTCCTCGTTGATCATCTTCCTTGGCGTGAGGCAAGTGAAACTTGCCACTTAGGGTTTTAGGCCATGTTTTAGGCCATTTGCTTGTTGTAGCGTAAAAGAGACTAGACGGTGAAATGATAGCCGCCTAGACGCCTATTTGATCTAGTTTGACAACGAAACTAGATCCGTCACCTCAATTGATCTCGCTTGACAACGAAGTTAGATCCAACCCCTTTTAACTTGTTGTTCATGCACATTAAACTACCATGTTTAAATTATTTATTTGTACGCCTTACTACATGCCATGCCATCCACGTTGAATGTCGCATTCGTAGCACCCGCTACAATACTTGTGTTTCCTGGCTCGTGTTCCAGAAGCGGGCCATGTGTTGGTTGATAGCCAATGCCCGACCTACTAGTTTCCGGCTAGGCACCCACTTTCGTGGGCATAACCCTATGCCATACGTGTCAATACATTTCCTGGCTTGTGTACCAGAAGAGAGCATTCCGTGTTCGGGGTAACTCCCTGGCTCGATATACGTGTTAAGCACATTTCCTGGCTCGTGTTCCAGAAGTGAGCATTCCGTGTTCGGGGTAATTCCCTGGCTCGACACACATGGGAGGGGTAGAGATAAACGGTCACTTGAGCTTAGGAGTTGGCCCGATCAGCCACTCTAGCCAACAGGGGGAATCTCTGTGCACGACGTGTTTACTTGACGTGATTTACTTGACTTGTACTTGAACACAGCCTGCGGACAATAGGGCACCTGTGTGTGGGCGATCCCTTGTACTTGTTACTTGACAATACTTGTCACACCTACCACTTGTTACTTGCTACTTGTACTTTACTTTACTTGTCACTTCCATACCATACTTGCCATGCCATGCATCATACTTTAACTGCTAGGTTGCTAGTTTACCTTTCTTTCAGTTTCCTTGCACAAGTCTTTTTAGACTTGCTGACATGTGCCCTTCTCTCTTTTGGGTGTCACATGTTAGACTCAGAGCCAGAGCTTGTTACAGAGGACGTTGTGTTTGCTGTGGAGGAGTCTTGTGGACACTGGTGATCTTTCCTGGGATCTTACAGTTTCCTTTTGTTTTAGGATTCCTGTTAGTTGTCGGTGCGTGGCACCTTTGTTTGTACTTTGTACTTTTGTTGGCCATGTTTGGGCCCTTAGATTCTTTTCTCTTTTGGCCTGGTGGCTTTTCTGTGATGTTGAAATTTAATGTGATGGATATTCTGAGATTGTCTTTTGTCTCTTTTCCTTTATTATTATCTTTGTTTCGTATCGCGTTGCAAGGACCTGCAGATATAACGATTTTATTGACGCTTATCGGGTTTGGTGCTTCACAGCTCCACTCTCGTGCGGACCTTCTCACGTCTCGCCTCCATTTTAGGGAAGCGGGGCGTGACAAAAATCTAGAAAAAGGCCCAACTTGGCCCACAAAAAGTCTGCATGCGGCGCCCTACTCAGTCGAGTAGCAGCACCGCTCGGTCCGGGTTAGGATTCTACGGCCGCTACTTCGTTCTGAGTTCGGATTCAGCAATTGGGTGCTCGGACAGAGTAGATGTCCTACTCGGTCGAGCTACAGAGGGTCGCTGCTAGGCTCAAATTGTCATTTTGTCTTTGCTTCCGTTCGGTCGAGTCACTCGGCTACTCGGTCGAGTCCCCTTGCCTGCTCAATCGAGTTGCAGATGGCTGGAAGAGCTTCGAAAATGCCGTTCTGTTGTGCATTTCGCTCGACCAAGTAGCTGCTCTGCTCGGTCGAGTGGCTTTAAGCTCTTCGAATGCTACTAAGTGTTGGAAACTGAAGCATAGCCGTCGAGTTGTGCTGTCCGAGTAATAGCTCTACTCGGTCCGAGTGATGTATGTATCTTCAGCCTTAGGGCTCTAGTTCTGGGTGCAGCAGCTCGGGCAGAGTGGACAGTTCCACTCGACCGAGCTGACTGAAAATCAAAATATAGAGCTCTTTTAAGCTCTCTTTTCCCCTTCTATTCTCTTCTTCTCCACCTCTTCAAGAACCTAATGGACATTGACATTGATGCTCCGGCTAGCTCAGATGTGTCCATGTCTTGAATGTGCTCTGAATCACTCCAAAGTTCCTGAAAATCCACAAATCTCTACGAGAATCAAATATATCGTGAAAAGTGCGATAATGTATAGAAAAATGAACTTTGGACGTTGAAAATGATATGAAATGATGCAATAAAAGTATGGAAAATATGGACACATCGGCGAGGTCCTACGTATTGGGCAATACTGATGTTCGGTAAAAGCTTAAGTATATTCTTCCATGTGCAAGGTCCTTTAGTACATCTCAGGTAATAAGGACTACGCTGCACTTACTATCATTTGAGAGCTTTCTGTTGACAGTCAGAGTATAAATACTGTACAGAAGCATCTCGTTAAGGTGTTCATGTGAACTTGTTTCCCAACAAGCATATGACGTTGTCTCACGATGTGTTCACATCAAGTGGTTATGAGGCCAGCCACTACCCCCACATGGTTGAGCTCAACCACAATGGTCTATTTGGAATATCGATATTTTATTCTTGATATTGCAATGACCAGGAACATTTTAGAATGTATGCTTATCAGAAACCATTGGGGAACATTATCATGATTTTATCATGATCCCAATGTTCGTCACATGCAACTCCAAGGACTTTATCCATGTAATAATATTGTGACCTCATATGTGCATACTCAATTAATATATAAGGATTACATGGATAAATATTACCAAATAGCTTACTATCATTTTGAACGAGATGTGTTAATTCCACTAATTGACATGTGGGCATATATTTCCCAACATCTCCTACTTGCACTTACGACCAATTACAGTATCTTATATAGGTCTTATCCGCTTCCAGTCAGTTTGTCGAAATGCCTTTGTGAGTGGATCTACCACATGCTAACTCTTATATTATGTGATCTTGAAAATCATGTCTCACATGAAACATATTCAAGATATACTTTGAATCTCTCCAAAGATAATCGTATGCATCATCATGTACAACTATACGTCTCTATACATTTGTGAACTTAGCCACATCGTCCTGCTTGGAACTTTCCAGGCTACTGCCCTTTTACTAAGATTGAAAACTTCTCCTCCCACTGTTCAGCTGTCGTCCATGTCACCTTGGAATCTTGGAGTCATGAATCTTTTTGCCGAAAGATTACTACTTTTACCGTAAATCATGATATATTTTCTTAGTACTTATCAAGTATTTAGAATATATCTTTTATAGTAATCCAAGATTCTCCTAAACTCTTTTATGCAGAAATAGTGACAAACATGCTTTAATTGATTTCAACATCTCTATATTGTTATCAATCTGAAGCACATAATCCTTGTACACTACAAGAATTAAGACATCACTCCCATTACCTTATATATGCATAGTCCATCCTTGTTTGGATGGAGTCAAACTCTTTGACTATACCATCAGTTTGGATGTTCCAGCTCCTTGACGCTGGATCTAATCCATAAATGGATTTTAAGTAGTCGCCATGCTCTCCCGATGCTCCCATTGACTTCAAGCTCTCTAGCTTGAGTCATGAAAAGCTTCTATAGCAAGCATTATCTGAATAGACTAGTGCATAGTTACCAATGGTAAATCTTTTCAAATCTTTTCATGATATCCTTTTACCACCAACCTCGCATAGTAGGTCTCAACCTTTTCACTTCGGATTTTCATAGCATCAAGCCATCTTGAACAGTCCATACTCTGTATGGCTTCTTAGAAAATTGTAGGACTAACATTAATCATGATGTCCACTAGTTTTCCTGATTGACTTATTATAGTTAATCACATCATTGATGTTTGGTTCTATCTCTTGATTCTTTGTAGTTTGTGTATCCGAAACACCTTCCAGATCTATCACATTGCACACTATCTCTTCATCAAGAGATTACTTCTCCAAGAAGGTGGCATACTGAGTAACAAAACTCTTTTATTCCTCAGATCAATAGAAAATATCCGTAGAAAATCTTTGGATATCTAACAAACTAAGCACATCAAGTATCATGCCTCAAACCCAAACCTTAACAAACTTAAGATTGGGTCCTTTTCTATATCTTATATGGAATGTTAGGCATAGAACCATATCTTACTTATGCACTACCTTCTCTAGAGCATAGTACTTGAAGAAAAGAGACAACTCAGCATCACCCATCATCGATCGCATCTTATATGATAATATGCGATTTGTTTTCCTTCATACTCAACGACGAATAATTTGAGAGAGAATCCTATTCTATTTTAAATTTGCAAGGAATTTTAGACATGCGTGTTTTCCTATGTGATCTCATCAAATAATCTTGACACTACTTCTGGCACTCTACTTCACAAAGTAGTGGTGTTTGCTTCTTGCTCATGTAGTGGACTATGTGCATCACCGTACATGAGTCCTTATAGTTCATTAACTCTTTTCCCTTTGTCCCACAAAGGTGTTTTAGCAATTATGCCTATAAGACAAGATTTGCAAGTTGCAAGTGATTCACAATCACAAACGATTCACACTCCTTTATTATGCAAATATTAAGTCTTTCTCGCTATTATGGAAATGATACCCTAGGTTATATCTTGATTGGTAGAGAGAAATTGATATGTTTATAAATTTCAAAATCTGAATTCTCCACTCACACATGTATATGAATGCTTGATATTTAGAAATTCTTGATATTATTGTGTGCTTGCTTGCATATCTCCAATCTCTGCTCTCTTTTGTCTTTCTTGAGGACAATGAAGAGTTTAGCTTGTGGGATTTTGATGAGTGTCTATTTAGTATGCTTTTCGTATGTTTTTCTCTCGCGTTTCACACCAACCCACCACGCTTTTCACGTCGCTTCTTCCACTTTTTAGTTTCTTTTTTACTCTTAGGCTTCATGTGTGTATTTAAGGTCAAAACGTGGAGTTTTGGGACCTAAGAGCGAGGACATATGCTTTGGGATCGATCGGGGGAGTGACGGGGCTCAATTCAATAAAGGAGTGATAGAGGACTTCAGCCACCACACGACCGTGTGTGTCACCACACACGCCCGTGTTTGATGACACAACCCATAGGCCAAAAAGAGCCCCCACACGACCGTTTCAAACTGTGGTATGAGCCATGTTACCTACGAGGCGAATGCAGATCGATGCGGACATGTGGAAATCCAGACAACCGCGTCAGACAAAATAAGAAAAGAAGGCAGCAGTAGTTTTGAAGCTCTGCGACGACTCGGTTGTGTGGCCATCCTCATGAACGTGTCGAACAACGATTTCTGAAGGAACTTTTGAGGGCCAATCTTGATGCTACTACGACACGACCATGTATATTTGTCGTGTCGGGTTGGGTTTTCTGCCTGCCAGCTAGGGTTTTAGGATGTTATAAATAGCCAGAAGTGTCGTTTTTGCAGGGGGGACGTCCTCTAGCTTCGGTTTTCATCCAGTTTTCATCTCATTTTCATTTTCTAGTAATTTTAAGGAGTATGAGTAGATTTAGCTTAGTTTTATTTTGTGTTTCCCCCTCTTGGATCACTTGTATCTTGGAGATTTCGATACCCTATTGAATGAGATAAGTGTTTCTCTTTTGTTTTGTGTTTTCTATTTGTTCTAACTATTTTTGTGATGTTTCTTTGTATTGCCTCTATGATTCTATATATGTTTAGTGAGTAGATTTAATCTAGGACATTGGTTGATCTCCTCTTTTGTTGGGTGAGTATGAGTTGAATTAATTGTTTGGCTATTGAATCATCAAATTTGGGTTATGCCTGTTGGAAACATAAAGTTTTCTTCTCATAAAGTTTTTGATGATACAACCATTTATATGTGTATATACTAACTCTATCGATCTAGACTCCAAATTTCAAACATGTCAGATTCATCAAGTCAGCATATACAATGCAAGAAAAAGCATCAAAAAGCATGACGAAGCTCAAAAGATGAATCTTTATATCTTGTGAAAAATGATGTAATTTTCACTTGCATATATTTAGAATGTAATAGCCTTGATGATGATCTATCTTAGTCCTTTAGGGTCCATCCTCAAATAACCAAGTCATAGAAAAATTAGCAGACCAACACATTCTTCTGGTCGACCAATTAATTTTCACTTATTTTTCAAAAATTATGATTTTTGGTCAAATCATATCTTTTAGTCATAAGGATCATTTTTATACAATTTCCTAAGTTTTTTATCCTAGTCGACCAATAGAGTTTCCTGGTCTACCAGACAGTTACCCAAACATTTATTTCAACAACTATTTTGATAATTTTTATTGGTTAAAACTTTTAATCAACCAATGGCAGTTAGAACTACCATCAACGTCTAGTTTTTGACAGTTTCTAATCGTTTATGATAGGTTTTGACAGTTTTTAATAGTCATTTCGTCAAAAGACACTTCAACAGTCATATTCTAATCTGGCAGCAAAATTAGTCGACTAGCACTTTTCATTAGTCGACCAATATTTGTAAAAACTGCTCGGTATTTTTTAAAAATTTAGGCAATTCTTAAACGGTTAGTAACTACTCTTTTGTCCTATAAATAGACCCCAATACCTCTATCTAAATATCACGAAAATTCACTCTTTCTCTCTTACTATTAAGTTTTGTCTCTCACACTCTAAAAGAGTGATTTTCAGATTTTCTTGATGAACCTCTGCAGAAATTTTTCCTCCTTAGAAAGTCTAATTTCCAAGTGTGTTCTACTTCATCTTTACATCAAGAAACCTTGGAGATACCATCATCATCCTTGCGATATAATTCCTACATTATCGAGACTATAAGTGATATTATTTCATACTTTTTTCTTTTTATTTGGTGAATCACGTGTTGAAGAGATTATACAAGTTTGCAACATGAAGAGTGTTGGAATCTTTGTATGTTGATTTCTTGTGGGAATCAAGTGTTATAGTGGATTGAAAATCTCTATGTGGTAGAGGACTGGACGTAGGATCACAAGGATCCGAACCAGGAGAAATCTTTGTGTTTGCATCTAATTATTATCTGGATTGTGATTATTTACTTCCGCACTCTTATTGCAATTTTTTAGTAACTTTTAATTTTGCAATTTCTTCTTGATATACAATATTCACCACCCTCAAGTGTATTTGGTGTGCCAGGAGATCCAACAATGCCTAGGAAGATTATTATCTACATAGATTGGCTCCCATAAATTGGTCGCTAACGAGAGTTAGGATTAATCTAGGGTTTCCAACCCCTATGTCGATTCATACTAATTATGTCGCCAACAAAAGTTGGTCGTTATTTGGATAATTATGTCGCCAACAGAAGTTAGGGTGTTATTTGGAGCCCTCCTAGCATTGGTCGGGGTTCTGACCACGAGAATGGCATGAACGATGGTTGGGGAATATTGTCGATCTTCATGCACCCATCATGTGGTGATGACCAACGAGAGTTGGCTTTCCATACGAGGGGTAGTCATGTCATAGCATCACGAGAGTGGGGGGCAGGTGATAACACGAGGGTTGATCCTATAATAGCATCACAAGAGTGGGATGTAGGTAATGCCCCTAGGTTAGAGAACTTCACCCTAGGATCGATTCAATAAATATGCAAGACACTCATCTCCAAGTTCATCATACAATATAGGGATACCTAGCCCTAGAGCTCTTTCCTTCTGTTTTATTCTCCATATTCCAAATATTTTCCCACGTAACTAACCATAGCCTAGGATTGGTTAATACTCAATCACACAACCTCCCTGCGGACGACCAGTTAGCACTACGATGACGTCGTGCACTTGTAGTTACAAATTTTAAAGCTCTAACATATGCTAAACTATTTAGCAATGTAGTGGAAGACTAAAAATTAAATTTTTTGATAATTAGCCTATCATAACCAAGATCTACTACAATACTTGAAAGTAATTCCAATTAAAAATCAAACCATTATGTGGATATTCTTTAACGATATCCGCAGATCCAAAACTTTTCTAGTGAAGTCCAAAATGTTGTTGCTCATCCACCATGGTACTATATATGTCACACATTGATGACCGCCCCGTCACAATCCACGAGCCCCTCCTAAGCCAGAACTCGACTCCCAGTCGTTGTGGCTAGAGACTGAGAGGAGGTGAAGAAAGATCTTTGGCATAATGCAACACTTGAGTTGTGATGTCTTTGCATTGGACCAAGAGGTTTTGGCTCCATGGGAGATTATTCATGCAAGGTGTGCATGAAAATCTCACATTGGTTGCTTGTGTTTGCTAACTGACGCATGGCCTTGCTTCATATGGTGTGTAACTTGGTTTTTAAAGGAAAAAACACATGCAACAACTACATGGCTTATCTAACATCCATCCATGGGATTAATTCATGGCATCTCACCTACATGAAGTCACACTTGGTATTTCAAGCCCTGTATGGCCGCATGAAAGAATAAGAGCCTATTGTGTTTGTTTTTCTATGATGAAAACCAAGCCGCACCTATATTTATAGAGATAGAAAGGAGAATTCTATTTGACTCCTAATTTATCCAAACATACGTCATTATATTTGAGTTATCAGACAACCTTATCCATCAACAGGTATTAGAAGAAGGCACATACAATAGGTTTTGTAATCCCCACTAGGACTCTTGATTTGAAACCAAATCAAATCCTAAAACAAGGTGGATTTATCAAACCAAAACTTCTTTGAATATCCTAACACTTAAGAATTCTTGTTAGAGTCAAACTCCATTAATTCGAGTTGGTTTTGGATCCAACTTTTGGATTAAACCTGCACCCAAATATGGACCCAAAGTCCAGACTGGTCAAGGGCCATTAGTCGACTAGTGCACAATCACTAGTTGGCTAATGTCCCAGCTAGTCGATTAGTGACTGATGAGTGTTTATTGTATATAGTTTTCCCCCCTTTTTCATACACGTTTCACATCATTTATTTCACCTTTCCCCCATTTCCCCCATTTTGTTCCATCTTTTGCTTTTATGGTCCCTTTTATCCTTTGCAGGAAATACATGCTGATTAGGGGACATAGGATGTGAAAAAGATGCGAAAAGGCGAAAGTAGCAGAGCCAGTAGCTCAAAATGTGCTAAGGGGAGATTGAAGAGGAGTTGGGACACACACACACACACACACACACACACACACACACAGCCGCGTCGATTCGATGTAGCTACGTCATTACAACACTCAGAAGCACAGTATCATATTCGACGTGGCTGCGTAATGACACATCAAACGACCGCATCATTCGGTATGTCAATAGCCCAAGAAATAAATTTCATGCGGCTGCATAAACAACATCTAAACGGCAGCGTCGCTAAGGAGATGAATCGAATAATTGCAACTGACGCAGCCGCGTGACGAAGTCGACGCGGTCGCGTGACGAATTCGACACGGCCATGTGATCCCGAGAATCTGAAGACCAAACAGTCGCTCCACGTGACCGTTTCGAGACGACACGGGCGTCGAAGATGAATTTAACGTGGTCGCATCCCTAGCGATGCGACCGTGTCGATGTAGCCTCCGCCGCCCTAACTTACGCAATTGAAAGATGCGACTGACACGGTCGCGTCGAATCGGATTTCTAAGAGATCTAGGGTGCCGCCAAGGTTAGTTCTATGGTTTTTTTGATCTTTTTGGGGGATTGTATAAAAGCACATCTTCCTCCTAAGCAAAACACATCTTCTATTTTCTATTTTTCTGGGTTTTCAAGGGTTTTGTAAGGATTTTCTTACTCTTTTATTCAGCAATCCTTTATTGTTTAATTAGTTACTCTTGTATTAGATTAGATTTCTATAATAAAACTCTCTGTTTGTGATTACCATTGCTCTATTTTCCATCACTTGAGCTTTAAATCTGAATCCATGGCTTTCCTCTGAAGGATCCTGCCAAAACAGAGTTAGGATCGATAATATGAAGTTTAGACTTACGCTTGCGTATGCGGCACGGTAGTCTACGAACTTCGCCTTCGGATTCGCCACGACGGATCGAGTCTTCTCACGAACGGAGTAAGGCTACTAAATCCACAATCTAAATCTCTACTTTAGATTAAGAACTTGGATAAAGAAAGAGAGGAAGCATTTCGGCAGAGCTTCGCTAGGATGAAAATGCATGCAAGAATGCCATGCAAAATGTGTAAGAAATGGCTTACCCTTGGGTCTTATTTATAGCCCCTAAGGTAGTTATTTTAGGGTAAATTGTTCCTTTGGAACAATTTAATTAAGGTGTACCATGATACATGGCACATTATAAGCTTAAGTTGTACCATATGCATGGTACAACATAAGCTTAAGATATTCCCCCTTTATTAGCCATATGTCGCATGCATTTATGCATATATAATGCGACTTTCCTATTCATCCAGAGATCCTCTCCGCAAGGGAACAGATTCCCTTCGCACACGATTTCGTGCACGCGACGTTCGAGGTCCGTATTCCCTCGTACATCCCCCACAAGGGTGTACAAACGTCTTCCATATCCAACATCTCCCACTCACACTTGAGGGGATTGTAAGAGAACGTCTTTCTCTTAGTTCTTTCATCTATCATACCGAGAAATAGACCGTGCGACCGTCATGCGCGTAGAGTCTGTTGTTGTGCACTTGTTAGAGATACACAACGACCTCGAAGGTGCAAAGTTGAGTAGTTCAACGCATGCTTTACCCTAGATTATTTCTTCACATTTCTTATACTTTATATTCAACAATTGAATCCCATCTGGATTACAATTGGCTGGCCAGCTTTGAATCATTTAAAGTCCAAATGTGAATATGAAATCAATCTTCCTCTTCTTGCGAACCTTTTGATCTTGACTTGATTCGCTTTTCTAACGTGCCCCGCCGAGCCGAATTACCATAGCCCATTAGCAACACGCTAAGATAGCGATCATCTCGTCAAATCTAAAGGAACCAATTGGAGTCCTTGAGGGTAAGAGTTAAGACCCATATGGCCTTTGAGTCTCACATAATAGCAAACACTATTGCTACTAACTCAGTGGTCGAAATGCATACGTGGTATGAACACGTATTACAACATCACTCCTTTCCCAGGGAGAGTATGTCTTAATGATGTTGTATGGATGAAAAGATCAGACACCACAGTGCCTATCTTTTGAGTCCCCTTACTACTCAGGAAATATTCCCGGACTCTCATCCTGCATAAGACAGATAGGATTAAAAAATCCAATGAGATCTTTTTATCCTTGTGATACAGATCTCAGATCTTTTGTAAGCATCCATATGATGCAGATCTTTCATTCGACTATCTTTGTTAAAGTCATGACTCTAAATCATTCGTCTAATGATTTTGACTTTTAAACTAGTCTCATCTCTATCTTATCCATCTGATAAGATAAGGCGGTTGCTCATGTGAGAGAGCCAACCTTAATCTGTCCGACATACACACAATTCAGCTGAGATTTCAAAAATGTACACAAACATTTCTTTAAGAAATTCATATGCAATGTTTGAAAAAGAACTTATTCTTTTATTAAATTTGATCTTTCTCAAACATGGGAATATATATTGGTACAACTCAGCTCTTACGCAATCCTTGGGATGATAAGTGTTTATAAAACACATTTCTGGGGATCGCTTTCGTAAGCTGATCCTCTATCATCTCATGCGTAGATATGTACCTTATGTCTACCTTCTTGGTTTTATCATAGTCTTTTGCAAATCTGCAGTTCCTTTAAGATACTGCATTATCCTCTTAACCGCTTTCCAGTGTTCTTGCCTTGGGTTGGATTGGTAACGACTTACCATTCCAACAGCAAAACAGATGTCCGGTCTTGTATGCATCATAGCGTACATAAGACTATCAACTGTACTGGAATATGGAACTTTTTCCATAATTTCATTTTCCTTTTGGTTCTTTGGACATGATTTCAGATATAAATTATCGCATCTGCTTATAGGAGTATCAATTGGACTTGCCGTCCTACATATTAAACCGTTCTAGAACCTTCTTTATATAAGTCTCTTGTGAAGGAGACAGAAGTTTCTTTGAACGATTCCTTGAAATCTTAATTCCAAGGATATATGTGGCTTCCCCAAGTCTTTCATCTCAAAACTGATGAAAGTCAAGCCTTGATATCCATCACAAAGCCCTTGTCATTTCTGGTTATTAAAATGTCATCTACATATAGAGACATAATAACATGCTTGCTTTTAAATCCTCTTGATATATACGCAGTTATCTTCATCAAGCATGGAAAATCCATTTGATAAGACAACTTCTTGAAATCGTACATACCATTGCCTCGAGGATTATTTAAGACTATATATGGACTTACGAAGTTTAAAAACCTTATGTTCGTTTCCTTCTTTTACCAACCCTGTTGGTTGTTCCATATAGATCTCCTCGTCCAATTCTCCATTGAGAAAGGCATTCTTTACATCCATCTGATGTAGTTTGAGGTCTAAGCAAGCTACCATTGCCAGAATCATGCGAATCGAGGTAAAACGCACAACAGGTGAGAATGTAGTCTATCCCTTCCTGTTGCGTAAAACCTTTCGCGACAAGGCGAGCTTTATATCTATCTTATAGAGCCATTAGCCTTATGATTGATCTTGAGAACCCATTTGTTCCCAATTGCTCTACGTCCTCAGGGTAAGTTAACTAAGTCCCAGACTTGGTTAACTTTCATGGATTTCAATTCCTCCTTCATCGCTTCCATCCATTTGTCTTTTACAGGGCATGATACGGCATATTTGAGGTTCTTCAAGTCCTTGTTGACTCGAATTTAGATCAATTCTAATATCACTCCCACTTGAAATGTCGTTAGAATTGCTCCCACTTGGATCATTATTCCCGTATGGAATAGGATAATCGTCATTCGTATAATCCATTGGTGAAGGTTGAAAAATATTTTCGTTTTCACCAAGAATTCTCCCACTCGAATGAGGTAATCCTTCTTGATCATAAATCTCAAATAGAGATAAGTCCTGACTTATCTCGCCCTGTCTTGGAAACTCGTTTTCCAAGAAAGTGACATCCCTCTACTCAAACTCAATTAGCCCACCATTGTCTTCTTGATTAACAAAAAACATAACCTTTGGAGTTTTCTGCGTATCGTATAAAGATACATTTCCTTCCCTTTGGCCCAAGTTTGCCATACTTATGGGAGGAAATATGTGCGTTGAATGCACAAACTCAAGGTTTCAAAAATGTTTAAGTCAGGAGACCTTTGGTTCCACAACTCATAAGGAGTGGAGCTAACTGATTTCGAGGGTACGCGGTTTAAAATGAAAACGGCCGTCAATAATGCATCACCCCAAAAGGTGATTGGCAAGTTAGCTTGAGCCATTATTGAACGGACCATTTCCATTAAAAATCCTATTTCTCCTTTATGCAACACCGTTTTGTTGAGGAGTATAAGGCATAGTTACCTGATGTACTATGCCTTTGTCATCACAAAGTTCCTTAAAACTTGTTGATTGATATTCACTGCCCCTATCGGTTCGCAAGATCTTAATTTTGCGATCTAATTGATTCACCACTAAACTCATATAGTTTTTAAAGCAAGCCAAAGCTTTACTTTTGTGGGATATCAAAATAGATATGTCCGAATCGGGTGAAATCATCAATAAAAGTGATGAAATAGGACTTTCCGCGTCTTGTCTAGACATTCATCGGACCACATATGTCCGAATGGATAAGCTGTGATGGAACCTCGGCCCTTGTGCCGGTTCCAAACGGCTTGCGACAAGATTTCCCCACAAGGCAATGTTCACAGGTCGACATTTCAACCTTTGAAACATTGGATAGAAGGCCACGTTTGGTAAATCTATCTATACGCGTTGGTCCAATATGACCAAGCCTTGTGTGCCAACAAATTATATTAGACTCATTAGTCAAAGAATTTGTCACAAGGAAATGAGAAATCATACATTGTACTTATTACAATGAATCCTTTAAATACATAACCCAGAACCAATAAAGGAATTATTATTACAAAATAGGTCCATATTACAATCATGAAGGAACCAGCTATAACCAAGACCCATTAAATTGACCACAATTATAATATTCCTTTGAATATATGGAATGAAGAGAACATCATGAAGTAGGAAAGTGCGGCCATTGTCCAAGACTAGCTTGCGAGTCCCAACGCCTTTCACTGCAACACGTGTGTTGTTTCCTACATTGATGCACTTTATTCCTTGGGGTATCCGGTGATACTCCACGAAGGACCGTCTGTCCTTTGCTATGTGGTCGGTGGCACCTGAATCAATTATCCAAAAATGGATTAGATTCCACAAGAAATAGTGGACTAGAAACACATATGTAACTAGTATTACAAGTTACCTCGTCACTTCCACTCGTACACGAACGAGCATAGTGACCGAGCTTGTTGCACTTGAAGCACTTGATCCTTTTCAAGTCTTTCTTCTTGTGCCATTTCTTGTGCCCACCCTTATGTTTGGGTTCCTTGGTAGACTCAGGTTGCTTATTACGTTCATTAGAAGACTTCGAACGATCTTTACGTTTCTTTCCCCCGTGTGAGGAACTAGCAACCATGTGCACTTCTGCACTTGGCTTGGCAGCCGCAAGCCGCTCTTCCTCTAATTCGAGGTGCTTGGAAACATCGGTGAAGGTCTTGATGCTCTCATTATGAGTGAGATGCATCTTCATCTGATCCCACCCATTTGGTAGGGAACGTATGACTGCTTGGATTTGTTGCTCATTTGTGAGCACATGACCTGCATCCTTTAACTCCGAGATAAGGTTCGCCATATGTCGCAGATGTTTCCCCATGGAATGATCTGGACGTTTCTTATATGAATCGAACTTTATAGTTAAGGAGCGAAGTTTGGACACCGATGTGCCACCGAACTTCTCCTCTAGCTTGGACCATATGTCCATGGCTAGGTCATGTTCTCGGAAGATGCGCATTATGTCATCAGCCATACTGCTTAATAACGTAATGCGCGCTATCTTGTTCTTCCGAGACCAAGCATCAAAAGCTTCCTTGTCTCGTCGGTGTTGGGCCGTAGTGCCCAACTCGGGTTCAATCATAATGTTCTTTAGAGTTTCAAGCACTTCTTGCTCCTCTAGAACGTATTGTATCTTGATGGACCAAAGTTTGTAATTATCGCCGTTGAGTTTTCACCTTTGTTTAACTCAGCGACGATATTCTTTGAAGCGGAAGACATTTTACTTTTAAAATGCTGCAAAAGACACAAAAACGAAGGTTTGATCAAAACATTGCATAAAATTTCTTAAAATATAACTCCCACATGAAATGATAATAGAATATCCCATTTGGATAGTTCTAAAAATTCAAATCCCACTTGGAATTATATTGTATTTGATAAGTTACTTTCGAAAAATATTGAAGATGTTGTTCTAGAATCGAAAAGGTCTCTATAATTCCAATCACCATCTAGAACAACCTTCAATATTCCCCCATCACTTATCAAACAATCGTACTCTTATAGTACTTCGCAGCGGAAAATCAATTTTGAAAAACATATCTTTCAAAATGGAATATGTGAGAGTTTGCGCAAAGAATTTTAACGCAACAATTGCCAAGCCACGAGACCTGTTCTACACACCCATGGGTTAGATAACCATGGCCGGATCGTGGTAGGACTTGGAATTCTAAATTGCGCTATCCCGATTAAGGACGGGACATAACCTATTTGAAAAACATCTTTTTCAAAAAAAATTTGAAAGCACTGGCTAATCTCTGTAGAGTAGAGCACAACGTCACAAGTACATTGGCTAATCTCTGTAGAGTAGAGCACAATGACATGGCTAATCTCGCATGAAGTAGAGCACTATGGCTAATCTTCAAAGAGTAGAGCCCAATGAAAAACTTCATTAAAACGTTAGTCCCGTATGAACTAGTCGGCACTGTGGTTAGCCCCGTATGGGCTAATCGGCACATTCGAGTTTGGCCAAGGCCTTTTGTCACCCCGTATGGGTCAGTTGGCAAGTTTGCAGTCGACCCAGACCTTCTGCCAGATTGGTCGACCAAAAACACCAAATTGGTCGACCAATTTTGGTCTGCAATTTCTTCCCGGCCAAGGCCTCTGCCCTGGCCGGGGCTTGGCCAAGGGCCGGCCAGGGCCTCTGCCCTGGCCGGCCAGGGGCCCTGGCCCCTCGGCCAGGGCCTCTACCCTGGCCGAGGCCGGCCAGGGCCGGCCAGGCCCTGGCCGAGACCAGGGCGCCGGCCCTGGCCTCTGCCAGGGACGGCCAGGCCGGCCTGGCCTTGGCTGGCCACTGCCGGCCTGGCCATGGCCGGCCATGGCCGGTCATGGCCAAGGCCATTTTGGGCATTGGCCGGCCATGGCCCCTTTGGCCATGGCCGGCCACCCCCTTGAATGGGGTTGCCGCACACATTCCTCCCCCTTGATGGGGTGGTCGCCGGTGGTTATTGGCCGTAGCCAACCCCCTCCGCAAGTGGAGGGGGGGTGCATGGCCTTCATAGCCCATTTGGCCATGGTGCACATGCACCAAATTTCATCTTACCCGATGGAAATAACTACCATCATCTTCCTCGATGAAGCACCCGTTCGTCGATGAAGCATCCGTTCGTCGAGAAATTAGTTATTTCCTAATGGTCGTGTGCCAAAAATGAATAACATACTACGTGAACGGTCGGTTCTTCCCGTCACGGAGAGTTCCTACCATATCCGTAATGATAGGAGACCCTAACGTGAAAAGAACAACCGCTGCGTTCTCTCCGTTGCGAAGCGTTCCTACCATATCCGTAATGGTAGGAGACCCATTCGTGAAAAAGACAACGACTCGTTCATAGTTTCGACGGGGAGGTGGTTTGACCGGGGCGAACCCATATGGCTCTGATACCAATGAAGGATCCTGCCAAAACAGAGTTAGGATCGATAATATGAAGTTTAGACTTACGCTTGCGTATGCGGCACTGTAGTCTACGAACTTCGCCTTCGGATTCGCCACGACGGATCGAGTCTTCTCACGAACGGAGTAAGGCTACTAAATCCACAATCTAAATCTCTACTTTAGATTAAGAACTTGGATAAAGAAAGAGAGGAAGCATTTCGGTAGAGCTTCGCTAGGATGAAAATGCATGCAAGAATGCCATGCAAAATGTGTAAGAAATGGCTTACCCTTGGGTCTTATTTATAGCCCCCAAGGTAGTTATTTTAGGGTAAATTGTTCCTTTGGAACAATTTAATTAAGGTGTACCATGATACATGGCATATTATAAGCTTAAGTTGTACCATATGCATGGTACAACATAAGCTTAAGATATTCCCCCTTTATTAGCCATATGTCGCATGCATTTATGCATATATAATGCGACTTTCCTATTCATCCAGAGATCCTCTCCGCAAGGGAACAGATTCCCTTCGCACACGATTTCGTGCACGCGACGTTCGAGGTCCGTATTCCCTCGTACATCCCCCACAAGGGTGTACAAACGTCTTCCATATCCAACATCCTCATTGCAACTATGGTTGAAATTGCTTCAATTATAATGGGTAGTGAGTAGTTTTCGTCTAGGGTAATGTGTTGAACCCCATTAAAATGGGACCATGGGTTGGATGAAATATTAGACTAAAGTGTGACGTGTGTGTATATTTTATATATTCACACACGTCTTCTTTGTGTTTTTCTGTTATTTTCCGCCATCCCGTATCCATTTTCTCGTGTTTTCTAGTTTTCTTTCAGTTTTCGGTGTTTTTGTGTGTTTGCAAGAGTTTGCCAGCATATGGGACATATAATGAAGATATCATGAATCCCCGGAGCAACGGGAGGATTCACGCGTGATCCAGGGGGTCAAACGACCAAGATCGCCATCTTTCAGCACCCACCCGATCGGTAGGACACAGCCAATCGATCGGGTGATCCACGCGTGTCTGACCCAGACGGACGCTGAAACAAAGTGGATATCAACCGATCGGTTTGACGACCGGTTCATCCCAACAGAGTTCTCTGGAATTTGGAGCTGAATTCCAACCGATCTGGTAACATCTCACCCGATCGGTTCATCTGTAGCCGATTCTTCCAACAGACAACCCAGAGAGCTCAACCGACGTCTGCTGACCGTGCCAAATCGATGCAAGTCTCTGTTCTTTTGGGCGTATTTCCAACCGATCTGTTGATTTATCAACCGATCGGTTCACCTGATGGCCGCAAGATCAAAACGACGAGCCGCTTGCGCCAACCGATCGGGTCACGTGAGCGGGTGAAGTTTCTGAAGACTGCAGCCGAAGAACGTAGCAGCTCACCCGATCGGTTGATTCTTCAACCGATTGGGTGAAGTCGTTTTCTACATATAACTGCCTTAGGTTTTAAGAAACAAAAGCTGTGTATTTTTCTGTCTTTTTTCCCTATTGTGGCGGCTGGAATTTTATAGTTATTTGTAAGTGCTCTGATCTTTATGAAACTTTGATATTATCTTAATAGCATTGCTACTACTTCATTTCAATTACCTAATCATGATTTTTACGGTCGATTTTCAATTAGATTGCTTTTTGGATATAATGTGTGAGTAGTTCCCAAATCTGGGATTTTAGTGGAAACCCCTTCGTGGGTTCTCCCTAATGTGTCCATAGGACTAGAAAATCGATAGGGAATAGGAATTTAGATGTTACGCGGGGTGTTTCATTGTCATCGGCGGGAAAAAGATCGCCTTTGACCGTTGGGCCAAGGGGGAACAAACTTGGCGGTTGACTCCCTAGCCATAGCTCATGCCCTTAGAGTAGGCATCGAATCCTAGCGCGTGGGAACGGCAGGATGATATGTTGGGAGTTATCGTTGCGAGTTAAGTGCTCCCAGAGTCAGTCAGTGTTAATGGACATGGGAATGCCCACTGACCGAACCCGGGTAGTCCGGCGTATCATCCTGGGTACCGACCGGAATATCGGGCCCATGGGACACTAGTACCACTTTTAGAGGCAACGTCTCACCACTAAACCCTAATTCCGATCGTATTCCTATCTGCCGGTCGTAATAGTGAGAATACATGATAGGGTGGAAACCGAAGTCCTAGGTTTCCCTTATTATTGTTTATCCCTCGTAATCTTTATTCCGTGACATCCCATCAATCGATTCGGGTTAGCTCACCCATAGGGTGAACTGGTTCCCTTCTGACACAAGCACAACCACGCCTCCTTGTGTTCGACCCCCAAGCCACATTACAACACCGTGCGCTTGTGATATACATATTTAAATCTGGTATCCCCAATCTTATTGCACACTTGCATGCTCACATCTAGGGGACGTCAAGCTTTATTGCGCCGTTGCCGGGGAGGCAAGTGCTTATTATTTTAGGACCAATGAACCCTTGAGTCTAGCTCATATCCCTATCTCGTGATAATTTTCGCATTCTACTTTTTCTTTTTTATTTTCTAATTTTTATTTTCTATCTTTATCTATTTCTATCCCACACTTGCTTCACGGGTGTTTATTGCTTTTCATGCGCAGGAATACAAGGAGTCTTGACGAATTGATTCCTATTGATCCGAAGATAAACGCCACCCTGAGGCGCCTAAACGCAGAGAGGCGAAGAAGAGAAGAGTCTGAAGCCATGGGGGAGAATACCCCACCACATAAGTCCCTGCTGGAGTACTCGATGCCTTCCATCGGGTCCACCTCCCCCATCCAACCTCCTACTATTACGGCACAGAGCTTCGAGCTTAAGCCGTCCTTAGTGACGTGGATCTAGCCGGATCAATTCTCTGGGGCACCCATGGAGAGCCCTATCGAACATCTGGACTCCTTCCTAGAGAAGTGTGAAACATTCCGAATTAATGGTGTCACAACTGAAGCAATCCGGCTGAAGCTATTCCCCTTCTCTCTGCGGGATAAGGCCAAGCAGTGGCTTAGGGAAAAAGACCCGAACACCTTCAACATTTGGGAGAAGCTCTCGAATGCCTTCTTGACTAAGTTCTTTCCTCTGGGGAAGACCATGAGGCTGAGGAGTGAGATCTCCCCCTTCTCCCAAGCCAGCCACGAGTCCCTGCATGAAGCTTGGACTAGATATAAAGAGATGCAGCGAAGATGCCCTCATCACGAGCTTCCAAAGTGGCAGATTATAAGTCTGTTCTATAACGGATTGAGGGATGACTTGAAGTCTTCGATGGACGCCGTGGCTGGGGGGTCCTTTATGTCTAGGAGTGAAGAAGATGCCGGGAACATATTAGAAAACATGGCATCGAACAATGAGCGGTGGTGCGATGAGCGTGCCACACCCTGATCTGGAGGAATTCATAGAGTCGAGAAAGTCGACAAGTTGTCTAGCAAATTTGATTTGCTATCGACCCAGATCTTAGCGCTCATGGTAGGAGCGGGTGGTGCCAATACCCAACAAATAGTGGCGGTGGAAGCTGAAGTCCTGGGAGACTTCGAGGGTGGTGACATCTCACCACCGGTGGACCAAGCTAGTGCGCTTTTCTTCAATCCGACAGGTAATGCGCCATATCCACCGAGGACCAGCTCGAATCTGGTTTATTCTCCTAATAATCGGAACCACCCCAATCTTAGCTATCGGGCACCCTATCAGCAGCAGCAGCAGCAGCAGCAACAAGTATATCAGCAACCCATGCAGCAGCAGCAAGTATTTCAACCGCCTAGGCAACAGCAGCAACAGTATCAACAGCAACAGTATCAGCTGCAGCAGCAGTATCCCCCCAGGAACCAGTAGCCCATTCAGCAGCAGCAGTAACCATACGGCCAGCAGCGTGTCATCTCCCCGGTTGAGTCCCTCTTGACTCAATACATTACAAATGAGGAGAAGATCAATTTGAAGCTGGAAATGGGGCAGAGGGCTCTCACTGACCAAGTAACCCAGCTGGGATTGCATGTGGCGAACCTTCAAAGGTCGCAAAATCAATTGCCGCCACAACCGGAAGTTAACCCGAGGGGGACGAACCAGACTTCGGCACTAACGCATGATCATGCGAATGTATCTGCTATCGTCTTGAGAAGCGGGACACAAATTCCTATAAGAGTGCCCGCCAAGGAACCTGAAGCACCGTTGGTCATAGAGCGACCAATTGAAAAAGCTAATGACAACAGCGCTTCGTCACCAAAGACTACGACTCCGGAGGGAGTCTCTGAAGAAGAGAAGAAGAAGGACGAGGAAGTGAGCATGAGAGTATTTAAGCCCGTTGTGCCTTTTCCACAACGACTTGCCCGAGCGAAGATTGATGAAAAATACGGCAAGTTCTTCGCTATGGTAAAGGATTTGAGCTTGCAGATCCCGTTCCTCGATGCCATTGAGACAATTCTCTCCTACGCAAAATTTTTAAAGGACTTGGTGACAGGAGGATCCAGGAAGGAAAAGGTCGTTCTAACGACGAAATGCAGTGCTCTCATTCAGAGAGTGAATCCGCCTAAGCTAAAAGACCCGGGAAGCTTCTCCATTCCTTGTTCAATTGGGAAAGTGAAGATCCATCGGGCGCTCGTAGATTTGGGAGCGAGCCTCAGTCTAATGGCCCTGTCACTATACAGGACGATAGGGATGGGAGACCTGGAGCCCACGGGTATGACCCTTCAACTAGCTGATCGATCGGTCAAATATCCGGTGGGAATTGTAGACGACCTACATGTTGATGTCAGTGGAGTGCAAGTGCCGGTAGACTTTGTGGTGATGGATATGCCCGAAGACACTCATACACCCATCATCCTTGGACGGCCTTTCATGGCCATCGCTGGCGTGCTAATAGACGTGAAGAAGGGGAAGCTTTCCCTTAATGTTGGCGACGAAAAGGTCGAGTTTGACTTGGGGTTATCTATGAAGCACCCCCAGATGAACCTGTTTGCAATATGCTGGACAATGAGGAAGAAAGAGCTGTGGAAGCTGGGGCTTGGGATATTCTCTCAAGGAATCCCCCCGACCGCTTGGGGGACCTTGAAGAACATGTCAGTCTGAAGAAAGAAGATGTTGCTGGGGAAGCGGGTGCGTCACATACGATCCCTCCCAGATTACAAAAAGCTGCTCATACAAGGAGAAAAGGGAAAGAGCCCATGGGGCTTACCGGTGATGAGATCCGGATCTTGAGAAGAGTGGCGGTAGACGCCAATATAAGGGAGAAGCCTCCGGATACCATCAACGAAGGGAGGATCATCGAGCAAGTCTACTTGTCACCGTCGACGACATTGGAGACCACCGCTCCAAAATCTGAAAGGATGCCAAACATTGGGCATCACCCCCATCCACCTTGAAATTCATCTACGGGCGTCGAGCAAACGACGTTAAACAAAAGCACTTCATGGGAGGCAACCCACGTTCTAAACCCTCATCTTCGTTTTTAGGATTATTTTTAGGTTTATTTTTCTTATTTTGTTGAATAAAGTCAGCCACGGGAACTTTCGTCGAGTGACTTAGGCCATTTGTGAACTTTTGCAGGAAACAAGCCCCCAACCGATCGGTTGATCCCTCAACCGATCGGGTGGGACGTACCAGACAATGGCCTGTATCTGTTCTCCAGCGAACCGGTGGGGTGGAGCAAACCATGCGAGAAGAGCAGAAGTCTCGGAAAATTTGGGATTACATCAACTGATCGGTTGATAGAAGCTAGGTCGTGTGACTGACTGGGTGAGCTGCACAGAAGTCTCGGGAAAATCGTGAAGCGGCCAACCGATCGGTTGAATTCTCAACCGATCGGGTCGCCTGTACCCACTTTTCAACAAGTTTTTCGAAATAATAACCAACCGATCGGGTGAAAACTCACCCGATCGGTTCGACTTAAACCCTATAAATACCCCCCGCCCTCACCCGTTCATTTCCCCTCACCCGATTTCGATTTCCCTTCGCCGTTTCGCACTTCCTATCTCCTTCTCTCCATCGATCCCTCTCTCTCCCTCTTCCATTTAACCCCATCCAAGCCCTAATTTTCGCCCGACTCCCCCCCCCCCCCATTTCGAAAATTCGTTGAAAAGAAGTGCCACGGCTTCACACTCCCACTCATTATACTGCGTTGGGGGATCTACGAGCAAGGATCGTCATCTCTACTGGGTAACTTCGCTCCTTAGCTCCAATTTCAGTTTTGCCCTAGTATTACTATTTGCTCAACTGCCATCGATTGTGTGCATTCGTCATATCTTGCATACACCAGCATCATACACTCACATGGCCAGTGATAAAAATAAGGGTAAGGGTATTATGCGTGAGGAGGGGTCGTCTCGCAAGAGACGAAAGCCCACACGTCCACCACACTCACGCCCTCCTCCTACACAGCCTGCCCAACCTCAACCCCGACCAATTATCCCAGCTGAGGACCCAATGATGGGCCTGCATGGCTACCGTTTTTTGAGTCATGACCAAAAAGATTTTTATCATAGACTCGACGCACGGGGACACCTATCCACCAAATTTGCTCATGCCCAAACGCTTATCGATCTCGGTGTGTTCACTGAGGTCGAGACTCTCTTCGCCAACTTAGGATGAATAGCTTTCCTGAACGCCACCGCGGTATCCTACCCCTCCCTCACACTCGAATTTCTATCCTCCCTTGTATGTGAGTCGGGGTCGATCGGCGTTTTTCGCGTCCATAACAAAACCATCTGCACCCACCTGAATACTATTAATAACATCTTCAGTTTTCCCATTCTTGGGGACGAGTTATCCGTCACTCCGGATACCACCGTGATTTCGACGTCGATCAATTTTGGTTTCGCCTCACCCTACACGATCACTATCCCCGAGGTAAGGCCAATGCCTCCTCCATCATTCACCCTGTATTTCGCCTGGCCCACCGAATCATATCTTGCACTTTCTTCCCCAGGGATGAGTCCGGGACCGTGACCATCCCTGATCTTTTTATTTTGTGGGCCATGACATTCGATTTCATTCGCGGTGACGACGGGATCACCTTCGAGGCCCCTCGCATTCCCATTCATGCTGGCGATTGGATTATCTACAAATTGCTTGACATTAGCCGCACCGGTAAAGGCAAGTTTTGTTGCGGGGGCCTCATTACTATCATATCTTCATATCCTCAGTTCAACATCGACATCCCCCGAAATTTGCCTTCTGCCGCAGGACCTCCACGTATAGATCTTGATGTCCTGCAGCACATACACATGATCAAGCCCCGCCCCAACGGTCGTTTCACTTTCTATTACGGTCACCCCCTGCTCTCTATACCATTCTGCACAACCCCGCTCGCATGCCTATCCAGCTTGTGGCAGATTGGACATTCCCACCTGACCCCGAGTTTCTAGGGAGGTTACGTCTTCCATTTCTCCCGGGCGCACCCAGATCACCTCCTCCTGCCGCCCACTTAGGCAAGTAGGACATACCTGCGTCCCGGGGAGACTCCGGGGCTGGCCCTAGTAGGGTCATCCCGGCTTCTGTCCCCATCACCACCGTCACCACCTCTCCGGTCCGTACGACCACTACCTCCTCATTTCATCGAGCCACCTCTGCTCGCCTCAGTCTCGAGGCTGAGTTAGCTGCATTACGAACTGGCGCATCCTCTTTCGCTTCCTCGGTACCATCCTCTTCCATCTTCACTCACCCATGCTTCCTCGCACTTGAAAGGAACGTGGCTGCCATTCTCTGCATTCTCACTCATGTTCACGGACCACCTCCTCCCACACCACCCCCCTCACCACCACCTTCACCCCCACCTTCACATTCATCCATTTCCACCACTTCCATTCCCACCGTTTCCGTTCCCTCCACTTCACCTCCACTCACGACCACTGCCGTTGCCCCCACATATCCATCACCATCCACTTCCATCACCCCATACGCGCGTCGCAAGAAATTACAGGTGCGATCGCGATCACTTCTCCCACCTTCCTCTCCACCACATACCCCCGTACCCCCACCATCCAACACCGCATTGGTCGCCATTTCCCTACCACTCACCATCATCACCACCTCTCCACCCATCGTTCACACCTCCACCCCACCCACCCATCCATCACCTCGACCCCTCTCTCCACTTCTCCGCACACCCGTCACCTACCATGTCCACTCCCCCACATCCCCCACATCTTCCACCGAGGAGGACGAGGATAGTTCATCTCCTGTGTTTTGATTTCTTTTTCTTTTCAGTTCTTCCCCCTCGCATATTTCTGCATTTTCATGATCATATCATTTCGCTTGCATTGTCACGTCTAGCTTGGGGGAAGTCATTTTTTTTGTATCATGTCTTGTGATATTTTTGTGGTGTGCTTGTTTATATATGTCATGTGGTGTGATTTTCTCTCTTTTATTTTCTAGTTATATGTCGTGTGGTTTGATTTCCTTTATTTCTTAGTTTCCTATGTGTGTTTTTCTTGTTTTTCACTTCTCTTTGAGTCGGTGCAAATCCCCCCCCCCCCCATTTTCATTGCCCTCCCATATTTACTTCTATTGCATTGAGGGCAATGCAAGTTTCAGCTTGGGGGAGTCGCACTTCGTGCGTCATTCGCATCTTTTTCTTCGTTTTTGGAGTCGTTTTCATCATGTTTTTCTTTTTTCTTCTCCTCTTTTTATCTCTTTCTCCTAGAGATGACCCCATATGATGAATTGCCACTAAATCATACACACACCTAGCATAGCTTCGATTTTCACTTTCACTAACCCTAGGAAGCCGAGTCCTCTTGCATTTCATGCATCGTGGGTCCACTTCCTTTTATGTGAGTCGTGTGTCGTGCCTAGCTGTTTGGTGTGCTTCTACTTTGTGATTTCGATTTATATACCTGTCCTAGGAATGACCCCTAGATTATCATGCTTCGATTTGAATATGCGGTATTTGCTTCTCCTGTCTGTTTCTTTATGCATGATATATTTTATATCGTATGCTTCATTTCGCATGTGTCGGGGTTCCACAACTAGGACTAGGATAACCCATTTAGTTTACGCTCTGATTAGCGAAAAAATCTCCTTTGCGCACGTGTTTAGAATCCGATTTCTTTTTTATTTCACTTGGTGCAAATCCCCTCGTCGTGTATCGTTCTCCCACTTGGGAGAGTACACACTTGTATATATATCCCAAAAGCCCAAAAATCCAAAAAAAAAAGAGAAAAGAAAAACCCAAAAAGAAGAGAAAAGAGAAAAGAAAATATATATATATATGTTTAGCCAAAAACCCAAAAAAATTCCAGTGTGAATATTTTCCCACCTACCGAGAATAAAGGGAAGGCGAGAGTTTGCACCGAGTGTTCTTCTCCACATCATCTCAACCCCCATCGTTTTCGAAAACACTTAGAATAGGGACTTTCTAGCTGTTATCTAGGCAATAGTGAGGTGATTTCCTAGTTCCTAGCTGTGTAGTCCCCGATGCATGATACGTTTCTATTCTTATACTCTCCTCATGCATGCTTGAGCTACTATTCGTCGCTTATTCTAAATCGAATCGATATTTGCGTCTTTTCTTGGATTTGTGTATATGGAGCTTATTGCACATGTAGATAGTGACACCGTCTACTAGCACACGACCACACTCACTCGCGCTTCACCGC
The DNA here is from genome assembly GCA_030789695.1 of Scilla litardierei. Lineage (NCBI taxonomy): Eukaryota > Viridiplantae > Streptophyta > Magnoliopsida > Asparagales > Asparagaceae > Scilla > Scilla litardierei. Next base: position 126,978,444 of record CM061137.1, read on the forward strand.
GTGGGCCCACGACACTTGTCTGGACTCGTATTCCTTGTTTTAGTGTTGTGATTTGTCGCTTGCTTGCTTGGTGTGGCGTTTTTGATTTTATGGGCCCTGACGGGCGATTTAGGATTTTGATTTCTCTTTTTCTCTCTTTCTCTCTATTTTCTCCCTCCGAGCTCCTACTCTCACTCTTCTTCCTCGAGGACGAGGAAGGGTTCAGCTTGGGGGATTTTGACGTGTGTGTATATTTTATATATTCACACACGTCTTCTTTGTATTTTTCCGTTATTTTCCGTCATCCCGTATCCATTTTCTCGTGTTTTCTAGTTTTCTTTCACTTTTCCATGTTTTTGTGTGTTTACAGGAGTTTGCCAGCATAGGGGACATATAACGAAGATATCATGAGTCTCTGAAGCAATGGGAGGAGTCACGCGCGATCCAGGGGGTCAAACGACCAAGATCGCCATCTTTCAGCCCCTACCCGATCGGTTGAACACAGCCAACCGATCGGGTGATGCACGTGTGTCTAACCCGGACGGAAGCTGAAGCAAAGTGGATATCAACCGACCGGTTTGACGACCGGTTCATCCCAACAGAGTTCTCGGGAATTTGGAGCTGAATTCCAACCGATCGGGTGACATCTCACCCGATCGGTTCATCTGTAGCTGATTCTTCCAACAGACAACCCAGAGAGCTCAACCGACATCCACTGATCGTGCCAAATCGACGAAAGTCTCTGTTCTTTTGGGCGTATTTCCAACCGATCGGTTAATTTATTAACCGATCAGTTCACCTGATGACCGTAAGATCCAAACGACGAGCCACTTGCGCCAACCGATCGGGTCACGTGAGCGGGTGAAGTTTCTGAAGACCGCAGCCGAAGAACGTAGCAGCTCACCCGATCCGTTGATTCTTCAACCGATCGGGTGAAGTCGTTTTCTATATATAACTGCCCTAGGTTTTTAGAAACAAAAGCTGTGTATTTTTCTGTCTTTTTTCCCTATTGTGACAGTTGGAATTTTATAGTTATTTGTAAGTGTTCTGATCTTTATGAAACTTTGATATTATCTTAATAGCATTGCTACTACTTCATTTCAATTGCTTGATCATGATTTTTACGGTCGATTTTCATTTAGATTGCTTTTTAGCTATAATGTGTGAGTAGTTCCCAAATCTGGGACTTTGGTGGAAACCCCTTCGTGGGTTCTCCCTAATGCGTCCATAGGACTAGGAAATCGATAGGGAATAGGAATTTAGAGGTTACGCGGGGTGTTTCATTGTCATCGGCGGAAAAAAGACCGCCTTTGACCGTTGGGCCAAGGGGGAATAAACTTGGCAGTTGACTCCCTAGCCATAGCTCACGACCTTAGCGTAGGAATCGAATCTTAGCACGTGGGAACGGCAGGATGATATGTTGGGAGTTATCGTTGCGAGCTTAGTGCTCCCGGAGTTGGTCAGTGTTAATGGACATAGGAATGCCCACTGACCGAACCCGGGTAGTCCGGCGTATCATCGTGGGTACCAACCGGAATATCGGGCCCATGGGACGCTGGTACCACTTTTGGAGGCAACGTCTCACCACTAAACCCTAATTCCGATCGTATTCCTATCTGCCGGTCGTAATAGTGAGAACACATGATAGGGTGGAAACCGAAGTCCTATGTTTCCCTTATTATTGTTTATCCCTCGTAATCTTTATTCAGTGACAAACCATCAATCGATTCGGGCTAGCTCACCCATAGGGTGAACCGGTTCCTTTCTGACACAAGCACAACCACGCCTCCCTGTGTTCGACCCCCAAGCCACACTACAACACCGTGCGCTTGCGGTATAAATATTTAAATCTGGTATCCCCAATCTTATTGCACACTTGCATGCTCACATCTAGGGGACGTCAAAGTGCTAGGCTAATTGTGGATTTGGGGTATATTAGGATGCCAATTATCATCGTAGATTCGATCCCCTCCCTTGTGGATGTTGGATTGGCCGCCGACGAGAGTCGGGACCAATCTAAGACTCTCGATCCCTACGATGATTCATTGTCACGACCCACTTTCCAGGATACCCGATAAGTACGAATCCATATCAGGTATTCCCAGAGCTACGGGTGTGTAGAAGAAAGACGAAGAGAGAATAGAAGTACATCAGAAAACTCTGCAGGCCACTGCGCACATGTTGGGAGGTACATACAATACTCCAACTCAAACCAACTCAGAGCACAGAAAGACAAACAAGAGACAAAAGCATAATTCCATTTATACATCAAAGATTTACATCATTTCTTCTTTACAATATCCTCATGTACAAAACATCATATACAACACCTCACAACTCTCACCAAACAAAACACAAATGGTACAACACACTCTCAACTCATTTCACTCACCAACCCAAATCTCAACTTACACAACCCTCACATAAGCTCTACTGCTCCAGCCCCCTGACACAGCTCTTGCTACCAAACCTGAAACCACAAGGTGGGACATGTCACAGCGTGACCCAGTAGAAAATTCTAACATCGCTAGTAGGATCCAGTTTTAGAACCGGTCCACCTAACTGATAATCTATCTACTTGTGATACAATATCCTTAGAAGGAAAGTATAAAAGTAAACAATCACACAAGTGCTGAAAGTAAAACTGAAGAACAGAAAGCATAGAATCACAATTACAGATTAAGTTAATCTCAAAATTTGACATTTAGTTATTATTAGGAAACCCAAGTAAATCATAGGACACTAATGAGCTGGACTTCACCCAGGGCGGGTGAAAAGTGGTACATCAACCAGTGACACGAGCACTGGAGAGGCCTCTTGTAACTCCCCCTTACGGGAGTGAGAAAATTCTCGGTTTTTATCGGGACAAACGGAGAAAACCAACAATTACCTAATGGTGCATCACGAGTACACCACTGGCCTCTCTAACTCTAGTCAACTCCCTCACTCAGGAGTGCGAGTGAGAAACAAGCTGTGTCCACACTTAGCCAACTCCCTCGCTTAGGAGTGCACGTTTGTGTCTGCTCCTTAACTTTTATAATTTACCTGCGTTTCTTCCGAACCAGTATCTGGAGTCTTACCCATTTTAGGATGGATCGAGAGTTCCTGATAATTACCTCGCTTCATCACTCTTAGTTTCATAGTACATACTGTACGTTATTTAGCGGTCTCAATTACCGCTTTCACAATTTTTCATCGCTTTCATCAATTCACCGATGTCGTGTTTCTAACAACGAGCATCGTATCAACAATTCATTATAACATCATATGTGTCCAATTAACACATATAACACATGATTACATCCTTCTGAACCTGAAGCATAACGTTAACATGAAGCATAACATTATTCCCATTAAAGCTTGAAGCATGAACATGGTACTGAATATGATACAAGGAATATGGCATAAACATAAAATTTACACATAACAACTTTTGAACAATTTATGGGTATGAATGCTACCACATGGATTACAACATTACACCTATGCATATTAACATAACAAAATGATGCTCCAAATAATTAACTTCACAAGGAGAACATTTAGCCACTAAAATATTGCATGTGATAATAAGTTCCTTAACAAATTATAAACTTGCATGGTATAACACACTAACATATTGCCACTAACATTAGCATATAAGAATTAGTATGGCATATGCACAAAATAGAGATGCTAGCATTAACATATGAACACTTTAGTATGGTATGTGAATGTTAGAGATATTAACTTAAGCATATGACCCATGGCTTATTAACATATAACATGTAGCATATTAACATGTAGCATACATGGCATAACTAACATTAGGAAATTATTTAGCACTGAAGACATCATGCAAGTATTAACCTAGTGAGAAGCAAGTGAGAACATAGGCAAGTCTGTCTGATTTTCCAGCAGAGTTGCAAAAACACATATGAATCATGGGTCTATACTCAAAATTGGATCTAACTTTCTGAATGAAAATTGTAAAGCATGAAGCCAGGGTTCCACACACCAAAACTCAACATTTTACGACATCAATAGTTCTAGAAACAGAATTTTATGTATAGGTGTGTCTGCTGTCTAAAACTGACAAAAATTTGAGCTGGAAAAAATACCAAATATCAACATGCTACAGTTGAAATCCTAAACTATGCTCAACACAACAAATATAGGTACTGAAGTCATGGTTCCAAATTTTCCAAAATCACATAAATCAGATATGTATATCACCAGATACAACTGTTTTTCTAAAATGGCTCAGTTTCTGTCAGCTTTGACACTACTGCACATTTGGGGCAAGCCCGCAAAATCCAATAAGAATTAGCACTTATGATTCAAAGAGAAATTGTTAATGACTACTTTTCCAGGTCATATTTTTATGTAATTTTCTTATGTCTAGAATAGGAGTTATGAGTATTTTTCTACAGCCAAATATTCTGCCCAAAATCAGAATATCGATAGCTAAACACAAATCCTAAAACTAATCCTAACTAGAGATGCTAGGAATTCCTACCGTACAATGTCCTTTCCAACTTTTCTTTGGCCCTTCTTATTTCCTTAATGACCCCAAGCTTCTTCTTCTCAAGCTCTTTCTTCTTCAAAGCATTAGCTTTGGTGAATTCAATTTGGCCTTGGTAAATGAGGGATTTTGTGGTATGTAGAAAATGGTATAGAAAATTTTAATGGGAGTTTAATTTGGTGGTGAAAAGGGAGAAGATGGTGGTGAAGTGGAGGTGGAGTGGTGGTGCTAAGGGAGGAGAAGGGGAGATGGGAGATGGAGGATGAAAATCATGAAAGCGTTTTCTCTTCTTTCTTTTTTCTTTCTCAATTAATCCTCATTATCATCCCCTAATATCCTCATCAAAGGCCAAGTGGCCTATTAGGTGTCAAGATGTGGTTAATGGTGCCATGCAAATAAACACAATAGGTGTCCTCTCTAGACATTTTGAAATTTTGATTTTTTAGAAAATAAAAATACACTCTTTAATACTTCATACCATGTTTAAATACCATATATTTCCATTCAAATACTTCACTTATATAATTCAAATGATGTTTTAAAAATTATTTAAAATAATTTGGTCATTAGAACGTTATGGAAAATTCATGAAAATACCCAAAAATTTCATACGTACAAATACATCCAGAAATACATACCTTATACTTGTATACATGGAAACATGTTATTACATTCATACTATCGGTACGAATGACGAGTATTGGGTGCCGATTAGAGCCCTCCTAATATAGGTCCAAATCCCCGACCACGAGAGTGGCGTAGAGGGGGGACACTCGTTGAGCGTAATGCACCTAACATATACCGATGTATCAGTGAGAGTCGGCATCGGTATAGGTTAGGATAGGCCTATCATAGCATCGTGAGAGCGGGGTAGGAGATAATATTAGGAAATATCCTATCATGCACCACGAGAGTGGGGAATATGAGAATGCCCTTAGGTTAGAGGACATCTCCCGAGTCCCAATGAATCCAACAATCAGTCGACTATTAATCCAACCTTAACCCTAGTTCAGTGGTGGGGATACTCTAAGCCCTATAGTTTTTATCATTTTATTTCACACGTTATTTCTCTCTTCGACCACCATTCGATAGCGCAGCTTTCGAACGAAGAAGAAAATCGGTACTCAACGAACGCCTCCCTGTGTTTGACTAGTATAGCACTACATGACACCATGCGCTTGTGGTATAATTATTGAAAGCTCGCGTCGAACAGTGACTCTACACTAATCGGCTAATTGGAGTTTATGCCTTTCTTCTTCAACGTGGAACATTCGTAACTCTTGACAAAATTTTCCAATGTGCACTCTCGTAACTCCTTACGACATTCATTCTCTCTCAAATAGACTTGATCACAACACTTGTGACCGGTTCCGTACATCACATGTATATGAAGTTCATTCCTTCTTTTCTCGTAAGTGGTCGTCACATATGTGTGACTCTAATAGCCCAATTCCAACGAGCACGAGCATATCATGTTCTAGATATGACAGAGGTGCTATCCATGCATACCAAACTCTCGTTATGGAACCGTTGTTGTTTGGTTAGACTTGAGTCTTTATGAACCAAACTTTGGGCCTAATAGTGACAGATTCCGTGCAGTCTGGTCTATTTATCTAGACCAAGTTGCGAAGGTGTCTAGGGTACGGGTACCTGTCAAACCCCATTACACATTATACCATGAATGGAATGTGATCACATAGTTTGAGGTTAGATATTTAACAAGTTTATCTATCTGCCTTGGCCAATGACTTAACTATGAATCACATTTGACTCTTTGCGACACTAACATCCCATAGTAGAAAACACGAATCCCATCTTGATGGCAACTCCCATCGCTCGCTTTCAACTACACCTTATACCATGAATGGAATGCGATTACATAGTTTGAGGTTAGATATAACTTGTTACTTTAACAAGTTTATCCATCTGCCTTGGCCAATGACTTAACTATGAATCACATTTGACTCTTTGCGACACTAACTTTCCATACCATAAAATACGAATCCCATCTTGATGGCCACTCCCTTCGCTCGCTTTCAACTACACCTTATACCATGAATGGAATGCGATCACATAGTTTGAGGTTAGATATAACTTGTTACTTTAACAAGTTTATCTATCTGCCTTGACCAATGACTTAACTATGAATCACATTTGACTCTTTGCGACACTAACATCCCATAGTAGAAAACACGAATCCCATCTTGATGGCAACTCCCATCGCTCGTTTTCAACTACACCTTATACCATGAATGGAATGCGATCACATAGTTTGAGGTTAGATATAACTTGTTACTTTAACAAGTTTATCCATCTGCCTTGGCCAATGACTTAACTATGAATCACATTTGACTCTTTGCGACACTAACTTTCCATACCATAAAATACGAATCCCATCTTGATGGCCACTCCCTTCGCTCGCTTTCAACTACACCTTATACCATGAATGGAATGCGATCACATAGTTTGAGGTTAGATATAACTTGTTACTTTAACAAGTTTATCTATCTGCCTTGGCCAATGACTTAACTATGAATCACATTTGACTCTTTGCGACACTAACATCCCATAGTAGAAAACACGAATCCCATCTTGATGGCAACTCCCATCGCTCGCTTTCAACTACACCTTATACCATGAATGGAATGCGATCACATAGTTTGAGGTTAGATATAACTTGTTACTTTAACAAGTTTATCCATCTGCCTTGGCCAATGACTTAACTATGAATCACATTTGACTCTTTGCGACACTAACATTCCATACCATAAAATACGAATCCCATCTTGATGGCCACTCCCTTCGCTCGCTTTCAACTACACCTTATACCATGAATGGAATGCGATCACATAGTTTGAGGTTAGATATAACTTGCTACTTTAACAAGTTTATCTATCTGCCTTGGCCAATGACTTAACAATGAATCACAATTGACTCTTTGCGACACAAACATCCCATACCAGAAAATACGAATCCCATCTTGATGGCCACTCCCTTCGCGTGTTGTTGTTTGGTTAGACTGAAGTCTTTATGAACCAAACTCTGGGCCTAACAGTGACAGATTCCGTGCAGTCAGGTCTCTTCGTCTAGACCAAGTTGCGAAGATGTCTAGGGTATGGGTACCTGTCAAACCCCATTACACCATACACCATGAATGGAATGCGATCGCATAGTTTGAGGTTAGATATATATAACTTGTTACTTTAACAAGTTTATCTATCTGCCTTGGCCAATGACTTAACTATGTATCACATTTGACTCTTTACGACACTAACATCCCATACCAGAAAATATGAATTCCATCTTGATGGCCACTCCCTTCGCTGGCTTTCAACTACACCCAGCGAGTACCTCTGTACCAGGTAATGCAGATGTTCGATAAAAGCCCAAATATAATCTTCCATATGTAAGATTGTTTAGCACATCTCAGGTAATAAGGACTACGCAACACCAACTGTCACCTGAGAGCTTTCTGTTGACAGTCAAAGTATAAATACCATACAGAAGCATCTCGATGAGTCATTCCTGTGAACTTGTTCCCCTACAAGCACATGACGTTGTCTCACGATGTCTCTACATCGAGCGGCTATGAGGCCAGCCACTACATCTAATGGTTAAGCTCAACACACAATGGTCTATCTAAAATACTGATATCCTTTTCTCAATATTCCAACGACCAAAAACATTGTAGGAGACATGTTTGTCAGAAACCATTGGGTCTTAGTATCATGATCTCATTATGATCCTAATGTTCGTCACATGCATCTCCTAGGACTTTATCCATGTAATCATATTGTGACCTCGTAGGTGCATACTCAAATGTATAAGGATGACATGGATAAAGATTACCAAATAGCTTACTATTACCAAATAGCTTACTATCATTTTAAACGAGATGTGTCAATTTTACTAATTGACGTATGTGCATACATTTTCCAACAGATTGGTGCTGGCCAACTACTAGCAAAGGTCTGGTTTTGGTGGTTTTGAAGTTTGGGTTAAGTTTGGGTTAGGTTCAAATCCAAAGTTTAGATCATGACTTGAACTTGAATATACTTCAACACAAACTTGACTTATTTTAAGTTAAACAAGGTTTATTATGAATCATTCTTTTAGTCCCACATCTGAAATGCTAAGAGAACTCTAGGGATGCTAGCACTTTACAAAATCTCCATCCTCTTCTCTCGAAAAGTATTAGAAAATACTAAGAGCTGAATAAACTAAAAGCTTTGGCTCAAATATTGAATTCGATTCGCCAAGTAAAAAGTTTTCTTCTTCTCTTTCTCTCAAACGTTAGCAATATTTGATATAGACTTTTGTTTTATTGGAAAGATCATAGATCATGAAATGTTTCATTACCAAGGTGAAACATCATTGGTTGGTGATAAAATGCAGTGTACGTATTCACTATGTTTTGGCAAGGAGATATCACGTAAGAATATTCATGCAAAGTGAAGTCTTTACTTTTCAACATTAATCTATAATTTATGTAGTTCTTAGATTAATGCATTAAGATTAAAATTAAAATTTACCACTTTCACTTCTTCTAATCTCTAATCAAATTTCTAAACATGAGGACTAACAAGTACATTCCTGACATTCTTGTGACATTCTTGTATGAGTCATGCACTCTTCTAGACTCTTCGTTTTCAACATCTCATGTAATCTATACCCATATGGAACTAAATCTTAAGTTATAATAAGACGATAACCTTCTTCTTGCCAATCCAACACGCTACCAAGAGCTTGTGGGTACCCTAGTTTATCTTACCATCACTTGACCGGATATTGCTCATGTTGTAAATGTCGTAAGCTTGTTTTTTTTTTTAAGAATTCCATCTTCTGCACATTTTGCTACTTCCTTCGTTTTTAATGCTAATTTGGGGTATACATCGATGATCTCTATTATTTTTCTCATAGTGAACTCTCTCACTTTGTGGATACTCTGACGCAGGCTGGACTGATGATCCTGATACCTATCATTCAACTACCGGCTACCGGATATTCATTCATTTCTCTTGCATTTCTTGACGTAGCAAACGACAAGACATTGTGTCCAGATCTAGTATCGAGACAGAATATATCATGTCATGACGCGTATTGTAGTTGAAATAAAATGGTCGAGGAGATCAAAGATATTGAAGAGACAAATAGTTCCAAAAAGAAGAAGCTTTAACAAGTGATCGAGGCTATGATTAGCTCAAATGCAAAAGGGGTTTGATGAGTTCCAAATGTGCTTCTTTTCTCCCTTGGCTTCGATCATTAAATTATATGCGAGGTGGGAGACAAAAAGGATGGAAAAGAGACGAAAAGGGGTTGTGTTTGGGATGACGATGGCAGAGGATGAGCCCAAATAATATGATATCATGCACGTTTAGCACATAATGCAATTTTTATATTTAAAACACCCGTAAACAACACCAAATTAACGTCTAAAGAGACAAGCTTGCCTCATTGTCAACAATAGGAGCCCAATTCATCATTCTTTAACTACAAATCCAATGCGTTTCTCGATACAATCATGGCCACTTTGAAGTTGCTTAGCTTCTTAAAGAAATGCTTAATTGAAATTAGTGGGGGACAAAAGCATTAACAAATCGGTTAAACACAGCAACGTGACAATTTAAACTAAAACTTAAGAACGTCTAGATGAAGAAACTATAATATAATAATATTATGTTCTTTTGTCCTCTCGAAAGGGGGCTGTGTGGCATAAAGGAGGCTTTCTTACCCAATTCAAACACTACCGGCTAGCGCCGGTTTGCGTCATGTGGCGTGATACGGACGCGTGGAGGTGACAGCGCATCTGGGCGGTATCCGGCTGAAAGCGAAGCGGATAAGTATGAGGTTGAAACCCGTCAGAAAGGACGCCCGCGTTTTCGGGTATCCAACGCCCGCCAATCAAATTATTGTTTAGCGGGGATCCGAATGCGTGTTTGACCCGAACACCTCTGGATGCTTAAATTCTCTTTAAAATTTTGAACTAATAATAATATTTTTTGTGGAAATAGAAATGCAAGGGAATCATGATGACAGCCAGGTCACGCCCGATGGGGCATTCAAACCCGTTGAGAAATTTATAGCATCCACTTGGAAACGAAAAAAATCATTCTTTTAAATTCTATTTGAAAATAAGTAATTAATGAGGTTCACATTTTAAGATCACGTGCTGTTATTTGGGGTCCCGATCTCTCCATAACTACGCACAAAAGAAGAAGCTAAAGTGGAGACGTGAGTGTCTTTGTCTCGTCCAACCCTTTGATTTTTGGCTTTGAACCTCTCTTTATTTATTTATTTTAAAGTTTTAAACTCCTTTTGGGTTAAATAAATGTGGCCACTGTTTTTTTCTTCCTTCATCACCGGCATTGAACTAGAAATTAAAGTCGACAACGATGCTTTGGACTTGACTTGAGTGGACAATTAGCACATAATTTTAATTACATGGGCATTGGACCATTGGACCCCTTAGACTAGACTTAAGTGGATAATTACTACTTCGACAAAGATTTCTTGTAGCAATATGATATACATTTGGACCATATCTAACCCAAAAACTTAACTTGATAAGTAGCGGATTTCTTCCTTCATCTTGTCTCGATACTGGCTCAAGGGTCGGGGACGAAGGAGGAGGGTCAAATCCTTTAGCCCAACTGAGAAACTAAATGATTTTTGATCGATTGGTGTAGCCTTGGTACATGGAAATACATGGTACAACAACCAACATTCATACATATGTCGTCAACCATGGACCGAGACCCATCGAACCCAAAATCTTTACTTGATAAGTAGCAAATTTTCCGTATTTTCCGTTTTTACGTGAAAGATGTGTAAGCTTATGGGGTGTCTGGGACCACCATTGTCAGGCTCATCTACCAACTTGATACGCTTATCGATAGGACAATCGTCTAGTGAAATTGTAAGAATTATTCAAGCAACGAACAAAGCTAATGGCTTTCTCTACAAAACCTGCCGCACAAGCAATATACGGAAAGTAACGCAAATAAAAAGAAAAATGCAAACCCGACACCAAGATTTATAAGGGTTCCATCCAATACTTGGTGAATGTCCAGTTAGAGAGATCACTAATGCTTCAATAATCTTATATTTCAATTTATGATCTTGGGCTAAGGGAATACCCAAGTTTGTTAAGACTTGGAAGAAGAAAATAATTGGAAAAAAAAAACTCTTTTTCGGCCCTTAGACAACTCTCTCTTGACCCCTCAGTTTACCTTCTGTATTTCTACGGATAACCACAAACTTGTATAGAAAATTTGCATCAAAATCTAGCCGGAATAAGGGTTAAAATATCCTTAAACAATTCCAAACCGGTTTATTTCAAACCCATTTCTGAAGCAGATTTGGATTTGCCACCTGCGTGTGACCGCTTCTCCCGTTGCGCCGCACCTGACTCAATATGCTCTGTCGGATTGAGGCAACCGATGTTCCAGGCTATGTCGCATGGCCGCCGCCCATCACATCCGCTTCATTGCGGAATGGTATGTGCTGCCACCGTGTGGTCCGCACAGGGCAGAACCCACGTGCAAGTGTCACGGACGCCACGTCACCGCTTTAATGAATAACCTTGAATTATTTTTGATGTTTTGTACCAGATTTTCCAACACAGCTTGCATCATAAATCCCACTAACGAAGAAAGAATTCGTTGATACGCATTGAAATCAAAATGGATCTAAACAATTTGATTATTGCAGTTGAGCGTAAGCGGGAAGTACCTGGGTGGTCACTGCCAAGAGTTCCTCAGATTGCGTTAGAGATGTGGAAAGCAAGAGGGAGCGTGAAAACGACCTCCAACCACGCTTTCGCTGTTTCCAAAGTGGCCACTATAACAACGCGTCGACTCACACTGGATTCCCGTGGCGTAAGACGTAAATACGACAGCTTCTTTTGACACATGTCAAATTATCTACAACATCTTTAATCGCCGTCAAAGCTTCATGTAAACATCTTCTTTTCTTCCAGCTCCAAGTTATTCCTAACGGCGACATGGATGACAGTGGCATTGATAACGACAGAGCCAAGGAAGGACGATGACGATGCATCCTCGTCTGTGGACCCATGAAGCCTGCTGATGGCGACGCGTGGACAAAATTTCCAAAGAATGGTTGGAAAATTTCATAGAACATGGATGCAAGAAAGAAAAGAAAGAAAGCCTCAGCGACCTTTAGTCTTGGCATCGTATTAATTAGTCGGAAAGTCTGGGTTCAGAGAGATTTATGGTTGATGATTGTCGAAGTCATGGGATTAGGTGCTGATGGGATTGTTAATAAAATATCAGAGTTCGAGTAACCAGGTTGAATCACTGACATTTTGACTGGAAATTCTCAACCGGCAGATGATTTGATAACTTGTTTGCGATCATCTGTCTGCGCTAGTCCAAGTTCAATAGACATGAGATGACGTGGTTCCATCTGATTCGTAAAATGGTGTGGTTTTCATATTATTTGTCTATGCATCAGTATATTTGAAAATCTAGACCTTTTTACAACTCCTTGACTTTTTTGATTTTTTAGAAAGATTGGGAATTAACATTTGATTCACTGCAATTTTGATGTTCGTGTGGTTTGTGTTTCGGGGTGTTTCCTCACCACAAAAATTGTTTGTTGGATGGTCCGGATGTAGTAGCCGGCGTAAGATGCTGTAGGTCACCTTTTGGACGCTTGACACGCTAACCTTTGGCTGAAGGGGATCCGAGCTGACCTATTGAAGTCGGGTTCAAGCTATCTTTTACCTATCTGCAACACATGAAACTAGTCAGAAGGTCGGATCTAGTGTTCGTTCAAATCCCCTCCGATGTTTAAGTCAATGGATGACTTTAAGACTCGGTGGAACTATGTCGAATATGTTGGAAGGTCGTCCGCTAGTTCTCAGGCCGAACTATGGAGAAAATAAAGATTAGGGAGAGCAGATTGTGAGTATCTGAATACTTAAGTGTAATGATGTCAAAGATTCGTCATGTCTCTCATTGTTCGAGGAACAATTTATAGGCGATGGTCCTTCAGATGTCATTCCAAAAATAACATTCAAGTATTGAAGACGCTTTATTGCCTTTGTTCCAAGTTGTCTCTCTTGATGGCAAGTGAAACAACTCATGTATGTCCTCGTTGATGAGGAGTGTTATAGTCAACTTCGAGTGCTAGGTTTTCTATCATGCATAACAAGTTTATATGCAGCGAAAAAAATATAAAACCCCACCAAGATTCATGTGTTTCAAATATATTCGACCAGATTACTAACCTTTATTGACTATTCGAATGTATCAGACTGCAGGTGCTGCTCAATGAACGACCACCCTTTACCGGTATCCACACACGAACGTCACGGATGGAATTGCAAGGGTGCTAGCTCCTTCTCTACAACTAGGGTTTTCTCTCGCTCTTAGTTTCTCTCAAAAACATTAGAGATAGATTGAATGCGTAACCCGTTGAAAATCCGCTCTATATCATATATAGAGTCCCATGTTAACCCTTTAACGCGTTTCAGTTACGCGAAGGTGTCTTAGGAATAATATTTCAACAAGTTACTATATCCATTAACACTTTAATGCGTTTCAGTTATGCGAAGATGTCTTAGGAATAATATTTTAACAAGTTATTATATCCATTAACACGTTAACGCGTTTCAGTTACGGATATATATCTTAGGGATACTATCTTAACAAGATACAACATCTGACAGTAAAGATATATCGCCTTATTTCGAATTTCAAATCAGATTTTAAATTTGAAATCTCATTTAAAACAATATCACATCCATTATGTTCTTTATGTGCGACCCAATAGGCTCATATCAAATTGGCCATGTGCTTAGTCCCATTAAAAGCCCACAAGTCATAATTGGTCTCTAGCAAGACATTATGACTACCCAATTAATATGAATATCGTTAGTCCGATATTAACTTAACCAATAGAACATGTCATAATTCTTTTGGCACACGATATCTGATTGGAACAGAAGTCATGGACAATGTCATACTTATATTGTTCAAATATTTAATTTCTCGATTATTAAGTAGACTGATAAAATCAAATGACATTCATTTGAGCACAGCCATGTATTTCTCAGTCCTACTTATCGAGGGGCCTATTAAATACATCTCTCATAAGAGAGGGAAAAATTCCATGTAACGGTCAGGTTTCGACGTGCACAACTTTCCGTATTCACGATAGTATCAAATACATTCTAAATGAGTAAATGAACTTTTTCTATTTTTCGTCACTCAAACCTTAAATTTGACTTCATATTCATGATCCTTAAGACGATACGAAACTCGTGGCTATTTTTTCGTAATTTTTCGGAGTCGTTTGTATAAAGAAAATGATATTTCAATATGATCATTACTAATTACTTTAATCTAATTACTAATTACATTAACCTAATCATTTTTACCCCAACCATGACTAGCACATGGGGGGACATTTAAAATTTTCTTAGCTTAGCCAAAAATCTAAACCTAATTACATTAAATACATACCTAATGTATTAATGATTTTTGACTGCCCCTACTAATTTTTTTATTAATTTTGTTAACTATAAATCCCCCCTCTAAACCCGTTTTGATTAAACCCATTAACCCCCCCCCCCCCCCCCCCCCCCGGTTCAAACCCTCTCTCCCTCCCTCCCTCAGCCCGACCCGCATTCTCTCTCCCCCCAAGCCCCCAACCTCCGATCACCCACCACCCACGTCGCCCTCCTCAGATGCTGCCACCACCCACTCCCCCATCGACCTCGTCGTCAGCCCAAGCCCCCGACGTGTGCTCACACTCTCTCCGCTCTTCAACCCATCCCCGCGGTAACGCTGCGCCTGGAGCTTGCCGCCATCGCCCTCTCCGCCGTAGCCCCACCGCGCTCCGCCACCCTCTGAAGACCCCGACGCCACCCCCGTCGTTCCCCACGCCCCCGCATTGCCACTGCAAGGAGCCCACACTGTTGAATATTGGACTCCCCGGATTTGGTTTTGGATGATGAGCAAACATAAATAATTCATGAACTAACAATTTGTGAGCGCAGTATTGGAGATCGTCGCAAAAATCACGAGAACATTCAAAGCGACATCTCAAGACTTCTCAAAGCTCGTATACATGCCTAAAGCTTCGTTGAAGCTCTTGCGCCGTTTTGGAAGTCATGAAGAATTAATCGAAGCTTTCGAATACCGTTCTTTAAGGTTTTATTTATAGTCTTTTAGCTTCGATATATAGAATGTTAAGCCTTGAGTATATCTTACGATTCTAACTTCATAACGCTCATATCGTAGCTCTAGGATCTTAGCACAAGTTCATTCTAACTTCCTCGAAGCGTCGCGCTTCGATTCGGACTTGTTTGTGCATGTTAGTTGGTACAAGAAGAAGTACTGACCGATTAGATGGTGATCTAGTCGGTCAGCAACTCTTCTTGGACCGACTAGTTTGCTTCCTTAATTTCTTGCACCTTACTGTTTACAGCTAGTCGGTCTACGTTGACTCACCGACCGACTAGTTTGTGAACTAGTCGGTCAGTGATGCTTCTTTGACCGACTAGTTGTGATTTACTGTACATGCTAAATTTCTCCTAAGCTACTGTTTATCGTTAGTCGGTCTAAGAACGTTTGGTGACCGACTAGTTGACAATCTAGTCGGTCAACTTTTGTTCTTGGACCGACTAAGTCAATTTGTATTCAGACTATTTCACTTTGCCTCTTAGTCGGTCTACGTTCACTGACTGACCGACTAGTTGTGAAACTAGTCGGTCAGAATGTCTTCTTGGACCGACTAGATTTCTAGGTCTGAATTTCTATCTCTTCTCAGTTCCTCACTTAGTCGGTCCATGTTGTTTGACTGACCGACTAGTTGATGAACTAGTCGGTCAGTGGTTGTTCTTTGACCGACTAGTTTCCTCAGATTTCTATCCGTTGGGAATTGACCTAACTTGTTTTTATGGGACCCTATAAATACGAACCTAGGTCATTTCTCTCTAGGTTAGAGCTGCCATTAAGAGATTCATTGAGATAGAAAGAGATAGCCATTCTCACTCATTTCTAAAGCTCTCTTCCTCACAAGAAACCCATTCTCTCACATTCTAGATCTAGAATCCATCTTGAGAGAAGTTTGTTCTTGGTGAGCCCTTCAAGCTTTAGCTTGAATCAAGTCTCCAAATCTCTCCTAGGCACCTATTGCTGGTCATTTCCTTGGTGCTAGGTCTTGGTGACTTCATCTTCCTCAAATCCTTCCTTTCACCTATTTGGTAAGAAAAACTCAAGGTATAGGATTTTGTGGTAAGTTTGTTTATTTCAATATAAACTCATTTATATTGCTTGTTGATTCTCTCGATTGTGAGAGAAGGTTGTGATCCCGGGTTGTGGGATTCACTATTGCCATTGCATGTATGATTTGATCTTGTGAAGGTTTTTCACAAGATATTCATAGTGAAAATCTTGGGTTAGGGTTTCTAACCTAAGTATCCGGAGGGGATCCGGGTGGTTGGGACGTAGGATCACCGGGAACAAGTCGGGGAGACTTGGGTGGATCCGAACCCATTAACATCTTTTGTTAGCATTGTTAATTTTGTTGTTGTCATTCAATTTAAGCTTCCGCAAATTGATTTGGTAGTTGTTTGCACTATAATTTGGAATTATACTCCTTGTTAATTTTAAAGTACTATTCACCCACCTCTAGTACTTGTGCAGTAGCTTGTAGGGCATTACACACACGTCCCTAGCTCCCTGCGGCAACGCCCGCACTCCGACCACACTCTCTTCACCCCGCCGCCTCGTCTCCGTCGTCGGAGCAACCCCTGTCGTCAACACCCCCCGACGACCCGCCTCCGCCGTCCCCAGCTCTCCGACAGCCTTGCAAAACCCCCCTCCGCCTCTCCCTCCCTCTCTTCGTCGCCTCCTGAGACACAATGTTGCCGCCGCTGTCGCTACTGTGTCTCACCGCTTGCCACTGCTCGCCTCTGCCCATCACCGCCTCTGCCAACATCATCGTCGTCGAAGAGCCCAACCTCGTGCTTGCGAAGGAGACATAAGTGAGAAAGGGTAAGAGATTTAAACGTATTTTTATACGAAATATGCGTATAAACTTATTTTCGTGCGTATTTAGATTTATATACTATGGGTTTTCTGATGTAAAACTCATAACTAATTCTATGTCTCAGAAAATACAAGACCTGCTCTAGAAAATCGATCGTGACGTTCCAGACCTATTGGCGCTAATTTCATCTCAGTCAGGCGAGTAGATTTTTCACAGTAAATTTTTAAAGTTAAGATCTAATTATAGTATTTTTACTTAATAATTCAGATATTAAATTTTTCACGTAAATTGATATAAAGAAAACTTATATGTTGTAGTATTTGGTTGACCGTGAGGCACGCACAAACCAAGTAGGATGCACACGCTCGCCTCCCAAGGGTAGGAGTGTCAAATGTAATATAATCCCGTGAGTACGGTGTCGAATCCACAGAGACAATTCGTTTCACAATCTCAATTGGTTAAGGAAAGCTAAAGGCGTTGGTACAACCAACTAAACTAACAAGTGTAGTGTGGAGTGTGGTGGTAAGACGATCGAGCCAAGCCCAAGGTAGATAGGGTGGAGACCAAAGTGTGGATATAGTCAAGCACGGAGAAGTGTGTGGAATGGGATGTCATTTGGGTGGTGAGTTGATTAGCAATGGGTTCACTCCAACTGAATCAAGCCTCGCATCCATTTCAAGGTATGCAGTGTTGTGCACGTAGATAATGTCCTTAAGGCATACCGACGTTTTACGGCCCCACCAAGAGTAATGCACGATTCATTCGTGTGTTGATTAGTGGGTTGGAATCCCTGACTTAAGCTCGTGAGTCAATCCTTGCATCCGTGTCAATAGAATGCAAGGATGGTGCACGTAGGTGTGACCCTTAAGGTACACCATCGTTTTACGGCCCCGCCAAGAGTAGCGCACGATTCAATCAAATCTAGGGCACAACCCATCAATCAACACTATTAGCATCCATTTCAAGGTATGCTAATCCAATTAAATGCAAGAGATGAGTCATTACTATTCAACCACACAAGCCCTAATTAATCCAATCCACGCACAAATGGCTCTAGGCCTTCATAATGAAAACAAGATGATAATCATTTAACTTGAGCACACAAATCTTCATTACAAGCTAATAATAATATAACTATTTAATGATTCTCACACTCATTCAATAATCATTCAAATAATATTCATTTCAAAACAATAGAAACCAAATGTTACAAGAGAGGGAAAGATATCACCAAATAGAAACCCTAAAACCCAAGCTTTCCCTCTCTTGCTCCTCCTCCAAGATCCACCAAGCTCCAATGCCCTCCAAGCCATAGCCCTAAACTTTGGGGAAGAAGATGGGGCTCTAAAACCCCCCAATTGAACAGTAACAACCCGAATTGATCGAATGATTCCCATTACATCAGAGTTTAGGGGTTTTAAACCCCTAGGGGATTGCATCCTAACCCTCCAAAGAAGCATCCAACGGTCCACAATGATTTGCGAGAAATCGGGTTAAGAAAAACTCATTTCTTGCAACCCAGATTCGGCAGAAAAAACCCGCGACAGGCGACCGCTGAACAAACGTCAGTTGCCTGTCATTGGTCAGGCATCGTAGCTTCCAAATGGAGGCAGGTGACTGTTTTGAAAATCACAGTCGACTGTGAATGACACAGGCGACTGTCTTTTGTGCTTCAGTCGCCTGCTACAGCCATGGTCAATTTAACAGAGAGTTGGCTTTCTTTCGTTATTCAGGAGTAGATGAAACAGTCGACTGCTATTGAAAGAACAGTCGACTGCCATTGTAAGAACAATCGGCTGTCGTTGAAAGGACATTCGACTGTCCTGGCTCCAGACTGACTTCTCCATTCACTTGATTTTGTCTCCTTCTGGACTCCAGAAAAATACTAGAAAATTCTGGAAAATCTCCAAGACTCCCAGGAGTACCTGAAAAATAGAAGAATGAGAAATTAGTCCATATAATGTTGTTTTGTGCAAAGAATGCAAATAAGCTCTAATATGAAACATGAAGTGATAATATACTTAAGAGAGCAAGGTTAAGCCTAATCTTTAGCACAAAATGGGGGTAGTTAGGGGATATAAATATACACTTTTCACTACGAATCACACCCCCAACTAGCATTTTGCTAGTCCCTAGGAAAATAAGCGATAAATTCCAATTAAATGAAAAACATGCACCAAACTCAAAATATCATCATGGCATTCGTCATATGTTATTTCCAATTGATTTCAAAGCCAATATACGCAATATATGAAATGAAATAACAAA
Organism: Scilla litardierei; assembly: GCA_030789695.1. Taxonomy (NCBI): domain Eukaryota; kingdom Viridiplantae; phylum Streptophyta; class Magnoliopsida; order Asparagales; family Asparagaceae; genus Scilla; species Scilla litardierei. Next base: position 126,998,218 of record CM061137.1, read on the forward strand.
TGACATTCTCCTCAATCCAATTTCAAGAAAAGTAAGGAAATAAGCACCGTATCACATTCTTTGGGAAAATGCGCAAATGGCAAAGTTTCTAATTTTCATGGAAATGGCCAAGACAAAAGAAACTCCTTCTAAGTTGTGGGAGTTGAGATTGCATCACTCATGTTGCTTATTCCTTTCATCTATTCATTCATTTTTCTTTTTCTTTTCTTTTTCTCTATTTTTGTATTTATTTAGTATGTTTATGTTTTGCATTCATGCAATAATGCTATGAAATGCAAACATGCCCACTTTTGCATACACGCGATAACGCTATATAGGCAAAAGGATGGAATGATCCCCTAAATCTCATCTTTGGCGTCCTCCTCAATGTTTCGTGGGGCACCGGCTACTCAATTTGATTAGAAAACCCATTCTCTTATATAACTCTATTTCTCATTCTAAACATGAATTATCAACTCATCCACACATTCCTTAGGAGGAAAACAAAACATGCATTATTGGCCACATCATATCCAATCAAAAACTAAGCCATTCACCCCCAACTCAGGCAATCACTTACACCAAACTATTTCCAAATTATCTCCAAGAGAGTATCACAACATATAAAATAGTTTCATACATAGCATATTAACATTTGACTCCAAAATGGAAAAGAAATTAAAACACACCAATCAAACATCTATGAAGTTGATACCAAAATAATAATCCGAAAATATTGCATGGCAGTAAGCATGTAGGAACTAAGCAAAAGGAATGTGATGGAAGCAAGGATGGAGGCATCAAAATGATATGCTCAAATGAATGAATGATGATGATGAATGAGAAAAAAAATTTATTAACATCAAAATTTTCTTAACTACCCAAAACTAGCATCCAACTTCATAGTTCACTCCCCCCAACTAGAAATGAGCATTGTCCTCAATGGTTGAAGTGAAACTAGATATTATTCAACGATGCTCGAGGGAAAAACAAACATACTAAAGCAAACTAAACTACATTTTTATTTTATTTTATTTACACTAAGTAAAGGAAGGAATACACCTTAGCGAAAAGCAGATCCCGAATGTGTAATGGTCGAGACAGCTGCTCTATCATATCCTTTCGTTCCTCAGCCAGCTGCTCTGGAAACGAAGCTCCTCCAACTTCCTTGGATCCTAGCAACACAGCTCCCAGCATCTTCCTAGAATATGCTCATGTGTCCTGCCGGAGACAAGCTGTGTCAATCCAAGGAAAATAAATAAGACTTCCAATGAAGGAAGTCCAGATGGGGTCGTCATAATAAAAATAAGGAGATGAATATGTATGACGACAATCTAAATCTAAGATATATAGAAATGAAACTTGAGATTCAGAAATGAAGGGAAACGCGTGATGAGAACTTCCCTGAATGGCAGTGCTATCGCCTGGCTGATGCGACTCCTCAGGAGGAGGGTGAAATGGCTGCAGGGGCAAGTGTGGAGGAGAAGGCGGCGAAGGCTCAATGTAGATCATCTCGTAGTCACTATCGCTTGCCACATCCTCGCCATCGAAGGTAATAGCCTCTGCAGTCATTCCTGAACTATGTGGTCCACCCTGAATAACGTCATCTTGGATGACAGAATGATGTGTGTCCTGATGTGTCTGAAGTGATGGCTGCTAAACTGAATCTGAAGGGATGGTGGGCTTGGGCTCCAAAGTAATCTGTAGACTGTATCCCGTGCACTCATCATCCTCAATATCACTGTAGTAACTCATCTCAGCAGTCCATCCATGATGGTAGCACACCTCCAGCTGTGGTAATGGATCAGAAGGGCAATGTGACTCAGGCTCACCGATGTCATCTATCTCACTCATGCCTGGACACATCTCCATCTCATCATCACCACCAACCCAACGAAACTGCATCGTGCCTCCAATATGAGTGACACACACTCCATCATCCATCTCCGCCTGGTCCTTAATATGTAATCTCTTAACGTCCTCTACCTGGCTCTCCTGCAACCCAAAATCCTGCTCTGCTAGGTATCCCATAAGGTCACAAGAAAAAGATCCCAAAGGTGGCTCCTCAGACTGGCCTGGACCTGCAGCTCTGAATCCTGAAGTGGGAGTGGGGACTGGCCATCATCCTCATATCCAAGTGATGGCTCTCCAGATGGTGCAGTCTGCTCCCACTCTGCAAGGTCCCTTAGGTACAATCATGCATCATCTGTAGTGTATGCAAAGAAATCTCCACTGCTACTCATCTGCACAGAGTCCTATGTCAACGGCTGCAACCATGTGTAGAAACTCCTAAATAGATCCTCTACGCTGAAAGCATGGCACGGGCACCCAAGCATTAAACCATCGAACCTCTCCAAAACCTGACAGTAAGTCTCACCGTCAAACTGGATAAAGCTCTCCATTTGTTGCTCAAATGCCTGGCGCATTTGTACCCGATTCATGTAATAAATAGGAAAGAAAGCTAGAAGGAAATCAGTCTGAAAAGAAAGCCATGTAGAAAAAGAATCTCGAGTCAAACTAAATTTTAGCATCATTTCTCAAAGTATATGAGAATACTTTAAAATAAATAAAATCTGCACAAATGTTCTCATCAAACAAATCCTCAAACTCTTTTTACACCATTTTTCAAACTTTAGCATAAATGAACTGGGATTTTCCAACCCCATACCGTGAAAGAACGGTGGGAGTTAGGAATCCTCCACATCAGCATCGCTAAAGTTTGAAAATGAATCCATAAGAAAAAAATTTATATACAAAAGATTTTTAAAATAAAAGAAAGAAAGAAAGAAAAATGACTCAAAAAAGTATAAAATAAACAATCAAAAAGACTTAACACTAAGCTGGGAGTACTACACCTAAAGTGTCCAAAACCAACCAAAATTGTGAGTGTGAAAACTATTGTCCCCGGTAATGGTGCCAAATTGGTTGACCGCGAGGCGTGCACAATCCAAGTAGGATGCACACGCTCGCCTCCCAAGGGTAGGAGTGTCAAATGCAATATAATCCCGTGAGTACGAGGTCGAATCCACAGAGACAATTCGTTTCACAGTTTAAGGAAAGCTAAAGGCGTTGGTTCAACCAACTAAACTAACAAGTGTAGTGTGTAGTGTGGTGGTAAGACGATCGAGCCAAGACCAAGATAGGTTGGGTGGAGACCAAAGTGTGGAGCTAGTCAAGCAAGGAGAAGTGTGTGGAATGGGATGTCATTAGAGTGGTGAGTTGATTAGCAATGGGTTCACTCCAAATGAATCAACCCTCGCATCCATTTCAAGGTATGCGGGGTTGTGCACGTAGATAATGCCCTTAAGGCATACCGCCGTTCTACGGCCCCACCAAGGGTAATGCATGATTCATTCGTGTGTTGATTAGTGGGCTGAAATCCATAACTTAAGCTCGTGAGTCAATCCTTACATCCATGTCAATAGAATGCAAGGATGGAGCACGTAAGTGTGACCCTTAAGGTATACCATCGTTCTACGGCCCCGCCAAGAGTAGCGCACAATTCAATCAAATCTAGGGCACAACCCATTAATCAACACTATTAGCATCCATTTCAAGGTATGCTAATCCAATTAAATGCAAGAGATGAGTCATTACTATTCAACCACACAAGACCTAATTAACCCAATCCACACACAAATGGCTCTAGGCCTTGATCACTCCATATTTTACACCTTTTTTCTGCTTGTTTGCATGCCATTTAGATCGCCCATATCGCGTTTTTCACGATTATTCGACAATATTACTATGCTTTTCACGATTTCTTGTCTTTGTCGTATTTCAGGCGATTTGGAGCGATTTGGAATGATTTTGAGATGCACCCACTCTGGAGTGTCACCCGTGACTCTTTTGAGGGGAATTCTACGATTGGAGGGGAGTGGAAGAAGAAAGACCGTCGTAGGAGCGACGAGGAAGCAAAAATACGAAGATTGGGCATTTTCAGCACGCCACTCGGTCGAGTGAAGGAGTCACTCGGCCGAGCATCGACAGCCCGCTCGGCCGGCCAGATCGGACACGCAACAGACTCCATATCAGCGTGTACTCGGCCGAGCATCGCCAGACCACTCAGCCGAGCACGGATACACCACTCGCCCGAGTGGCATCAAGACGACGGCAACCAAAATTCCCAAGTTACTGTAATCCGTCAGTCAGCCCCGAGTTCCGACTCGGCCGAGTGAAGAAATCACATCGGCCGAGAGAAGAAAGTCACTCGGCCGAGTGACTCCCGAGGAGACGACCCCCAAAAGTCCAGACTTACTGGAATCCGTCAGGGTCCGTCACTCGGCCGAGTGACATTTGTCACTCGGCCGAGTGAGCCGCGCTGCCTGTAGCGTAAAGTGCGATTTTCAAGCTGCGCAGGGGCAATTTTGTCCCAGTTTTTTGGGCGATTTTGGGGGGTATTTAACCCCAGTTTTTAACCTAGTTTGGAGAGCTTTTTCTCATATTTTTGTCAGCTCTTTTTGATTACTTTTTAGGAGATTAGATTTAGTTCTTTGGAGAGAGATAAAAAGTTCTATTTTGTTGGATGCTATTGAATCTTCATTGGTTTGTCTCTCTTTCTATCAAAAACCTCATTTTTATTGATATATTGTCTATTGCAATGAATTCTATTGTTTTTATTATTGAATTTCTAATGATTTGCATTATGAATTGTGAGTAGTTTTATCGTCTTAGGGCGTAGGGATGAACCCTACGAACCCTATTTCTAATTTGTGATGAATTGGTGAAATTCTTGCTAGAATTGATTAGGGTTAGTTTGGGTTTGATTTAATACGAATAGCTAGGGATTCATACCGATTGGGATTTGCAAGAGATTGGATCCCAACTCGATAGGAAGCCCTAGAAATTCGAATTAGGTTACAATTGGGTTTCTCTGGAATCGGTTTGCAAGAGATTGGACCGAAACTAGGGTTTTCGATTGCAATTCTATACCAATACCCGTTTGCAAGAGATTTGACGGGTAGGAACTATCCCAACCTAGGTCGTAGATCGAGTTTGCACGAGAGTGGGCTCGAGATACGATTGAACGATGATGTTGTTCTTCACGCTACCTTGCCTAGGTTAGGGTTTGCAAGAGATTGGACCCCACCCTAGGTTTGCTATAGACCGGCAATAGCGCGAGAGCGTGAGCTTGGTTCTACATTTAGTTGCAACTAGTTCACCTGAATTTCAAGTCTAGCAATTGTGAAACCTATGAATCACAATGACGAGATACGGTTTGTAGCGGGGATTCCCTATCCCTAGGCGTTTTTATTAATTTGATATTTTCTTTATACAATTAAACGACTGTGACCGCTTTATTGCGAATATTTCTCGACTGTTCTTATAGCCAGGTGAATTGAAGAAGACACCTTTATTTGCCCTCCTCGTGTTCGATACCCGCTCGTCGCTACACCGTGCGCTTGCGGTAAGACTAGTGAGTCTCGTCCCGGGTGTGTATCCGGGGCGCGATCAAGTTTTTGGCGCCGTTGCCGGGGAGGCGATAGTGTTTGATTCTACCTACCTAGCTATTTTTCTTTTTGTTTTATTATTTCTATTTTTATTTTACCCTTCCTTTGTGCTAACTATTTCTTTGAAACTCGGTTTTTCCTTGCATGTACATGAGATCCACATCGGACCCCGAAGAAATACTATACGATCCGGAGATCGAACGTACATTGAGGAGGATCAGAGCGGAGAGGAGACTCGATACGGAAGGGAATTTTATGACCCATCCTGAGACAGCCGAAGAATTGGCGGCGCGAATGGCGAGGATCATTTCCATTAGAGATAGGCTTCGGCCTAAGACTTTCTCCACGACCTCGTCCATAGCTATGCCGGAGTTGGCGGCCGACAAAAATTTCGAGTTGAAGACTGGATTGGTAGTTCTGATGCAGCAAGACCCTTTTCATGGGAATTCCCATGAAAACCCTCATTACCACATCCAGCTCTTTTTATCAAAATGTGCCACCTTCCAAATGCCGGGCGTCTCCATAGATGCTATCAGACTGCGCCTCTTCCCCTTCACACTCAAGGACAAAGCCTGATATTGGTTGAGGATGCGGGCTGAAGGAATCTTCACCACTTGGGATGAATTGGCGAGTGCCTTCGTCGACAAATTTTACCCGCCCTCCAAGACGGTGAAGATAAGAAGTGCTCTCATGTCCTTCAAGCAAGGACCGCAGGAGACTCTCTATGAGGCGTGGGAGCGCTTCAAGGACTTGCAGCATCAATGCGCCCATCACAGCATAGAGGATTGGGAGCTTGTCCACAGTTTCTACAATGGACTCCAACCGGGCACAAAACAGATTATTGATGCTACCAGCCAACGGAGCCATTTTGTCAAAGACCCCCGATGAAGCTACGGCCTTGCTAGAGGAGATAGCCTCCAACAACCAACAGTGGGGCGACGAGCGAGGACATTCTTCGTCCTCCTTGAAGCCCACGAGTATTTATGAGGCCAAGGCCGTGGCGGAGCTTGCTAGCAAATTTGACTCTCTCCACAAGGTAGTGGAGAGATTGGAGAAATACATTACCGAGCCGCATGGAGCTCCTTCTACATCCGCACTGACAAACCATATGAGTGATTGGCAAGACCAATCCCAAGCCATGTATGTATGAGGAGAGCATGGAGACGGAGCTTTGGAGCAAATTTAGTATGTTGCGGGGAATTCCGGATATTGGGCCAACCCGGCCGCTAGAAACCATCCGGGTTTTTCATATGCTAATAATGATGGTGCCTTGAACCCCCCGCCACAACAACCTCCTCAAGCTCGGGATCCACCACCACAACCGAATTATCAACCAAGGGGGCCACCGCAGTAAAACTTCCCACTTAGGCAACAAGTGGGACCTTATAGACCGCCCGGGTATAATCAAGGTTGGAGAAATCCTAACCCTCCGCAAGCTCAACCACGTTCAGATTTTGAAGCTAAGGTGGAGGAGTTTATGGTGGAGCAGAGAAAGATTAACGCCACGTTGAAGGCGGGACAAGATTCTCTTACCACCGTCGTCACTCAAATTGGGGAGCAAATTGCGTTGCTCAATAGAAACAACCAACAATTGTCGGCTCAACCCGAGCAAAATCCACGGGGCAACACCGGCCATATCAACGCAGTTGTTGCGGTTACGACAAGGGGTGGGAAGGATACCACTCCCATCATGACTCAAGTCAAGGAACCCGTGGTGGAGATTCTAGAAGAGAGCGAGCCAGCAATTAAGGTGGAAAAAGAGAAGGAGCCGCAAGAAGGAGCAAAATCTAGAGTGGAGGAACCTATTGATGAGCGTCGATTCATGCCACTGGTGCCTTTCCCTCAACGGCTAGCTAGAGCCAAGATCGAGAAGAGGCTAGCCAAGTTCCTCAAATACTTGAGAGGGGTGAGCCTCAATATCCCTTTCCTTGATGCCATAGTGGAAATCCCATCCTACGCGAAGTTCTTAAAGGACTTGATTACGGGAAGGAAAAGGAAAGAGAAGATCATGCTCGCGGAACAAGGAACTTGGTTCACTAGGAAGGAAAAGGAGCCCGCCAAATTTAAAGATCCCGGGAGCTTCCGGATTCCTTGCACTCTAGGGGGCGTCCCCTTACAAAAAGCATTGGTTGATTTGGGCGCTAGTGTGAGCCTCATGCCTCTCACCATGTTTCGGAAGTTGAATACCGGCACGGATTTAAAGCCAACCGACATGAGGATTCAACTCGCAGACGGTCGGATTACAAGGCCAGTTGGGATCGCGGAGAACATCCCACTCCAAGTTCCGGGAGGCATATGCTTGCCTTGTTATTTTGTGATAATGGATATCAAGGAAGAGGGTGACACATTGCTCATACTTGGACGCACATTCCTCGCCACCGCGGGTGTAATCGTCGATGTGCGGGAGGGGACTCTTACCTTCAACGTCGGTAATATTGAAGTTGAGCTCCATATACCAAAGGCTATGAAGCACATGTCGTATTATGAGGAGCTAGATTATGTGGACCTCCTTGACGAGGTCATTGAAGAGGCTATCCTCCACTCCATCGATGCACTCCACGATGATGGCTTTGAAGAAAGCCAAGTTTTGAGCGAAGAAGAGACATTGGAGGACTCTCTCAATAGCTCCATGGCGAATGATGATGGCGACGCTGAAGTCGCAAGAATACGAGAGCTTTGCAAGCTCTCGACATTTAAGAATCCAAAGAAAGCTCCACCGATTCGAAGATCGGTGTCACCGGCGAAGTCAAAGACCGAAACAAGCTCAAGCTTGGGGGAGCCATCCCCTAACATTGCCCATGATGAAGGGGTGCTGAGGAAGGCCACGCACCACCACGATCCAAATCCGAGCGGTCTTCCTGGCAAATTCGACGGGTGCATCTCATACGCACCCAACATTCCTACGCTAATTTGAAAATCCAAAGGGGTCGAGCTCAAGACCTTAAACGAGCGCTTGTCGGGAGGCAACCCGATGGTTTTTGCATTATTTTTATTTTGGTTTTTATTTTTGTTTTATACTTTGCTAGTGTTTTGAGTCAATTGGCTATAAAAATCTTGACAATGGGTCTTAATTCTTATGACATGAGAGGAGAAAAGGAGATCTCTCATATGGAGGATGACCGAGGCAAAGAAGAGCGCTCCAGGAATGCTCGAGGCTTAGGAAGAGGAAGAAACCAACTGGAGGAAGAAAAACAGAGAGTAGAGCGAAAACGGAGCCCCGAAGCAGAAAACAGCACGCCACTCGGCCGAGTATCATATGACACTCGGCCGAGCAAAGGACCCCACTCGGCTGAGTGGGGCACCAAACCAGGGAAGTCTACAGAACCAACTCTCTGTCTTTTTTGTACATTTCAGTATTAACTGCCACTCGACCGAGTACGTTTAGTCACTCGACCGAGTGAAACGGATACCCTCCTAGGGCGAGAATTGCCGAGTAGCTTGTGCCACTCGACCGAGTGGAGATTCTCCATTCGACCGAGTAAGATAAAGCCACTCAGTCGAGTCGTAAGTGGCGGGGAGAAATTTAAATTTTTTCGTTTACGATCACTCGGCCGAGTGACATATTCACTCGGCCGAGTCGTAACTTCCATTATATAAACGCTGCGGGCTCGGCATGAATTTCAACGCATCCTATTACCAAATTCACCCGAGCCCAGCAACGTTTGGTCTCCCCTCGCCCGCTGCCACTGCTCGCTCGCCTGAACGAAGCTCGCCGACCGCCGCCACTGCCCGATCGCCAGCGACCGAGTTCCCCCCGACTCGCCGACGACCGGCAACCTTCCTCACCGCCGGCCGACCGCTGGTGACCCCTATTTGCCCCAAAAGCTCCATTTTCTCCCATTTTTCTTGATCCGTACGCCCATTGAGCCCCATACTCAAATCAACTTATTTATCTATCTATTATACCACATCTCCCCCATGTATTTTGAATATTATCTGCTGATATCATTGTTTGATTTGCAGGCTATCTTGGGGGAGCTTTGGGGAGCTTCTGGACGCGCTTTTGGCTTCGCGGAGGCAGCGTTCTTCGCACGCACTTGCTGATTTGCTCTCGCGGCGTGTTCAGGTATACTCGTTCCATTATTTAGCACGCTGCATTATATTTTTGTTGGGTGAGCACTCGTGGCACACATGTCGCCCCGCACTAGGCCACGCACGCGGGGATCCGCCCCCAAGCGGAGGCGGACCGATGACCCCGGTCCCTCTCACGCTAGGGAGGACTCCCCTCCACCTAGCCCGCCACCACCACCACCACCCACACAGCTGATTCCTGCCGACCATGTCCCTCCACCCTCTCCCGCTGTCGGGCCGATGGGGATCACGTTTCGAAACGACGCACACCGCGCCAGGTTCGAACGTATCTGCCATCGCTCGATAGTACCCTCTAGGTTCACACACTTAGCAGACCTTGACCGCCTAGGGGTACTAGAGGGGCTTCTCACGTTGTACGACAACGTGGGATGGCGTGGTTTTCTTGCAGTGTCGGTGGACACTTATATCCGTCCGACACTTGAGGTCCTGAGCTCGATTGATCGGACCCCTGGAGGATGCACATTCCGCCTGATGGATCGAGAGTGTGAGATCACTCTCGACATGCTTCGTGCATTCTTCCAGTGGCCCGATGTCCCTGTCCCTGACTGTGCCTACGCTCCCACGCACATCCCACCCTCGTTGTTCGACACATCCACCTTCTGGACACGGATCACGGGATCCCATCTTGGCTTTGACCCTAGTAGGGCCAAGGCCTCAGCCATCCTGCACCCCTGCCTCCGCATTGCACAGCGCCTCATGGCGACTACTTTCTTGGTGAGGTACGAGCCTGGGACGATGTCTACGCCTGAGCTCTACATGCTCTATGCGATGACTCGCGCTAGAGTTCTGGATAGGGGTAGCGACGACCTGGTCCCCACCGTTGAGATTGATATTGCTAGCTGGTTTTTAGACCGCATCATCATTTCGGTGGGCGCTTGCTCACCTATTTGCTACGGCGGTCTGATCAAATTTCTAGCCCTTATGACCGGCGTGGACCTCCCTGATGACTTGCGTCGAGCCCTGGGCCCTACCGCACTATCGATAGATGTTATGGCCCGGATGAAGATGCTTCGTCCCCACGGTCGCAGGCACTGGGTGTGGTTGCACGGTCCCTTTAGTGCTGACTACATGGTTCTTTCGAGCCTCGCTCGGACACACATTGGACCCGCCCATGGGGATTGGATCCCAGCGATGGACCTACTTATCCCCACTGCCTACGTGCTCGAGGCTGATGATGCTGAGCCCGCACCACCTGCACACCCTGCACCCGTCGACCCCGTGATCCCTCAGCCTGAGCCTGCACTGTCTGCACCTCCCGACACTTCTATCCACACTTCTGTCAGTATCTGGAGCACCGTTGCTGAGTCCACCACCACTGCTGTGCCTATCTCGGTTGAGCCTATTTCCTCACTTCTTCCCGAGCGTCCACCCACTATCCTTGAGAGTGGCGATTCTTCCTTCTCTGCCATTGTGGAGACCCTATCTAGTTTACTGTCCGCTGGGGTGTCACCTTTTGGTCCTTACACTTCCTCCCCAGTGGTCGACCCTTCTGTCTCCACCTCAGCCGTCCTATCCGAGAGTGTCGTAACATCTGTTCCCACGTCTGCGTCACAGACCTCTCTTGCTGCCTCGTTGCCGATTTTGTCTTCCACCACTGATGCTGCTGCCTCCTCGTCCCAGCCTGCATCCCAGCCTCACACTGAGGCTGGGCATCCACTAGTGAGCACAGCACCTTTTCCGCACATACCTGCTGGCCCGATTATTTACACAGCCCGTGTCAGACAGCCCCGTCCTTCACAGCCTAGACATGTGCGTCCCTCTACACCACCTCCCCCCAACACTCTACTTCAGAGCATTCATGCTCTTGAGGGGGTGGTGAGTGGAATCAGAGGCGACTTTAGGGCTCTGTCTGCCACAGTCTCTGCCGTGCAGTCTCGCGTCGAGCTACTTCCCAGTATTCAGGCTTGTCTGACTCAGATTCTCGCGCGACTGCCACCACCGCCACCACCCACCCAGTAGCTTCCACACCCACCACCCCCACCCCCACCCCCACCCCCACCTCCACCACAGGACGGAGATGGTGATGCACCACCAGCTTAGGCACACTCTTGATGCCATTGGTATTTTTGCCGTTATGCTGCCCATTCTCTGCTGGTCCTGGAGATATTTTTTTGCCCCCCCTCCTCCACACACTGTTTTGGTCCCTAACTTGCTCATATCATTCTATATCTTTTTGGGAGAGAGGGAGAGTATTTTTGGTGACACATATCTGCATCACTCTGATCTTTGCATGCATCACATCTGCATCATATTTTCTGTTTATTTTTCCTTTTTTTATCATGCATGCATCCTCACCCACCCCACCCATTTCACGTCTCTCGGTGTGCCACACTTTGCACATTGAGGACACTGTGCACTTTAGCTTGGGGGAGTGAGTTCTCACACTTTTTGCTTTTATCGCCTTTATTTTTAGTTTTTTCACGTTTTTTCCGCTTTTGCACCCATTTTTCATCACTTTTTCATTTTCTTTACCATGCATCACATTTTTCTTATTTTCTTTGTGTGATGCATTGTAAATAGTTCTGTCTTCTTTTATCTTTATTTCTTTCATCCTTTGCTAGAGATGATTTTTCTGTGATGACGATGACGTGTTGTTAGCTTTTCTCAATATGCATGCTAATTTTGTCATGTCATAGCTTTTGTTTTTGATATCATATGATATGTTCTGCTTTGCATTTAGAAATAGTAACCCACTTCTTTTTCTGTATGAAAATGGATGAAATTCTATTATTAGCTGATGTCTGATAATTCATATGTATGCTATCGTAGAAAACACACCAAGATTCATGCATTGATTGCTTATATCTGGAGTACTGCTTTCTTTTCTCATATCACTTCTTATTGCATGATTTGTACGCTTCACTTCAGGTTGATTGAATATTTGCTGGCATTGATAAATCTGGACTAGTTTGCTTTTTGAGATTAAACTGAGTAGATTAAATTACCCTGCTGAAGTTGTCATGCACGTCCTATAGAGTGAACCGAGAGATACATTTATTTCTTTCTCCTCATATCTTGAACATTATTTCTCTATTTTAAATTCATTGGTGAATCTCCCCTTAGCAATTCTATTATTGGCATTCCCCCCGTTATTATATCCCATGCTCCAAATTCCCCAAAACCAAAAAGAAAAAAATACTTGTATATCCTTCTCTTTTGATTTGGGATCATTTGTGTATATATGTTATTCGAAAAAAAAATCGAGAAAAAATCGAGAAAAAAAGAAAAGAGAAAAGAAGTTCGAAAACGATCCCATCTCATACCCTTTCTCTCTTTCTTCCCTCTTTTTTGCTTTTATTTTTATTTCTTTTACTTTTGGAGCTTCAAAAGAAACGGGGAATGTAAATATTGTTTTGTTTATGCCACCACGGTTATGGAGAGCTTGGTGGAGGGGATCCAATGATGTGTGAGAGAGTGACTACATGACGGTGCATGACAACCTAGGCTAAGTAATATTTTATACTCGGTGAGATTGCTAAAAGTTTCACGAAATCCAGAAATCTGCGCTTAGCATTCATATCATGAAAACCACACTTTTCTATTCTAACTACTATATTGTGTGATATCTCTTATACTCCTTATAGAAAGCATTCAATTGAAAAGTGTGTGATCTACGATTTTGTATACCGCTTTAGATGCTTCAGACGATGTTAATTCTATAATTATTCCATTTTTCATGCTATATTGATATTCTTGGGTTTTCTATTTCAAATGCACCATTATACTATGATATCGAGATAAAAGTCTTTGACATGTGTTTTATATTCGATGCGTGCTATATGAGTAAGCAAAACCCACGTCCTGAGAAAAATGATCTAGCAACTTCCTTCTTCGTTTTCTATTTTGTTTTTTCATTTTTCATTTTCCATTTTTACATCGTTTCCATTATCTTTATCCACCGGGTTCGCTTTTTACTCATCTTCCTCGAGGACGAGTAAGAGGTAAGCTTGGGGGATTTTGATCACTCCATATTTTACACCTTTTTTCTGCTTGTTTGCATGCCATTTAGATCGCCCATATCGCGTTTTTCACGATTATTCGACAATATTGCGATGCTTTTCACGATTTCTTGTTTTTGTCGTGTTTCAGGAGATTTGGAGCGATTTGGAGTGATTCTGAGATGCACCCACTCCAGAGTGTCACCCGTGACTCTTTTGAGGGGAATTCTACGATTGGAGAGGAGTGGAAGAAGAAAGAACGTCATAGGAGCGACGAGGAAGCAAAAATACGAAGATTGGGCATTTTCAGCACGCCACTCGGCTGAGTGAAGGAGTCACTCGGCCGAGCATCGACAGCCCGCTCGGTCGGCCAGACAGACTCCATATCAGCGTGTACTCGGCCGAGCATCGCCAGACCACTCGACCGAGCACGGATACACCACTCGCCCGAGTGGCATCAAGACAACGGCAACCAAAATTCCCAAGTTACGGTAATCCGTCAGTCAGCCCCGAGTTCCGACTCGGCCGAGTGAAGAAATCACATCGGCCGAGAGAAGAAAGTCACTCGGCCGAGTGACTCCCGAGGAGACGACCCCCAAAAGCCCAGACTTACTGGAATCCGTCAGGGTCCGTCACTCGGCCGAGTGACATTTGTCACTCGGCCGAGTGAGCCGCGCTGCCTGTAGCGTAAAGTGCGATTTTCAAGCTGCGCAGGGGCAATTTTGTCCCAGTTTTTTGGGCGATTTTGGGGGGTATTTAACCCCAGTTTTTAACCTAGTTTGGAGAGCTTTTTCTCATATTTTTGACAGCCCTTTTTGATTACTTTTTAGGAGATTAGATTTAGTTCTTTGGAGAGAGATAAAAAGTTCTATTTTGTTGGATGCTATTGAATCTTCATTGGTTTGTCTCTCTTTCTATCAAAAACCTCATTTTTATTGATATATTGTCTATTGCAATGAATTTTATTGTTTTTATTATTGAATTTCTAATGATTTGCATTATGAATTGTGAGTAGTTTTGTCGTCTTAGGGCGTAGGGATGAACCCTACGAACCCTATTTCTAATTTGTGATGAATTGGTGAAATTCTTGCTAGAATTGATTAGGGTTAGTTTGGGATTGATTTAATACGAATAGCTAGGGATTCATACCGATTGGGATTTACAAGAGATTGGATCCCAACTCGATAGGAAGCCCTAGAAATTCGAATTGGGTTACAATTGGGTTTCTCTGGAATCGGTTTGCAAGAGATTGGACCGAAACTAGGGTTTTCGATTGCAATTCTATACCAATACCCATTTGCAAGAGATTGGACGGGTAGGAACTATCACAACCTAGGTCGTAGCTCGAGTTTGCACGAGAGTGGGCTCGAGATACGATTGAACGATGATGTTGTTCTTCACGCTAGCTTGCCTAGTTTAGGGTTTGCAAGAGATTGGACCCCACCCTAGGTTTGCTATAGACCGGCAATAACGCAAGAGCGTGAGCTTGGTTCTACATTTAATTGCAACTAGTTCACCTGAATTTCAAGTCTAGCAATTGTGAAACCTACGAATCACAATGACGAGATACGGTTTGTAGCGGGGATTCCCTATCCCTAGGCGTTTTTATTAATTTGATATTTTCTTTATACAATGGAACGACTATGACCGCTTTATTGCGAATATTTCTCGACTGTTCTTATAGCCAGGTGAATTGAAGAAGACACCGTCATTTGCCCTCCTCGTGTTCGATACCCGCTCGCCGCTACACCGTGCGCTTGCGGTAAGACTAGCGAGTCTCGTCCCGGGTGTGTATCCGGGGCACGATCAGGCCTTCATAATGAAAACAAGATGATAATCATTTAACATGAGCACACAAATCTTTATTACAAGCTAATAATCAAATAACTATTTAATGATTCTCACACTCATTCAATAACCTTCAAATAATATTCATTACCAAACAATAGAAACCAAATGTTACAAGAGAGGGGAAGAGATCACCAAATAGAAACCCTAAAACCCAAGCTTTCCCTCTCCACCAAGCTCCACCAAGCTCCAATAGCCTCCAAGCCCTAGCCCTAACCTTTGGGGAAGAAGAAGGGGCTCTAAACCCCCAATGGAACAGTAACAGCCCGAATTAATCGAGTGATCCCCATTACATCAGAGTTTAGGGGTTTTAAACCCCTAGGGGATTGCATCCTAACCCTCCAAAGAAGCATCCAACGGTCCACAGCGATTTGTGAGAAATCGGGTTAAGAAAAACTCTTTTCTCGCAACCCAGATTCGGCAGAAAAAACATGCGATAGGCGACTGCTAAACAAACGTCAGTCATATGTCGTCGATCAGGCAGTGTAGCTTACAAAGAAAGGCAGGCGACTGTCATGAAAATCACATGCGTCTGTCTTTTGTGCTTCAGTTGCTTGCTGCAGCCGTGGTCAATTTGACAGAGAGTTGGCTTTCTTTCATTCTTCAGGAGTAGATGAAACAGTCGACTGCTGTTGAAAGAACAGTTGACTGCCATTGTAAGAACAGTCGACTGTCCTGGCTCCAGACTCACTTTTCTCCATTCACTTGATTTTCTCCTTCGGGACTCTAGAAAAATCCTAGAAAATTCTGGAAAATCCCCTAGACTCCCAGGAGTACCTAAAAATAGAAGAAGGATAAATTAGTCTATATAATGTTGTTTTGTGCAAAGAATGCAAATAAGCTCTAATATGAAACATGAAGTGATAATACACTTAAGAGAGGAAGGTTAAGCCTAATCTTTAGTGCAAATGGGGGTAGTTAGGAGGTATAAATATACAATTTTCACTACGAATCAGTATTCAATGAGACGGTCGTTTTGACAGCTTACTCGAAACATTCTGATACGTATTTCATCCAGAAGAAATTATTGAACGATTACAATAAGTAATTAAAATTATTTTTTAAATTCATCTTGAGATTATTAAAAATACCCAGATGCTTCAGAAAAATATTTTCTTCTTAGGTAAAATTATATTCCTCATATCTAGCCCGTATAAAATTTTAGAACGCATTTCGGCACCGTTTCAATTGATTATAAAATCAAAAGGATGAAGATAAATAGATAGAAAATAGTGTGTTCTTTAACCGATTATTTCTTGTGCTTGCAGGTACCGATTCTCTTGCATCAGCACTCTTTGAAGCTCTAACTCTAGTCCCAGCTCACTACAACAACCTCGAAACTAGTAGGTCACACTGAATTCTAGATTTAGAAAATTAGATAAGTGTACTCGTACGAACGTAGGACGTCACATATAGCCTCAGAACGGCTATTGACTTGGACCAAAAACTAGAGACCTAATCTAATAGGAAACTAATCAACTGCAGAATGACCATCTAATTAAGCAGGTGACATTGCCAACTTTCAACTTTGGTGGTTGTATCACACAACCATCTACTTGGGTAAATTGTTTACTAACGACACTACCACTTGCTCAAAGTATGAAATCGACATCACAATTGTTGGACTTGTCTTTATCCTCAAATTTCATAGTATTTACTTTGCTTTGGCCCAGTCTATTTTGAAATGAGTTCCTAACTTTCTGGTTTTCAATAAGAAAGTCAACCAGTGGTCCTGCTTTAACTATCATTGTAAATAAGGAACTAATAATATCATGTGATACATCGTATGGAACATCTTGTGAAATATCCCGTATGAAACATATACATAGAACACTTGACACTTCACTGGGGTTTTGGGGTAACTCATAGTTTGAGAGTGTGTGGGAGTGACTGGAGTTCATCTACCTGCTGCCTGTGTTGGCAAACATAGATGCATGTGTCGGTAAAACCTTACATGCTGACTGCGTCGGCAAAAACCTCCTCCTACCCGTGTCAGTTCCGTCTGGGTACTGCACACCCAGGCAAGAGATAAACTAAATGGTTGCATATCGTACTCTCCGACTTGAGTCACGTAGTTTTAAGTTTACTCACTGTTTGCACTACTACAGTACAGTTCGTCGTTTGCTTTCAGTTCTGTTTACCTTTACTACTCAGTTATGTACGCCTTGTCACAATTGTTGCTCAGTGCTTTACTTTTCGCTTTGGTTCACTTGTATGTTGTTGCTTAGTACTTTACTTTTTGCTCTGGTTTTCTTGTAGATAGTTACTTTCTATCACCTACTTTAGTCATACTTGTACACTGCTTCTTTTCTTTGTTTAGAATTTTTGTGACTTACCTACGGTTCTATTTATGGCACCGGCAGACGACGTACAGATCGAAGAAGAGGCCTCTGAGTTTAAGGAACCAGAGTTTGACCCAGAGACTACTGATTTCTACAGATATTTGAGTTGGTGTGCGTATTGTATTTCCTTTCTGTGTTTCCTTTCTGTATTTCTTTTCTGTACTTCCTTTCATGTATTCGGTGTGAGAGTGCTGTAATGTGTTGTATTTCAATTATGGACTGTAATAATGTACGTTGGTTTGAGTATTGGTACATCTCTGTATTGTGACTATATTGATTTCACTGGTAATCTGCAGACCTATAAATATAATCAAATAAGTAATGGCCCCCTGAGAGCGGGTCGTTACAAGTTTGGTGGCTCATGCAAGTCCATGCAAAATGCCACTTGAACAGTATAGTAAGATCAGAATGTACTGTATATAATACTCAATGAAGCTGAACATTTTCCTATGTATGCAGGTGTGACATTCAAACGATGGACGGAAACACTTCTGGAAGTCCCAACGGAGCTGATGTGTCCAGAGCTAGCAACCAAACCTATAATGGACCACCTCCCATTGTGCACCAAATTTCTGATGTCGCATTGTGAGAGCTTGTTCAAGCTATACGAGGAGAACACAAGCGCGAAGGAGGAATACAACAATTCAAGTCGCTCTGCCCAAAGCCTTGGAATGGTTTGGACGGTCCTCTAAAGGCCGAAGAGTGGCTTTGAATCACTAAGGATGACTTAAAAGCAGCTCAAATCGTGAAATATGCTGGGTGGACACTACCAAATTGCAACTGACTGACGGAGCTAGGATTTGGTGCAATTCAGCTGAATGTCGCCTGCAACAACCAATTGAGTGGGCGACATTCACCGATCACTTCAACACCCTGTACTTCTCACCCAAGGCACAGATGAAACTGCAAGCCCAGTTCGTCGGTTTGAAGCAAGGTTCCATGACAATGGAACAATATGATGCTCAGTTATTTTGCCCCAAGGATGGTTGACACCCCTCTGACTCGAGCTCAATGCTTCAAGCAAGAAATAAACATAGAGATTCGATGGAACTTGGTCGGACGCCAACTCTGCACACATACTGAAGCCCTAGCTACAGCTCGTAAGCATGAATTCATCGAAAGGGAAGAGAAGCGAGAGCAAGCTATAGCTGCCCCTCCCCGAAGGCTGCCACCTCATACATCTGCTGCTGGATCCAATCATCGACCTCCATACAACCTGCATAGGCCAGTCCAGCAAGCTTAATTCAAGAGACAAGCTCCATCACCTCGCCCAGTGTGCCACCATTGTGGGAAGCTGGGACATGTTCGATCAGAGTGTCGATCATATCCGAACCTTTGCCTGGTCTGCGGCTCGAAGGACCATGGTGCAAAGGATTGTCCTGAGAGGAAGACACGACCTCCTAACCCTGCTCTAGCTAATGCCCTTGCTAGGAATGCTCCACAACGACCACCTCCTCCTCTGCAACAACAGCTACTTCCTCCTCTACAGCGAGTGTTCCAGCAAGCACGACAACAGGCGCCACCCCCGAAACGCCAAGCTTATACTATGACTATGGAAGAGGCCGAAGCTACTGACCAAGTGATCACAGATACGAGATATCACTTTCAGCATCATATTCCATTATTTAGATATCGTGGGCTTAGACATAATCCTCGTAATCGTATGTATCATCTTAGTAGCTGGTAAACCCGCCCTCACTTTATTCGACTCGGGAGCCACACATTACTTCTTGGCGAGTCGATTCGTCAACACACATGCCGTCCACGTTGAACCTCTGACTTCTCGTTGGAAGGTCAACACAGCCGAAGGTTCTATGCCAATAACTAGCAGATGTCTTCAATGCTCTGTAGTGGTTTGTGGACATGACATATTCGTCGACTTCATGGTAATCGAGATGACAAGTTTCGATGCAATTCTGGGAATGGATTGGTAAGGGATATTTCATGCTACCATTGACTGTCGTCAAAGGAGGGTAGTATTCGAGATAACCAACCATCCTAAATTCGAATTTCTCAGTGGAAGCAGATCAGAAGGACCAGTGAAGTTCAGGGCCAGACTTTCAAAGGCAGTGGCGACTGCAATGGAAGTCGAGCAAGAGAAACCTGAAGCAGTATGAGAATTCCTGGACGTATTTTCGAACAAACTCTCAGGTTTGACTCCGGATCGTGGCCTCGAATTTACCATTGATCTATTGCCAGGTGCACAGCCGATATCCAAGGGACCTTATCACATGGCGCCGCCTGAGCTTGAAGAAATTCGGGCTCAGTTGGATGTTCTTATACAAAAGGGATGGATACGGCCCAGTGTATCTGCATGGGTGCCCCTGTGCTACTCGTGAAGAAGAAGGATGGATCCCAGTGCATCTGCGTCGACTATCGTGAGCTGAATAAGATGACGGTGAAGAACGAGTATTCCCTGCCTCGCATCGACAACCTTTTCGACCAGCTTGGAGGATCGAGCATATATTTGAAATTGGACTTGAAGACTATGTATCATCAAGTGAAGGTAAAGAAGGAGGATGTTCACAAGACCACATTTCGGACCAGATATGGACACTTTGAATTCTTAATGATACCATTTAGTGTGAATAATGCACCAGATGTATTCATGAGTCTCATGAACCAGGTTCTGTATAACCATCTAGACAAGTTCATAGTTGTCTACATGGACGACATCCTCATCTACTCGAAGGATGCTCAGGAGCACAGAGAAGATCTGAGGAAGGTCTTGGAAACTTTAAGACAACACCAACTGTATGCCAAATATAGCAAGTGTGAATTCTGGCTCGAGAAGGTGGCTTTCCTGGGCCGCATCGTGTCGGGAGAAGGAATATCTATTGACCCTGAGAAGGTAGCTATTGTTCGAAACTGGCCGGCCCCTAAAACTGTGACGGAGATTCGAAGTTTCTTGGGACTGGCTGGTTATTACAGATGATTCATCCAAGACTTATCGAAGATTGCGGAATCTATGGCACGATTGACTAGAAAGGACATGGTATTTGTCTGGTCAAAGGCTTGTGAAGATGCATTCTAGGAGCTGAAGAAAAGATTAACTTCGGCCTCGATTCTGGTCATTCCAGACAGGACTGGTGGGTTCAAAGTGTTTTGTGACGCATATGGCAAATGATTTGGATGTGTGCTACATCAGCATGTCCGAGTCGTTTCCTATGCATCTAGACAACTAAATAACCACGAGAAGAACTACCCCACTTATGACATTAATTTGGTGGCAGTGATCTTTGCCTGAAAGATTTGGAGGCACTTCTTGTTGGGCGAGCATGTGAAGATATTTTTAGATCACAAGAGTCTCAAGTCCCGGTTCACCCAGAAGGAGCTCAACATGTAACAACGATGATGGATCGAGATAATGACAGATTATGATGTTGATCTTTAGTACCATCCTGGAAAGATCAATGTCATACCAGATGCACTGAGTCGTCTCCCTGTGGTGATGACCATCACATCGCAATGGAGGCTACGACATGAGATACAAGCCATGGATATGGATGTTATATTGCCAGGAGTAACGTCTCCGTTACTTAACGTTCAGATCTAGTCAAATCTGGTGGACAGGATCAAGGCTGCCCAAGCATGAGATGAGAAGCTACGAAGGATCAGAGACATGGTGATGGCAGGTCAGAGGCCTGAATTCAGGATCCACAAGGACGGATCTTTGCAATTCGGAACCGCATCTGTGTACCATTTGGAGACATCAGAGAAGAACTATTGGAAGAAGCTCACAGTTCTCCATATTCCATTCATCCAAGCAATACCAAGATGTATCAAGACTTGCGACAACACTACTGGTGGCATGGTATGAAGAGAAGCGTCGCACGGAGTGTGGCAAAGCATATAGTGTACCAATAGGTGAAGGCTGAACATCACCAGTCTGCCGGTTTGTTACAGCCTTTGCCCATTCCAGAATGGAAGTGGCAACACATTACGATTGATTTTGACACGGGACTACCCAAGAGTACGAAGCATAATAATGTTGTCTGGATAATCGTTGATCGATTGACCAAGTCAGCACACTTCATTCCTTTCAGCGTGGGCCAGTCAACCGAAGTGCTTGCCAAAAAGTACATTGAGGAGGTTGTGAAGTTGTATGGTGTCCCTGTCAGTATTGTTTCAGATAGAGACACGTGATTCACATCTCACTTTTGGAAGAGTTTATAGGAGTGTCTGGGGACTCGCTTAAGCTTCAGTACAGCTTATTATCCTCAGACAGATGGCCAATCGAAATGCATCATTTAGATCTTGGAGGACATGTTGTGTGCGTGTATGCTGGATTTCAAGGGATCATGGAAAGACCATCTTTGTCACGCCCCGCTTCCCAAATTGGACGGAAGCGAAACGTGACGAGGCCCGCTTAGGCCAGAGCTTTAGAAGCTCAGACCCAATAAGCGTCTGTAGGGGTACCATTTTAAAAGTTTTAGGTTCTTGCATTTATAAAGTTTAGGAACAACAAAAGTACAGAAAGGAAATGGCATTCATTTATATGGAGAAATAATATCCAACTGGTACAAAATCTAAAAGAAGCCTAAGCATGGCAACAAAAGTTTAAAGACAAACCGAAAAGTAGCAACCTCTGAAAGTGACGACTAAAAAAATGACCACTAGGTCTGGTCCTCGTCAGGTACGTACTCTGGTGACGACGTCCTCGGCTCCACGTACTCCAGCGAGTCTGCTTCGTCCACGATCTCTGGCTGAACACCTGACGTACAGCACCCAAAAAAAGGAACTGTACGTCAGGTAAGGTCTACAAAAAGGGTTAGACCGAACTGCAAGTGTATCAACTTTTAGACAACGTTTTACTGGTTGATTAACATGCTGTGGTTATAACTGAGTAACAACAGAAATAAACGCAGCAGGAAAGTAAGGCGCAACAAGTAGTAGTCGTAGCGTGTGCTACCAACTACGGGACTAACCTACAGGTGTCATGACAGGACGGGACGTGACGGGACAAGACAGGACAAACAGGACGGGACAAGACAAGACAAGTGTGACACGAAGGGTTCACGCCTTACGGTTCGAGGGGGATCAGACCCTCTTGCCGTGCGCACGCTCAACCCTACCCCAACCCAGGAACTCAGGACAAGAAGTACATGGATCACTTCCACTAGAGAAGCATCCGAAACGCCCGTAGGCTTTTTGTGTAACAGGGATCACTTCCGCATGGGAAAGCATCCGAAACGCCCACAGGCTTTTTTGTATCACGGGGATCACTTCCGCAAGGGAAGCATCCGAAACGCCCGAAGGCTTTTTGTATCACGGGGATCACTTCCGCAAGGGAAGCATCCGAAACGCCCGCAGGCTTTTTGTATCACGGGGATCACTTCCGCAAGGGAAGCATCCGAAACGCCCGCAGGCTTTTTGTATCACGGGGATCACTTCCGCAAGGGAAGCATCCGAAACGCCCGAAGGCTTTTTTGTATCACGGGGATCACTTCCGCAAGGGAAGCATCCGAAACGCCCGAAGGCTTTTTGTGTAACAGGACACGACATGACAAGTGTAGGGAGTTGTTATTCTAGGGTGTCCACACGCACACACACACATGATAGCCCTACAATATCAAAAGTTGTTGTTGTCAGGCTCAGACTTCGTCGTCAAGTCTGAGCCGTCAAGGGTCGTCCCGGACGCTATCATTTCACGTCCAGTTCTATACATTCACAGTCTAACAGTTCTAGCAAACTAAGACCAAAACACGGTCAAAAAGTGCAAGTGGATACACTTGCCTGGAATATCGAGTGTGTCGTCTGTCCGGGGCGTCTCGTCCAGTCGTCGCGTCCGCGGTAGTCCGTCTGAAAAGAGATCACGGCGACGGTGTCAAGTCGCGATTTTCGATAATCCTATTTAGGTTCATTTCTAGGTTGTCAGGGCTACCCTAATTGTCAAAGTCACAATTTTGATGTTTAGCCCTATTCGACGATTCTATCCTATGTGCACAGTCAAAAAGTCCAGTCGTCGAATCTACTGTTTCACAACGTTTTAAGGGTGCAGAAAAAAATAAATTTAGTTACAGTTGTTCGATTTTAGTTAGGTTTTCAGTTTGCTACGGTGTGGGTTGCTACGAGTTCGGGACACCAACCTGGTTGACGACGAACAAGCGGAAAACGGCGTCGGATCTGGAAATGGCAACGGATCTCGTTGCCTTCGCTCTGATTCCTTGACTGCGAGTAGCGCAACAAAGAGAGAAACGTCGGGACCCAAACGGCAGCAAGGAGGCGTACAAATTATCTGCGTCAACCGTTTCAACGTTAAGCCACAAGTTGACTAAGGTAACAGAACCATGTACAACCACCGTAGTCATGCATATATACTAAAAGTTCACGTATATCAAGATTATAAGTGTATATGTACCCGTATAAGGAACGTACCTATATAAACTGTTGATGCCTACAAACACTAACATACACCATTTAATTTATATAACAAAACTGTACCAACTCATTCAAATATAACTTATATATATGTTACACTTATAGGTATGGCTGCAGTTAATATCATAGCACATGATATGTGAGTTATATGCTATAATTATATGATGTATCCCTGTTAGAGTTACAACACTGTTATCACATAGGGAAGTGTTGTTTACGTGTATGATAACTCACATCCCAAGTTGGCCGCGCGTGGCTGAAACGTCGATCTCCGTCGACTGTCCGACGTCGGGGAAAAACTCAGGCGGCAGCGCGGTCGGAAAAGGTGGGCGACGCTCGGGGTTTCTTGGCGGTCGACGGCGACCGATCTGGGCTCCGGCGATGTCTGAACGGCGGCAGGCGTCGGTAGAACGCAGCAGGGCTGCTGCGCGACGCCTGCGGGTGAGAGCCGCCGGCGATGGCTCTAACGGCGACGAGGGCGGTGTTCTGGAGACGCGCGGCGGTTTGCTGATGGCGGGTCGACGGAAAAACGCAGCGGCACGAGGTGGCGGCGTACGGGGCTGCGGGCGGTCGGGGGATGTCGCCGGCGGCAATGGCGGGCTCCGGCGATTGAGGAGGGAGCGCAGCGAGCGGGGCGGCGCTCTGTGACTTGCTGCTGCGCGGTCGCCGGCGATCAGGCGGCCTCGGCGGTGGCACGGCGGTCGGTGACGAGTACGGCGGTCGGAAGTGGCGGTGCAAGGGAGAGACGATGGGGGGTGAGGGAGAAGAACGAGGGGAAAGGGGTTCTTCTCGAGCGGAAGAAGCTTGGTGGCGGCTGGCAAAAGTTTGCCCTGGGTTTTTGAACGGGAATGAATAAAAAAAATAGAGCTAGGGTTAATTATTATAATAAGTTGAAATTGCTAATTGGATATAACCCTAGTGTTAATTATGTTGGGGGTATAGAGATGAAGGGTGTGCAGATTGGGGTAAGACTAGAGGAGAATAGATAAACAGTTTAGAAAAGATATAAAATAGATCAATGGGGGATTTAGCCAGATTTGGCTAACAAATTCAAATTTGAATTGATTGGGAAAATCGACGGTCGAGATTTATTCGAGCGATATCTTTCAATCCGGACGTCAGAAAAATAATCCAAAAAATACCGGGGCGATCGTGGAGACGAGACGAACAGATCTACGGAGCCCGATCGTGCGTGACGCCTACCGAGAATTTACATAAAATTGGAAACGGCGTTTTGAGTCAAATGACTAAAACGCCCCTATCGTTCAAAGTCGTTTTGCGAGAAAACGAGCCGCGAAACGACGTTCCCAAAAATTACATTAAAATTCAACAACTCAAAACGATCGCAGCGGCATATCGCATCGCATATGCCGGAGCTCGGAAATAGCCAAAAAGAATTACGTGCACGATAAAGCACGTGCACGCAGTAATTTCGAACGGTCGGAAAGCGGCCGTTACATTCTACCCACCTTAGGAATGATTCCGTCCTCGGAATCACTCATACTAAGACTAATTGTCAAATCCGTAGTTACTTAAGCCTATAACTCCCATCTTCCACACAACGGTCTCTAATCCTATAAATTCAACATCGTTACTCAAATAATCCATCATAACCCTTCCTTTCACTGGTTAATACCACGACTAATCTCACATCCTAAAACTTAACTATAGATCCTTCACTGCTGTTAAACTTCCAACCCAAGTTCTCATGTAAGAATAATAATCATCTTCTCTTACCATACCACTCCACTAAACATCATCGCTCGATAACCTCTTTAAATTTTTCAATCTCTACCAAAATTTATCAATTGCTAAAATAATTTCCTAGTCGGTCACCAACCCAAGACAAAAACTCAGTCAACCTTACAACACATTTTCACGAATCAATAATCGTCGTGTCCTCAATACATTCCGTGTCGTATCTTCCCATGAATTTATCCGCCAAATAGTTGAACTATCAAAAACACATCTCCTCCTACTTATTATAATTATTTTCAACCAATATTAAATCCGACAACCTAACCATCCATTTGTCTCAACACGTCGTGTTACTCCCAATGTCTCCTCTCGTCAACTCAACAATCAAGTCTCGTTGCTAATAAAAGCTCTACTCAATCTCAAGATCACCCTAACTCCTACCATACTCTGTAGCCATCCCTATCTACCATTCGTCTAAGCCTCCGATTTGATAAGTTCTCATCTTCACGCATATACTCTCATTCAACCAGAATTCTCCATTGAGTCTGCCACACTTCGATGTTTTTTTTTATATAAGTCTTGGACAGCCCTTTCTTTTCATCCGAAAGAAATCTATTCCAAAATCCTATTGTTCCAGAATCGGTTAATCATTGCTATAACAAATCTCATCTCTCCCTGAGCCTAACCGCAACCAAAATCCTTCAACAATAATGGCTAGCCCCAAAACTACAACAACCATAACATTTCTAAATAGAGAGGTAGAGAAGAGAAACTTAAAACCAGTGACACATTTAAAACATTTGGAAAAATGTGCGGAGTCGTGGTAGTGGACGAGGAAGGGTAATTGATTTGTGACCTTGTGAGCTAATTTCAAAAACTTTAAAGGTTTGGTTTAAAGGAAAGACAAAATTTTAATATAATCACATGCAGTCAACGATAAGCTACTCTATAGTCGCGAAAAACTACGTCTAAGGAAATTGCCTGCGATGACGCCATTCATATAAGTATGAATACCGTCATTCAAACAACTTCCAGCATACCATGGTTAACACTGAGCACACATTCAAGACACCAGGGCAATCATCAGGATCCTAACGAACAGACATCCATACAGGTCTACACACTCTATCTATACTCACGCACCGCAACGACATCACCTACCAAAGGGCCTACTCCTAAACTGGAGGTAGCATGGACAACTACAAGGGCTAATATCTACGTAAAATAAAGGAAACAGAAACCAAAAGTGTAACGAAATAAATCGGAAGGAACGAGTTCAAGTAAGGCGGGGCAAGGAGATAGTTGGTTGGATGTGACGAGAATATTTCTCAAAATAATTAGATAGGTGGAAAGAGAATTATGTGAAAAATATGATATCAAATACTTTTATAATTATAGAAATATGTAGGGAAAAGTGAGCAGATTGGTAACATTATTACGATTTGGAAAAGAGTTAGGTGAAGAAATAAAAGTAGGATGAGGTAGCGATTGTTTTGCAAATGAAAAATAAATAAGTTATACAAAGATTTTTATTTTATTTTATTTTATTTTATTTATTTATTTATTTTATTTTTTTTTAACTGAAAATATGTAAGATACCGATTTGAAAATAGATACGAGATAGTAAAATAATTTTACGACCAGGAAGGTTTCAAAATTCGCGAAAGAATTTCAACTCAACCGAAAGTAAGAAATTTTAAATAACTAATAAAAGTTTTCAAAGGAGTCAAATTGGGCGGAGAATTTAATAATGAATTTCGAAAATACTTTTAAAGGAAGCAGGTTTTGGGAAGGGGAAAATTCGAAGATAAGTACAAGATGGTAGAAATAAATCGTATAGTTTATAAAAGTAATATATATATTTTGGAAACAAGGCAAATAATGCGAGGTATTGACTTAATACATTTACGTCCAAGAAAGCTCCAAGTTAATTAAAAGTTTTAACTCGATCCAAAACAACAAATTTTAAATATATAATATAGGGGTTTTCAAAGAAATCAATCTAGAGCAAAAACTTAATGAGGAAAGTCGAAAATAATTTTAGAGAAGGTAGAATTGGTCAAGGAAGGGATTCGAAGGATCGATGATGATCGTCAGGAAACGATCACGAGAATCGAGAGAAAGGAAAAATGATGGCATGAAGATTACGCGTAAGATATGAATCGTGAAGAGCTACGATGAGACTCTATGGTTGATAGCACAAAATTTGCAAGGATCAGAGGGATGCTAGAGGACAAAGGTTCTAATCATCGGGTCGTCTAAAGATTTAGGATAACTCAGCTCTAAGACTTCCTAATGAGCTAGAATATAATCAGGATCTAAAGAGGGGATTCATAAGAGAATCGAGGTTACGTTCTGCTGGGCCCGAAGTCGATGGATCCGAGCGAAAGACAAGGAGAGAAGGACTCTAAATATCTAATACGATCAGGGTCAAATGGGAATGCTAAGGTAGTCTAGGACGAGGACGACTAATTCCTAACCAAGGCGTCAGACTATCAAATTGGGACGTCTACCTAAGTCTTCCTACTATCTAAGACTGGGTAAACCTAATTTAGACTTGTACATGGATATTAAATGAATGCGGTACTTTTATTGTTCCGAACTTTTGCAAGACCTGCATGGGCCACCACTAAAACCTGTCACGCCCCGCTTCCCAAATTGGACGGAAGCGAAACGTGACGAGGCCCGCTTAGGCCAGAGCTTTAGAAGCTCAGACCCAATAAGCGTCTGTAGGGGTACCATTTTAAAAGTTTTAGGTTCTTGCATTTATAAAGTTTAGGAACAACAAAAGTACAGAAAGGAAATGGCATTCATTTATATGGAGAAATAATATCCAACTGGTACAAAATCTAAAAGAAGCCTAAGCATGGCAACAAAAGTTTAAAGACAAACCGAAAAGTAGCAACCTCTGAAAGTGACGACTAAAAAAATGACCACTAGGTCTGGTCCTCGTCAGGTACGTACTCTGGTGACGACGTCCTCGGCTCCATGTACTCCAGCGAGTCTGCTTCGTCCACGATCTCTGGCTGAACACCTGACGTACAGCACCCAAAAAAAAGGAACTGTACGTCAGGTAAGGTCTACAAAAAGGGTTAGACCGAACTGCAAGTGTATCAACTTTTAGACAACGTTTTACTGGTTGATTAACATGCTGTGGTTATAACTGAGTAACAACAGAAATAAACGCAGCAGGAAAGTAAGGCGCAACAAGTAGTAGTCGTAGCGTGTGCTACCAACTACGGGACTAACCTACAGGTGTCATGACAGGACGGGACGTGACGGGACAAGACAGGACAAACAGGACGGGACAAGACAAGACAAGTGTGACACGAAGGGTTCACGCCTTACGGTTCGAGGGGGATCAGACCCTCTTGCCGTGCGCACGCTCAACCCTACCCCAACCCAGGAACTCAGGACAAGAAGTACATGGATCACTTCCACTAGAGAAGCATCCGAAACGCCCGTAGGCTTTTTGTGTAACAGGGATCACTTCCGCATGGGAAAGCATCCGAAACGCCCGCAGGCTTTTTTGTATCACGGGGATCACTTCCGCAAGGGAAACATCCGAAACGCCCGAAGGCTTTTTGTATCACGGGGATCACTTCCGCAAGGGAAGCATCCGAAACGCCCGCAGGCTTTTTGTATCACGGGGATCACTTCCGCAAGGGAAGCATCCGAAACGCCCGCAAGCTTTTTGTATCACGGGGATCACTTCCGCAAGGGAAGCATCCGAAACGCCCGAAGGCTTTTTTGTATCACGGGGATCACTTCCGCAAGGGAAGCATCCGAAACGCCCGAAGGCTTTTTGTGTAACAGGACACGACATGACAAGTGTAGGGAGTTGTTATTCTAGGGTGTCCACACGCACACACACACATGATAGCCCTACAATATCAAAAGTTGTTGTTGTCAGGCTCAGACTTCGTCGTCAAGTCTGAGCCGTCAAGGGTCGTCCCGGACGCTATCATTTCACGTCCAGTTCTATACATTCACAGTCTAACAGTTCTAGCAAACTAAGACCAAAGCACGGTCAAAAAGTGCAAGTGGATACACTTGCCTGGAATATCGAGTGTGTCGTCTGTCCGGGGCGTCTCGTCCAGTCGTCGCGTCCGCGGTAGTCCGTCTGAAAAGAGATCACGGCGACGGTGTCAAGTCGCGATTTTCGATAATCCTATTTAGGTTCATTTCTAGGTTGTCAGGGCTACCCTAATTGTCAAAGTCACAATTTTGATGTTTAGCCCTATTCGACGATTCTATCCTATGTGCACAGTCAAAAAGTCCAGTCGTCGAATCTACTGTTTCACAACGTTTTAAGGGTGCAGAAAAAAATAAATTTAGTTACAGTTGTTCGATTTTAGTTAGGTTTTCAGTTTGCTACGGTGTGGGTTGCTACGAGTTCGGGACACCAACCTGGTTGACGACGAACAAGCGGAAAACGGCGTCGGATCTGGAAATGGCAACGGATCTCGTCGCCTTCGCTCTGATTCCTTGACTGCGAGTAGCGCAACAAAGAGAGAAACGTCGGGACCCAGACGGCAGCAAGGAGGCGTACAAATTATCTGCGTCAACCGTTTCAACGTTAAGCCACAAGTTGACTAAGGTAACAGAACCATGTACAACCACCGTAGTCATGCATATATACTAAAAGTTCACGTATATTAAGATTATAAGTGTATATGTACCCGTATAAGGAACGTACCTATATAAACTGTTGATGCCTACAAACACTAACATACACCATTTAATTTATATAACAAAACTGTACCAACTCATTCAAATATAACTTATATATATGTTACACTTATAGGTATGGCTGCAGTTAATATCATAGCACATGATATGTGAGTTATATGCTATAATTATATGATGCATCCCTGTTAGAGTTACAACACTGTTATCACATAGGGAAGTGTTGTTTACGTGTATGATAACTCACATCCCAAGTTGGCCGCGCGTGGCTGAAACGTCGATCTCCGTCGACTGTCCGACGTCGGGGAAAAACTCAGGCGGCAGCGCGGTCGGAAAAGGTGGGCGACGCTCGGGGTTTCCTGGCGGTCGACGGCGACCGATCTGGGCTCCGACGATGTCTGAACGGCGGCAGGCGTCGGTAGAACGCAGCAGGGCTGCTGCGCGACGCCTGCGGGTGAGAGCCGCCGGCGATGGCTCTAACGGCGACGAGGGCGGCGTTCTGGAGACGCGCGGCGGTTTGCTGATGGCGGGTCGACGGAAAAACGCAGCGGCACGAGGTGGCGGCGTACGGGGCTGCGGGCGGTCGGGGGAGGTCGCCGGCGGCAATGGCGGGCTCCGGCGATTGAGGAGGGAGCGCAGCGAGCGGGGCGGCGCTCTGTGACTTGCTGCTGCGCGGTCGCCGGCGATCAGGCGGCCTCGGCGGTGGCACGGCGGTCGGTGGACGAGTACGGCGGTCGGAAGTGGCGGTGCAAGGGAGAGACGATGGGGGGTGAGGGAGAAGAACGAGGGGAAAGGGGTTCTTCTCGAGCGGAAGAAGCTTGGTGGCGGCTGGCAAAAGTTTGCCCTGGGTTTTTGAACGGGAATGAATAAAAAAATAGAGCTAGGGTTAATTATTATAATAAGTTGAAATTGCTAATTGGATATAACCCTAGTGTTAATTATGTTGGGGGTATAGAGATGAAGGGTGTGCAGATTGGGGTAAGACTAGAGGAGAATAGATAAACAGTTTAGAAAAGATATAAAATAGATCAATGGGGGATTTAGCCAGATTTGGCTAACAAATTCGAATTTGAATTGATTGGGAAAATCGACGGTCGAGATTTATTCGAGCGATATCTTTCAATCCGGACGTCAGAAAAATAATCCGAAAATACCGGGGCGATCGTGGAGACGAGACGAACAGATCTACGGAGCCCGATCGTGCGTGACGCCTACCGAGAATTTACATAAAATTGGAAACGGCGTTTTGAGTCAAATGACTAAAACGCCCCTATCGTTCAAAGTCGTTTTGCGAGAAAACGAGCCGCGAAACGACGTTCCCAAAAATTACATTAAAATTCAACAACTCAAAACGATCGCAGCGGCATATCGCATCGCATATGCCGGAGCTCGGAAATAGCCAAAAAGAATTACGTGCACGATAAAGCACGTGCACGCAGGAATTTCGAACGGTCGGAAAGCGGCCGTTACAATCTTCATCTCGTGGAGTTTGCTTACAACAACATCTACCAGGCCAGTATTGGTATGGCACCCTTTGCAGTGTTATATGACAGGAAGTGTCATTCTCCTTTGAGCTATGACGGTGTCGGTGATCGAGAGCTCATCGGGCAAGAATTGATTGTTGAAGTAGTGGATGTAGTCAGGACTATCATGGATAAACTACAGTTGGCTCAGGATCGTTACAAGCATTGGGCAGATGCAAAACGCAGACATTTGGAGTTTCAGCCTGGTGACCATGTGTTTTTGAAGATCTCTCCTAATCATGGAATGATTCATTTTGGGCGAGGAGGGAAGCTTAATCCACGATACATTTGTCCATTTGATATTTTGGAATGAGTATGCGAAGTGGCCTATCGCCTTGCTTTGCCACCTGCTTTGGAGGGAGTACATGAAGTCTTTCATGTCTCACAACTACGATGCTATGTGAGTGACCCTAGTCATATTATGAATTACTCGGAGATTGCTATACGTCCGGATCTATCTTATGAGCAGTAACTAGTCAAGATTCTGGATCAACATCAGAAGACCCTCAAGAATAGAGTTATCAACCTTGTCAGAGTGATGTGGCATCACGACTCACCTGAAAAATCTACATGGGAGTGAGAAGACGATATGCGAGAATGCTACACATATCTATTTACCGAGTCAGAGGGTCTTACTAGTCTCGAGGCTAGTTACGGAAGCTATGGTGATGTCAATAGTAAGTATTCATAAACAGCATCTCTTGTTTTCTTGATGCTATGGTATCAAATTACATTTCATGTTATTTATAACCTGATTTACTAGATCATTATCATTCTATCATTTATTTGCTTGAGCTTCTTGATAACAGAAATTATCTATTTCATGAAGTTTCGAGAAATTCTGAGGACGAAATTCTTATAAGGAGGGTAGGATGGCACGGTCAGGTTTCAACGTGCACAATTTTCTGTATTCACGATAGTATCAAATACATTCAAAATAAGTAAATGAATTTTTTCTATTTTTTCGTCACTCAACCCTTAAATTTGACTTCATATTCATGATCCTCGTGATGATACGAACCCATGGCTATTTTTTCGTAATTTTTCAGAGTCGTTTGTATAAAGAAAATGATATTCCAATATGGTTATTACTAATTACTTTAATCTAATTACTAATTACATTAACCTAATCATTTTTACCCTAACCATGACTAACACATGGGGGAGAAACGTTTAAAATTTTCTTAGCTTAGTCAAAAAGCTAAACCTAATTACATTAAATACATACCTAATGTATTAATGTTTTTTGACTTCCCCAACTAATTTTTTTATTAATTTTTTTATTAATTTTGTTAACTATAAATCCCCCTTCTAAACCCATTTTGACTAAACACATTTGTTAAGGCCAAAATTGACGGGTACAGTTGTCAAGCTGACGGAGACTCGAAGCGCTGAGCTGGAGCCTAGTCAGCCTTTGGAGTGGTGATCACTCCGTATTTTACACCTTTTTTCCGCATGATTGCATGCCATTTAGATCGCTCAAATCACGTTTTTCACGATTTATCGACAATATTGCGATACTTTTCACAATTTGTTGTTTTTGTCGTATTTCAGGAGATTTGGAGCGATTTGGAGTGATTCCGAGATACGCCTACTCCAGAGTGTCACCGACGACTTCCCCGAGGGGTATTTTGCTATTGGAGAGGAGCGGAAGAAGAAAGAACGTCGTAGGAGCGACGAGGAGGCAAAAACACTCAGAATGGGCATTTTTAGTGTCTCACTCGGCCGAGTGAGGGAGTCACTCGGCCGACCAGAAGACCCCGCTCGGCCGGCCAGATTGGACACGCACCAAGTGTGCACTCGGTCGAGCATCGGAAGCCACATCGGCCGAGTGACGAAACCCCGTCCGCCCGAGTGGCACTCAGACGACGCCAATCAAAAACTCCCAACTTACTGTTTTTCGTCAGTCTGAGCATCAGAAGACCCACTCGGCCGAGTGGCAATTGCCGACCGCCCGAGTGAATAGAAGCCCATCGGCCGAGTGACGACAACTCACTCGGCCGAGCGACGCCCGAAGTGAAGACCCCCAAGACCCCAGACTTACTGGAAATTCTCAGGGTCTCCCACTCGGCCGAGCGACTTTTGTCACTCGGTCGAGTGAGCCGCGCTGCCTGTAGCGTAAATTGCGATTTTCAGGCTGCGCATGGGCAATTTTGTCACAGTTTTTTGGGCGATTTTGGGGGGTATTTAACCCCAGTTTTTAACCTAGGTTAGGGAGCTTTTTCCTTACTTTTTGGCAGCCTTTTAGATTAAACTTTTTAGCTTTTGATTCTTGTGATTGGAGAGGAGAGAAAAGTTTATTTTTGTTGGATTCTTGGAGAACTCTATTGGTTTGTCTCCCTCTTCATTAAAAATCTCATTTTTATTGCTTATTTGAATATTGCCATGAATTCTATTACTATTCCAATTGATTATTCTTCTATTTGTGAAATGATTTGTGAGCAATCGTAACATCTTAGGGCGTGGGGATGAACCCTACGAGCCCAATTTCCGAATTGTGATGATTTGGTAGAAATATTGCTAGAATTGCTATTAGTGTTAGTTTGGGATCGATATACTACGGATAGTTAGGTGTTCATATCGATTGGGATTTGTAAGAGATTGGATCCCAATTCGATAGGAAACCCTAGACATCCGAATTGGGTTGAAATTGAGTTTCCGTAGTATTGGTTGCAAGAGATTGGACCGATACTAGGGTTCTCGGCTGCAATTCCATACCGATACCTGTTTGCAAGAGATTGGACGGGTAGGAACTATCCCAACCTAGGTCGTGGCCCGATTTTGCACGAGAGTGGGCTCGGGATGCGATTGAACGATGATGTTGATCCTAATGCTAGCTTGCCTAGGCTAGGGTTTGCAAGAGATTGGACCCAAACCTAGGTTAGCTATAGACCGGCTACAGCGCGAGAGCGTGAGCTAGGTTTTACATTCAGTTGCAACTAGTTCATCCGAAATTCTACCCTAGCAATTGTGATACCAATGAATCACATTGACGAGATACGGTGAGTAGCGGGGATTCCCTATTCCCTAGGCGTCTTTATTTGATTTTATATCTCCATACTTTGTCTGACGATTGTGACAGGATCGCCGAAAGGCAAATTCCCTCTTTTCTGTTCCTATAGCCAGGTTGTTTGGAGAAGGCACTGTCATACGTCCTCCCTGTGTTCGATACCCGCTCGCCGCTACACCGTGCGCTTGCGATAAAACTACACGGTCGCTCTTTTGGGTGTACGCCCGGGGCGCGATCAAGTTTTTGGCGCCGTTGCCGGGGAGGCGATTGTGTTTGATCCTACCACCCTAGCTATTTCTTTCTTTTTGTTTTATTTCTTTATTTTTATCTAACCCTTCCATTGTGCTAATCACTTCTTTGAAACTTTGTTTTCCCGTGCATGTACACAAGATCCACTGCGGACCCCATTGATATATTGTTTGATCCTGAGATCGAGCGTACATTGCGGAGAATCAGAGCGGAGAGGAGACCCGATACGGAAGGGAGGTTTATGAACGTCAGGGAGACGCCTGAAGAGTTAGCGGCAAGAATGGCGAGGATTATTTCCATTCGAGATAGGCTCCGGCCTAAGACTTCCTCCACGACCTCGTCCATAGCCATGCTGGAGTTGGCGTCCGACAAGAATTTTGAGTTGAAGACTGGGCTTGTGGTTCTGATGCAGCAGGATCCATTTCATGGGAACGCCCATGAAAATCCCCACTACCACATCCAGCTCTTCCTATCAAAGTGCGCCACCTTCCAGATGCCGGGCGTTACCCTAGATGCCATCAGACTGCGCCTCTTCCCATTC
This sequence comes from Scilla litardierei, assembly GCA_030789695.1. Lineage (NCBI taxonomy): Eukaryota > Viridiplantae > Streptophyta > Magnoliopsida > Asparagales > Asparagaceae > Scilla > Scilla litardierei. Next base: position 127,033,958 of record CM061137.1, read on the forward strand.
ACATTAAAGGATAAAGCTCTTTATTGGTTGAGGACGCAAGCTGAGGGAGTCTTTACCACATGGGATGAGTTGGCGAGCGCGTTTATCGACAAGTTCTATCCGTCCTCCAAGACGGTAAAGATTAGGAGTGCTCTCATGTCCTTCAAGCAAGGACCTCAAGAGACACTCTACGAGGCTTGGGAGCGCTTCAAAGACATACAACATCAGTGCCCCCACCATAGCATTGAAGATTGGGAGCTAGTCCATAGCTTCTACAATGGTCTCCAACCGGGGACCAAGCAGATTATTGATGCCGCGGCAAATGGGGCCATCCTATCGAAGACTCCCGACGAAGCTACGGCCCTAATTGAGGAGATGGCCTCGAACAATCAACAATGGGGCGACGAGCGAGGACACTCTTCGTCCTCCTTGAAGCCATCTAGCATCTATGAGGCAAAGGCCGTAGCGGAGCTTACCAACAAGTTTGATTCTCTCCACATGGTAGTGGAGAGACTGGAGAAGTATATTACGGAGCCCCAAGGAACCCCTTCCACATCCGCACCAACGAATCAAATGTGTGATTGGCAAGACCAATCCCAAGCTATGTATTTGGGAGGAGAACAAGGAGAGGGATCTTTGGAGCAAGTTCAATACGTCGCGGGGAACCAAGGATATTGAGCCAATCCGGCCACTAGAACCATCCCGGTTTCTCCTATGCCAACAATGAAGGAGCATTGAACCCGCCGCAACAACTACCTCAACAAGCTCGACCACCACCACAACAACAACAACATTATCCACCGAGGGGGCCTCCGCAACAAAATTTCCCACCAAAGCAACAAGTTGGACCATATAGGCCGCCCGGATACAATCAAGGGTGGAGAAATCAAAACCCTCCACAAGCTCAACAACGATATGAATTTGAAGCTAAGGTGGAGGAGTTTATGGTCGAGCAGAAGAAGATCAATGCTTCCTTAAAGGTGGGCCAAGACTCTCTTACAACTGTCGTTGGACAAATTGCGGAGCAACTTGCGTTGCTCAATAGAAACAGTCAACAGTTGCCGGCTCAACCCGAGCAAAATCCACGGGGCAACACCAGCCACATCAACGCCGTTGTTGCAGTTACTACGAGAGGCAGGAAGGATACCACTCCCGTCATGATTCCTACCGAGGAGCCCGTGGTGGAGATTGTAGAGCCAAGCGAGCCGGTCATTGAAGTTGAGAGAGAGAAAAGCCGCAAAGGGAAGAAAAGTCCAAAGCGGAGCAATTGATTGAAGAGAGGCGTTTTATGCCACCGATCCCATTCCCTCAGAGGCTTGCTAGAGCAAAAATGGAGAAACGGCTAGCCAAGTTTCTCGAGTATTTGAGAGGGGTAAGCCTCAACATTCCTTTCCTCGACGCTATCATGGAAATCCCGACATACGCCAAGTTCCTAAAAGATTTGATCACGGGAAGAAAGAGGAAGGAGAAAATCATGCTCGCTGAGGAGGGTACTTGGTTCACCAAGAGAGAGAAGGAGCCCGCCAAATTCAAAGACCCGGGGAGTTTCCGAATTCCTTGCACCTTAGGCGGCGTCCCTCTACAAAAGGCATTAGTGGACTTAGGGGCTAGTGTTAGCCTCATGCCTCTCTCTATGTTCCTAAGACTAAACACCGGCACAAAATTGAAGCCTACCGACATGCGGATACAACTAGCCGATGGTCGGATCACAAGGCCGGTAGGGATCGCAGAGGACATCCCGTTACAAGTCCCGGGGGGAATATGTTTGCCATGTGACTTCGTGATCATGGATGTCAAGGAGGAGGGAGATACGTCGCTAATACTTGGACGCCCGTTCCTCGCCACCGCCGGTGTCATTGTCGACGTACATGAAGGGACTCTAACATTGAATGTCGGCAACATCGAGGTGGAGCTTCATATTCCCAAGGCAATGAAACACATGCCTTATCATGAGGAGCTGGACTATATGGACCTCCTTGACGAGGTTATTGAGGAGGCGATCCCCCATTCCATCGGCGCTCTATTCAAGGAAGATTTTGAGGAAGGGCCGGACTTGGGCCAAGAAGAAAAGATGGAGCATTCCCCCGATCTCTCCACCGAAGTTGATGAAGGCGACGCTGATGTCGCAAGGATTCGAGAGCTCTGCAAGCTCTCAAAATTGAAGTCTCCGAAGAAAGCTCCGCCGATACGGAGATCGGTGTCACCGGTGAAGCCGAGGACCGGAGCAAGCACTAGCTTGGGGGAGCCACCCCCCAACACTACCCGAGACGAGAGATCACCGAGGGAGAACACGTCGTCGCAACATCCGAATCCAAGCGTTCTCCCCGGAAAATTTGACGGGTGCATTTCATATGCACCCAATATCCTACATTAAATTGAAAATCAAAGGGGGTCGAGCTCAAGACCTTAAACGAGCGCTTGTCGGGAGGCAACCCGACGGTTATCGCTTTATTTTTACTTTTCCTTTATTTTTGTTTTAGAAATTATTAGTGTTTTGAGTCGTTTGCCTAAAAATTTCGTGATAACGGTGCCTATTTTTCTTTGACAGGAGAGGAGAAATGGATATCTATCATTAGGAGGATGAACAAGGTGACGAGGAGCGCTCCAGGAATGCGCTCGATGCTTAGGAGGAAGATGAAATCAACTGGAGGAAGAAAAACAGAGTTTAGAGCCCAAACGAAGCCAAACAGCAGAAAACAGGGTTCACTCGGACGAGTATACTAGTCACTCGGCCGAGCACATAAGTTCGTCTGCCCGAGCGGCTCACGAACGAGGGAAGTCTGATGTACCCAACTCTCTGTTTCTTTTCTTGATTTCAGTATAATTGCCACTCGGCCGAGTATATATATTCACTCGGCCGAGTAAAACTGATACGCTCCTAGGGCGAGTATTGCCGAGTAGCTTGAGCCACTCGGCCGAATGGACTTACTCCACTCGGCCGAGGGTGGCAAGGCCACTCGGCCGAGTCATTAGTGGGGAGTAATTTTCCAAAGTATTTCCGTGCGTTCACTCGGCCGAGCGACTTCGTCACTTGGCCGAGTCGTAACTTTTTCTATAAAAGGGGGAGCGGGACGGCACGATTTTCGAAACGAGTAAAACGTGAAACCGCCCGACCTTTCGCATCCCTCGCCCCTGATCCTCTCCCACTCGCCCGACCACTCGCCCCGCCGCCGCGCTCGGCCGACCACCGCCGGCCGACGCTCCCTCCGCCTCGCCCGAGTCGCCGCCGGCGACCACCTCGCCGGCTGAGCTCCGGTACCTTTATTTCGCCTATTTCCTCCTCTTTTGCGTATTTTTCGACGATCCGTGTGTTTAACGAACCCCAAATTCAAATTAACTTCATAATCTATCTATCATACCCCTAACCCCCCATGCATTTTGAATATTACTCGCTGATATCTTCGTTTGATGTGCAGGGTATATTGGGGAGCTTAGGGGAGCCCAGGGGAGCTTCCGGGGAGCGTTTTTGGCTTCGTGGAGGCGGCATCTTCGCACGCATCCACTATATTGCTCTCGCGGCGTGTTACGGTATACTCGTTCCACTCATTTGCGCACGCCGCATTTTTTACGTTTTTGGTGAGCACCCGGGGCCCACATGCCGCCCCGGACACGGCCTCGCACCAGGAGAGCTTCTGCCAAGCGGAAGCGGCCGGATGAGCCTGGCCCCTCCCACAGGTGGAAGACTCTCCTCCGCCTACACCACCACACCCCGTACACCCCGCACAACCTGTAGAGCCCGTTCACCCCGCACAGCCACCCCCTGCCGACCCACAGCCACTACCACCGCCAACGGCTCCACTTGTCGGGCCGCTGGGGATTACGTTCCGAGACGACGCACATGAATGTAGAACGAATTGTCCCTGTGATCCGACCCGGTACCCACCGGTTATTTTTATATTGCATTGACGCTCCTACGCTTGGGAGCGGAAGGCGTGCACTTGCGCGTTTTCCGAGTCAACCAATTGGAATTGGTTGACTCGGAAAACGCGCAAGTGCACGCCTTCCGCTCCCAAGCGTAGGAGCGTCAATGCAATATAAAAATAACAGGTGAGTACCGGGTCGGATCACAGGGACAATTCGTTCTACATTCACAAATTTGACTGATAAAGAAAATTAAAGTGATTTACAACTAACTCAATTACGGCGGAAATGTCGGAAAAGTGTGGTGAAAACAAAAATTAACCTAAATTGGTAGGGTTAGAGAGCCAAAGGTGGAGTTTAGGATAACTAGGAGAGAGAGCATGGGTTGTGGGATCATTAAAATTGGCGATAACCAAGTCTTAATTACCACATATAACACAATCGGTCATCCGGCTAAGGAAACCCAATCGGAATATTTAGCTTTAAAAACACAATAATTTTGCAATAGGGATGGATAGATTATCACGACACTAATCAAATTAAGCACATGGATTCTCTCAAATTTGCCCTCTCGGGACTTAGCCAATTAAATTTGTGCCCTAATTAAACATCCAACATTAACATTCAAAATAGGGCAAGAGGAAATTAGGGCTACTATTAACACCCAACATCAATAAACCACAACCCAAGCAATTCAATACTACACAATCATAGCAAACAATAGGATAATTGCATTCAAAATTAACCCAAGTTTCATACAAAAATGAGATATCAAATTACAATGGGAGAAAGGGGGGATTTCACCAAGATTTCTCCCAAATGAGCCTTCCCTCTTCCTATTTGCCTTCCTCCAAGCATCTCCAAGCTCCACCAAGCCTTCTCAAGCTTCCATGGCCTCTTCCTCTATCCCTAGCCCTAATGGGGAAGAAGAAACCCCCTCAAAACACCCTCTGGCCGAAAAACCTGAAGCAAAAACGAACCTCCTTTCAAAAATCGCAACACAGGCCAAATAATCACCCAAATTGCGGGCTTACGGGTCGAAAACCCACTCAACCCGCAATAAACCCGCATATAAGGCAACCTAGCTCGATGCGGGTCGGATCTGGGCGGATCCGACCCGCAGGCGGTTCAGCCTGCCGCGCGTGGGCACGGGCATGCGCCATGCGCGTGCCCGCCAGTTGGGCGGGCACGCGCATGGCGCGTGCCCGCTCCAGCGGCCAGCGGGCCGGCCGCTGGGCCGGCCCGCAAAAGGCAGCTGCTTTTTTTTTATTATTTAAAATTTTTCGCGGCCCGCAGCGGCAACCTAAAAATCTAGAAACTCTTAGAAATTGCTTCTCATGCTTCTATAAATCACCAAAAATACCCAGAGATTCCCAAAAATTCTGGAAAAATTCCAGAAAATCCAGAAAAATCCCAGAAGTACCTGAAAAATAAGAGAATGAGAAATTAGCCCATTTGATGTGAAAATAAATTAAATGACTATTAAAAACACAATATTGACCTCCCAATAAGCTATATAAAATATTCCAATGCTCAAATAATTCCCAAAAAATGGAGATATGATCACAATAATAGCAAGAGCATATGAAAAATAATAGGAGGCCAATAAAGACGATAAAAACCGTATTTTGTGCCAAAAATGAGAATAAGCCCCGAAAATGACCTAAAGTGAAAATATACCCAAAAGGAGCACAATTAAGCCTAATCTTCAGCACAAAATGAGGATAGTTAGGGGGTAAAATATGCAATTTATATCCCGAATCACACCCCCCAACTAGCTTTTTGCTAGCCCCTAGCAAAATATGCGATAAATTCGGATTAAATTGGAAAAACATGCACCAACTCACGATATCTTCATGGCACACCCCAAAATAGTATTTCCACTTGATTCCAAAGCCAATATACCAAATATATGAAAGTAAATAACAAATGACACTCCCTTCGATCCAATTCAAAGAAAAGTAAGGAAATAAGCACCGTATCACACGTATCGGAAAAATATCACGATGTCAAATTTTCAAATTTTCATGGAAATGGCCAAAACGAAAGAAATTTCTTCTAAGTTGTGGGAGATGAGATTGCATCACTCATGTTGCTTATTCTTTCATTTTTCATTCATTTTTCTTTTCTTTTCTTTTTTTTTCTTCTTTTTTTTTTGTTTTTGATGTTTATGTTTTGCATTCACGTGATAACGCCATAAATGCAAACACGACCACATTTACATACACGCGATGACGCTATATATGCAAATGGATGGAATGATTCCCTAAATCTCATCTTTGACGTCCTCCCCAATGTTTCGTGGGGCACCTGCTACTCGATTTGATTAGAAAAACCATTCACGTATACTACTATCTTTTTCATTCCAACACAAATTAGCAACTCATCCACCCACTTCTAAGAAGAAAACAAAGCATGCACAAGATGGCCAAATCCAATCCAATTAAAAACCACACCGTTCATCCCAACAAATGCAATCACTTACACCAAACTTTTCCCAAATTGTTTCAAAGAGATATCACGACGTATAAAATAGTTCATACATGGTATATTAACATTCGACTCCAAATTGGAAAAGAAATGAAAACGTGCCAATCAAACATCGAGAAATCGATACCAAAATGATAATCCGAAAAATCGCATGGCATTAAGCAAATAGGGACTAAGCAAAGCTAACGGCGTAGGAACGAGAAGGCCAAAATGATATGCAATGACATTCATGGAATGTGGTGAAACATGGAGGGATCTCAAAAAAAAATTAGGTCAAAATTCTAACAAACCTAAAGATTCTAACACTCTCCCCCCAACTTAAAATAAGCATTGTCCTCAATGATGGAAGAGTACTAGATCTTGGCAAAAGATCCTAGAAAAGAAAAGAAAAGCACACGAAAGCAAACTAACTAATTTTTATTTATTTACACTACATGGAAAGAATACACCTTAGCAAAAGGCGGATCCCGGATGTATAACGGCGGGTGGCAACTGCTCGATCATATCCTTTCGCTCCTCCGCGAGCGTCGCCACGTCCGATGCCCTACCTCCATTGCGGGCATTAATGGCAAGCAACACAACCCCAAGCATCTCCTTGTGATGGGTTCCTGTAAAAAGGGGAAGATATGTCGTGTCAAAAATAATTGGGCGAGAGCGCCCATCCAAGTGAAAAGCTTGCCAAAATGGGTCGTCGAAATGAATAAAAGAATTTACGATCAAATGACGACAATCCGAATCATTATAATATGGAAGTAAATAATTTGATTCGGGGTGGAGGAAAAAGTAAGATGGGAACTTCCCTGAAACGCGATGCTAGGCTCGGAATGATGCACGGCCTCAAGAGGAGGTGGAAGTGGCTGCAGAGAGCAAACTGGAGTAAGAGGGAGCTCGGGCTCAATATATACCATCTCGCAATCCCTGTCGCTATCCTCTTCCTCGAAATCAATATGAACACCAACAGTCTCTACGGCACTCCCCACAACTGGTAAATGCTCCTGACAAACCTCCTCGATGACTGGCAAGTGCACATCCTGAGGCGAGGGAAGTGACATCTGTGATAGGACTGGAGGTAGACACGTCTCGGGCAAATCCAAGCACGCATCATCCTCGCCATCCCAGAAATAGCTCAGCTCAGTCGTCCTCCCAACATACTCAACCGCCTCGACCTGCGAAGCTAACTCTGAAGTGGAATGTGGCTCAGGCCCCATGGTGTCCTCAATCTGCTCTCGGCCATCATGCACATCCGCTTCATCCTCAACCTCAACGTGAAAATGCATCGTGTCACCGTCGTGGTCGACACGCACTCCATCATCTATCTCATCCGACTCAACAATATATAATCTGTCAATATCCTCTACCTGGCTCTCATGCAACCCATCCTCCTGCTCTGCTCTGTATCCCATGGGGTCGCAAGAAAAAGAGCCCAACGGTGGCTCCTCAAGCTGACACTGGGCCTGCAGCTCTGCATCCTGAAATGGAAACTGGGACTGGCCATCATCCTCATATCCAAGTGACGGCTCTCCAGACGGCTCAGTCTGCTCCCACTCTGCAAGGTCTCTCAGGTACAACCAAGAATCCTCGGTCGAATAATCAAAGAACTCTCCACCGCAGCTCATCTGCACCAAATCTCGCCCAGATGGCGATAACCCTGTGTAGAAGATCTGCAGAAGATGATCCTCGTGAAAGCTCTGGTGTGGGCATGCAAGCACCAAATCAGTGAACCTCTGCCAAGCCTGATGGTAGGCCTCCCACTCAGCCTGGATAAAGCTCGCTACATGCTCCATGGCCTGCCGCCCATGTACCTGCTCCAAAAAGATAGGCAAAAACACTCGGAGAAATTCAGCCTGAAATGACAACCAAGTAAAATGTGAGTCCAGAGACAATGAATCAAACCAAAGTCTAGCATCATCCTGTAAAGAATCGGGAAAGAATCTAAAATATATGCAATCATCATCGATATTCCCACCAAGACATGAATGCATCCAATCTTCAAAAATTTTAATATGTAAGTGAGGGTTCTCCCACTCCGTGCCATGGAAGTATGGCGGAAGTGGGATATCCTCCAAATCAAAGTCCGAAAAATCCGAAGAAGATGCCATGGTTTTTTTAAAAAAATATTTCTCAAAAAAAATGAGAATAAACAAGCAAAAAGACTCAATAAGTGGAAAATAAACAAATAGAAAGACACACACTAAGAGATAGAAGTATCACACTAAATATTTCAAAATCAATCAAAAATTGCTAATAGTAGAAACCATTGTCCCCGGCAACGGCGCCAATTGGTTGACTCGGAAAACGCGCAAGTGCACGCCTTCCGCTCCCAAGCGTAGGAGCGTCAATGCAATATAAAAATAACAGGTGAGTACCGGGTCGGATCACAGGGACAATTCGTTCTACATTCACAAATTTGACTGATAAAGAAAATTAAAGTGATTTACAACTAACTCAATTACGGCGGAAATGTCGGAAAAGTGTGGTGAAAACAAAAATTAACCTAAATTGGTAGGGTTAGAGAGCCAAAGGTGGAGTTTAGGATAACTAGGAGAGAGAGCATGGGTTGTGGGATCATTAAAATTGGCGTTAATCAAGTCTTAATTACCACATATAACACAATCGGTCATCCGGCTAAGGAAACCCAATCGGAATATTTAGCTTTAAAAACACAATAATTTTGCAATAGGGATGGATAGATTATCACGACACTAATCAAATTAAGCACATGGATTCTCTCAAATTTGCCCTCTCGGGACTTAGCCAATTAAATTTGTGCCCTAATTAAACATCCAACATTAACATTCAAAATAGGGCAAGAGGAAATTAGGGCTACTATTAACACCCAACATCAATAAACCACAACACAAGCAATTTAATACTACACAATCATAGCAAACAATAGGATAATTGCATTCAAAATTAACCCAAGTTTCATACAAAAATGAGATATCAAATTACAATGGGAGAAAGGGGGGATTTCACCAAGATTTCTCCCAAATGAGCCTTCCCTCTTCCTATTTGCCTTCCTCCAAGCATCTCCAAGCTCCACCAAGCCTTCTCAAGCTTCCATGGCCTCTTCCTCTATCCCTAGCCCTAATGGGGAAGAAGAAACCCCCTCAAAACACCCTCTGGCCGAAAAACCTGAAGCAAAAACGAACCTCCTTTCAAAAATCACAACACAGGCCAAATAATCACCCAAATTGCGGGCTTGCGGGTCGAAAAACCACTCAACCCGCAATAAACCCGCATATAAGGCAACCTAGCTCGATGCGGGTCGGATCTGGGCGGATCCGACCCGCAGGCGGTTCAGCCCGCCCCGCGTGGGCACGGGCACGCGCCATGCGCGTGCCCGCCAGTTGGGCGGGCACGCGCATGGCGCGTGCCCGCTCCAGCGGCCAGCGGGCCGGCCGCTGGGCCGGCCCGCAAAAGGCAGCTGCTTTTTTTTTATTATTTAAAATTTTTCGCGGCCCGCAGCGGCAACGCGGGCTTATATATATATTTTTTAAATTTTTATTTTCTAAAAATCCAGAAACTCTTAGAAATTGCTTCTCATGCTTCTATAAATCACCAAAAATACCCAGAAATTCCCAAAAATTCTGGAAAAATTCCAGAAAATCCAGAAAAATCCCAGAAGTACCTGAAAAATATGAGAATGAGAAATTAGCCCATTTGATGTGAAAATAAATTAAATGACTATTAAAAACACAATATTGACCTCCCAATAAGCTATATAAAATATTCCAATGCTCAAATAATTCCCAAAAAATGGAGATATGATCACAATAATAGCAAGAGCATATGAAAAATAATAGGAGGCCAATAAAGACGATAAAAACCGTATTTTGTGCCAAAAAAGAGAATAAGCCCCGAAAATGACCTAAAGTGAAAATATACCCAAAAGGAGCACAATTAAGCCTAATCTTCAGCAGAAAATGGGGATAGTTAGGGGGTAAAATATGCAATTTATATCCCGAATCAGCACACCGCGTCGTTTTTGAACGCATTTCCCAACACTCGATTGTACCCTCCAGGTTCGCACACCTTGCAGATCTAGGACGCCTGGGGGTACTCGAGGGGATGCTCACGTTGTATGACAATGTGGGTTGGCGAGATTTTTTCCAAGTGTCGGCGGACACCTTCGTCCGTCCGACACTTGATGTGCTTAGTTCTATCGCCCGGACCGACGAGGGATGCTCGTTTAGGTTCATGGACCGCGAGTGCCAGGTCACTCTCGGTATGATGAGAGCTTTCTTTTCGTGGCCCGATGTCCCCGGGGCCGACCGTGGTTACGCCCCCACTCACATTCCCCCACCTTCCTTCGATTCCGGCGCTTTCTGGGCCCGGATCACGGGTTTACCAGCTGCCTTTGACCCTAGTAGGGCCAAGGCCTCGGCCATCGTCCACCCTTGCCTCCGCATAGCTCAGCGCCTTATGGCGACTACCTTTTTGGCGAGATATGAGCCTGGGACGATGTCCACGCCAGAGCTTTATATGCTCTATGCGATGACGTGTCCCAGAGTTCTAGCTATGGAGAGTGACGACTTGGTCCCCGCCGTCGTGATTGATATCGCGAGCTGGTTTTTGGATCGCATCATCGTATCGGTGGGCGCTCGCTCACCAATATGTTGCGGCGGTCCGATCACCCTGCTCGCCCTAATGACCGGCGAGGACCTTCCGGCTGACCTGCGACGAGCCCCGGGCCCCACTTCACAGTCCATAGACGTCATGGCCCGGATGAAGATGCTTCGTCTGCACGGTCAGCGGCACTGGGTTTGGTTGCACGGTCCTTACGGTGCTGATTACATGATCCTTCCAAGCCCAGCTCGGACACAGATAGCACCAGCACAGGTGGACTGGCTTCCGGCGATGGATCTCCTGATCCCCGCCGCCTACGTGCTTGAGGCCGAGGAGGCTGAGCAGGCCCACGCTGCACGCGCTGCACCCGCTGACCCCGTTGCACCCGCTGACCCCGTGGCCCCTCAGCAGCCTGATATTTCTGCTGCTCCCGACACCTCTATCCACACTTCTGTCGGTGTCGGGAGTACACTCGCTGAGACCACCTCCACTACCTCCACTACCTCCACGCCCACCACCACTCCCACCACAGCTGGCCCTCTGTCTGTTGAGCCCGTTTCCTCCGCCCTACCCGAGCGCCCACCGACTATAGTTGAGAGCGGAGAGCCCTCTTTTGCTGCCGTCGTGGAGACCGTGGTTGTCACCGCTGTCTCCACCGCAGCCGTACTTTCTGAGAGTGTCGTGACGTCTGTCCCCACGTCTGTGTCACCGACCTCTCTGGCCGCCTCGTCGCCACTTTTATACTCCACTTCCGCTGCTGCTGCTTCCACCGCATACCAGCCTGCGCCCCAGCCTCGCACTGAGGCTCGGCCCACACTTGTGAGCAGAGCGCCTTTCCTCCACATGCCTGCCGAGCCCATCCACTACACCACCCGAGTCCTCCAGCCCCGTCCTGCACAGCACAGACATGTGCGTCCCTCTGCACCACCTTCCCCCGACACTGTACTTCAGAGCATTCGTGCTCTCGAGGGGGCGGTGAGTGCCCTCAGAGGTGACCTCAGGACCATGTCCGCCACCGTCACCGCTATGGCCAGCCGCTTCGACCTACTTCCGGGCATTCACTATTTCCTCACTCAGATTCTCGAGCAGCTTCCTCGCGTATCGACCGCACCCACCCAGCAGGTACCCACCCCCATTCCTACACACCCCCAGCCTGCTTCCACACCCATACCCACACCCACCCAGCAGACTGTTCCCCAGCCGCCGCCGCCACCTCCGCCTCGGGACGGAGACGGCGCAGCCCCACCCTCTTAGGCACCCTTGATGCCATTGATCTTTTTTTTGCCGTCTTGCTGCCCGTCTCTGCTGGGTCCTGACGATTTTTGCCCCCCCCCCCCCCCTCACTGTTTTTGGGTCCACATTTTGTTCACATCTTTCTATATCATTTTTGGGAGAGAGGGAGAGATTTTTGGTGTCACACCTTTATATCCGATTCACTCCTATATCTGCATGCATCATGTCCGCATCATATTTTTCATTTCGTTATCGTTATTTTTATTTTCTTTTTCATCATGCATGCATCCTCACCTACCACTCACATTACACGTCTCTCGGTGTGCCACACTTCGCACATTGAGGACACTGTGCACTTTAGCTTGGGGGAGTGAGTTCTCACGTTCTTTTCGATTTACCACCTTTATTTTTAGTTTTTTCACGCCAATTTCCGCTTTTGCACTCACTTTCATCACTTTTCCTTTTTTTACCATGCATCACGTTTTTTCTCATTTTCTTTGTGTGATGCATTGTAATTAGTTTTATTTTCCCTCTTTATCTTTATTTCTTTTTCATCTCATGCTAGAGATGACTTTTCTGTGATGATAATGACGTGGAGTTAGCTTTCCCTATATGCATGCTATATTTGTCATGTCTTAGATTTTATTTCTGATATCATATGCTGTGATTTGCCTTGCATTTAGAGATAGTAACCCACACTTTTTCCGTATGAAAATGGATGAAATTTTATTATTAGCTGAGTCTGAATATTCATATGTATGCTATCGCAGAAAACACACCAAGATTCACACATTGAATGCTTATATCTGGAGTACCGTTTTCTTTTCCTATATCACTTCTATTTGCATGATTTGTACATTTCACTTCAGGATGATTGAATGATGTTAGCTATGACAAATCTGGATTAGTTAGCTTTTTTGTGATCGAAACCGAGTAGATTAGATTACCCTGCTGAAGTTGTCGTGCACGTCTTATAGAGTGAACTGAGAGACATATTTATTTCTTTCTCCACATATCTTGAACATCAATTCTCTATTTTAAAATCATTGGTGAATCTCCCCTTAGCGATTCTAATATATGGCATTTCCCCCGCTATTAAATCCTAGCTCCAAATTTCCCAAAACCAAAAAGAAAAAGAAAAAAATTCTTGTATATCCTTATTTCTCTTTGATTTGGGATCATTGTGTATATATGCTATTGAAAAAAAAAGAAAAAAAAATAAAAAAAGAGAAAACGAAACGAAAAGAAAAAAGAATCTCAATAAACGATCCCATCTCATGTTCTCTCGTTCTTCTCTCTTTTTGTTTTTTATTTTTATTACTTTTGGAGCTTCATAAAAACGGGGAAGTAAATATTGTTTTTTTTATGCCACCACGCTTATAGATAAGCTTGGGGGAGAGAATCCAATGATGTGTGAGAGAGTGACTACTTGACGGTGCACGACAACCAAGGCTAAGTAATATTCTATACTCGGTGAGATTGTTTTAGCTTCACGAAATCCAGAAATCTATGCCTAGCACTCATTTCATGAAATCCACGCTTTTCTATTCTTTCTATTCTATTGCGTGATATTCTTATACTCCTCATAGAAAGCATTCAATTGAAAAGTGTGTGATCTGCGATATTGTATACCGCTTTAAATGATTCAGACGATGTTAATTTTAGAATTATACCGTTTTTCATGCTATATCATTATTGTTGGGTTTTCTATTTCTATTTGCAACATTATACTATGATATCAAAATAAAAGTCTTTGACATGTGTTTTACGTTCGGTGCATGCTATATGAGTAAGTAAAACCCACGTCCTGAGAAAAATGATCTAGCAGCTTCCCTCTTCGCTTTCTTCTTTCTTCTTCGTTTTTCGTTTTCCGTTTTTCGTCGTTTTCGTTTTCTGAATCCACCGGGTTCGCCTTTTACTTATCTTCCTCGAGGACGAGTAAGAGGTAAGCTTGGGGGATTTTGATCACTCCGTATTTTACACCTTTTTTCCGCGTGATTGCATGCCATTTAGATCGCTCAAATCACGTTTTTCACGATTTATCGACAATATTGCGATACTTTTCACGATTTGTTGTTTTTGTCGTATTTCAGGAGATTTGGAGCGATTTGGAGTGATTCCGAGATACGCCTACTCCAGAGTGTCACCGACGACTTCCCCGAGGGGTATTTTGCTATTGGAGAGGAGCGGAAGAAGAAAGAACGTCGTAGGAGCGACGAGGAGGCAAAAACACTCAGAATGGGCATTTTTAGTGTCTCACTCGGCCGAGTGAGGGAGTCACTCGGACCGACCAGAAGACCCCGCTCGGCCGGCCAGATCGGACACGCACCAAGTGTGCACTCGGCCGAGCATCGGAAGCCACATCGGCCGAGTGACGAAACCCCGTCCGCCCGAGTGGCACTCAGACGACGCCAATCAAAAACTCCCAACTTACTGTTTTTCGTCAGTCTGAGCATCAGAAGACCCACTCGGCCGAGTGGCAATTGCCGACCGCTCGAGTGAATAGAAGCCCATCGGCCGAGTGACGACAACTCACTCGGCCGAGCGACGCCCGAAGTGAAGACCCCCAAGACCCCAGACTTACTGGAAATTCTCAGGGTCTCCCACTCGGCCGAGCGACTTTTGTCACTCGGCCGAGTGAGCCGCGCTGCCTGTAGCGTAAATTGTGATTTTCAGGCTGCGCAGGTAGACCCGACCACGGTTCGGTTCGAACCGTGGAACCGAACCGGAACCAAACCGATTTGGAACCGAACCGAACCAGAACCGGCCGACCGGTTCCAAGAACCGGAACCGGAACCGTGCCAAGCCGGTTCGGTTCCGGTTTGCCCTTTTGTGGAACCGAACCGGAACCGGCGGTTCCGGTTCCCCGGTTCCCCGGTTTTGGAACCGGGGAACCGATTCGGTTTTGGCCAATTTGCTCACATTCTCAATTTTCTCACAAAGTTTTCTCACATTCCCTGGTTTGGTTTGTTACATACTCAATTTTCTCATATGTAACTTGCATTAAGTTGATTAGTGACAAGATATATTTCGTTTTTAAGTTATAGCCTTTAAATTTTGTTTACTTTTCATATATTTTCATCACAACCGAACCGGAACCGACCCCAAACCGGAACCAAACCGGAACCGGAACCGAAATGAAACCAGAACCGGAACCGGAACCGAAACCGGCCGAGAACCGGAACCGGAACCGAACCGCTTCTAAAGCGGTTCGGTTCCGGTTCCGGGTTTTGTCGGAACCGGAACCGGCGGTTCGGAACCGGAACCGAACCGGAACCGAACCGCGGTCGGGTCTATGTGCAGGGGCAATTTTTTCACAGTTTTTTGGGCGATTTTGGGGGGTATTTAACCCCAGTTTTTAACCTAGGTTAGGGAGCTTTTTCCTTACTTTTTGGCAGCCTTTTAGATTAAACTTTTTAGCTTTTGATTCTTGTGATTGGAGAGGAGAGAAAAGTTTATTTTTGTTGGATTCTTGGAGAACTCTATTGGTTTGTCTCCCTCTTCATTAAAAATCTCATTTTTATTGCTTATTTGAATATTGCCATGAATTCTATTGCTATTCCAATTGATTATTCTTCTATTTGTGAAATGATTTGTGAGTAGTCGTAACGTCTTAGGGCGTGGGGATGAACCCTACGAGCCCAATTTCCGAATTGTGATGATTTGGTAGAAATATTGCTAGAATTGCTATTAGGGTTAGTTTGGGATCGATATACTACGGATAGTTAGGTGTTCATATCGATTAGGATTTGCAAGAGATTGGATCCCAATTCGATAGGAAACCCTAGAAATCCGAATTGGGTTGAAATTGAGTTTCCGTGGTATCGATTTGCAAGAGATTGGACCGATACTAGGGTTCTCGGCTGCAATTCCATACCGATACCCGTTTGCAAGAGATTGGACGGGTAGGAACTATCCCAACCTAGGTCGTGGCCCGAGTTTGCACGAGAGTGGGCTCGGGATGCGATTGAACGATGATGTTGATCCTAATGCTAGCTTGCCTAGGCTAGGGTTTGCAAGAGATTGGACCCAAACCTAGGTTAGCTATAGACCGGCAACAGCGCGAGAGCGTGAGCTAGGTTTTACATTCAGTTGCAACTAGTTCATCCAAAATTCTACCCTAGCAATTGTGATACCAATGAATCACATTGACGAGATACGGTGAGTAGCGGGGATTCCCTATTCCCTAGGCGTCTTTATTTGATTTTATATCTCCATACTTTGTCTGACGATTGTGACAGGATCGCCGAAAGGCAAATTCCCTCTTTTCTGTTCCTATAGCCAGGTTGTTTAGAGAAGGCACTGTCATATGTCCTCCCTGTGTTCGATACCCGCTCGCCGCTACACCGTGTGCTTGCGGTAAAACTACACGGTCGCTCTTTTGGGTGTACGCCCGGGGCGCGATCAAGTGGGACCTCAGTTAGGGGAACCGGGGTCGGTAGTTGATGGTTGATGATGGTACGACCGTTGATCGACCTAAGAACGACCGTCTGATAGGTCGTTCGAGGTTGAAGAGCTCGATGTCGACCTTGGGTGTTGGATAGCGATCGTCGATCTGCACCACATGGAATCATTAGGGGTCAGATCTAGGTTCCGACCCAAATCCCCTCTGATGCTTAAGTTAGTAAAGAACTAAGGAAGAGAGGGAGCTTGGTGTAGCTGAGATCGACCCACTGAGGTTCGTCCCTAGACTAATGACGCAAGCTCGTATATGGAATGAGGTAGTAAGAAGATAGAGTTCTATGTATTAGCACTCGTACCTTGAAGATGGAACCCTTTTACATTTGTCCGTCGACCTATTTATATGCAGCTCTCCCTCGATGAGGAGTAACCGCCCCTCATTGATTAAGGCATGATCTTCTCTGGGATTCGAGCTAATGGCTGTCTTTTACTCGGCCCCATTAACTCTTCCGCACCAATCGAACGATCGCCTGACCCGTTCGACTGACTCAGTCGTTGCCCGCTTAGAGTGCAAGGGTAACGGGTCGCTAATGATAAACGGGTCGGGTTTGTAGATACCCAAGTCGGGTTTGTATCCATGTACTAACAATGGCCCCCATCATTTGTGCCTCAGGAGTCGCACTGACTGGGACTGAATGATGTGTAGTCTTCTTAAATGCGCACGGATTTCAAAATATTTGATTTGATATGTGCCGCCTAAACCCCTTCGCCTTTGAAGCGATCTCTGCCGCTTCTGATGGTCGGTTGTGGACACATGGTGTGCATCTTGGGCTTGGCGGTTGAGTTTCTTAACATATAAGAGAGATTTCAAAGAGAAAGGCTGAAATTTTCAAGCATCGTCTTCTGACGTCCCCCCGGTTTGCGTGATCATGCAAGTGTGCAATAAGATGGGGGATACCAGATTTAAAATATTTGTACCGCAAGCACATGGTGTTGTAGTGTGGCTTGGGGGTCGAACACAGGGAGGCATGGTTGTGCTTGTTTCAGAAAGGAACCAATTCACCCTAGCGGTGAGCTAGCCCGAATCGATGGTTGGGTTGTCACGGAATGTAAATACAGGGTTAAACAATATAAAGGGAAACACGGGACTTCGGTTTTCACCCTATCATGTGTTCTCGCTATTACGACCGGTGGATCGGACAACGATCGGAATTAGGGTTTACTGGTGAGACGTTGCCTCTAAGAGTGATACCAGCGTCACACGGGCCCGATATTCCGGTCGGTGCCCAGGATGATACGTCGGACTACCCGGGTTCAGTCAGTGGGCATTCCCATGCCCATTAACACTGACCGACTCCAGGAGCACTAAGCTCGCAACGATAACTCCCAACATATCCTCCTGCCGCTCCCGCGCGTAAGGATTCGATGTCTACGCTAAGGGCGTGAGCTATGGCTAGGGAGTCAACCGCCAAGTTTATTCCCCCATGGCCCAACGGTCAAAGGCGGTCTTTTTCCCACCGATGAAAATAAAACACCCCACATAACCAATAGATTCCTATTCCCTATCGATATCCTTGTCCTATGGACGCATTAGGGAGAACCCATGAAGGGGTTTCCACCAAATTCTCAGATTAGGGAACTACTCACACATTATAGCAAAAAAGCGATCTAAATGAAAATCGACCGTTAAAAACATAATCAGGTAATTGAAATGCGGTAGTAATAATGCAATTAAGATAATAGCAAAGTTTGACAAAGATCTGAACACTTAGAAATAACCAAAAAATTCCAGCCGTCACAATAGGAAAAAAAGACAGAAGAATAATCAGCTCTTGTTTCTGGAAACCTAGGGCTTATATATATAAACGATGTCACCCGATCGATTGAAGTATCAACTGATCGTGTGACCTGCTTCGTTCTTCGACAGCGGTCTTCAGAAACATCACCCGGTCACTCGACACGGTCGGTTGGCGCAAGCGGCTTGTCGTTTGGATCTTGCGGTCATCAGGTGAACCGATCGGTTGATAAATCAACCGATCGGTTGGAAAATGTTGACCAAAAGATAGAGACTTGCGACGTTTTGGTATGGTCAGCTGGCCGTCGGGTGAGCTCTCCGGGTCGCCTCTTGGGGGAATCGGCTACAGATGAACCGATCGGGTGAAGGTCACCCGATCGGTTGGAATTCAGCTTCAATTTCCCGAGAAGTCTGTTGGGCTGAAATGGTCATCGACCCTGTCGGTTGATGCTCACTTTGCTTCAGCGGCTGTCTGATTCGTGCACGCGTGCATCACCCGATCGGTTGAAGTATCAATCGATCGGATGGGGGCTGAAAGATAGAAATCTTGGTCGTTGACCCTCTGGATCACGTGTGACTCCTTCCGTCGCTCCGGGGACTTATGATATCTTCGTTATGTGTCCCATACGCTGGAATCCTGCAAACACGCAAAAACACGGAGAAGTGAAAGAAAACTAGAAAATACGAAAAAAACGGATACGAGACGGTGGAAAATAACGGAAAAACACAAAAGAAGACGTGCGTGAATATATGAAATATAAGCGCACGTCAAAATTCCCCAAGCTGAACACTTCCTCGTCCTCGAGGAAGACGAGTAGGAGCTCGGAGGGAGAAAATATAGAGAAAGAGAGAAAAAGAAAACTCTAAATCCTAAATCGCCCGTCAGGGCCAACAAAATCAAAAACGCCACACCAAGCAAGCAAACGCCAAATCACAACACTAAACCAAAGGAAACGAGTCCAGAAAAGTGTCGTGGGCCCACGCGGTGAAGCGCGAGTGAGTGTGGTCATGTGCTAGCAAACGGTGTCACTATCTACATTGTGATATAGGCTCCATATACACAAATCCAAGAAAAGACCCAAATACCGATTCGATTTGAAATAAGCGATGAATATATAGCTCAAGCATGTATGAGAAGAAAGTAAGAATCGAAATGTATCATGTGTCAGGGACTCCACGGCTAGGGACTTGGACATCACCACACTATCGCCTAGATAATAGCTAGAAATTCCCTATTCCAAGTGTTTTCGAAAGCGATGGGGGGTTGAGATGATGTGGAGTAGAACACTAGGTGCAAATTCTCGCCTTCCCTTTATTCTCGGTAGGTAGGAAAATATTCACACACATTTTTTTGGGGTTTTGGATATATGTATTTTTTTGGTTTTTGGCTATACATATGTATTTTTTTATTTTTTTTCTTTTTTCCTTTCTTTTCTCTTTTCTCCTTTTTTGGGTTTTTCTTTTCTCTTTTTTTTGATTTTGGGGTATATACACGTGTGTACTCTCCCAATTGGGAGAACGGTACACGACGAGGGGATTTGCACCAAGTAAAATAAAAAAGAAATCAGATTCTAAACACTTGGGCAAAGGAGATTTTTCACTAATCAGAGCATATGCTAAATGGCCTATCCTAGTCCTAATTATGGAATCCCGACACATGCGAAATGAAGCATACAATATATATATATATATATATATATATATATATATATATATATATATATATATTCATGTATAGAAGCAGACAGGAGGAGCAAATACCGCATATTCAAATCGAAGCATGATAATCTAGGGGTCATTCCTGGACAGGTATATAAACCAAAATCACAAAGTAGAAGCACACCTAACAGCTAGGCACGACGCACGACTCACAAAAAAGCTAAGTGGACCCACGATGCGTGAAATCAAGAGGACTCGGCTTCCTAGGGTTAGTGAATGTGATTATCGAAGCCATGCTAGGTGTGTGTGATTTTTGTGGCAATTCATCATATGGGGTCATCTCTAGGAGAAAGAGATAAAAAGAAGAAAATAAAAAATAAAAACATGATGAAAAAGACTCAAAAACGAAGAAAAAGACGCAAATAACGTACGAAGTGCGACTCCCCCAAGCTGAAACTTGCATTTCCCTCAATGCAATACGAGTAAAGACAAGAGGGCAATGAAAATGGGGGGAAATACAAACCGACTCAAAAAGAAATGAAAAACAAGAAAAGCACGCATATGAAAAATAAAAATAAATAAAATCACACAATGCGATATATAAACAGAAAATAAAAGATAGAAAATCATAAGACACAACATATATACACAAGCACACATAGAAAACATCACACGACAGCACACACACACAAAACGACTTCCCCCAAGCTAGACATGACAATGCTAGCAATATGATATGATCATGAAAATGCAGAGATATGCAAGGGGGATGTTCAAAAACAAAATGGAATCAAAAAGCAGGAGAGGAATCGTCCTCGTCCTCCTCAGTGGAAGATGTGGGGGATGCGGGGGAGTGGGCGGGAGAGGTGACTGGTGTGCGGAGAAGTGGATAAAGGGGTCGAGGTGATGGATGAGTGGGTGTGGAGGTGTGAATGATGGGTGGGGTGGTGGTGGTGATGGTGAGTGGGAGTGAAATGGCGACCAATGCGGTGGTAGATAGGGTAGAAACAGCGGTAGATGGGGTGGATACGGCGACGGAAGAAGATGGTGGGGGAAGTGATCGCAACCGCACCTGCAATTTCTTGCGGCGCACATATGGGGTGACAGAAGTGGAGGGTGGTGGATTTGTGGGGGCGAAAGTGGTGGTCGTGAGTGGAGGTGAAGTGGTAGGAATGGAAATAGTGGTGGTGGGAGGGGATGGTCGCCTAGGGGGTGATGGGTGTGGTAATGAACGTGATGGGGGAGGTGAGGGTGGTGGTGAGGTGGGTGGAGTGGGTGGAGGAGGTCTGTGCACGTGAGTGAGAATGCGGAGGATGGTGGCCACGTTCCTCTCAAGTGCGAGGAAATATGGGTGAGAGAAGATCGAAGAGGATGGGTCCGAGGGGGTGGAGGACGAAACGACAGCGCGTAGTGAAGCCAGCTCAGTCTCGAGAGCGAGGCGAGCGGATGTGGCTCGACGAAAGGAGGAGGAGGAGGTAGTACGGACCGGAGGGGTGGTGACAGTGGTGGTGGGGACAGAAGCTGGGATGGCACTACTAGGCCCAGCCCCTTGGTCTCCACGGGACGCAGGAATGTCATGCTCGCCTAAGTGGGCGGTAGGGGAAGGTGGTCTGGGTGTGCCCGGGATAAATGGAAGACGTAACCCCCCCCCCCCCATAAACTCAGGATCAGGTGGGAATATCCAATCTGCCACAAGCTGGATAGTCATGCGAGCGAGGTTGGGCAGAGGGTGGCCGTAATGGAAAGTGAAACGACCAGCGGGGCGGGGCTTGATCATGTGTATATGCCGCAGGATGTCAAGATCGAGACGTGTAGGTCCTGCGGCAGCAGGTAAATCTTCGGGGATGGCAATATTAAACTGAGGATATGAAGCTATGATAGTAATAAGGCCCCCACAACAAAGCTTGCCCTTGCCAGTGCGGCTAATCTCAAGTAGCTTGTGAACAAGCCAAGCACCGGCATGGATGGGAATAACAGGGGCCCTAAAAGAAATCCCGTCATCACCACGAACAAAAGCGAAGGTCATGGCCCACAAAATGAAAAGATCAGGGATGGTCACGGTACCCGACTCATCCCTGGGGAAAAACGTGCAAGAAATGATTTGGTGGACCAGACAGAAGATGGGGTGAATGATGGAGGAGTCCTTGGCCTTACCTCGGGGATAGTGAGCGTGTAGGGTGAGGCGGAACCAAAATTGATCGACGTCGAATTCGGGGGGATACCCGTAAGAACGGATAGCGTCGTCCCCAAGGATGGGGAAACCAAAGATGTTATTAATGGTATTCAGGGTGGTGCGAATGGTTTTGTTACGGACGCGAAAAATGATGATCGACCCTGACTTACAGACAAGGGAGGATAAAAATTCAAGTGTGAAGGAGGGGTAGGATACCGCGGTGGCGTTCAGGAAGGCTAACCAACCTAAATTGGTGAAGAGAGTCTCGACCTCGGTGAACACACCGAGATCGATAAGCGTTTGGGCATGGGCAAATTTGGTTGATAGGTGCCCCCGTGAATCGAGTCTGTTGTAAAAATATTTTTGCTCTTGACTCCTAAAACGATAGCCACGCGGGCCCATCATTGGGTCCTCAGCTGGGATGATAGGTTGGGGCTGAGGTAGGGGTTGTGCAGGCTGTGCAGAAGGAGGGCGTGAGTGTGGTGGACGTGTGTTCTTGCGTATTTTGCTAGACGACCCCTCCTCTCGCATAATACCCTTACCCTTATCTTGATCTCGGGCCATATGAGAGAGAGAGAGAGAGAGAGAGAGAGAAAGAGAGAGAGAGTGTGTGTGTGTGTGTGTGTGTGTATGCAAGATGTGATGAATGCACACGAACATAGGCAATTGAGCGAAATAGTTAAACGAGGGCAAAATTGAAAATGGAGCTAAGGAGCGAAGTTACCCAGTAGAGATGACGATCCTTGCCCATAGATCACCTAATGCATTGCAATGTGAGGGAGTGTGAAGCCGCGGCATTTCTTTTCAACAAATTTTCGAAAATAGGGGGGGTCGGGCGGAAATCTAGGGTTTGGATGGGGTTAAAACGAAGATGGAGAGAGGGAGATCGATGGGGGGAGGGAGATACGGAGTGGAGAGATCGATTAAGGGGGATTTGTGGTCGGTTGAGGGAAGAACAAGGCCGGTTGGAGCTTGGAGAATTCGAAACGGCGAAGGAGAGTCGAAATCGGGTGAGGGGGAAATGAATGGGTGAAGTCGGGGTATTTATAGGGTTTAAGTTGAACCGATCTGGTGAGTTTTCACCCGATCGGTTGATTGTTAGGTCGAAAATTTCGTTGAAAAGAGGCTACAGGCGACCGATCGGGTGAATTCACCCGATCGGTTGGCTGCTTCACAATTTTTCCCGAGAATTCAGTGCAGCTCACCCGGTCAGTCACCCGACCATGCTTCATATCAACCGATCGGTTTATTAAATCCCAAATTTTCCGAGACTTCAGCCGTTCCCACACGGTCAGCCACCCGGTCTCAGCTTGCTTCACCCGGCCGGTTCACTGGAGAACAGATACGGCCATTGTCTGATACGTCTCACCCGATCGGTTGAGTAGTCAACTGATCTGGTGAGGGATTGTTTCCAGCAAAAATTCACAAATGGCCTAAGTCTCTCGACGAAAGTTCTCGTGGCTGGATTTATTTAGCAAAATAAGAAAAATAAAGATAAAAATAATCCCAAAAACAAAGATAAAAGTTTAGAGCATGGGTTATCTCCCATGAAGCGCTTTTGTTTAACGTCGTTTGCTCGACGCCCGTAGATGATCTTCAAGGTGGACGGGGGTGATGCCCTAAGTTTGGCATCCCTTCAGATTTTTGAGCGGTGGTCTCCGGTACCGGCAGTGGCGATAAAAAGACTTCTTCGACGGTCCTCCCTCCGTTGATGGTATCAAGGGGCTTCTCCCTTATATTGGCGTCCACCGCCACTCTTTTCAAGATCCGGATCTCATCACCGGTAAGCCCCATGGGCTCTTTCCCTTTTCTTCTCGTCGAAGGAGACTTTTGGAATCCGGGAGGGATCGTATCTGATGCACCCGCTTTCTCAGCAACATCATCTTTCTTCATACCGACGTGTTCTTCAAGGTCCCCCAAGCTATCGGGAGGATTCCTTGAAAGAATTTCCCAAGCCCCAGCTTCAGCTGCTCTCTCTTCCTCTATATCCAGTATATTGCACCCTTGCTCATCAGGAGGATGCTTCATGGACAACCCTAAGTCGAACTCAACCTTTTCGTTGCCGACATTAAGGGATAACTTTCCTTTCTTCACATCTATTAAAACGTCAGCGGTGGCCATGAAGGGCCGTCCAAGGATGATGGGGGTATGTGTATCTTCAGGCATGTCCATAACGACGAAGTCCACTGGCACATGCACTCCACTGACATCAACAGGTAGGTCGTCTACTATTTCCACATGGTATTTAACCAATCTATCGGCTAATTGAAGTGTCATACCCGTGGGCTCCAGGTCTCCCATCCCTATTCTCCTGTATAGCGATAGGGGCATTAAACTGACGCTCGCTCCTATCCCCGGTAACGACGTACATAAAGCTTGACGTCCCCCCGGTTTACGTGATCATGCAAGTGTGCAATAAGATGGGGGATACCAGATTTAAAATATTTGTACCGCAAGTGCACGGTGTTGTAGTGCGGCTTGGGGGTCGGACACAGGGAGGCGTGGTTGTGCTTGTTTCAGAAAGGAACCAATTCACCCTAGGGGTGAGCTAGCCCGAATTGATGGTTGGGTTGTCACGGAATGTAAATACAGGGTTAAACAATATAAAGGGAAACCTGGGACTTCGGTTTCCACCCTATCATGTGTTCTCACTATTACGACCGGTGGATAGGACAACGATCGGAATTAGGGTTTAGTGGTGAGACGTTGCCTCTAAGAGTGATACCAGCGTCCCACGGGTCCGATATTCCGGTCGGTGCTCAGGATGATACGCCAGACTACCTGGGTTCGGTCAGTGGGCATTCCCATGTCCATTAACACTGACCGACTCCGGGAGCACTAAGCTCACAACGATAACTCCCAACATCTCGTCCTACCGCTTCCGCTCGCAAGGATTCGATGTCTACGCTAAGGGCGTGAGCTATGGCTAGGGAGTCAACCGCCAAGTTTATTCCCCCTTGGCCCAACGGTCAAAGGTGGTCTTTTTCCCGCCGATGACAATAAAACACCCCGCGTAACCATTAGATTCATATTCCCTATCGATATCCTAGTCCTATGGACGCATTAGGGAGAACCCACGAAGGGGTTTCCACCAAAATCCCAGATTAGGGAACTACTCACACATTATAGCTAAAAAACGATCTAAATAAAAATCGACCATTAAAAACATAATTAGGCAATTGAAATGCGGTAGTAGTAATGCAATTAAGATAATATCAAAGTTTGACAAAGATCTGAACACTTACAAATAACCAAAAAATTCCAGCCATCACAATAGGAAAAAAGACAGAAGAATAATCAGCTCTTGTTTCTGAAAACCTAGGGCTTATATATATAGAAAACGACGTCACCCGATCGGTTGAAGTATCAACCGATCGGGTGACCTGCTTCGTTCTTCGGCAGTGGTCTTCAGAAACATCACCCGGTCACTCGACACGGTCGGTTGGTGCAAGCGGCTCGTCGTTTGGATCTTGCGGTCATCGGGTGAACCGATCGGTTGATAAATCAACCGATCGGTTGGAAAACGTCACCCAAAAGACAGAGACTTGCGATGTTTTGGCACGGTCAGCTGGCCGTCGCGTGAGCTCTCCGGGTCGCCTCTTGGGGGAATCGGCTACAGATGAACCGATCGGGTGAAGGTCACCCGATCGGTTGGAATTCAGCTTCAATTTCTCGAGAAGTCTGTTGGGCTGAACCAGTCGTCGACCCGGTCGGTTGATGCTCACTTTGCTTCAGTGGCTGTCCGGGTCGTGCACGCGTGCATCACCCGATCGGTTGAAGTATCAACCGATCGGGTGGGGGCTGAAAGATAGAAATCTTGGTCGTTTGACCCCCTGGATCACGTGTGACTCCTCCCGTCGCTCCGGGGACTTATGATATCTTCGTTATGTGTCCCCTACGCTGGCAAACTCCCGCAAACACGCAAAAACACGGAGAAGTGAAAGAAAACTTGAAAATACGAAAAAACGGATACGGGACGGTGGAAAATAACGGAAAAACACAAAAGAAGACGTGCGTGAATATATGAAATATAAGCGCACGTCATCTTCTTCCTTGTTTCACCGGCTTGCTTCCATCGTCGCTTCTTTCGGAGATCGCTTGTTCTTTCCCAATGTATCTTTTTTCTTCGATCTTGACTCTCTTAACAGATTGGTCAGGCATGTTTGCGACGGTTTCAAGATAACTGTTATACCAAAAGAAAGAATTGTCCTAAGTGTTGGAAAAAGAGCAAGTGTTGTTTCTTGGACCATAGGGGATGTCTAACACATTTTGGCGAATGTCGTCATTTTGTTTCTGAAGCAATGTTTTGGTGTGAATATTTTGTATTACAATATGGTATTAGGTGTTAATACATGATTACAAAAGTTACAGAAAACTTATCTATGGCAAAATAGACTAGGTCGTACCGAAGAGAATAGACATGACAAGTCATATAAAGAGGGGTCTCTTGACCTCTCGTATTATGAGTCGAAAGACACTTGTGAGTCTTATCTCAAAGGTATGATGGCCAAAACTTCTTCTATAAGACAGTGGGAGAATGAGTTAAAGAACTCGTGGTCTTATACATATGGATGTATCCCGACCTAAGTCTAAATTAGCCAGGATATAGTATTCTTATTTTATTGCGACACATGTTCTTGATGAAACATAAGTCTGATGAATAGAAAATGCAATTGTAGAAGTATTTGAACTACTGCGATCATATCGAAGAGGCAAATACTTAGTTATGTAATTCTTACGTAATTAAAATAAAATGAGATTTTCCCTCAGATTAAGTCTCTTAACACCTCGGTGTGTTGGATAGCATGAATCACACTCTGTTAGACATGGTGTGATACATGGCAAGTGACTTTGAGTTACAATCCTCCCTCTGGGTTAAGTTCCAAATAGTAATGCATAGGTTCTTGATAAGGTTCTGTCAGGACTAAATGGTATTCCTCAAATTAATTGTTAGAAAGTCACAGGATTACTCGAGCCTCGTGAGACGAAGGAGTCGAGTAAAACATCGTAGTTAATGATGGCCTAGCAAACTTCCAAGATGCCATTCGGAGTGGAGACTCTGAGAAATGACTTGATGCAACCCGTGAAGATCCTTGCACGTGAATAAGGTTAGAACTTTATAAGACGTGTGCAAGGAAAGTGCTCTCATTGGCTACAAGTGAATCTTCAAGAAAGAAGATTAGTACAAATGGAAAATAATGAAGTACAAGTTAGGCTGGTAGAGAAAGGTTATCGTCAAAACTCCTATAAACAGATTGTGATGAAACTTTCTTGCCAACAGATATGTACATCTATTCGGATCAGACTCAATGTCAATACCCATGATGACCATGAAAAGTAGAATATGCATGTAAAGTTTGTTTTCTAAATATTATTTAGAAGAACGAACTTATATGAATCAGCCAGAGAGTTTCCAATGTCAGTGGGAGCGAATAAAAGGCATGCGATGCATCAAGAAGCAGGAACATATGTTTTGATAAGTGGTCAAAGAGTTTGACATTTTATCAGAAATGATTATGAACCGTGCAGATGACGAGTGATTATTATGGATGATTATGTCTAACCTCAAGTGAGGACGATGAGCTGGATGAAATCCAGACAAGACAAATATTATGGATTCCAAAAGACCAAGTAAATTATTTAGATGAGATTCAAATGTGTGGTCTATCATGAATATATAAACCCTTTAAGTCTATACTAAAGACGG
This sequence comes from Scilla litardierei, assembly GCA_030789695.1. Taxonomy (NCBI): domain Eukaryota; kingdom Viridiplantae; phylum Streptophyta; class Magnoliopsida; order Asparagales; family Asparagaceae; genus Scilla; species Scilla litardierei. The sequence goes on from CM061137.1 coordinate 127,061,825, forward strand.
TTTAGCAGATTTACTCTCAAGGTCACTACCACATGAAGTCTATAGCGACTTATGTGTAAATGCAGTATGAGATACCAGAATAAATGAGCCTGAGAGTAAGTGGGATATGTTGGGAGGTGTATGCCCTCGAGGCAATTTATCTCTGTGTATGTGTAAAAACAACTTGTTCGAAATAACAGTAAGCTGTTTGGTAAGAATTTACCTAAGTTAATTATAATGTAGTTTTCATTAGAACTTGTCAGGATCGCCTAACCTTGCAATACTAACAACAAACACTTTAGAGGGGGGTGAATAGAGTAATGGTAATAAATTGTGCAATTAAAATTAAACTTGCAAATGCGGAATAATAAGTGCAAGAGGAATTAATCAACACAATCAATCCAAACGCAAAAAAAAAAATTTTACCCTGGTTCCCCAAACTTGGGTACGTCTAGCCACACCAATATCCACTATAATTCTCACACAGAGAAAGTGAATACAATCTCACACAGAGATACCTCACACAGAGGATTTGGATTCTCACACAGAGAAATCCTCACTCCCACACAGAGAGACCTCACACAGAGGATTTAGGATTCTCACACAGAGAAATCCTTGCTTTCACACAGAAAGACTTAAACTCTCATACAGAGAGAACTCAACAAACCCTCACACAGAAGGTTATACTCTCACACAGAGAGTAACTAGCTCTCACACAGAAAGCTAGGTTTTCAATGAAATAACAAAGTAAAACAAATACTCTTACCTATGCCTTGAGATGAACTTACTCATAAATGAATGCAAGGCATGGAAGAGGATCTCCAAGTGTTGAGATATGCTTGAAAGCACTTGGATGAATTCCCTTGAGCTGGACTTCAATGCATGAAGAGGAATGAGAGCTCAAAAGAGGGAATTGAGGGAGTTTGAGAGTTGCTTATAAATCTCTTGAGATATTCAATAGCATCAAGAAGTATAAGAGATATCAGCACACTCATATATATATGAACCCTATATCAAACCCCAAAACCCAAGAAAACAGCCAAAGAATCAATTCTGTAACGGCTAGAAACTGGGCGAAAACGACAGGAACAGTCGACTGATGATCAAAAGACAGTCGACTGATCAACGGCTAGAAAATATCCAACGGCTATATTCTGAGCCAGGACAGTCGACTGATGAAGACAATACAGTCGACTGACAAACAGGACATGCGCCTGTTAATCCTTCAGCAGACGACTGCTGCAGGGGATGGATCGAAACAGAGAGCTGCACTCTTTCTCCAGTTTACGCACAGGCGACTGATGTCAATAATACAGTCGACTGTCTATTAGTCAGGCGACTGTAAAACCTTAATCAGTCGTCTGCAGAATAAGATGGAGAAAAGACAGAGAGAGATGCATATTTCGCACTTACGCCTTTCAGACGACTGATGCCCATTTCACAGTCGACTGTAAATATACAGGCGGCGACTGTAAACGCAGCAACAGACGACTGTGCGTAAATCTCAAGTTTGAGTCAATTGAAATGTAGACTTGAGCTGTGCAAATCAGGCGACTGTAGAAGGATCTACAGGCGACTGGAAATCACCCAGTCGGCTGTGTTTCCCTCAACAGGCGACTGACGAAAAGAGTGAACCTATTGGGTTGGATTCTACGATAATCCTAAGGTTCACTAAGATGGTTAAATGCATGTGCATGAATGAGCAAACCATCTAGCAAGGCATTACATCAACCCTAGACTCAAAAGAGAGAGAAAGCAATAAAGTAAATTACATGGATTACAATGCTTTCATAAGAGTCTAAGTCTTCAATCTTGATGCCTTGATTGCTCTCCACCATCTCCAAGCTTTGGCACTCCTTGAGTCCAAACTTTGGCCATTCTTCACATGATGTACATCCTTACACCAAGTGATTAGTTTCCAAGAACAATATCCTTGAAATAAACTGAGAGACTAAAACATGAGATTCATTAGCAACAACATAATGTTGTGATCATCATCAAAATAAGATTGGTATGAAACATCAATACTCAACAAAACTTAGATAAAGTCCTGAGACTTGATGCGAGGTCAAACATGTATAGAGATGAGGATCTCGATCATAGATAATTGCTTGATCGTTTGTAGCATAAGTCTAAAATCATTTTATGATCGTAGATGTTTCGAGAAAAAGATATCGATACATCGGATAGACCATTGTGTCTTTGTCTTCACCATGGAGTGGTGACGATGATCTCATGGTCATTTGACTTGGCGAAGTCAGAGACGAGACACATGTGCTCATTGGAGAATGAGTTCACTGAATGACTCAACGAGAGTTATCATATGGTTGACATTAACTAATCTGCCAGTGATAATTCCCAGTGATGATAAATAAGGTGGTCCTTAAACTTGATGTCATTGTACGAACCTGTACGTGAACATTGTCACTTAAATCCATGACCTATCTTCGAGATATGGCCTGTCGAAAGGTCTTTGGTTGGGTGACACTTGAAGTGTGCTAGAAGAGTAATGACCAAGAGATGATTCGTCTCTCCTGTTTATGGGGAGTTAGTGTCACACGTATTGGTTCGGTCTTTAGTGAAAACTTTGTCCAAAGTATAATGGAAGAAGTACAACATTAATAGACTAAAGACCGATGGAGAGTAACCGCGTTTAAGCTATTAGGGTTGACAGGTGACCATACCCTAGGCTTGACTAAGCAACATAGTTTAAAGAAATGGACTAAAACTGTGGCATTCATCACGGACACAGTCAGGGTGGTCCCACAATACTCATGTCAATTAGTTAACCACATAATGATGAAACCGAAACAGGGACATCACCTGTTGCTCATGGTCTTTGCCGTCTGGGGTTTCGAGCCCCACCTGTTGTAGGGTCAGGATGTAGGGTCTCGCACAGAGTAGGATCTTCCTCAAGTAATATGTAGAATTATGGAGACAATACATCAGATGTTTGGAAATTAATTACATCGCGAAAGGTTTGTGATATAGCCTAAAACGAATTAATGATGTGGGATTATTGCATTTGATGCAAAGAGAATAAAATATATTGTAAAATGTTTACGAATATATCTTATAACAAAAGGCATAGAACAAGCTCAAATCAGAGTTCTAGGAAAGTCCTAGACTTTTTTTGTTTTTTTTTTGACCCAAGTCCAAATAGGGCTGAAAAATGCCAAAACAAAAGAAAAAGACAAAATAAGGGTTTGCATTAAAACAAGGCTTTAAGCCCAGATTAATGCAGCCTCGGCCCAAGCACAGGCACTGGTCGACTAGGCTTGGGCCCAGGCAGGGCCTGCCCACCCGTACTGCACGCAGGCATGTGCTGTGCACACATCGGGCGGGTGGGCGGGTGGGCGGGTGGGCAGGCCCCACCAGATAGGGTTTCCAACCCAGTTCTATGGCGGCTGCAGTTTTATGTGAACATACAATTTTGGTCTGACTTTGAGGATTTGTTTGAGGGGTCAAACAGAGTCGAAATTGAGTCCCGTTTGTTTCTATGCATTCACCGTTCAGTGCTCTTCGATTTGATATATGATATCGCTTGCGAAGCTCAACGGTGAGGGGGGAAAATTCGTTGAAGTTTGGACTTCGTGAAGGTCAAATTTGAAATTAATTTTCTCCTCAATTGTTTAGTTCCCACATCGGATATGAAGAAAAGAGGAGGGGTCAGCCACCTATACAAATAAGGGCTAACGCCATCCTTGAAACTTACACCAAGCTTCAGATCTGCGTAGCTCCATTAAATGTAAGCAAGCCTAGATTAAAGATTAAATTAATACTCCATCTATCTCCCATTTCTTCTTTGCTCCTGATTGGGCTCTGACAAAGCTACGAAGGAGCTTGGATCGGATCCGAAATCTTGACGGAGGATCCACTAAAGGTGAAACTTTCTGGAGCGCATGGCTAGCTCAGTGACAAAGAGATTGTTCGCCTCGGGACGCAGTTTGGCTCGGGACGCGGTTCGGCTCGGGAGAAGCAGCTCAGCCCCAATGCAGGGTATTAATTCGTGGGATTCTGCGCCTCGCTAACGTGCGAGGCAAAAGTTAGTAGTTTAATATTCACGTATTTATAATTACAGTTAAATATTATAAATCTATCTTTATGGGTTGGTCAGACCCACCCCGGGATAGTAGAGATTCTGTCTAGGGTTTATTTCTTTAGGGCCTTTCTTAAAACCGGCTTAAGATGTTTTTCTGCTGCTTAATAACTTTTATCGACCGACCGACTTAGGCCGGACGTCGATTTTATAGCCCTAAGGACCTAGAAAACCCTTCAGGGTGTGGGTTTAATTATAAAACGGGCTTGGTTTTGTGGGTTTCAGGGTTGAGTTAGAAATTGTAGGATACATGCCCACTAAGCAATGCACTAAAGGGGTGATGAATAGTGTATTGAAAATTAAAGTGCTAATTAAAATAAATTAAGCAATGTGGAATAATAATTGCAACACAACAAAAATACAAAGAAAATACAATCGCAAACACGGTATGTATCCGGTTTCAGATCCCTACACCAGTGATCCTACTCCAGTCCCATCCTCGTAAACCTGAGCTGTGGATTTTCATTGTTGCTTCCTAAACCGGGGCATGAAACTCAAACTGAGTACAATCCCTAAACCAGGATACCAAGGAGTAAACCCTCCAATGTTACAAAGGAGTAATCTCTCCAATGTGTGGAGTAAACCCTCCAATGTTACAAAGGAGTAATCTCTCCAATGTGTGGAGTAAACCCTCCAAGTGGAGTAAGCCCTGTACAATGCTCTCACAACCTGAGAGATAGGATTCACAAAAAAATGAAACGGTACAATTTTACATATGCCTTGAATAGTTCTTACCAGTGTGTATGTGAAGGCATGTAAGATTAGAAACGCAAGTGCTGGATGAAGAGCTTGATGCACTTGGAAAACTTTCTCTCAAAATACATTATCAATGCATAACACTTTAATCAATTGAAAAAAATGAATGAGAGAGGAAATGCTCTTGGATTTTTGGCACTAGAAATTAGTTAGCATTAGTGCGAAAAATGCAGCACAAATGGTTTTGAAATAAGCCCTTAAAATGCACGAGATCCAAGAAAAACAACCCAAAAATCCGCAGTCTAATCTCTATTAACAGGCAAAAAAATATATTCATCAGACGTCAAGTGAAGTATTCACAGACGGAATATATTCATCAGACGTCAAGTGAAATATTCACAGACGGATGATAAGCTGTTCAGACATCTAAGAACAAAGCATCAGACAATACAGGCGGGGGGCAACGGTGGCAAAATGGGGGATGAGTGGCCTGTGTGTACAGCACTTAGGCCTGCGTGTGGTTGTGTTATACCAATATCACTATTGATTAGTGATGTAATTTTTCTTTTCGAGAAACACAAATCATGCATAATACATTTGGCCTAAGTGATGTCAAAAAAGCACGAGTTGAGATGGCCGAGTTGGTCTAAGGCGCCAGATTAAGGTTCTGGTCCGAAAGGGCGTGGGTTCAAATCCCACTCTCAACACGTCAGCATTTATTCTGTTTTGTTTTAAAATTCTGCGAGTCAAGTTACAGTTTACACGGTCAGTAAAACGGTAAAAATCATTGGTTGTTATCGTTGGTTGCGGTTTACTCGGTCGGTAAAAATAATGTAAATTAAAGCCATGGCCGTTGCAATATTCCTTCGAAAATAGGAAGCTCACGAACCGTCGCTCATCACCTTTGAATTCTTACTCTTATTTTGGATCATTTGACCCTACACATTCTGCTACATCTATTTCCTAATTAACTTCCTCAAGCTCATGTTTGTGGTCTTTTCAATCATCATGTTCTAAAACCCCAAAACACAGACTCGAAAGAATATGAGAGAATGAACGTTTACAAACCATTTTTTATAACCATTTTTTATAACTTATATAAAATTTCTCTCCCCCACTCTCTCTTTTCAAAACGGTAGCGGTTTGGAATCTTTTACAAATTTATAACACTTTAACTTTATAAAATATTTTATAAATATATATACAATAATTAAACTATTGTGTATATATGTATGTTGTGTGTGTGAGAATGGGAATAATGGGAAACATTTGCCATATATACATCTCAAAAAAACTTGATGATCCTGTATTTTTTGAACGATGCAAGCCATTAATTTTGATCTCCGCCCTCTAAAACCCAGACCAACCAATTTTCAGGCCGATCCGAGGTGTATTGACTGTCCATCCATCCAATGCAAATTTAACGGTTTCGCGTCTATTTTGGTCATGCCCTAGGAGCACATTTATTGTGCATGATTCTTACGAATTTTTTCAAATACATTGTTATATGTCTATGATTCTATCTATGAGCAATCTCACAAATTCGGCTACGAATAATTTTGTATATTAATGTTAATATAAAAATCAGTATACAATTTACAAAGCAAGTTAGCGAACCAAGCCAGCCTTTGTCCCACTTTGCAGGACAGTAACAATGTATAGTAATACAAAGACCAACAAATACACACTTCCAACAAATTTTATAATATTAATATTAATTATTACATACCCAGCCTTAGATCCAAAACAGAGATAACCCTACCATCATCAACACCACCACCAGCAGCACTACTCGTCGGTGTGGGTGTCGGCGGCGACAGCGGCGGCGGCAAATTCAAATCCAACTCAAACTCCCTGCCGCTGCTGCAGCAATCGTAGAGAGCAGCAGCAGAACTATGATCCCAGTCCCAGTGACATCTCATGTGCCCTCCAAGGGCCGGCCCGCTTGAAAACCCCCTCAAACAAACGCTGCACTTGTGATGCTGGGCCCAGCCCATGGGCCCATCTATGGAACGACTGGCATTCGGCCCAATATTCCGCCCACGCCCGCTGGCCAGCAGGATGAGGCTGGACGCCACCTCGTACTCCTCGCTGCTGAAGTAGTGGCGGGCCTCCAGAGAGACTGGGCATGGGCCGGGTCGTCGGAAGTGGGCCGGGGGGTTGATCCCCCGCCACTGGCGCTCTGGGTGGCAGCGCATGTGCCCGAAGAGCGCCTTCCACGACGAGAACCGCTTCCCGCATTCCGTGCACGGCGGTATTATGATCCCCGCCGCCGTCGTTGCTATCGGGTTCGGGTTCGGGTTCGGGTTCTTTCTTGGCGCTCTTGCTTTTGCTTTGAGGGCTCTGAAGGCGAGGGTGGTGGTCGGAGTCGGGGTAGGTGGGGGGGTTATCGGGTTTGGGTACTCGGTGCCGGCGGCGGATCCTTGGTGTTGGTTTCGGAGGACGAGCAAGTGCTGAAGATTGGGGATGATGGGATTTGCCATTGTCGGTATAAAAAAAATGAGAAGGTGGCCAAAAAAAGAGAGAGGGAGTACGGAGTGGGCATTTTGAAAGCATGCGAGCGGTTACCAAAATAACTACCCACCTCTTTTTAATTTAAACGGTAAGTTGTTAATTTTACTTGATCCCTTCTCATCATGGTTTTAATTATATTTTTAAAGAAATTTAGTTTATTGAGCACGGGGTTAAGACATGCTCCGAAGCAACTTTTCAGATTTTCCTGCTTCGGAGCATCTGAAACCAATCGATCAAGTTTTGAACAAGTGCTAGTGGTTGATACACGTTAGGCAAGTGATTTGAAAGTGTCGATGTCAGGGACGTGTCCGATATACACATGCCATTCCTTTTGAAGTGTCCGTAATTCATGAGATTTTTACCATACCTGTATGCCTTGTTACTTTCCCGATACAGCTTCAAATATAACTGTTTCTTGAGACATAAGTTGCATATTTGTACATTTATAAAACCAATACTTCCATAATATATTGGTTTTAAATTTAAAACAGACAGCAATATTTTAGGAAAACGAAGAAATCTGTAGTAGAAAAGAGTAAAGATGCGTTCTGGCTAGCGCTGCATCCATGTGAATATCTCATCACCCTTTTCCAATCATACAACCGATGCAGCAAAAACTATTTCACCCCATTAGCCTTGTAGGCCTTGTTAGACAATTGAAAACTCGATCGTAAGTAAAGCGACTGAAAAAAAAATGTAAAATAATAAAATTTGAATGCTCGAAAATAGTATTCAACCCAGTAAGCACCTGTTATGACTTGAATACAAGAAAAATCATACATACATGTCTATTATATGTCCTACAGCACCAACGACATGTTTCAGAAAATTTTGTGCACATTTTGCACATATTTCCGCTCTCTCCCTGTGCTCTCTTCTGATGATGGCCCTTACACGACGCTGAAGGCTGACTGTAGAGTGGAAGAGAAGCGGGAAGCAATGGTCTGAGACGCAAACTGTTGGATCTGTTTCTTGGCATCTGGAACACAATAATACATCAATATATAATCATGGGCAGACTGCAATGCAATTAGGAGCAAAAAAATACAACTAGCTTAAATATGACAACTGCTGCTTGCGTGCAAAGCTGAAGCATATACATTATTCTTATTTCTTACCAATCCCACCGGAGTAATTTTAAACCAAGCTAACCAGAGTGCAGATTTGGGTCTGAGAAAAAAATGGGTAAATTTACCTAAACTAACAAATGCTTATGGTCTTCTTGCTAAAACACACTAACCCTTCAAATTTGAATTTAAGTACCAAATATATTTCTCCCCCCCCCCCCCCCCCCCCCCCCCCCCCCCAAAAAAAAAAAAAAACAAAACAAAACAAAAAAACAAAAAAACAAAAAAAACAAAAAAAAGAAAAAAAAAACTTTTTCCGTTTAAGAAAAACCACACCAAACATCTAGAAAGTTTATTAATACTACCATATACTATTAAAATATATAATTTAACTAAACTATACTTTTAAACATTTGACAAAAGCTACTTTAAAGGTTTCATAAAAGAAAAGTTTTTGATAATTAACTTTAATTTTGAAATGCTAAGGTGTTTTAGCAGAAAGCCCAAAGTAATTGATAGTTCACGTAAATTTAGCCGAGAAATACAAACAAACAAATAAATATTTGTATCACCAAAGAAACAAAATCACGAGGCAAGTCTTTTGTCTGTGTGTGCGCAAGTGCGCATGCGTGTGATACATACTGCTTTTAAAAGCCCCACTTAGGAGGGCCCAGGCGGCTGCATATGTATGACCCCTTCTTGGCTGCTATTTAGGTCTTCAACCCCCGTCTAGACGGGCCAACCTCCCAATATGGCCTGGGCAGGCGCAGTCAACCCTTTTCTATGCTGGCCAACCTCCCAAGAGTGCCTGGGCCAGCTAGATACCCACCCAAGCAGTCTAGGACTGCCCATTTTAAACATATTTATAGTCGAAAACTGGACTATCAAAATATTAAATGTGATATTTGGTTTATGCTTTTATTGCTCTTGATATAATTTTTAAAATTTTACCAAGTTTATTTTTAAATTTTGAACAGTCATATATGTTTAGGTGATGCCTAAACATGGTTTTTATTGTTTACTTTGTTTATGTTTAGAAACTTGCATATTAAAATATTATATGTGATATTTTATACTTTACTGCTCATGAAATAATTTAGAATTTTAATATATTTTTGAAGAGGAATACGGATGTCAGCTATCCAAGGAGGAATTCCCTCGTATGCACTTGTTAAAAAATATCTACTCTTCATTGTTTCTATATATTATCGGAAAACATTCATTTTGATCGTCATATTCTAAAATCCCAATTACATCGAAGTGAACCTGAAGTATTTTGCTCGTTAGTTTAATTGTTACTCATCGATCTCGTTGCTGCAAATTTAATGATCCACAGTAATATATCATTTTGCAACAAGAAGATGAACAAACAAAACACTTTAAGGTTACTAGATATTTGATGTATTTGGATTGTAGAATATAAAGATCAAAACACTTTTAATGAGTGCATACAAGGGAATTCCTCCTTATGTAGATGTCACCCATATCCCTCATTTTTGAATGCTGGTATATGTTTGGTTTTGTGGGCAAAAAACAACTAAGTCCCGCCTAGTCCCCCTGGGCCCTTGGCACTAGCCTAATACCTCACCTCCACATTTGCTTTTTAAAACATACCGATACATACTGATGCAACGAAATCATTATTGGACTTTTAAAGCCCAACCCAGAAGAAGACAAGGTTATGCAGATTGGATTAATGGCAGAACACCATATTATTGCAAGGATCAATATGATGGGCAGACAGAATTACAAATGGACTACTAAAGGATGTGATAACTGTTACATTAAATGGAGCAAAATAATTCATCTGTACCAGTATGACTACAACTTCCTCTCCCCTTTCAATTGAAATTGAAATTTAATTGCATAAGTTATGGATTAACATGACATCTGCCATTAACACGTTGGACTCACTTGTTTGTGAGGAATTGGAACATCATGTGAAGTTATAAGTCATATTATTGAAAAATTATCTACAAATGATTTTTTAAAAAAATCTAAGAATATTTTGAAAAGTGATTCTTGATGGTGAAGCTGATGCATCAGTGGGCTCATTTGTTTAAATGGCACTGGAATTCCATGTGAATTTAAAACATATGGTAATGGAAAATATGGAATTCCATTTCAGTTGCTATTATTAAGCATTCTCTTATTAGGATGCTAACATCTGATGACTCACTGTTCCACTCCTTGGCTAGATGAATTTGTCATTTCCAAGTATATTTATGCTGCTTTGCTAGAACCAAAGTTCGGTGTTCACATACCTGTAAAGTTTGTTGTTTGCCTATCTGTACATAGGTGAAATTACTACACCAACTCAATTCCAACAATCCGCAAATTTAAAGAGTGAATCCCAAACATGCATCTTCTTTTAAAAAAATTGAAGCAGAACTTCCACAGAGTTGGAATTCAAATTGTAGGAAATCTAGCACTTTCAGATGCTACCAGATTGTTACAGAAAAGGAAGCACCAGTCAATACAGGAATATCATGTGGTGCATCAAAGTGGTCAGAAAATAATAAAGCTATAAATCAGATACAAAAAGTTAATGTTTGAATGACAAGAACAATTGAAAAAAATTTCTCTCATCCCTTAATTATAAAGCTCGTGAACTGATAGTTCATATTATCGGTAAAGGAGAAGCAAACTGCTCAGGTACAATCAATGTTAAAAATTATGTTGTCCGTAGGCATCGGTATAAGTAGCACAAGTAATTGCGTAAATTTACCTCTAAACTGATCTACAATTCCTCCTCATGCAAAATGTGCTTTCAAAATAATAGTACCATGCATGCGCTAAAAGTTTACAACCCATGTGTGGCATTAAATAATAGTCATATAATATGTATGCACCACTGTTAATTGAATTAAGAGGATAGGTACAAACAACACATACCTTTGCGGCATTTAGTAAAGCCTACAATATTTGCAATGCTAAGTGTCAAGCAAACTCCAACTACTAGCAGATAATCAGCTTGAAATCTTATAAGTGAAAATATCCCAAGGAAAATCCATGCAACAGCCTGCGCAGTAAGAAATATGTCCCATGTAAGTTTTTGACATTTTGTCGTAGTAGAAATTAAACTCGCTCAAAGCCTCTTTGTCAAAAAGTACATATTCCCAACGTAAGGTTGGATGAAAATTATCAACCCCTGTTTTAGAGGTATCAGCATATAGACGACCTAATTCCTCATGTAAAGCTCTTCTGAATTATCTGGCGACCAGCAAGACGCTTTAAAAGAGGAAAATGTCAAGGATAGATTCTAATGGGGGGTGATACAAGTCCAAGAGGTGTCTCGTTACAAAAACAACAATTATAAGTAGAACGTGTTTTCATTTTGAAGTTCATGCACTTTTGGGCTTTTGCATCTTATTTGCTTGAATATGTTCCATTCATGAAGCCATGAACTTGATTCATTCAGCGTATTTTTGAGAGAACCTATTTTGTAAAACAATCCATTAGAAGGTATTAAGTGAATGACATTTACATTCAGGTAATTTTGAGACCACAAACATGTGATGGTCACCTTTAATCTTTGCTTAAACTATAGGTCTCTCTCATTTGGTTAAAATTCAAAGGAAATAATCTGTCACAAAACCAAATGAACAAAATATGAAAGCAAAAACACGATGACGGGACCAGGAGAATAAGGAAAGATGAAGCTAAAAGAAAGTAAAAAGTTAAGGATTATTAAAAACACCAATTTGGCCCCATGTTTATTCACTTTATATGGTGCCTTCCTCCTCATATTTTCAGCAATTAACATGTATTCCCACCCTTCTTAATCTTAAGCTCCAGCAAACAAGGGGTCCAACGAGAAATCTGAGGCAAAAATGAAATATTTGCATAAGCATATCTCAAACACACATCATTTACGTGCCTATAAAGGATTAGAAACAGCAATGGACACACCTATTAATTCATCGAAAAATAGTACCATGACAGACAAAAAAAGACAAGGTTAAGTGTATTAGTCCACAACAATGTTTTAGGTCTCGGTTTCGGACTCGGTTTCGGTCTTTCAAAAATTTAGGTTTCGGTATTGGTATCGTCCGTTTCGGTGGTTTCAGAAGTAAGTTTCATTTTGTCGTATCGGTAGTTTCAAATACTTGTGCACTCACATTTATCTATAACCATAAACAATTTTGTTGCACTAATGTGATAGGGTGAGGTAAGCCCTCCTTCACCGGTCCCCTCCAGGATCCCTGCTCAAATCACACATTTTGCTAACATATTGCATTTATTTAGAACTTTGCCATTGCAAAAATAATTTTTTGAACTAGTTGCTATTCACATTACACATTTTGCTGAACATATTGCATTTATTTACAAGTTTCCATTAAAATTACTAAGAAAATGTGCAAAGTTGTAAATAAATGAACTATGTTTAACAAAAAAATGTGTAATGTGAGTAGTAGCTCTACCTACTCAATACTCCACACGTGAACAACGCCCCCCACACCCCACCAACATACACATTCTCTCTCTCTCTCTCTCTCCCTCTCTCTCTCTCCCTCTCTCTCTCTCTCTCTCTAATAGGGAAAAATAAGAGCGGGCGGCTTGCGGAGAGCAGGTAAGTCCCCTTCCTCTTCCTCTTTGTTTTCTTCTTCTTTTCGATGTCTATTGTTGTGATTTCTTCATCTTCTTTTCTTTTTTTAGTAACTATGGATCGCCTTCTTCTTCCTTTCTTCTTCTTTTTTTTTCTTTTTTTAATGGGTTGGCTTTCTCCAGAAAAGGAAGGCAGCCTAGTTTCGGCCGATACCGGTTCCAATGGTTCCAATGGGGTGGTTTCGGATCGGTCCTCTCCGAAACCGATCCGAAATTGGTTTCGGCCGAAACCTTGAACCATGGTCCACAAAAATCTTGAACTTCTGTGATTGTAGTATTTATCTTCTCAGACACGGCTTCCATGGATGTTGATGGTGCAAGTGATGGGTTTTTATGGGTAGAGGAAGCAGAGTATAAGCCAGTTGGCTTTATCTGACTTGTTGATTTTACATAAATCTGAGTGGAATGAGCTGCAAGCAGAATTGGATGACCAACTTTGTTAGCTTTGTTTGATTTGTTAATTTTACATGAAACTAATTCGAATAATTGGAATAAGCAACGAGTAGAAAATTGGAGGACCAACTTTAAGGGTCTAAACTTTAGAAGAAAAGCATCTTGGATATGTCGCACTGTACTTCTATCATAATTCTTCAATCATAAAGTCGTACACATACCAGATACAAACATTTCTTGGACACAAACATTTCTTGGACACTCCTCGATCACGTCAGTTATTTTTCTCTTAATTATATAGTATGTTTTGTAGTTTAGTACACATTGCGAAAACATAAAAGGCATGTTCTTTTTTACATAACATGTTATTATTTGTTTAAAATTCTTTTTTTTTGACAACCCAGAAAAATCCCCAACCCCCTCCCCCTGCCTTTGGCTTTTTTAGGAGGGTAAGGCGAGAGCCCGGTCGAGACTATGCAAACTGGGGGGGAAACCGCCGTGCCCCCAACGGCCCCCGGGTAACATATGTTATTTCACTGTATTAACATATGTTAGGTTGTGATCTATGATTAGAAATGCGTTTGTGCTTTTGGATGCATGAACATATATATGTATGAACATATATACACACATTAGAGTGTCTTGATGTCGTATCCTCGTGTCTACAATTTAAGAAATTGACGTGTCTGTTTCGTGTACGTACCCCCACGTCGGTGTCCATGCATCGCATCATCTTGGTTTCTACCCAAATTATAGGCCAGTAGGTAACAAGAGCCACCACTTTTTCATTCTTGCAAACTTTAAACCAAATAAATTTTGGTCAAAATTCTCTTATATACATACACAAGTCATAAACGGTGACCATAGCTCACTAGACATTCATAATATTCCTTCAAAAAATTTCAACCAATTCAAAATCTCCTTCCTGAAAAAATTTGCAGCCTCTTTAAAATCCCCCCAAACAAAATTTATAGCCACCTTCAAAATATTCTCCCATTAACAAAAAATTTAAACACATTTAAACTAAAATTTAGTTCCCTAGAGACTTTAGTTCCTCAAAAAATTTCGTTCCCCTTACAATTTAGTTTCCTTCTGATTTAATTCCCTCAAAGTTTAAAATTTTAATTCCGTCCAAACTTAGTTCTTCTCAAAATTTTAAATTAAAAGTTAGTTCCCCAAAGAATTTAATTCCCTATAAAAATTTCAGTTCCCCGTAAAATTTAATTCAACACTGATTTAGTTCCTCATAAAATTTAAAACTGGGAAATGCTCTGCGCACCTACCATTTTACTCTGCGCACGACTGCTTAAGTTTTTTGAAAAATAACGAAACTGTCATTATCAAAAACCCAGAAATACCATTGCTAAAACTGTCTATTGTGCGAGGTGAGTAAAAAGTAACGAAGAAACTAAAATTACTCACCGCACACAACAAGCAAAATAATTGTCTATCCGTGCACAATCGGCAAAATTTTTGCTTGGTGTGCGCGATGAGTAAAAATGGATGCTCTACACAAAATTACTCACCGTGCACAACATGCAAAAATTTTGCCTAATGTGCACGTTGAGAATTTTGCTCTGTGAATCAAGTTTTACTCAGCGCACAACGAGCAAATTTTGCTGTTGTGCACGCTAAATAAAACTTAATTCACAGACCAAAATTAATCACCGCGCAAAATAGTAAACAAAATCATTGTCCGAATGCGAACAGACGTGATCTCAAAAGCGAGCAGACCTAGTTGCAACCCGCAAAAAGCAAACAGCTAGGATTTGATTTTTCCGAAGAATTCCAAAGATTTCATGGATCACAAGAGACATCCAAAGATTTTTTTTCATAAATCAAAAGGTGTACTACTAGAGCAAAATATTTAAGAATTTTTTTGCCCTAAAATTGTCGAAGAAAAATTACAAGTCGGTTCATCCTACAGTTGGTTATAAATTAATTGATAATTTTTTGTTGGTACGTGAATGCATATAAATTAATCAGATAAAGATGGAATTATATAACATTGAGAAGATTGAAGGGGGACAATAATCAAAGGCACAAAAATTTTGATATATGTTCTTCAATAATAACGTAACAAATTTACGTAATGTTCAAATAGTAGTATGTATATTGTAAAATTTAGGATAATGGAGCAAGATCAAATGGGCATAAAGATTATACAAATGAGTTTACAACCATCAAAACATTCAAAACTAAAGATGAATTTGTTAATTGGATAAAGGATATCAGGAGTGCAAATTAGATTGTGGTTGTGACAAGGTCTACGAATATGAGTACATCAAATAATAGACTCCCAACAATGTATCTTGCTTGTGAAAGAGTTGGAAAGTATCAGACATCAGGAGAAAGATGGAGAAAAAGACCAAAAATCTAACAGGAGGCAAGAAGTGTCAATGTTCATTCTCATTGAAGACTAATAGGATGGAAAAGAAAGATGGGTAGATGTTGCCAGTCATATGTGGCATGCACAAGCATCCACTCGCGACGTACCGCGAGGGACATTCCTATGCTGGGAGGTTGAGAGGGTCGGAGATGGAAACTTGTCTAATAGTATGGTAAGGCCAAGAGAAATTTTGAAATTTTTGAAGCAAACGGATATATGCAATACCACTACAATTAAAACAATATATCATACCAGCCGGAGGATGAAAGCTACAAAATGGCTGGAGAACTCAAATGAAGAGCTTGAGTGAGAAGAAGTACATTGAGTATCACTCTGTGGAAGAAGAGACATCGGCTGTGAGGAGTTTGTTTTGGGCACATCCGAAGTCGGTTGATTTATTACGTGCATTTCTAGAAATTTTGATCAAGGACTGCACGTATAAGACAAACAGATACATGCTATCATTGTTGGAGATTGTCGGTTTTACATCCACATAGATAACATTCACAACCACATTTTGTTATGGAGGCCGAACGAGAGGAATGCTACATATGGGTGTCGTAGAAGGTGAGATCTTTGCTAGATGGATACACGATGCCGCGAGTTATTTTGTCAGATAAAGAGTTTGCACTTATGAATGGCATTGGCAGTGTATTTCCCTCTGTACAAAACCAATTATGTAGATGGCACGTTTCTAAAAATGTTTTGAATTTAAAGAACATATCAAGCTGAAATTTGTTTCTATTGACACGTACGGAGGAGGATTATTGGCAACAACGCAAGGCAATGGAGAAAATTTTCAGTACTAACCCAAAGGTCTTTAGCTATGTGAAGACAGCTTGATTGAAAAAATATAAGGAAAAGTTCATTTCGCTATGTATAGATAGCAATCTTTATTTTGGTAATGTCACAACCAACATAGCAGAGAGTTCACATGCTAAGCTTAAACGACACTTTGGTTCATCGGCCTGCAGTTTTGTGGACAACCATTCATGCTTTGCTGGAGTTGCAACATACAGAGATCAAGGCCTCGTTCAAGAAATCAAAGATCAGAGTGCAGCATAGAATGACAGGACACTTATACGGGGTGCTGATTGGGTTTACATCCATGAATGCGATGAAGATAATTTTTCAGCAAGGATCACAGTCTGTGGCAATTGGGACAGAACAAAACTTATGTGATTGTCTAGCTAGACGCATTTATGCATTACCATATGCTTATGAGATTGGAGAATTCAAAGGGATAATCGTCCACATTCTTAATGTTCCCAGCATCCACATTGGAAGAAGCTAAACATGGAGCCCAAGAAGAAAGTGATCTCAAAAGATGAAGTGATGATTAAGGTAAATTAAAGCGCATCTACAAGCATTACGAACAGCTTGATGGGACTAGGAAGATGCGGCTTTTAATAAAATTGAAGGAGTTATCAATCCCGGAGACAAATTTGGTTAATGAGCCGGAGGGTAAGGTCAATATAATGGGTAGAAAAAAAGGATGAAGAAGATGAAATCTGAAACATCGATCACTCGTGACACATCTCAATTTGAGCATGTCTTATCAGCTGAAGTTATTTGCACCGCTCAAACTCCAATTGAAGGATCTAGAATAAAAGGAAGATTGGTAAGAGGCTGTTGCGGCCGGTAATTGAGAGGAGGGGCAAATGGGTAAAATGACATTTAGGGGATATTTGGCTATTTAAGGGGGTTGAGCCGGCCCTAATTCTCATGCGAAAATTGAGAGAGTATTTTATTTTATCCCTTAGATTAATTGTATTAGGATTTCGGCTTTTCCCCCTAGGTTAAGAATCGTCTCCTAGTTATTAGTTAGCGAGTAGATTATTGTATTAGGGTTCCTTTTTAATTGTGAGATCTGAAATTCCAATAAAAATCCCATTTTTATCTTCAAATCCCTAGCGAATCGCATCAATTGGTATCAAAGCGGTTGATCCATGGCAAGCACGCGATCCACGGAGCGGATTGAAGTCGTGGAAGGGAAAGTTGAGAGGATTGAAGCCCAAATCAGTAAGGGTTTCATCGATCTAAGGAAAGAAGATGCGGAGATGGCCGCGGAGATCCGGAAGGAGATGAAGGAGATGAAGGAGATGACGGAAGGAAAATTCTCGGAATTGACGGAGGCCATAGCGGCGTTGACCGCTCATCTTATCCCAAAGGCGGATCCGAGCAAAAAGGAGCCACCTTTGGCGAACGACAAAGGTAAAAAAGCAATTTTTTTTGAAGAACATCCGGGATTTGACGAAGACGGCGGCTTTGACCAAGAAGACAACACGTGGGGGACCCATCAAGACCGCGCACCGCCGCGCCGTGACGAACAAATGACCGGGGGTGTTTTTCCGACTCATCGACAACCCCCGGCCACCCCCACTTGGCCGCCGGCCCCCCAAAACAATCCTGGGGGGTCGGCGAACCTCAATGGAGGCGGCGGAGGGCCGCCGGGGGCTTGGGAGGGGCGGGCGAACCTGCCGCCCCCCGGCGGCCTCGGCAGGCCTTGCTGCCGCCGCCTGGGGCCCGCCGGCCCAATTCCAGGGCCGGCCGGCCCAGGCGGCGGCCTGGGGGGCCTCGGCCGACCCCAGGTGGGGGACCCGAGGCCCACCTGATCACTGGGGGGGCCCACCGACCCCCCAGGATGCCCGACAGCCGCTTTCGACGATTGTTCGGCCTCCGGGAGGCCCGCCCGAGGTCCGTGGAGCTCAGTTTGGGGGATTACAGCCCTTTGGAGGACCTGGCGGAGGATTTCAACAGAATGGCAGCCACCAGCAGACCACAGGGGGGCCACCGATTCAGCCCCCACCCTTTGGGGGAGTTACAGGAGACTGGAGAGCGCACCAGGACCCCCCAGGAGGCCACCAGACGGAGTTTGGGTACCCTCCAGGAGACTGGCAGGGACATGGAGCAGGGGGAGGTTACCGTGAGCGGGCTGAGGCTTACATTCCAGACAGGCGACAGGGATATCAGCCCAGGGGAGGTTTCCATCCGCAGGAGAGGGGGATTTGCTGGCGAGAGGCGTCTGAGGAAGCTGGAGGTGCCTGTGTTTGAGGGAGGCGACCCAGACGACTGGCTGTACCGGGTGGAGAGGTACTTGGAGGTGTCCGCTGTACCAGGGGAGGATTGGCTGCGGGCCATAGGGGTCTGTCTGGAGGGAGAGGCTTTGGGTTGGTTCCGTTGGACCGATCAGCAGCAGCCTTTTCAGACCTGGGTTGAGTTTACGACGCTCTTGACGGAGCGATTCGGCGGAGGTCCGGCTGGCGGCGTGTTCGAGAGACTGTACTCGCTGAAGCAGGAGGGGAGCGTGGGTGATTACATCAAGAAGTTTGAGTCGCTCTGCCACCGAGTTCGGGGAGTCTCTGAGGAATCTCTGGAGGGCTGTTTCATGAAGGGGCTGAAGCCCACGGTACGGTCGGGGCTGAGACAGTTTGAGCCCGTTGGTCTGCGCGTGATGATGACGCTGGCTAGGAAGGTGGAGGATCACCAGGAGACAGAGCGGAGAGCCCGCGGGACGTGGGGAGGCTCTACCTTTCGAGGGCCGGATCCTGGAGGAGAACAAAAGGGGGCCGTCCACTGACGGCCCAGTGGTTACCAAGGAGAAGGGGATGGAACTACGACCTGGGGGACAGACACGAAGAATGACCGAGGCAGAGATTCGTGACAAACGGACCAAGGGCCTGTGTTTCAAATGCGACGAGAAGTTTACTCCTGGGCACCGGTGCGGGAATCGTACTCTTCAGATCCTGATGGTGAATGACGAAGAAGAGGGAGAAGAGAGTGTGATCATGTTGGAATCCGGCGTGGACGATGATCAGGAGCACCTGCACTTGGAGTAGCTGACCATACCCTTCACGCACCACCTTGAGGACAAGGTGGTTTTTCCGGGGCGGAGTAGTGTTGCGGCCGGTAATTGAGAGGAGGGGCAAATGGGTAAAATGACATTTAGGGGATATTTGGCTATTTAAGGGGGTTGAGCCGGCCCTAATTCTCATGCGAAAATTGAGAGAGTATTTTATTTTATCCCTTAGATTAATTGTATTAGGATTTCGGCTTTTCCCCCTAGGTTAAGAATCGTCTCCTAGTTATTAGTTAGCGAGTAGATTATTGTATTAGGGTTCCTTTTTAATTGTGAGATCTGAAATTCCAATAAAATCCCATTTTTATCTTCAAATCCCTAGCGAATCGCATCAGAGGCCCTCGGAGACATGAAGAAAGGGTGTATATGTCCCCTGCAGCTTTACACAACTATTTATTGAGCACTTTGCAGATGATATAACAGTTTATAAGCCAAGTCACCAATGTCAACTTGTCAAGTCAGATGGTAATTATGGATACAATGCAATAGCTGCTCTCCTTGGAATGGGGAGGACAATTGGGGGCATGTCAGAATAGATTTGCTAGGCGAATTGAATAAACACTATGATATGTTCAGTATAGTTATGGGTGAAAATGATGCTCAACTTAATAGAGATGTAATTGCATATATGGAGGACAACCCCCAAGAAAATTCTGGATGGCCATGTTAGAAGCGGACCATCTCATAGCAAGTTTCTATAACTGTGTTGTACATTTTCTATCCAAGTTACAGTGTTTTACTTTTTTGCCTCTAAGAACATCTCCAGAACCATTGCAAACCCGTCGACACATCTCGATTAGTTTTGTGAATAATAATCACGTTATACATGTTCGCCTTGTCCACGGATGTCATGTCCACCAATTGCAATAAATCGGAGTCGATACCATTCTGATGTGGCAAATGGATGGGTGGAAGCTTATATAGAGAGGATGAAGAAATTCAATGATATAGTCAAAAGACATTGTGGTCACATTGGAGACTACAATGTATATTTTATGTTCAATGTATATTTTTTAGTACTATATTTTTGATTGAAACATTGAGTGAAATACCGTATACTTGTTTAAATTTAGATTATGTATATTTGTTCATATTTTTGTAATCTTGAATTTGGATTATGTATGTGTTCATATTTTGCATAGTTCAGGACATAAACCATGCTTATGTAAATTTGTTCATATTTCTCTAATCCTGACTTTGGTATCAATGAAAAATGGTTTTTCTGAAATATTGTATCGGTTTTATATCAGTTTGCTAAAAGATGTTATCAGCCTGTATCAGCATGCTGAATTGCTTATTGAATTGTTTGCTGTGTTAGAAATTCTGCTTGTTGTGTTGCTGTGTTGGAAATTCTATTTGCTGTGTTGTTGAATTGCTTGTTGTGTTGAAAATTCTGCTTCTAGAATTGATTGCTGAATATATCACTCAGTATCAGGCAAAAATTACTGAATTGCTTGATGTGTCGTATCGGTCTGTATCAGGCAAAAATTACTAAATTGCTTGTATGTTTTTGTCTATATCTGTTCTGTATCATGAAAATTTGCAGTGTTGTGCGTGTTAAGTAAAAAATGGAACCACATGCCAACATTACTCACCGTGCACAACAAGCAATTTTGGTTGCAGTGTTGTGCGTGTTGAGTAAAAATAGAAGCACTGACCAAAATTACTCATTGTGCACAGCATGCAATTTCGACATGTTGTGCGTAGTTAGTAAAAATGGTTACACATACCAAATTACTCAACATGTACAACAGACAAAAACTACTTGCTGTGCGTGTTGAGTAATTTGGTCCGTGCATCCTTTTTTACTCATCTTACATGTTGTGTGCGTTGAGTAATTTCGATATGTGCATCCTTTTTTACTCAGCGCACAACGGGCAAAATTTTTGCATATTGTACGTGTTGAGTATTTCGGTCTGTGCATCCATTTTTACTCACCGCACACAAGGGGCATAAATTTTGTCTGTTGTGCGTGGTGAGTAAAAATGGTTGCACAGACCCGAAATTTCTTATTGTGCACAACAGGTAAAATTTTTGCATATTGTGCGCATTGAGTAAATTTGTTCTGTGCGTCCTTTTTTACTCATCGTACACAACAGTCATAAATGGTGCTCGTTGTACGCGATGAGTAAAAATGGCATGTGCATCAAATTTTACCAGAACCAAATTTCAGCAATTCAGACAACAGCAAGCATTATACTCATTTCAGCAGAACCAATTTTATGTCATGTTACTTACTCGGAATTGGTAATGTATCATATATGTCAAATTTGTCGTGTATCAGATATGTCACTATATAGAATTGACAATGTATCAAATTTGGCTTGTATCAGATATGTCACTGTGTTAGATATGTCAATATATCAGTATGTCAACGTATCAGATATGTTAATGTATCAGCATGCCAATGTTTCAGAAATTTCAATGTATCAAAATTGTTACAGATAAAAAATCCCCACATCAAATAAATTAACGTTGTTGAATGAACCTGATTGGGGTAGCCAAGGCACGAGAGAGGTGAGCGATTAGATGAGCTGACGCCCGATTATATGGGGCTCCGATCTATGCCATGGAAGCAGGGACCGGACTATCTCCTTCATTATCTGCTTCACGAGAAGATCGTCAGTGGGTCGGGTCTGGGGCCCAACCAAATCCCCTCTAATACTTAACTCCGTGTCTGACTCAAAAGAGGGTCGGTGTGGATAGGTCCAACCCGTAAGGAGGCCATCCGCTAGTCCTCTGACCGAGCTATTGAGGAGGATATATAATTTTGGTAGAGTATGAATTGAGAGTTTAGGCTACCTCCATATTGGATCTCGGAGATCCTCCCCTTTCATCTGTTGCATCTAGGCCTTCTCATAGGTGAGACACCCCGTTGTAATCATGAGACTATATTGTTGTCATTGATGGTGGCGCACAGAAGAGGAAGTGTTGACCACGAGAAGTATCTGGATTACTGGCCATGAAGACGGGCCATAATTGCTTGATTAGTGGCCATAAAGGCGTGCCATAATCACTAGATTTATGGCCATGATTATTAGATGGGACAGCCATAATTGGCATAACAAAGGCTCCCATCCCCTGAGCTCTACGACTGGGGGGACTACTCCCCCAGCAGGCCGATCCATCGGTTTGCCGTAAGGCTGGGGGCCACTCCCCCGGCGGGCCGACCAAAACTCAGATCGACCGTAAGGCTGGTGATCGCTCCCCCAACGGGTCTCAACCATTTGGTTTGCCATAAGGCTTGGAGCCACTCCCCCAGCGAGCCGATCCATCGGTTTGTCGTAAGGCTATGGACCATTCCCCCTGCGGGCCGACCCTACGGATCGACCGTAAAGTTGGGGGCCACTCTCCCAGCGGGCCGATCCTTCGATTTTACATAAGGCTAGAGACCACTCTCACAGCGGACCGATCAAAACTCGAATCAGTCTGAAGGCTGCGGGCCACTCCCCCAGCGAGCCGACCCATCGATTTGCCATAAGGCTGTAGGCAACTCCCTCAGCGGGCCGACCAAAACTCAGATCGACCGTAAGGCTGGGGACCGCTCCCCCAGCGGGTCGACCAAAACTCGAATCGGCCGTAAAGCTAGGGGCCACTCCCCCAACGGGTCGACCCTTCGGTTTACCGTAAGACTGTGGACCACTCCCCCAGCAGACTGACCAAAACTTGAATCGGTCGTAAGGCTGGGAACCACTCCCCCAACTGGCTGACTCACTCCTTCGTCGGACGTAAGTTGAGGGGCCACTCCCCTCGCCACCCGAACGAACAGGTCCGCCATATGGCTGGAGGCCACTCTCCCAGCAGGTCGACCTACTTCTCATCAGACCGATCAATTATTGTCCCTAGCCGACTTCGCAAGTCGATTTAATTATAGGAAATGTGCCACATGTCTATCTCATGCTACATCTCCCAAACTCGACCTTTGCTATGGTAGAGCTTGGGGGCCATTGTTACGTCAGTTATGGTTGCCCGCATCCAGTAATCATAACCATCAATCCAGCAATTATAGCTCGCCTTCATGGCCATCAATCCAACAATTATGGTCTGCCTTCATGTCCATTAATCCGGATACTTCTCATGATCAAAACTTTCTCTTCTGTGCGCCACAATCAAAGACAACAATAAAGTCTCATGCTTACAACAGGATGGCTCACCTATAAGAAGGCCTAGAGGCAACAGATGAATGTGGAAAAATCTCCTAGATCCAATATGGATGTAGCTTAAACTCTCAATTCATAATCTCAAAATTATATCTTCTCTTTCATAGCTCGATCAAAGGACTAGCCGGCGGCCTTCCAACGGGTCGGACCTAGCCCCACCGAGCCTCTTTTGAGTCAGTCACTGACTTAAGCATCGGAGGAGGTTTGATCAGGCCCCAGACCTGACCCCCTGACGATCTTCTCGTGATGCAGATAACGAGAGAGATAGTTCGGTCTCGGCTTCCATGGCGCAGATCGGAGCCCCACCAATCGGGGGTCAGCTCATCCAATCGCCCACCTGCCGCGTGCATTGGCTACTCCAATTAGGTTCA
This sequence comes from Scilla litardierei, assembly GCA_030789695.1. Classification (NCBI taxonomy): domain Eukaryota; kingdom Viridiplantae; phylum Streptophyta; class Magnoliopsida; order Asparagales; family Asparagaceae; genus Scilla; species Scilla litardierei. The sequence goes on from CM061137.1 coordinate 127,085,960, forward strand.
TTCAACAACGTTCAAATTTATTTGATGTGTAGATTTTTATCTGTAACAAGAATGGGGTTCATTTTACTACAACATCAATGCATACAAAAGTACAATGAACAACAAAGAGGATAGACAATCAAAACACAACCACGTCATTCGGTACATATCAAGCAATGTCCTATGACTTGACTAACTAGATGTTGATACATTATTTGTCCTATAATTATTGCTGGCAGCTCATTGGTACTGAAAAAAGAGAAACGTGTTTCCTCCTGGATATCTTAATAATTCCTTTCTCATTCTCGCAGCCTTATCTTTAAATTTGAAATTTCCTGTATCAACTCTCTGGTTTCACAATGACATAGTTTCCTCTCACCAACCCAAACAAAAAAATTACATCAATTGCTCTTGTTGAGGTTGATACACTCATAAATATTATCTCAATATTTTCCCTTGTCATTGTAATCCTCATCGGAGCTTTCAGTCCACAGAATCACCTGGGTTATTTCATCCATGTTGCATTACTATTTTCCTCTGTCATGATCTGTAACAATAAATTTCATCACATAGAAATTAACATAATTTTCCTAAAAATCCGAAATAATCAATTAAACAAAAAAATTGAGCATTGTTTCAAACAGATTTAAACTGTCACGAGTAATGATACAACAAATTCTCTGTTGGGTTCATCATCTGAACCGCTTTACAATACAATGATTCTCATGTCCGGTTCAGTAATGAACCCAACGAAGAATCTAGCATAACTTACAAGGTTTGTGATAGTAGAAGATAAGGAGAAGAGGATGAGAATAAAATGTGAGTAGAGTAGAGCTCGTAGGTAACCCTTTATAGAGGAATTGAACAGGTATGCAAGAGCGCCAGTGAACCTACAGAACTACAATGGCACCCGTGAATCAACAGGGGAGTGCCCGTGAAACAACAGAGTGTGGTGGAATGAGATGAGAAAAAAATTGATGCACATACAAAAATTACTCACCGCGCACAACATGCAAAAAATTTGTTTGTTGTGCGCAGTGAGTAATTTTTGTCAGTGCATCAACTTTTACTCATCGTGTACAACATGCAAAAGTTTTACTCACCGTTGTGCGTGGTGAATAAAAATTGATGCACAATCTGTTGCTCGGTTTTTTGTTTTTCTTAAGATTCTCAACCTTTTCTTTTCGTTCAACAAAGATTCGAACCCTTCTTGACAGATTTTCATGCCAAGAATCGTTCGTGTCCTAAAAAATTTCTGCACTATCGACAGATTTCGGGTTTTTCATCCCCTAAATAAACTTGTTCGACAAAATTTTCACACGATTCGGATCATCCTTCAGTTAATACGTATAAGCATTTGTGATTTTATTAACTGATTTTAGTGTGTTTTGTCTTATGGGTATTTTCAATTTTCTCGGTTGTGCACCGAGCATAAATTTAAATAATAATATTTAATTGGTATGTGCACGAAATAAAAATTTAAGCGGTTGTGCGCAATGTAAAATGGTAGTTGTGCAAAGCATTTCCCTTTAAAATTTTAGTTCCCTCCAAATTTGGTTCTCTGTAAAATTTTAAATTAAAATTTAGTTCTATCATAGAATTTAATTCCCCTAAAAAATTAGTTCCACTCAAAAATTAATTCCCTCCAGATTTAACTGCCTTAAAATTTAAAATGTTAGTTCCCTCAAAATTTAGTTTCCTCTAGATTTAGTTTTTTCCACCCTAAAATTTTGCGGTTTTCCTCCCAAAATTTTCAGAAACTCTCATCTTACACATCGATTCATCAAGACTCACTTCCAACCATCTTTCTACCATCTTTGTGTCCTACTCAGCAACCACATTTAAAAACATCGTTCAATTGTATAGTAGATATATACACATGCATGCATACATATGAAATTACTAGACCTTATATGACATATTGGAGATCTCTCTCATGTTTAACGACATGATGCATTTTCTTCCACAATGAACATGAAAGGATAAAAAATATACCACATGTGCCCCATATACTATGTAAATGAGAATGTGTTATGTTATCATATACGAGAGAGATCTCTCACGTCACATGAGACCCATTAATCTACACACACACACACATCCATGCATACACACACACTCATGTGAGTGTGTGTGTGTAAAAGTGATCTGAGGTGCCTCCCTATATTTCATCTAAGGAGGCACCTAAGATCCTTAGATTTTGAGTATGGTTTGCAATTTTTTTATATTCTTATTGTTCATCTCATGGATGATTAACATACCAAAAATCAAGTGATTCCAATACTTTATGAGCCACCATCTATCCCTTGCAATATCGAAGGTTTTTCAGCGAGTTTTCTAACCGTCGAAGTTGCAAAGGGTAGATTGTGGCTCATAAACTATTAGAATCACTTGATTTTTAGTTTGTTGACCATCCATAAGGTGAACAACAATAATATAAAAAATTGCAAAAATGGTGGCTATCTAAGGATCCCAGGGGCGCCTCCTTAGATTTCAACTAAGGAGGCACCATAAATCCCTTTTTCCATATATATGTGTATATTTATGCATATATATACAAAAGGGATCTAGGGTGCCTCCTTAGTTGAGAATAATGGGTATCATACGCCATATGAGACACCCCCTCATATGCCCTCTCGCGTAAAGGGTGCAGATACAACCAAGTACAAGCCCATGTGGGCTTGTACTTGCCCACTTTATGTGAGAGGGCATATGAGGGGGTGTCTCATATGGCGTATGATATTGATTATTCTATATATATAATGTTATTTTTTGAAAGGTAAGCTGCACAATTGCCCCCACACAGCTAACAGGGAGCCTCGAACCCATTATATATACATATTATTAATAAATAATTCACATCTTCCATCAAATATATTAGGTCAAAATTCTCTTTTACGTATTATCTACTGTACTAAAAAATGTTCCACTTAGCATTTTAGAAAGAATATAGAGACTTCAGTACATATATAATGGCATGGATCTAAACATATGCATGATTTGCTTTGCTTATCCCAATCATGCTATATAGCTACCTTGGCTTTTATTTTCCCTCTCCAACAACCCTGGATGCATGCATATGCACACGCTGCACACCGACACCCACACACCAAACTACACACATGGGTGGGCATGTTATGGGGGGGGGGGTTGTTTAAGCATGACCGTCTTTCATTTGATTATTACACGACGACACAAAATCATTACACCAGACACATAAGAAAAGACAACTCGATTTTTCACAGCTTTCCACTGACAACATGATATGCTTAGGAAAACTTTTCTATTATCAATATCGACTCTTCATAATGTCATTAACTTCTTCAACAACATTCTTCACCCATTACATCTTTTTATCAGTATGTTTTTGTGCCTATGAATCATCACCACTGAGATCTTTCAGATGTCGTCAGTCATCAAATAAAGCTACTATCAAATAAATAGAAGCAATGCCACTAACATGTTATGGTGAATGCTATATCTACTAAATAAGAGCTCTGAACCCTCAATTTAAGAAGAAAATGTCAAGACAAGCTTGATTTCCTTGGATGCTGGGACATGCACAATCCATCATTCACAAGGTAAATGCTAGAATTCATGGGTGGAGTTTGAAGCCTCTTTTATTGGCAGATAGACCTGAATGTCAAAGGATCGGATCTCCTATCAATCGTATCAGCCTTCTGCCTTCACCCTTCCTGGAGTACGTGAAAGAATCGAAGCATTATGTAACTATTTAATTACTTTGTCTGGAAAGGATGCAAGTTTAACAACATTTCCACCTTGTTTTTCTTTGCCGAATCAAACTTAGAACCTTGTCTATCAAGACGAAATTAGGGCCATGAGGATGCACATGTTTATATACAAATAGGGACTCGTTGAACTACCTCATATTTACCCTCGTCACTGAGTCTATTTTCCAGTGCTGAAGCACCAGTGTCTTGCACCAATTCCACGACGGCACTAATATATCATTATTCCTTGACCCTTGGCTCAAAGGAGTTTCTCTTGTTGATAAAAAAAGATTCAAGATTTGTTATGATCTATTCATCCCAAATCCATACAAATCTTATCAATCTATGGAAAGTACTAGCTATCGCCAGATGTAGCTTCAATGAATATATCTGATACTTAAAACACAAACTGAAACACTGCTGTTGACAGGTTGCTCCACAAGGAACCTATACTTTGGATGGTTGGATCAAACGTACTCCTCAGTCTTATAGAGTTCGTAAGTAAAATACTATCTGATTTTAGAAAGTTTAGATGGTTGGAATTTGTATGGCAGCACAAATTAAACCTCGCAAAATGTTGTCTGGCAGAACACTATGGTCATATGTGAACCTCAATGCATATGTGAACCTCAAGGCACAATCAATAGGTAGCAAAAGCTCCCCCCTTTAGCCCAATTCCAGAAACCACTAATGATTCTGACTACTACATTTAGGGTTTCCATACTTGGTACTCAACTTGATATCTCTAGCAAAGACCTCCGAGTTTGAATGTTATAACCCATATGGCACGATTTTCTGAGGTGAAGAAAACAGTAACTTTCAGATAATATATCATTTGGTCCAAGGGAGTGACTCTTTCTAATATCATCTCCAATTTTCCATCAAACTTGCTAAATTAACATCAAAGCACTTGGATGTGAACTACTACTCATCAATAAGATAACTAATGCCTTGTCTTCTTTCATTTAAAAATTAATGTTAGATTGAACAATTTGGCAATTCAATTAATGTATATATACCGTATCAATACTTCTTTTTGTTTGCATATTCTGTGCTGCAATATCATTTACTTGCACAAATACATGAAATACTCTTCACATTGTAATTCTACTTTCTAAATTTTTAGTTGTGGTGATGCGTGTCTATTTGGTTACACCGTTACAGTAAGTAAATCACAGGAAAATGAGAATGACAGAAAGTAAATCATTTACATAAATAATGACAATTGCAGTATATTCTGGTGTTCAACCCTTGATTTGACTTCAGTATAAATCTAACATATATTTCTCTTACCGTGAGATATAATGTCCACCAAAAGAGCCAGGAATCCTTCTTGTTCATCCGAGCAAGAGACTGAAACAGAAAGGACCAAAACACATGAGGTCTACTGAAATTTAGAATCAGAACCAGAAAATGTAGGAGATGAAAATGTCGAAGACCTCTTGGTCAAGGCATTCAAATTTCCACACGCTTTCACCTTGGTCATTAATCTCGTTCCACCATCTCAACCCAACCAGTATTCGTCCACTAACATTCTTAACAACCCAGAAATCAAGTGCAGCAAGAAAGACAGTGACCACGAAGATGATCACAAAGCTATTGAAGAAGAGAGCAGACAGAACATAAAATGCCAATGCTGCGGCCTGACAATTTTATATACTTTAACAAACGTGAGGCTCATTGCCAAAACATTTAAAATAAGGAACAAATCAAAGAAACCTAATGAATACCTTGAATAGAACATGAAATAAACAAGTCTTCGGATTTGCATAGTTCTCCCCTGGAGGCTGCACATAGAAATTTTATTAATTGAAGAACTGAGTATTTTCTATGAGTAAAAAGTGAGATTTATCTAATTTTTTGATATCCACGACAAAATTTGAAGTTCTTTCCATGATTGAAATTTTGATCAAAATTAGATCCAAGGAGCTAAGACCCCCATAATTTGCAGTAAAAAAATGAAAAAAAAAACAGAGACTAAATGAAAGCAAAAAACAATAACAAGGGCGGGATTAGCTTTAATTCATTGAAATTGTAGAAATGCACCAGCCTTAAGCACGCGCACCGGTGTACATCGAATGTTTCAAAAAATTTGAAATTCACACTAAATTAATAGTCCATGCATAAATCCATCAATGAATCGGGAGCGAAGAATCTGCTAACTTGCAGAATAAACAACAAAGAATCAAACAAAATCGATGCAAAATGAAACCTAAAGCTCGGCAATTGATCGACAGATAGGAATTGATGATACCTGGGTCGGATCCATTCTAAGATGATGCTATTTTGGATCTATGCGAATAATTTCGCATTCGCTTATTTTGCTTCGAGATTTACGAGTTCTCCCCTTTTTATTTTTCACTATTTTTCAGCTTAGGAGGTGATTTGCGCACCCACCGTTTTACTCCGGGTAATTGCTACGCGCACTGGCCGTTTTACTCTCGCACGCACAACCTTGTATTTACAAGTTTGCCACTCAGAGTTACATGCCAACCACAATCATTGGAAAATACCGAAAATACACCGTTTATGCACGGTGAGTAAAACCTACGACCACAAGCGTCTCCTCCTCCTGCGCCGATCTCCCCAGCCCTGCATCCTCATCCGCCTCATCCGCCAACTTCCCAGCTCCTCTGACGCCCCCTCCGGCGACTACCTAACTCCTCCCCCTCCGCCGATGCACTTCATCTTCCCCAGCCACTCAGATGCCCCCGCCCCATCTGTCGACATCCCCAGCCCCTCGATCGCCCTCTCCTCTGACTACCCAGCCCATCCCCCTCTGTCACCCCCATCCACTATCCCTCTTCATTTTTCCACGTCCCTACACCGGCCCCACACCCACCTCCACCCCTCCGATGAACTCCCCAGCCCCCTCCCCCTCCCCCCCTCCCCCCCCCCCCCTCCTGACCCCTCCGACCTCCTCCGACCCATCCTCCACCCCCCCCCCCTTCTGTAAGGACCATGTTTATGGGGAAAACACTAGATGGGGGGTTGAATAGTGTTTATGCAAATTTAAAAGGAATTTACGCCAAATAAAATGCAATCCAACAAATAGTGCGGAATAGAAAACCAACCCAAAGAGAAACACAAGCAAACGCAGATATGTTTCAAGTGTTCGGATTACCCAAGTCAACTCCCGACTTGTTCCTGGTAATCCTACGTCCCTACCACCCGGATACCACTGGATACTCAAGTTAGAACCCTAACTTGAGGTTTCCTTAAAACCCACTTGTAGCAACCCTACATGTGCAATCGAATACAATCGATGTCCTTGACTCCCACAACTAGGGAGCAAGCAAAAAACCACTCTCACAACCGAGAGCACAATTCAAATAAAGAAGTTATGAAATCTGAAAGCAACACTTACAATCACCTATGTCTTGAAGTAGAACTTGAAGGAGAAGTGTGATGTGTGTTGAAGAACTCTCTTGAAAGAGATGAGAAAAGCCCTTTCTCTTGACTGCACCAAATGCCTAGAAGATCAATCTTTGGTTCTAGGTTGGAGAGCAAGAGAACAAGATTTGGAAATACTTAGGGCTTTGGATTTGAAAGCTTTGATCTTTGGAAATGAAAGCTTGAAGGATTTTGCAATGAATGAGTAACCTTCCAATGAAACAGTAGAAGCTCTATTTATAGCTTTCTCACATCCACAAAACAGTTTAGGCAAAAACCCAATCGAAATCCGAGAGAAAAATCTCAACGGATATAATCTGAACTCGCGACAGTCGACTGTTGAACAATCCACAGTCGACTGTTGCACAGTCAGCAAGGGTAGGTGAGAATTCATAACGGTAACTTACCACGTGGACAGTCGACTGATGAAGCAAAGACAGTCGTCTGTTAAACCAACAGGCGACTGTAATTTCTTAGACAGGTGACTGGCCGAGAGATGAGTAAGTTAGACAAATACTGGAAATCTCACAAGATACAGGACAGACGACTGATGCAAGGAACACAGTCGACTGTTAATCAGAACAGGCGACTGTATAACCTTAAACAGACGACTGTCACAATCATGATAAATTTCTAGAGAGCTGAATCAAAGAATTGATTTACAGACAGGCGACTGTTGCAACATAAGGCAGTCGACTGATCTAATAGACAGTCAACTGTATATACAGCATAAGTCGACTGGCCGTAGAAGTGAGATCAAAACAGAGTTTGGGCAAGGAGAGACAGGCGACTGATGTACAACACACAGTCGACTGTCACAAGGACAGGCGCCTGTGAATCGTTCAACAGTAGCCTGTGCGAAATAATCAGAGAAGGCCCAAAACTGCATTGTAATAGTCTGTGCATAACAGGCGACTGTAGAACAAAACACAGTCGACTGTTTTTTGTGAGACAGGTGACTGTAAACTGTTCAGCAGTCGGCTGTTATGAACACTCCTAGCACAAACAAAAGAGAATTGAATTGGGATCAAAGGACAAAGGTCTAGAGATGTCCTATAACCGAAAGTAGATGTGTGTGAGTGCTCCATCAAAGTTCTACTTCTAAGCTACATAATAGAAGAGATAAAAGAAAAATTACATTGACGAATAATCTCTTCTTTCCATCGTATGAGCTTGAAGTCTTTACGGAGCTTCAGTCATCAATCTACGATCATACAATTCATATCATTTGCCTTCAATCACGTTTGTGAGTCATCCATTGCTAGTTGATCTTCATAGTAAGCTTAGGCAATGGATTAACTGCAAAATTGGGGATTAGTCACAAGTATTTATGTTTGCTCATCATTAACACCAAGTAGGGAGAAGTCCAATACTCAACATTCTCCCCCTTTTTGATGATGACAAACAAACATAAACAAAAAGATAAATAATTGTGCGTAATGAAAACTTACTCCCCCTACATAGATGCCAATCAAGTTAGTCAACAAATATTAGAGCATCTTCATAGCAATTGAAGCAAATGAGTGAGATATGAATGAATTTAATTCAAGAAATCTAGGAAATAAAATCCATATTCATTGTAATCTTACTCCCCCTGAATTTAAGGCAACGAAAATCTTAGATTCAAGCGTTAGAACATACTTAGCACATCCATTATAAATCTTGTATGTTTATTTCTCTCCCCCTATGGCATTATCCAAAAAGGTGGGAGCAAATAACAACAACAATAATAGTGCTAAATACGAACTAACAACAATCAAGGAGTATAAAGATATATCGAATCAAAAACTCATAAAATCTCATCATATACACATGTGAGTAATGGAATTGAAATCCAATATCAACATTTTAGATATTCGAAATGAAAATAATTTTCACAAATTCATCACATCAACGAAAGAGCATGAATTAACCAATATCAAATTCGTATATTGTCTCAAAAGCACATCAAAGAGAGTGAAGCATACATAGAGACAACATATCATACATCACACAGAAGTTAAACAGTATAGCATAGTGTGACACAAGAGAGGGATGCAACATCATATATATAGATATAAAGCAGCTGAGTACATCAACGGATGGTCATCTACATGGCAATCCCAAAAAGATATATCATGATCAACAAAAAAATACATCATCATGACGACATCAAAGTATATCATCATACATATAAAAGTGTCGCAGACATCATCATCCATCATACAAAGACAAAACATATTTCATCACTCAAAATAACATCACTCAAAAACATCGATCTAAGGGTGAGCATCTCCAGTGGCTGCAGACGAGGAAGCAGGCTCTGAAGCAGCAGGAGTATCCTCTGGAGGAGGGTCAGAAGGAGCAACAGAAGCAACAGCAGCAGCATCCTGTGTAGAAGCACTCAACGACACCAGAATGCTGAGGAGGCACATGAGGCTGAGGAAGATACTGTCTCAAATCCTCAGGGAAGGGAATTCCCTGATGGAGGAGAGAGAGAGAGAGAGAGAGAGAGAGAGAGAGAGAGAGAGAGAGAGAGAGAGAGAGAGACCAGAGACCATCGCCAAAAGAGTATCCTGTGATGGTGGAGTAGATGAAGAAGGCAAATTAGCAGGAGGCACAGTGGATGAGGATGGAGCTGAAGTAGTCTTCCTCTTCTTCGAAGCAGTCTGCAGAGCCGAAGACGATTTCGACTTCGCAGAAGCGTCGAGGAGAGGGCCAAAGGGCATGGGCTCATAACGAGTCAAGTTAATACCAAAGTGACGGAAGACACGAGTCAAAAGACCACCATAGGGAATGTGAGATGAGGAGGACGTGAACTCAACCTTGTCCATCATATCAAGGAGGACACCGGCCCAGTTCACGGGCATGCCAGAGAAAATAGCATACATACACTTTAGTATATCCTGAGACGGCTGGTCAGACGATCCATATCTCGGCAGAATGTTGGACTTCACCACTAGGTGAACAGCCCAACCATGTGCAGAGAACATAGATGATCTGACACCCGAATCAAGACCTAAAGGTACCTCTCGAAACATATCCCCGAGAACAGACTGGTTAAGATCGTCAATCTCAGAGATGCAGATATCAGTGGGAAGGGAACCGACAGAAGGAATCCTAAGAATAATCCCTAAGAGAGAGGGAGTGATCTGAATGTGGGTTCCCTGAACGACAGTATCGAGGATCCCTGTAGACGAATACTCACCGCGAACGCGGTTCGCATAGAAGAGCTTCACCAGAAATGGGTAGGCTCTGGGGGAATCGCACTGAGAGAATCGAAAAAGATCGGCCAGGTGAGTAGCGGAGAGAATGTCAGATAGTCTCTCAGCAGTGAAGGCGGGGAAAGCAATGTACCGCTCCCTAAGTAGGTTGATCCCTAGGAGAGAGTGAAACTTTGCCAGACAAAGATCGTCTCGGTAAATGAGAACCAGGGGATCAGAGGAGGGATACAGCAGGAGTCTCTTCAGACGAACTGGATACAGAAGGAGACACATGAGGGATCTCAGCAGCAGGCTCACTGATGTGAACACCAGTAGGCTTGCACTGACGATGAATCAAGGGCTGAGCATCGCTAGACGAAGAAGAAGGAGAGTAACCCGGCGAAGATGAATGCACGGGTGACTGGGCATGCTTGGTTCGTGCTTTATATGGTTTCTTTCTCTTAGCAATGAGTTTCTTAGGTGCTCTAGAACATTTAGGGACATCGATCTTCTCTTTTCCCTTAGTTTTAGGAGCCATGGAAACAAGAGAAAGAGAAACTTAAAGCGAAGAAAACGAAACGACAAAGAGCAAGAGAGAAGCAAACCAAGAGGAAGCAATGCCGATCGTAGAGAAGAAGATCGATTGCAACGACCGAACACGAGCGACGACGACAAATAGGAGTAGATCGACAGTTATGGAGGCGAGATCGACCGTTTTCGGAGAGGAAAATGAGCGGGAAGATGAACAGTCGAAGCGGAGGAGAGAGAAAATCGACGTGGAGAGTGGTCGCGAAAACAGAATATAAACTTGGGAAAATCAATCTGAGCCATTGGATCAAGGAATCGATGGCTCGGATCAAATCACATGAACCGACACAGCAAGAGACAGTCGACTGATGAACAAAAGTCAATCGACTGGATGAACTGATAAAATTAAAGCTCAGAAAGATGGGCAGTCGACTGACAAGTAATATACAGTCGCATGTCCACTGGACAGTCGACTGACATACACTCAACAGTCGGCTGGCCGAGAATTAATACAGTTCAGAAAAAGAACAGAGAGCACTGTAAAAATTTGACAGTAAGTACAGTCGCCTGATAACTAAATTGCAGTCGCCTATTAAGCTAACAGTCGACTGTAAAACAGTCATCAGTCGGCTGTGCGAAAGATGCAAATTCTTAGACTGAGGAACTAGAGTAGGGCAGTCGACTGTCGAAGGAAAGACAGTCGTCTGTCCTGGTCCAAAAGAGCACAGTGAGATAGAATTCCAGAGAATAAGAACACTCACCCTAGGACCTATACTCTAATCACAAATACATCGTAAATTCATTATGAGAACAATAAATCCATTAAAACACAAATTACTCCAATCAACTTTGAAAACAAATGAAATCGAATAAGTCACAATTGCCTTTCTTAGTATCATAAAACAATAAAGCACATGAAGAAAGACAATCAAAAAGATATAAACTCAATAAGGAGTTATAACATGAAAATTGAGCTTCTAAATTTCAGATTCACCCATAATTTCTAATTCTCCACGCAACCTCACAAATGAATCTTCTTTAAGAGGTTTAGTGAAGATATCGTCAATTTGTTTTTGGGTTTCAATGTACTCTAAGATGATGTCCTTCTTAGCTACATGATCATTTATAAAATGGTGTCTCACGTCTATGTGTTTGGTACGGGAGTGGTGTACCAGATTCTTGAAAAGACAAATAGCACTTTGATTATCAACCATGATAGGGCAAGTATCACAATTGACACCATAGTCACTAAGAGTGTGTCTCATCCAAAGAACTTGTGCACATGCAAGACCCGCGGTAATATATTCCGCTTCAGTCGTGGACAATGACACCGAATTCTGTTTCTTAGAGAACCAAGAAACTAAGGAATTTCCTAAGAAATGGCATGTGCCACTAGTACTTTTCCTGTCGGACTTGTATCCGACAAAGTCGGCATCACTATATGAGATTAACTCATACGTGCTAGACTTAGGGTAAAGTAACCCATAATCTAGGGATTGATTGAGATAACGAAATATTCGTTTAACCGCAATCAAGTGTGACTCCTTAGGTCTTGCTTGATATCTAGCACATATACATACGGAAAACATGATATCGGGCCTACTAGCGGTTAAGTAAAGTAAGCTACCGATCATACCTCGATATAGACGAACGTCTACATCTTTTCCGCTTTCATCTTTGTGTAGATGAGTAGTAGTACTCATGGGAGTCCTTTTGCTTGAAGACGATTCCATCCCGAATCGCTTAATAAGCTCCCCTGTGTACTTTGTCTGATGTATGAAAGTGACATTCTCCATTTGTCGAATTTGCAATCCAAGGAAGTATGTGAGCTCTCCCATGTGGCTCATCTTAAACGCATCCTTCATAGACTTGGAAAATTCTTGACAAAGATTAAAGTTAGTAGAACCGAAAATAATATCATCTACATAAACTTGAATCAAAAGAATGTCATTTTCATAATCTTTAATGAAGAGTGTAGAATCAACTTCTCCCATTTTAAAACCTAAATTCAAAAGAAAGGTCTTAAGGCGATCATACCAAGCTCTAGGAGCTTGTCTCAATCATACAATGCTTTCTTAAGTTTGAAAACATGGTTTGGAAATTTCTCATGAATAAAACCGGGAGGTTAAGAAACATAGACTTCTTCATTGACAAACCCATTTAAAAATACACTTTTAACATCCATTTGAAATAATTTAAAATTCTTATGGGATGCAAAAGATAAAAGCAACATAATAGCTTCTAATCTAGCTACGGGGGCAAAAGATTCTTCGAAATCAATACCTTCCTATTGTCGGTAGCCTTGAGCTACTAACCTTGCTTTGTTCCGTGTGATTACCTCGTTTTCATCCGTCGTGTTCTTGAAGATCCATTTGGTCACAATAGCTTGGTGACCACTTGGAAGAGGTACAAGTTCCCAAACTTCGTTTCTCTCGAACTGCGCTAGTTCTTCTTCCATTGCCACTATCTAAGAGCTATCCTCACAAGCTTCTTGAATGTTCTTTGGCTCAATGGTAGAGACGAATGCGCAATGGGAGAATTCTTCAATTCTTGATCTCGTTCGAACACCCACACCAATATCTCCAATAATTTGGTTATGTGGATGGTTGCGAACGGTTGGATAAGTTTTGGGTAAACCTGGATCACTAGGAACAACTTCAATAACTTCGTTAGAAGTGTTAGTCTCAACAATAGAATCATTAATCTTAACATTATTAAGAGAATCACAAAGAATATCTACATTATCATCATCAACATGAGGAAAATCAAAATCTTCATAAAAAGATACGTGAAGTGATTCCTCGATCGTTGAAGAAGTTTTGTTGTATATCCGGTAGGCTTTGCTACGTGTGGAATATCCAACAAAAATTCCTTCATCAGATCTTGGCTCAAATTTGTCTAAATTACCAAAGGTGTTCTTTATAAACCATTTTGAACCAAAGACACGAAAATATTTCACTTGAGGCTTTTTATCATAAAACAACTCAAAACAAGTTTTGTTTGTTCGGGGTCTCACTAGGATCCTATTGAGCATATAGCATGCCGTGTGCACCGCTTCTGCCCAAAATTGTAATCCTAAATGACTATCATGGAGCATAGTGCGAGCACACTCAATAAGAGTCATATTCTTTCTTTCTACAACACCATTTTGTGGTGGTGCACGAGGAAAGGAAAAGTTATGAGTTATCCCGGAGTCATCACAAAACTTAGTAAAAGACTCATTCTCAAATTCTCCTCCATGATCACTACGAATAGTGATAATGGTAGATCCTAAAAGATTCTGAATCTTCTTTGCAAATTTGGAAAACTCTTCATGAGCTTCATTCTTATTAGTTAAGAATGAAACCCAAGTAAATCTAGAAAAGTCGTCAACGACAACTAGTCTATAATGAGCATTACCTAAAGAAGCGGTTCTAGTTGGCCCAAATAAATCTAGATGTAGAAGTTCTAGGGGACTCTTAGAAGTAATCCCTTCTTTAAGCTTAAATGAAGATTTACTTAGTTTACCTCTTTGACATGAATCACAAAAGTTTTTCTTATTAAAAACTATCTTAGGAAAACCTTTGACTAGATCATGCTTAGCTGACTTATATAAGTGCTTGAAGTGAACATGACCAAAACGGCGATGCCATAATAGTTGTTCACTTGTGTTAGCAACTAAGCAATGTTCTATGGTTTTAGGCAAGCTCAAATAATAAATATTTTTACGCCTAATACCGAAAAATAAAACATTTGAATCACAATCGACAATAGTACACAATCCTTCTCCAAAGTTAACCTTGTAACCTTTGTCACAAAGTTGACTTATGGAAATGAGGTTGTGACATAAACCACTAACAAGATGAACATTAGTAATTAGGGGTTTGGAAGGATTACCAACGATACCTACTCCAATGATGGTTCCCTTTTGATTACCTCCAAAAGTGACCGTTGCACCATCCTTGATGCTAATCACTTCGGAGAGCAATGAGGGATCTCCCGTCATGTGTTTGGAGCAACCGCTATCAAGAATCCATCCTTTCCCTTTAGAGCTAATAAAACTTTTATTGCTCTTCTTCTTTCTCTTGGGTACATATATAATGTACCATAAGCTTATGGTACCCAATGTTTGTTGGGTCCAAGGGGATTAGCCCTTTGGAAGCCAAGTCCAAGTGGACTTCCGCTTCCCAACATAGTTACTATTTCTAATTACATCATGAAAGTAGGAATCAACATAAGCATTCTTAACATTTAGACTAGTGTTTTTAGGACCCCAAATAGTGTACATCTTGGGAGTCCTATTCCTAGTTGCATGCATATGTGTTGGATTTCTATGTGGTGCATGCTTCTTAGGAACATGATTTCTAGCATAAAGATGTGGTGGAGGATATGCATTGTACATTCTAGGATGATATGTATTCTTGGGAACATGCATATTATATGAAGCATATTGATCATGCATGACATGTGGAGAATTAGCATACATGAAAGAATGATGTGTATGAGCATATGGGTGTGTGAGAGCACGTACATGAGTATTTCTCATGTGTGGTTGTGTACGTGTCCGTGGGTGCGGAGCATAAAATGTGTCATGATTATCCACTTGTGAAGTAGGATGTTTCCTACGTGGATGAGTATTAGTGTACATATAAGCATGGCCTTGCTTTTGGTTTCCACCCTTAGTGGGTTTCTTGCCAAAAGGAAGAGGAGGTGATGTGGTGACATTCTTGGTTGGATTGCTACCTTTAGTGTCTTTGACATCACTAGTGGATGCACCGGAGGAAGGCCTCACAAAATCTATAGTAACACCACTATAGGAGGTGCGATCATTAGATGCATTCGCTTTTACAAATCCAAGGCCAACACGATGTGTGGCCGGAAATTGGTTTGCAAGCAAATCATCCAATTGTCCTTGTCCCTTATTGAATCTCACAATACGGGAGGACATGAGCTCATATTTCTCCTTTAAAGAAGAAATGTTGGTATCCAAAGTGGAGACCCGTGCTTTGAGCTCGTGCACTTGGGTTTTAAGAGAATCATTCTCTAATCCCAATTGTGTGTGACGTGTAACCAGATCACTATTATCCATGGGATGTGTTTGATCTAGTTGACATTTGAGGGAATTCACTTCATCTCTCAATGTGACATTTTGAAAAGCTAAGTTTACTTTCTCAAGGGTTAAAGTATCAACAATGGTGTCATTATTGATAATGCATGGAATGGATGACTTGCTAACTTTTGATTTTTTAAGCTAGAGTATCTAAGAATTAAAGATTGGTATTTAGCAAATAGTTCTTCATTAGCTATACGAAGTTCATCCATTGTTACCTCGGTGTTATCCGTATCGGAATCACTCTCATCTGAGAGTGGGTCTTCAAGTGCCATGAAGCACATGTGGACGCTCTCACCCTTCTCATCATTAGAATCGCTTGATGAGTCATCACTTGAGTCATCAAAGGTACCAACGAGTCCTTTCTTCTTGTCTTTCTTGTTCTTGTTGGACTTGTGGTACTTTGGTGCCTTCCACTTTTCTTTGTTGTTTAGCATTGGGCAATCCCTCTTGATGTACCCTGGCTTATTACACTTATAACAAAGAGAGGAAGTAGCATTTGTAGACTCAAAACGTTTGTTGGAGGGAAATTTACCTTTGCGGAAGAAGCATTGGAACTTCTTCGCCATTTGGGCCATTTCACCCAAATCCATCTCGTTCTCGGATTCATCACTTTCAGAGGATGACGAATTGGCGTTGAACGCCAAAGCTTTCTTCTTGGCCTCCGAGGGATTCATCATGGCTCGAATATTCAATCGGTTATCCCGTCTTACTTCGTAAGACATAAGAATCCCGATGAGATTCACCACGGTGTAGTTCTTCAAGTCATTGACCTCCTCAATGGCGATTGCTCGTCTTTCCCATTTGGAGGTCATCCCCATGATGATCTTCCTTACCTTTTCAGGTTCGGTGTAGATTTGGCTAAGGGCTTCCAATTCGTTTGTGATGTCGATAAAGCGTTTGTACATCGATGCAATGCTCTCATTTTCCTGCATGTGAAACAAGTTGAAGTTTTGCACGGCAGCATATAACTTTGAAAGCTTTACCTTATTCGTTCCCTCGTGGGTAACGATGAGATGGTTCCAAATTTGATATGCACTCTTACATGTGCATATCTTGTTGAACTCATTTGGGTCCAACGCACAATGAAGAGAGTTCATTGCTTTAGCGTTGTTGACTTCGGCGGACTTCTCGGAAGTCGTCCATTTTTCGAAATCCTCTTCGGCGGGCTCGACGTACTCTTGTGGAGAGTTCTCCAAAGAGAAGCACTCCTAAGGAATGTCTCCATCCTACACTTCCAATAACCAAAATTAGTACCATTGAAACGTGGAGGACGTACCGTAGATTGACCTTCGAAAAATGTGGACGCTCCATCACGGTCGTGATTGTTGTACGTAGGCGGCGGAGGAACATTGTTGTTGTTGGATGCCATAGATAAAACCTTGCGCTCTGATACCAATTGTAAGGACCCTGTCTATGGGGAAAACACTAAAAGGGGGGGTTGAATAGTGTTTATGCAAATTTAAAAGGAATTTACGCCAAATAAAATGCAATCCAACAAATAGTGCGGAATAGAAAACCAACCCAAAGAGAAACACAAGCAAACGCAGATATGTTTCAAGTGTTCGGATTACCCAAGTCAACTCCCGACTTGTTCCTGGTAATCCTATGTCCCTACCACCCGGATACCACCGGATACTCAAGTTAGAACCCTAACTTGAGGTTTCCTTAAAACCCACTTGTAGCAACCCTACAAGTACAATCGAATACAATCGATGTCCTTGACTCCCACAACCAGGGAGCAAGCAAAAACCACTCTCACAACCGAGAGCACAATTCAAATAAAGAAGTTATGAAATCTAAAAGCAACACTTACAATCACCTATGCCTTGAAGTAGAACTTGAAGGAGAAGTGTGATGTGTGTTGAAGAACTCTCTTGAAAGAGATAATAAAAGCCCTTTCTCTTGACTGCACCAAATGCCTAGAAGATCAATCTTTGGTTCTAGGTTGGAGAGCAAGAGAACAAGATTTGGAAATACTTAGGGCTTTGGATTTGAAAGCTTTGATCTTTGAAAATGAAAGCTTGAAGGATTTTGCAATGAATGAGTAACCTTCCAATGAAACAGTAGAAACTCTATTTATAGCTTTCTCACATCCACAAAACAGTTTAGGCAAAAACCCAATCGAAATCCGGGAGAAAAATCTCAACGGATATAATCTGAACTCGCGACAGTCGACTGTTGAACAATCCACAGTCGACTGTTGCACAGTCAGCAAGGGTAGGTGAGAATTCATAACGGTAACTTACCACGTGGACAGTCGACTGATGAAGTAAAGACAGTCGTCTGTTAAACCAACAGGCGACTGTAATTTCTTAGACAGGCGACTGGCCGAGAGATGAGTAAGTTAGACAAATACTGGAAATCTCACAAGATACAGGACAGACGACTGATGCAAGGAACACAGTCGACTGTTAATCAGAACAGGCGACTGTATAACCTTAAACAGACGACTGTCACAATCATGATAAATTTCCAGAGAGCTGAATCAAAGAATTGATTTACAGACAGGCGACTGTTGCAGCATAGACAGTCAACTGTATATACAGCATAAGTCGACTGGCCGTAGAAGTGAGATCAAAACAGAGTTTGGGCAAGGAGAGACAGGCGACTGATGTACAACACACAGTCGACTGTCACAAGGACAGGCGCCTGTGAATCGTTCAACAGTAGCCTGTGCGAAATAATCAGAGAAGGCCCAAAACTGCATTGTAATAGTCTGTGCATAACAGGCGACTGTAGAACAAAACACAGTCGACTGTTTTTTTGAGACAGGCGACTGTAAACTGTTCAGTAGTCGGCTGTTATGAACAATCCTAGCACAAACAAAAGAGAATTGAATTGGGATCAAAGGACAAAGGTCTAGAGATGTCCTATGACCGAAAGTAGATGTGTGTGAGTGCTCCATCAAAGTTCTACTTCTAAGCTACATAATAGAAGAGATAAAAGAAAAATTACATTGACGAATAATCTCTTCTTTCCATCGTATGAGCTTGAAGTCTTTACGGAGCTTCAGTCATCAATCTACGATCATCCAATTCATATCATTTGCCTTCAATCACGTTTGTGAGTCATCCATTGCTAGTTGATCTTCATAGTAAGCTTAGACAATAGATTAACTGCAAAATAGGGTATTAGTCACAAGTATTTATGTTTACTCATCATTAACACCAAGTAGGGAGAAGTCCAATACTTAACACCTCCCCCATCGTCAATTCCAAACCCTAAAAGCTCATCAGGGGACAGGGGTATGTGACGAGGGTAAAAGAAGATTAAATTTTGAATAGCAAATTTATTGATTCGGGATATAAATTACATATTTTCCCCCCATTTCGGGGCATTTTGTGCGTATATTGTGACTATTTTGGCTTTGATGCGTGCGTATTCGTGATATCGTGAATTATTAAAGCCTGTTCTTATGTGGTTTTTATGGACTAATCATTGCTTCCCTTATTTTTTAGTTACTCCTGGAAATTTTCTGCATTTTCTGGAATTTTTCCAGAATTTTTGGGAGCTTGGAGCTATTTTTTGTGAGTTGTTGGAGCAAAGATGCAATTCTGGAAATTTTAAAAACAAAAAAATATAAAAACCCACCGGCCCGCGGCCCGCTCCCCTGAGCGGGCCGCTGAGATTTTAATTATAAACAAACAACGACGCACACTTTGTTGGCCGGCCCGCCTGGCCGGCCCGCCCCCACAAGCGCAAGAGGCGGGGCACGCGCTTTGCCCGTGCCCAGTATTTTCGAGAGGGCAGCGACCCGCCCACTGATGCGGGTAGGTGTGGGCATGACTTTGCGGGTCGAATCCGACCCAGATCCGACCCGCAAGGTAAGTCATTGGGTTTCTTGCAGGTTTTTACGGGTTTGAGGCTGAAATTCGACCCGACCCTGCTGGGAGCTGCGTTTTAAGGCATTTGGGGGCTGTTTTCAGCCCTATTCTTCTTCCTCTCTCAAATTTCTAGGGCATAGAGGCCATAAAGGATGTGGAAAGATTGGAGGAGGAGTAAATAGGTGGATGTAAGGGCTCATTTGGGAGAGTTCTTGGGTGAAATCCTTCCTCCCCCTTTTGTAATTTTGATATCTCTCTTTTGTAATGAACTTGGGATGCTATTTTTGTATGAAGATTTCATCTTAGTAGTGTTAAATACTTGGGTTGTGATTCATGATGGTTGGATGTTAATTTTAGTTTTACTTACCTCTTGCCTACTTTCATGTTAATGTTGGATGAATTGTTAGGGCACAATTTTATTGGTTAAGACCCAAGTGGGCACACTTTGAGAAAAATCCATGATCCTATTTTGATTAGTGACATGATGATGTATCCATCCTTTTAGCAAATTATTGTGTTCTTGAATGCTAAATTTACTGATTGAGCTTGCCATAGCCGGAGGCCCAATTGAGTTATATGTGGGTAATTTGAGCTTGATTAACACCAACATTAGTGAACCTACAATCAATGCTCCTCTCCTAGCTATCCTAACTCCCCATTTGGTTCTTTAACCCTACATACTTAGGTTAGGATTGTAGATTCACCACACTTTTTTCCACCACCATTCACTTAGCGAGGTAGATGTATCACGCTTTATCTTTCTTTACCAATCAAACTTGCGAGTGTAGAACGATTTGTCCTTATGATCCGACCCGGTATCACCGGTTATAAATTTTATATTGCATTGACGCTCCTACACTTGGGGGCTTTCCTTGTGCGTTTTCCGGTTCAATCAATTGGCGTCATTACCGGGGACAATGGTTTCTATTATTTGTTTTTTGATTGATTTTGAAAGTTTTAGTGTGATATTTCTATCTCTTAGTGTTGTGTCTTTCCGTTTTATTTATTTTCCATTTATTTAGTCTTTTGGTTGTTAATTTTCATTTTCTTGAAAAAAAATTAAACATGGCTTCATCTTCAGATTTTTCCGACATTGATTTGGAGAATATTCCACTCTCACCATACTTTCATGGTTCGAAGTGGGAGAACCCTCATTTACATGTGAAAAAGTTTGAAGAGTGGTTGTAGTCTTGTCTTAGTGGGAACACTTGTGATGATTGCATATATTTTAGATTCTTCCCTTACTCTTTGCAAGATAATGATAGATTGTGGTTTGATTCATTATCTCTCGACTCACATTTTACTTGGTTGTCTTTTCAGGCTGAATTTCTCCGAGTGTTTTTGCCTACTTTTTTGGAGCAGGTACAGGGGCGGCAGGCCATGGAGCAACATATAGCGAGCTTTACCCAAGCTGATGGAGAGGCCTACCATCAGGCTTGACAGAGGTTCGGTGATTTGATGTTTGCGTGCCCACACCATTGTTTCCACGAGAATCATCTCCTGCAGATATTTTATACAGGATTATCGCCATCTGGATGAGATTACGTGCAGATGAGCTGCGGTGGAGAATTCTTTGATTATTCTACCGAGGATTCATGGTGTTACCTGAGGGACCTTGCAAAGTATGAGGACGCAGTCCAGCAGGTTCTGGAATCGCCTGAGGAGCCAGCTGTGGGCTCATTCCCATGTGACCCTATGGAAGAACGAGAAGTACATGATTATGGGGTGCATTGGAACCAAGTGGAAGGAGCTGAATATCCATATCTTGGTGAGCATGAGGAGATGGATGATGTGGTATGTGTCGACCATGTTGAGGACACGATACATTTTTATATTGGTGGTGATGTTGTGGTGGATGCATGTGAAGGCATGAGCGATATGGATGATATTGGAGAGCCTGAGTTTTGTTTCCCATCTACTACATCAGCCCCTTTTGAGGTGTATAAGTGCATGGGACAAACTGCTGAGAGAGCTTTCTTCGATGAGGATGAGGATGATTTGGGCGAGGGAGTGAGTTTACAGACCACGACGGAGCCCGAGCCAGACCTTCCTCCTACTTCAGTGCAACAGCTCATATACCCTTCATCTCAGGATACGCACCATGTCATCATTCATGGAGATTTTTAGGATACACTTCATAGTCTGGAGAGTTCTGCAGAGCCTACACTTTCTGATAGCGAGGACGATTGCGAGATGGTCTACATCGAGCCTGAGCCGTCATCCCCTCCAGATTCTCTTCTGCAGTCGCTTCCCCCTCCTCCTGAGGCAGAGTATTATGCCACACCTAGCGCTATTATTCAGGGAAGTTTCCACCATATCATGCCTTGCATTTCTGAATCCCAATTTGCACTTCTACATATTTTCGATTCAGATTGTCATCGTTTACATTTAAATTCTTTTTCTGAGGACCCATTTTGGAATTCTTTTGTTCAAGGCATGAAGACACAGATTGGATTGATGCAGCTCGTCTCCCACATGACACATATTATCCAAAGGAGACGCTGGGAGTTGCATTGCTGGAATCCAAGGAGGCCAGTGGAGGCCTAGCTCCAAAACAGCTAGCTGAGGAGCGAAAGGAGCTAATGGATCAGCTACATCCACCGTTATACATCCGAGATCCGCCCTTCGATCACGGTGCTTTCTATCCATTTGTGTAAATAAATAAAATTAGTGTTTTAGTTTTATTTGCTTTAGTAGCATGTTTTTTCATTTTTTATATGCTTTTGTCTAGGATCTTTTGTGAGATATAATACTCTCCCAACATTGAGGACAATGTTTATTTTAAGTTGGGGGAGAGTGTTAGAATCTTTAGGATTTGTAGGATTTTGATTTTAGCAAAAAAAATTTAGATACCTCCATTTTGTCATCACCCATTGCTCTTTATTGCATATCATATTTTTTCTTCTCGTCCCTATGCAGCTAGCTTTATGCTTAGTCCCTACATGCTTAATGCAATTTTTTCGGATTATTATTTTGGTATCAACTTATTAGATGTTTGATTGGCATGTTTTAATTTCTTTTCCATTTTGGAGTCAAATGTTAATATGCCATGTATGAAACTACTTTATATCTTGTGATACTCTCTTTGAAATAGTGGGAATAGTTTGGTGTAAGTGATTGCATGAATTGGGATGAATGGCTTAGTTTTTGATTGGAAAGGGCGTTGCCAATGTTGCATGTTTTGTTTTCATCCTAAGGAGTGGGTGGATGAGTTGATAATTCATGTTTAGAATGAGAAAGAGAGTTAATATAAGCGAATGGTTTTTTTAATCAAATTGAGTAGCCGGTGACCCACGAAACATTGGGGAGGACGCCAATGATGAGATTTAGGGGACCATTCCATCCCTTTGCCTATATAGCGTTATCGTGTGTATGCAAAGGTGGCCGTGTTTGCATTTCATAGCATTATTGCGTGAATGCAAAAAAAAACATAAAACATTCAAAAACAAAAAAAGAGAAAAGGTAAATAAAAAGAAAAAATGAATGAATGAATGAATGAATAAGCAACATGAGCGATGCAGTCTGATCCCCCAGAATTTCTTTTGTTTAGACCATTTCCATGAAAATTAGAAACTTTGCCATTTGTGATATATCCCGATAAATGCGATACGGTGCTTATTACTTCACTTTTCTTTGAATTGGATTAAGGAGAATGTCATTTGTTGTTTACTTTCATACATTCTGTATAGTGTCTTTGAAATCACTTGGAAATAACATTTGGATTATGCCATGACGATATCTGAAGTTTGGTGCATGTTTTCCATTTAATCCAAATTTTTCACATATTTTGCTAGGGACTAGCAAAAAAGCTAGTTGGAGGTATGATTCGGGATATAAATTGCATATTTTCTCCCCATTTCGGGGCATTTTATGTGTATATTATGACTATTTTGGCTTTAATACGTGCGTATTCGTGATATCGTGAATTATTAAAGCCTTTTCTTATTTCATAGATAAAACATGGTTTTTATGGACTAATTTTTTGCTTCCCTTATTTTCAGGTACTCCTGAAAATTTTCTGGATTTTCTGAAATTTTTCCAGAATTTTTGGGAGCTTGGAGCTATTTTTTGGGAGTTTTTGGAGCAAAGATGCAATTCTGAAAATTTTAAAAACAAAAAAATATAAAACCCCACCGGCCCACGGCCCGCTCCCCTGAGCGGGTCTCTGAGATTTTAATTAAAAAACAAAAACGATGCACGGTTTGCGGGCCGGCCCGCCTGGCCGGCTCGCCCCCCACGAGCGCAAGAGGCGGGGGCACGCGCCCCCACGAGCGCAAGAGGCAGGGGCACGCGCTTTGCGTGTGTCCAGTATTTTTGAAAGGGCAGCGGCCCGCCCGCTGATGCGGGCGGGTGTGGGCGCGACTTTGCGGGTCGGATCCGACCCAGATCCGATCCGCAAGGTAAGTCATTGGGTTTCTTGCGGATTTTTTGCGGGTTTGAGGCTGAAATTCGACCCAAACCTGCTGGGAGCTGCGTTTTAAGGCATTTGGGGGCTATTTTCAGCCATATTCTTCTTCATCTCTCAAATTTCTAGGGCATGGAGGCCATGGGGGATGTGGAAAGATTGGAGGAGGATCAAATAGTGGATGTAAGGGCTCATTTGGGAGAGTTCTTGGGTGAAATCATTCCTCCCTCTTTTGTAATTTTGATATCTCTCTTTTATAATGAACTTGGGATGCTATGTTTGTATGAAGATTTCATCTTAGTAGTGTTAAATGCTTGGGTTGTGATTCATGATGGTTGGATGTTAATTTAGTTTTACTTACCTCTTGCCTACTTTCAGGTTAATGTTGGATGAATTGTTAGGGCACAATTTTATTGGTTAAGACCCAAGTGGGCACACTTTGAGAAAAGTCCATGATCCTATTTTGATTAGTGACATGATGATGTATCCATCCTTTTAGCAAATTATTGTGTTCTTGAATGCTAAATTTACCGATTGAGCTTGCCATAGCCGGAGGCCCAATTGAGTTATATGTGGGTAATTTGAGCTTGATTAACACCAACATTAGTGAACCTACAATCCATGCTCCTCTCCTAGCTATCCTAACTCCCCATTTGGTTCTTTAACCCTACCTACTTAGGTTAGGATTGTAGATTCACCACACTTTTTCCCACCACCATTCACTTAGCGAGGTGGATGTATCACGCTTTATCTTTCTCTACCGATCAAACTTGCGAGTGTAGAACGACTTGTCCCTATGATCCGACCTGGTATCACCGGTTATAAATTTTATATTGCATGGCCGCTCCTACACTTGGGAGTGGAAGGCGTGCTTTTCTTGTGCGTTTTTTGGTTCAATCACTTATAGATAGTGGTTGTGTGCGCGAGTAAAATGTTCTGTGCGCATAGCAATTCTCTTTACTCCGCGTACATACCACTTATTTACAAGTTTGTCATTACACATGTGCATTGCCACGGAAATTACTCATCGTGCACTCCTAGCTGCCTAATTTTTGAAAAAGCCCTTAAGGCTCCATCGAGCTTCGTCTCTGTCGAGCCCATTGGGAAAGATCGGAGACAGGTAGGAAGATCGACGAGGGACACAGAGTCGTCTCTTCAATTGCCACAGTGTTTTCAAAAACCCCTAAAATTCGTATCCCGCATTAGGTTTCGAGTAATCAGGGGGCCGATAACGGTGTCTTCCATGCAAGGGAGTTTGTCTATGTCGAGTTGGAGTTAATTAGGTATCGAGTCGGAGTTACTTTTCTTCATTTGCTGCAATCGAGTTCACCGACAGAGACAAGAAGAGGATTGGGGGTCGACGGTGGCTCAAGGATCCACCATCCTCCTTCGGATCCACCACACTCACCACCAACATCCTCCTGTTGGGATATTGAGACCCACCACAGTAGATTTGATGATGTACACATGTGATATGTGTATTAATGTGTTTAATTCAAGTGTGTATATGTATTGATGAATTATTTTATAGCCATGAAGATTGAGTGCATTGAAAATCAAATAAATGACTTAAAAGCCATGATCGGAAGTCTATCTTCGAGTTAAGAAATGGACCATATGATCGCTCAACCAAAGAATTAAGATCAAAATTAGATGGCTCAAGTCAAAGATTGAAGAATAAGAGCTAGTGATGTGTATTTGTGTAAGTTGTGTACTTAAAATGTCAAAGCCAATAAATATTCTTTACACACACAGAGAAAAATTCTGGAAAAATAGTATTTAAATATATTTCACCATATAATACTTTGATATAATTTTTATAAATATTTTTCAAGTATTTTCTAGTAAAAAACTCCAGTATCAAGAAATAGCCGCCTATCTGAGCTAGATAGCCGACTATTTGCAGATGAAAAATGGCTAGAACTTATTGTTGAATTATAGCAGACTATCTTTTGAAATAACCGACTATCTGGGTAGATAGCCGACTATCAACCAAAATAGCCGACTATCTGGATCAAACTATTAGCATTTTTGGAAACTGGATTTAAATTTTTTTTAGCCGTTTACTAGCCGTTTGAGGAGACTTTTTGAGCTGATTTTGTGCTTTTCTCTCCTATATATAGGCAAACCTTCAGGGGTTTTGAGATATCAATATTATTCATTTTCAAATCATTGTTGTTTGCTCAAAAGTTCTCAGTCTCTCTAGTTCATCCAATTTTCTAAGTCCACTATTTTTAATTGCATTTTGCTCATATTCTCAGATATTTTTCTCTGTTAATTTCTGGCCTTACAAACTTGATTTGATCTCCAAAGCTTATAGCTTTTATTCTTGAGATTCAAACTTCAAGTTTTTAATTTTTTTATCTTTGTGTTCTTAACGCATATTTTCTCAAAGATCAAATCATGATTTTGATCTCTAAAAGCCCAAGTGCTACTATTTTAGAGCTCAATTCAAGCTATTCTTTTTGATCAAGTTTAAGCTTAAGCTCAATCTTTTCAATTTGATCAAAAGAATTTTCAATTTCTTTAAATTTCTTTAAACCACAATAACACTAATATATTTATTTGGCTTTAGGAATATCGTACTCATTTTCATATATGTCGTAAAGTCTTTGAAGAAGACTTGAAAATTGTAATTCCCAAGTAAAGAGAAGGCGTTGTGTTGTACTTCGGAAATTCCTAGTTGGTTGTAACTAGGTTCTGGAATTCCTATCAAGAGGAGCTAGGTGGTTGTACGAAGTTCTCTTAGTTAAGTTGAGGCAAGGTTGCTCTCGTTGAGAGCTAGTGGAATGGTTGCTGGACGTAGTCCAAGGTTGGGCCGAACCAGGGTAAAATCATTGTGTTTGCACTGTGTCTAATTTTCTATATCACTCATTTTATACTTGCTTGTTATTTTTATTTCTGTTGTACTTATATATTTACAAGCTTATTAGATTGTGTTGATACAAACTGAGGTAACTCTCATTTGAGACTTAGGCAACGGATATGGTAGGATTTATTTTATCGAAGAATGTTATTATTTGTTGACAACCCAATTCAACAACCCTTCTAGTGTTGTCTGACATCCCCAAGATCCAACACCTCATTCGAATGCACCATCTCCTCGACTTCCTCCACCTCGTCGCCTTCTCCATCATCGCTCTCGTCGTCGTTGTCGTCGACAGCTCCTCTGCCGTTCATTCCTAATAGAACGATGATGGTCGGCAAGTAACCCACCATCCAACGATGACGATCAGTGGGGGCGGTGACGAGGGTAAAAGTGGAAAATCGCTTAATGTCAAAGTTGTAAATAAGTGGTATGTGCACGGAGTAAAATTATGGGTGCGGAAATAAATTCCATTTCTGTTTTCAACAAAAAAGGAGGGATGGAAGAGGAGTTGATATACACACGGACCTGATTGTTGAACACACGAACCATTTATTTACAAGTTTGACATTGAAGTTTGTTCTACTACAAGTTTGTCCAATCTTCAAGTTTGTTCTACTATAAGTTCCATCCAGAATCTTGGAGATTCAATCGCATTCCTTGCGCAATAATTCCATCAATTATCAAGGCTATAAGTGATATTATTTCATACTCTTTCTTTACTTTATTTGGTGAATCTCTTGTTGAAGATATTGTAAAAGTTTGCAACACGGGGATTGTTGGCATCTTTGTATGTTGATTACTTGCAGGGAGCAAATGTTTTAGTGGATTCAAATCTCTACGGGATAGAGGACTGGACATAGGATCACAAGGATCCGAACCATGATAAAAATCTATGTGTTTGCGTTTGGAATATTTTGTATTGTGTTCTTTTATTTCCGCACTCTTATTGCAATTTTTTATTAACTTTTAATTTTGCAATATCGTCGTGATTTACACTATTCATCCCCTCTAGTGTATTTGTTGTGCCAGGAGATCCAACAGTGGGGGCCACCTACCAACCCTACACGCTATGGACAAGGGTTTGGGAGCTCAATCAAGCGAAGAGGCGAGCTTGGCATTCAACCAAACACTTGGCGTGCGAAATGGTGAAGGGTGTAGGAGGCGCTCTTTCGAGTTATTCCTCACTACGGAATGATGTCAACGCAGGGAGTAGTGTGCGACTAAGCTACTTGCCCACCACGGGTGGCTTGTTAGGCCTACTAATGGGTGACGACCCAGGTTTAGGTTCAAATCACCGGCATGAACTCACAACCCAATCACAAAAGATGAATGCCCAAGCACGAAATGAGAATTAAAACATACCCAAGCATCGATTTAAACACACAAACACCATAGATTAAGAGGAAAGCATGTAAATGAAATCATTCATCTCTAAAATCATCCAATTACATACAATAACCCTAAATCTAAGATACAAGAGAGAAAGAACAAAGTCACCCGAGGTGTCATTCCCGAGGCGACATGTTCGGCTCCTCCTTGCGCTCCTCCAAGCTCCGGTGAACTCCAAAACCCTAGACCTAAGATGAAGAATGAGGAAGAAGGAATGTGGCTTAGAGGGAGAGAAGCCCCAAAATATAAACCCAGCAGTTCGGGTCTGGAAACAGCACTAACAGGTCGGATCCGTGCCCAAAACCCGCAACTAAAGCACAAATTTCCAGCAACGTCACACTGTCTTACGAAAATTCTAGAAAAATCATCTGACCTCGGAATGACGTGTTCCAAGCGGCGATGGAACCGTAATAAAGTGTACTACGACTAAAAAATATCATTAGGCAGGAATATACACTAGAATGAAGCAAAATTCTACACAAGAGGGGAAAAGAAGAATTTACAGACCAGAAATTTTCAGCGCCGTCACCCTATCTTCCAAAAAATGCAGTAAATTGCTCCGACCTCCAAAAATTCTGGAAAAGTATGCATGGGAATTGGGACTTCACGAACATCAAAAGAAAAATAATAGGAGACTAAGATGAAGATGATAATAAGTTGTAAAAATTATGTTTTATGCATATAAAAACGATAAGCTCTAAAATTAAGTGATATCATCAAAATGCGTGTATCGGAGCCAAAATGAACACAAATTATGCACAAAATGCCATCTAATGAGGGGTAAAATATGTAATATTGAACCCTAATCAATAGTGAGGCAGGGCATGAGTAGAGAGCGGAGCGACGACGACGAGGAGAGTAGGGCGACGACGGAGGACGGCGGTGACGCTGGTGGTGGCGTCGGAGAGTGGGGAGAAGAACGAGAGTTTGAGAGAGGGGGCTGTTGCTTCGTGGCTGGCAGTGAAGCGATGGAGGTGGATCGTTGTGGGGAGCTGGGGGTGGAGCTGGAGGCGAGGAAGGCGGATGGGGAGGGTGACGGTGGTCGAGGCGGAGGATGGAGGAGGGGGCACTCTGTTGCCTAGAGAAGAGCAGGGGTGAGGGGGCTACGTAGAGTCAGAGCGGGGGAGTGCGGAAGGCAGAGGTGCAGCGACTTCCACGATGAAGGATGATGGCCGGAGGGCACTAGAGGCTGAGGATGGCGACGAAGGCAGCTGCAGCGGTCGACAGTGGTCGTCGGGGCAGAGGCAAACACGGCGGAGGAGGCAATGACGCTGGTGGCGGCATCGTAGAGGATGGGAGAGGGTGAGCTCGCGACTGTGGTGCTTCGGGCGGCAGTGAATGCTGAGGAGCTGGAGGTGGGCGCATGGTGTCAGAGAAGGGGAGAGGAGGTGGGGAGTCAGGGATTTCGAAAGAGGAGGGGAGGGGTTCGGGTCTGTGAGTTTGAGAGGGAGAGTGAGTGAATATATAGGGTTTTAATCATTATTATTATAATAGTTATTATTATTATAAATAATTGGATTAAATGGGGTTGTTGAGATCCCAAAATTTTGGATCTCACTGGCTAGGGAAGGCTGATAATGGGGGTAGGTTAGGGGAGTGATTAGGGGTAAAGTAACCAGTAATTGGGTAATTAGTAATAGTAAAAACGTCATTAGCGATTGTAATTAGTAAAAAAATGACGTAATACTACGTCGTTTTCCCATACGACTCCGAAAAATTCCCAAAACATAACCACGGGTTCGTATCGATGCGAGGATCACGAATACGAAGTCCATTTCAGAGTTTGGGCTACAGAGATACGAGTTTTGAGTCAAAATTTTTTGGGATGAGGGTTTGCGGGTTCTAGGTCGATTTGACTACAAAAAAATACGAAAATAATATAGGGAGTACTGATCGACCATATAATCATACTGTAGAAGTTTGAAATCGTTTTGATAACATTTATATAGAAAATTAATTGATACGGCTAAATCAGTAGCAATTGAATATAAAATATTATAAAAATTATTTAGTGGTATTTGATGATACTCGCACTTACTGTAATATATCGTAACTATTTTGATGGTTCAAAATATTTTTTATGAAGAATTTTGAAATCATTTTTGATATAAAATTCCTGACTAATCATTTTAAAATACTTTTAAAATTTGAAAATACGTGAAATACGTAAATAGTCGTATTGATGAATACGGGTCGTCACATTATATACGCGACTGACCCCTCCCCTTCTCATCATATCCGATGTGGGACTAAACATTGGAGTGAAAAAATCATTAAAGTTGGCCTTTCACAAAGGCCAATCTTTAGCGAATTCCCCCCACACCATTGAGCTTCGCAATTGATACTACCTATCAAATTGAAGAGCACTGAATGGTGAATGCATAGAAACAAGTGGCGTGTCATTTCGAGTTCGTTTGATCCCTCAAACGTGTGTCCAAAGAATGGCCAAAATCTGATTTTCGCATAAAAAACCAGCAGTCAGAAAAGAACAAAAAACCTAGCAGGTAGGACCCACTAGTGGGCCCCACCAGCTCATATCTAGGCACACAGATCTGGGCGCTCAGATCTGGGCGCTTGGGCGCCGCAGCCCGCCTGCAGGCTGGGCACTCGCTCGCTTGGGCGGGCCTGACCCTCTCGCTGGGCAGGTTAGTGCCCGCCCTTTTGGGCGGGCCCGACCCGCCCAGTTCGGGCAGGCAGGTCCTACTCACTAGGCTAGGGTGCCCAAGCCCAAAACGGAC
The DNA here is from genome assembly GCA_030789695.1 of Scilla litardierei. Lineage (NCBI taxonomy): Eukaryota > Viridiplantae > Streptophyta > Magnoliopsida > Asparagales > Asparagaceae > Scilla > Scilla litardierei. The sequence continues at coordinate 127,117,090 of CM061137.1, forward strand.
ATGGATGACCAACCCAGTTGGGCTGAAGCACCCAGTCCAAAAAGAGCCAGTCCTGGGCCTTAAAATGCCCCCATCCATTTTTGTTCTTTTCCTTTTTAAAACTCCTTTTAAATAGGTTTTCTGGACCCGTTTGGACTACGATTTGAGCATGGTTTTCCGTTGACTTTCACAGGAAAATCTTCTTCCATTTCTATGCCTTTATATAATAAATAGGCTCGCAAACAATTTGCGACGTATTTAAAACCTATTGTTGGGAATTGGTGTTTCATACCAATCTTATTTTGATGATGGTCACAACTTTATGTTGTTTCTAATTACTCTCTTGTTTTAGTCTCAAAATTTCATTTCTAGAATATCTTTTTTGGAGACTAAACACTTGGTACAAGAATGGACATCAAATGGAGAAGGGCCAAAGCTTGGACTCTAGGGGTGCCAAAGATTGGAGATGATGGGGAGCATCAAGGCATCAAGATTGAAGACATAGACTGTAAGGAAAGCAATGTAATCCATATAATATTTCCTTTATTGATTTCTCTCTCTTTTGAGTCTAGATTAATGTAATGCCTTGTTAGATGGTCTACTCATACATGCATATGCATTTAACCATCTTAGTGAGCCTTAGGAATATCATAGAATCCAACCCAATAGGCTCATCTTGACCAAAGAATCATTTGGGGTCTTTGGTTCTCCATCAGTCGCCTGCTGAAGGAATTACAATCGACTGGGTGATTTCCAGTCGCCTGTCGATCCTTCTACAATCAATTGATATGCACTGCTCAAGTCAACATTTCTATTGACTGTACTTGAGATTTTCACATCAGTCGACTGCCGCACAGTTTACAGTCGCCTGTATATTTACATCGTCTTGGAATTGGTCAACAGTCGTCTGAGTAGCGTAAGTGCAATCTCTGCCTCTTTCTGTTTTTCTGCATCTCCTGCAGCAGACGACTGATAAAGGATTTACAGTCGTCTGACTATTTTACAGTCGACTGTATTATTGACATCAGTCGCACGTATGCTTATCTGGAGAAAGAGTGCAGCTCTCTGTTTTATTCCATCCCCTGCAGCAGTCGCCTGCTGAAGGTTTAACAGGCGCCTGTCCTGTTTACAGTCGACTGTATCGACTTCATCAATCGACTGTCGTGGCTCAGATTATAGCCGTTGGATATTTTCTAGCCGTTGAATAGTCAACTGTTATTTCTTCATCGGTCACTGTCCTTGACGTTTCTGCACAGAAACTAGCTGTTGCAGCCTTGTGCTTTTTGCTGTTTTCTTAGGTTTTGAGGGTTGATATAGGGTTCATATATATATGGGTGTGCTGAGTTCATTAGAACTTCTTGATGCTATTGAAAATCATAAGAGATCAATAAGCCACTCACAAACTCTCTCATTTCCCTCTTTAACCTATAATTCCTCTTCATGCATTGAAGTCCAGCTCAAGGAAAATCATAAAAGTGCTTTTCAAGCTAATCTCAACACTTGGAGATCTGATCGATTCCCGGTATGCACACGCAACCGGCACAAGCGACTCGTAGTCTTACCGCAAGCGCACAGCGTAGTGGCGAGCGTGTATCGAACTCAGTGATGAACAATGACAGTGTCTTCTTCTAATCACTTAGCTATCAAAATGGTCGAAAATGATTTGGGGTAAAATTGTCACAATCGTTCGTATATCGATAGAAATATCAATGAAATAAAACGCCTAGGGATAGGGAATCCCTGCTACGAACCGTATCTCATCGTTGTGATTCATAGGTTACATCATTGCTAGACTTGAATTTTAGGTGAACTAGTCGCAACTAAATGTAGAACCAAGCTCACGCTCTCGCGCTATTGTCGGTCTATAGCAAACCTAGGTTAAGGCCCAATCTGTTGCAAACCCTAACCTAAGCCGCTAGCGTAAAGAACGACATCATCATTCAATCGTATCTCGAGCCCACTCTCGTGCAAACTCGAGCTACGACCTAGGTTGAGATAGTTTCTACCCGTCCAATCTCTTGCAAACGGGTATTTATATAGAGATACGATTAAAAACCCTAGTCTTGGTCCAATCTCTTGCAAACCAATGCCAAAAAATTCCAATCGTAAATCTAAATCGAATCTCTAGTGCTTCCTATCAATTGGGACCCAATCTCTTGCAAATCCCAATCGATATGAATCCCTAGCTATCCGTAATAAATCGATCCCAACCTAACCCTAATCAATTCTAGCAAGAATTTCACCAATTCATCACAATTCAGAAATAGGGTTCATAGGGGTCATCCCCATGTCCTAAGACGATAAAACTACTCACAAATCATCATGCAATTCATAAGAAATTTAATAGAAAAAACAACACAATTCATTGCAATAGAGAAATTATCAATAAAAATAGAATTTTTGACAAGAAAAGAGACAAATCAATGAGAATCCAATAACATCCAACAAAAATCCCCTTTCTAATCTCTCAAAAGCCTAAATCTAATTACCTAAAAAGCTCTCTAAAAGGCTGCAAAAAGTATCAAAAAGTTCTTCTAAACTAGGGCAAAAACTGGGTTTAAATACCCCTCAAAATCGCCCAGAAATTCGTGACAAAAATTCCCCTGCGCAGCCCAGAAATCGTAGTTTACGCAGCAGGCGGGGCGGCTCACTCGGCCGAGTGACAAATGTCACTCGGCCGAGTGACAAACCCTGTAAAATTCCAGTAAGTCGGGGGACTTGGGGGGTCTGTCTTCGGGAGTGACTCGGCCGAGTGGATTTACTCACTCGGCCGAGGGGCAATTCTTGCTCGGCCTAGTCGGAACCTTCAAAAGCCTGTAATTTTATAGTAAGTCGGCCGTTTTTTGAAGTGGATTTTCCCATGCGACTCGGGCGAGGGGATTTCCATGCTCGGCCGAGTGGACTATCGTCACTCGGCCGAGTACACGCCTATTTTCTTCTGTTGATGCGTGTCCGGTCTGGTCGACCGAGTGGTCTTCTTGCTCGGCCGAGTGGGTGGTTCACTCGGCCGAGTGGGTGGTTCACTCGGCCGAGTGAGATGCTGCAGATGCCCAATCTTCATCTTTTCGCTTCCTCGTCGCTCCTACGACGTTCCTTCTTCTCCCACTTATATTCCATCGCCGAATAGCCCTCAAAAGAGCCTTGGGTGACACTCCGGAGTGGGTGCAAATCCTCTTGATCTCAAAATCACTCCGAATCGCTCCAAATCTCCTGAAATACGATAAAAACAAGAAATCGTGAAAAGCATCGCAATATTGCCGAAAAATCGTGAAAAACGCGATATGGGCGATCAAAGTGGCATGCAAACATGCAGAAAAAGGGTGTAAAATATGGAGCGATCAAAATCCCCCAAGCTTACCTCTTACTCGTCCTCGAGGAAGATGAGTAAAAAGCGAGCCCGACGGGCAAAATGATGGAGAAGAGGGAAAAATAAAAGAAATAAAAATAAAAATAGAATAGAAAGCGAAGAAGGGGGGTGCTAGATCATTTTTCTTAGGACGTGGGGTTTGCTTACTCATATAGCATACATCGAATATAAAACACACGTCAAAGACTTTTATTTCGATATCACAGTATAATTGATGCATTCGAAATAGGAAACCCCAAAATATCAATATAGCATGAAATATGGAATCATTCTAGGATTAACATCGTCCGAAGCATCTAAAGCGGTATGCATAACCATAGATCACACACTTTTCAATTGAATGCTTTCTACAAGGAGTATAAGAGATATCACACGATATGGAATAGTAAGAGTAGAAAAGTATGGCTTTCATGAAATAAATGCTAAGTGTCGATTTCTGGATTTCGTGAAACTTTAACAATCTCACCGAGTATAGAAAATTACTTAGCCTAGGTTGTCATGCACCGTCAAGTATTTACTCTCTCTCACATCATTGGATCCTCTCCCCCAAGCTTATCCATAAGCGTGGTGGCATAGACAAATCAATATGTACATTCCCCGTTTCTTTTGAAGCTCCAAAAAAATAAAGTAAAAAAAATAAAACAAAAGAGGGAAGAATGAGAGAAAGAGTATGAGATGGGATCGTTATAAACTTCTTTTCTCTTTTCTTTTCTTTTTCTCAATTTTTCTCTTTTTTAAGAAATATATACATAAGCGATCCCAAATCAAAAGAGAGAAGGATATACAGGTGTATTTTTTTTCTTTTTGATTTTGTGGATTTGGAGCATGAAAATTAATAGCGGGGGAAATGCCGATAATAGACTTGCTAGGGGGATTCACCAATGAATTTTAGTAGAGAAATAATGCTCAAGATATGTGGAGAAAGAAATCAATGTATCACTCAGTTCACTCTTAGGACGCACATGACAACTTTCAGCAGAGTAATATAATCTACTCAGTTTAATCTCAAAAAGTAAACTAGTCCAGATATATCGTCCTAGCAAACATTCAATCAACCTGAAGGTGAAGCGTACAATTCATGCAATAAGAAGTGACATGAGAGAGGAAAGCAATACTCCAAATATAAGCAGACAATGCGTGAAGCTTGGTGTGTTTTCTATGAAAAGCATACATATGAATCATCAGACATCAGCTAATAACATAATTTCATCCATATTCATACAGAAAAAGAGTGGGTTACTATTTCAAAATGCAAAGCAGGGCATAGCGTATGATATCTGAAATAAAAGCTATGACGTGACAAAATAGCATGCACATATAGATAAGCTAACACCACGTCATTATCAACACAGAAAAATCATCTCTAGCAAAAGATGAAAGAAAACAAGGATGAAAGAAAATAGAACTATATACAATGCAACACACAAAGAAAATAAGAAAACGTGATGCATGATAAAAAATGAAAAAGGTGGTGAAAATAAGTGCAAAAGTGGAAAGAAAACGTGAGAAATCAAAAATAAAGGGTGGCAAAAATGAAAAAGTGTGAGAACTCACTCCCCCAAGCTGAAGTGCACATTGTCCTCAATGTGTAAAGTGTGGCACACTGAGAGACGTGAAGTGGGTGGGGTGGGTGAGGATGCATTCATGATGAAAAAGAAAGAAAAAGAAAAGGAAATAAAATGCAAATGAATGTGATGCATGCAAAGATCAGGATGATGCAGATATGAGTGTCCCCAAAAATTCTCTCCCTCACTCCCAAAAAGATATAAAATATATGATCAGGAAGGTACCAAAATAATAATACGTGGAGGAGGGGGGGGGGGGGCAAAAATCAATCACCAGGCCCAGGAACAAACGGGCAGCAAAACGATAAAAAATATCAGAGGCATCAAGAGTGTGCCTAAGCAGGTGGTGGCGCTGCACCATCACCGTCCTGTGCCAGAGGTGGTGGCGGAGGTGGTGGTCATGGAATCTGCTTGGTAGGTGGGGGTAGTGGAGGCAGGCGCGCCAGAATCTGATTCAGGCAAGCCTGAACACTGGGAAGCAGTGCGAAGCTGGACTGCACAGAACTGACCGTGGCAGAGAGAGCCCTAAAGTCTCCTCGAATTCCACTAACAGCCCCCTCAAGAGCACGAATGCTCTGAAGAAGAGTGTCAGGGGGTAGTAGAGCCGAGGGACACACAGGTCGAACAGGTGAGGTGCGGGGCTGTCTCTGGCGGGCAGTGTATAGGATGGGGCCAGCAGGGTAGTGTAGGAGGGGTGTTGTGCTCGGTAGGTGATGCCCAGCCTCGGTGTGAGGCTGGGACGCAGGCAGGGTCGGAGCAGCAGCAGCAACAGAGGTGGAAGGCAAAATAGGTGATGAGACAGCAGGAGAGGTTAGTGACACAGAAGTGGGGACAGAAGTCACGACACTCTCGGTGAAGACAGCGGCAGCGGGGTCAGAAGGGCCAACGGCCGGGGTGGCCGTGGACAAAAGTGAAGTCAGGACCGCCACTGCGGCAGTAAAGGAGGTCTCGCCGCTCTCCAAAATGGTGGTGGGACGCTCGGGGCTAAGAGAGGTGATAGGCTCAACGGACATAGGCTCAGCGGTGGTGGTGGTGGACTCAGCTAAGGTGCTCCCGACACTGACAGAAGTGTTGGGAGGTGCAGACAGTGCAGGTGCGGGCTAAGGGATCACGGGGTCAATAGGTGGTGCAGGGGGTGCCTGCTCAGCATCCTCAGCCTCAAGCACGTAGGCAGCAGGGATAAGGAGATCCATCGCTGGAATCCAATCCCCGTGGGCCGGTCCAATGTGTGTCCGAGCGAGGCTCGGAAGAACCATGTAGTCAGCACTAAAGGGACCGTGCAACCACACCCAGTGCCTGTGACCGTGGAGACGAAGCATCTTCATCTGGGCAATACCATCTATCGAGAGTGAAGTGGGGCCCGGAGCTCGACGCAAGTCGTCAGGTAGGTCCACGCCGTTCATAAGGGTTAGAAGTGTGATCAGACCGCCGCAACAAATAGGCGAGCGAGCGCTCACCAAAATGATGATGCGGTCTAAAAACCAACTAGCAATGTCGATCTCGACGGCAGGGACCAGGTCGTCGCTACCCCTATCTAGAACCCTAGGGCGAGTCATCGCGTAGAGCATATAGAGCTCAGGCGTAGACATGGTCCCGGGCTCGTACCTCGCTAGGAAAGTGGTCGCCATGAGGCGCTGTGCAATGCGGAGGCAGGGGTGCAGGATGGCTGAGGCCTTAGCCCTACTAGGGTCAAAGCCAAGTGGGGATCCCGTGATCCGTGTCCAGAAGGTGGAGGTGTCGAACGACGGTGGTGGGATGTGCGTGGGAGCATAGGCACGGTCAGGGACAGGGACAACGGGCCACTGGAAGAATGCACGAAGCATGTCGAGAGTGATCTCGCACTCTCGATCCATCAAGCGGAATGTGCATCCTCCAGGGGTCCGGTCAATAGAGCTCAGGACATCTAGTGTCGGACGGATGTAAGTATCCGCCGACACCGACAAAAAATCACGCCATCCCACGTTGTCGTACAACGTGAGAAGCCCCTCGAGTACCCCTAGGCGGTCAAGGTCAGCTAAGTGCACGAACCTAGAGGGCACTATCGAGCGATGGCAGATACGCTCGAATCTGGCGCGGTGTGCGTCATTTCGAAACGTGATCCCCATCGGCCCGACGACGGGAGCGGGTGGAGGGACAGGATCAGCAGGGATAGGCTGTGTAGGTGGTGGTGGTGGTGGCGGGCTAGGTGGAGGGAAGTCCATCCTAGCGTGAGAGGGACTGGCATCATCGGTCCTCTTCCGCTTCGAAGAGGCTCCCCGTGTACGGGGCCTAGTGCGCGACGTCATGTGTGACGCGAGACGTGTCCCAACTAAATAAATAATGCGGCGTGCTAAATGATGGAACGAGTGTAGCTGAACACGCCGCGAGAGCAATAAGTGGTGTGTGCGAAGAGACGCCTCCGCTGCGAAGCTCAATGCACGTCCAAAAGCTCCCCAAAGCTCCCCCAAGGTAGCCTGCGAATCAAACGATCAAATCAGCGAATAATATTCAATATGTATGGGGGAGATGAGGGATAATAGATAGATATGAAAGTTAATTTGGATTAGGGGCTCAATGGGTGTACGGATCAAGAGAAATGGGGAGAAAAGGGGGTTTTGGGGCAAAACGAGGTGATCGGGGGCGGTGGAGGCCGGCGCCGGCGAGGGGAAGTGGCGGCCGATCGTCGGCGAAGGGAGGGAAACATGAGCACTGGCGAAGGGGGGTGGATCTGCTCGGGCGCGACCGCGATCGCAGCGGGCGAGGGAGAGCAAGCGACAGCGGCTCGGGCTCGATTTGGGAAATTTTTGGTGTTTAGAAATTCGCGCCCGCCGCTTCACTTATATAGAAATTGTTACGACTCGGTCGGGTGACATTGTCACGCCCCGCTTCCCAAAAATATGGAGGCGAAGCGTGAGAAGGTCTGCTCAGACTTGAAGCTACAAAGCCGCAAGTCCGATAAGCGTCAATCAACATAAAATAGGCAGGTCCCTGTAATGTGACACGGAACAAAGATAACATAATGAAAAGAGACGGATAATAATAAATTATATCTCAAAGTCCAGATAAAATTCAACAACCGCAGAAAAGCCACTAGGCAACAAAAAGAGTCTAAAAGGAAAGGCCCAGCATGGCCAACAAGGAAACTAACAACAAACGGTGCTACTCACCGACAACAACAACAACTAAAGGAAGAACTGCAAAGGATCACTAGGACTGGTCACCGGTGTCCTCGTACTCCTCGTCAGCAACTGGACGGGATCAAACTCCACGAACTCATCGCCCTCAACAGCAATCTCTGGCTCAGGCAACTAATATGCGTCACCCAAGAGAAGGGGCACATGTCAGCAAAGTCTACAAGACTTTGTGCAAGGAAACTAAAGGAAGTAGAAACAACCTAGCAGTTCTAAAATATAGTATGACATGACATTTTATGCAATGAGAACAACAAGTAAAGTAAACAGCAGTTTATAACATGGCATGATCTACAGCATGGCAGGTAAAACATGGCATGGAAACGTTTAACATGGCATGAACAATTTAACATTCACAAGGACTAGTACAAGTATGTAAGCACGTTGTGCACAGAGATTCTGCCCTTTGGCTAGAGTGGCTGTACGGGCCAACTCTTACGCTCAAGTGGACCGTTTATCCCTACCCCTTCGCGTGTATCGAGCCAGGGCTTTACCCCCCGAACATGAAATTCTCGCTTCTGGATCACAAGCCAGGAAGTGTTTTAAACAAGGATGGCGTAGGGTTATGCCCGCATAACGGGTGCCTAGCCGTAACATGGAAAAACGGATTTGTACAAGGGTTTGTAGCATGTGCTATGAAGCAACATGCAAACAGATGACATGTAAAATTGATGCACATGACAAATATTCGAAAGAATCTGCGTACCGTTAAAGAAGTTAAACATGACAGGGCATTTCATGACATGATGTGACAAATGGCAATTCTAGATTCGTTGTCAAGCTAGAATTTGAATTTGCGCCTAGACCGCTATCATTTCACGGTCTAGTCTCTTTCACGCTAAAACAAGTAATGGCCTAAAACATGGCCTAAAACTAGGTTGGCAAGTTTCACTTCCCTGATACCGAGGTTTGTTGATCGACGAGAGTTGTCACACAAAACGCTACTCTACTGGAATTAGGGTTCGCTGTTTTGGCAAAACAGAAATTAGAATCAAAATCTAATCCATATTTTTGTATTGGAAACCTACGACGTCTAGTAATCCATTTTTAATTATGGTTTTCTAATTTACAGTGTGGGTTTAGGGAAATTTAAAGGTAGATCTACTAACCGTATTCGTAGCGGAAGAATGACGATCACAATGCCTATGAACTGCAGGTAGAAGAAGATCTCGATGATTTCCGGATTGCCGTCGCCAAACTAAGCTTAGCACGACAACGGAAGAGTGATCCGAGGAAGAAGTTGCGACTGAAAGGATCTCCTGCGGCTGATCTAAAATGGATCTGGAGAATGGGGAATATAGGGCAAATCTGGTAGCAAAAGAGGATTTTGGGGTTTTTGGAGATCGGCCGGCGGCTCGCGGGGTGATCGTCGGTGCAACGGAGGGAAGAGGGAGCACGGGAGGATAAAGGAAGGCAAGAGGAAGCTTGGGGGATGATTGGGTAAGAAGATCAGCTAGGAGAAATGAAGAAATGAAATGAAATGTATAGGGTTTAAATAGAAGGAAATAGCGGCGGCAACGACTTAACCTAGGTTTACTAGGCAAACTAGTCGGTCAGTGAAGAGTGGTCGACCACTAGTTTGGGATCTAGTCGGTTGGTCGCCCAACTGACACCGACTAAAATCAAACAGTGAACAGGGTTGGTACAGGGAAGGCATAATTAGTCGGTCTGTGAAGACCCGTCGACCGACTAGTTTGGGATCTAGTCGGGTCGGTGAACGTTCATGAACCGACTAAAGGTCGAATAAGATAGATAATGAGTACTGACAGTTAGTCGATCTGAGAAGAAAACTCTAACCGACTAGTTTGGGAACTAGTCGGTCGATAGATGTTCTTTGACCGACTAACTATAAACAGTAACTCGGCCGACAAAAAGGTACTCTGTACAAGTCGGTCTGAGAACAAGTCTCTGACCGACTAGTTTCATAACTAGTCCGTCGATGAATGTGCTTAGACTGACTAATTGTAAACAGTAACTCGGCCGAGTGGAAATGTCACTCGGCCGAGTGCGTAAACGAAATTTTTTTGAAAAATCTCCTCCCCACTTACGACTCGGCTGAGTGGCTTTGGCTCACTCGGCCGAAGGGAGAAACTCCACTCGGCCACTCGCCACTCAGCAATTTTTTAAGCTAAGAGGGTATCTGTTTCACTCGGCCGAGTGACTAGGCACTCGCCCGAGTGGCAATTAAAACTAAAACTTACAGAAATTAACAGAGAGTTGGTCTGCAGAAACTTCCCTGATTGGTGCTCCACTCGGCCGAGTGGAGTCTTTGCTCGGCCGAGTGGCATAAGCTACTCGGCCGAGTGACGTGCTGTTTTCTGCATCGGCTCTCTGTTTTCGCTCCGGTCTCTGTTTTTCCTCCTCCAGTCTGTTTCTTCCTCCTCCTAAGGCCTGAACGCGTTCCTGGAGCGCTCTTCCTTGCCTCGATCATCCTTCATATGATTGATCTCCCTTTCTCCTTCTCCTGTCATGAAAATTAAGACCCGTTGTCACGATTTTCATGGATAAAAATTCTAAAAACTAACAAAAGGCTAGACCAAAAATGAAAATCAAAATAAAAATAATGCAAAAACCGTCGGGTTGCCTCCCGACAAGCGCTCGTTTAAGGTCGTGAGCTCGACCCCTTCGTTTAGATCGCGATATTGGGTGCATACGAGATGCACCCGTCAAACTTGTCGGGAAGGCCGCTTGGGTTCAGGTCATGATGTTCATCGGTCTTCCTCGATGCCTCCTCATCATGGGCAATGTTGGGGGATAAGTCCCCCAATCTAGAGCTTGTTCCTTCTTGGCCGGTGACATCGATCTTCCGTTCGGTGGAGCTTTCTTCGGATTCTTGGCCTTTGAGAGCTTGCAAAGCTCTCGTATTCTTACGACATCAGCGTCGCCTTCATCACCATCCGTGGAGCTATCTGGAGGGTCCTCCAACTTCTCTTCTTCACCCAAAGCTTGGCCTTCTTCGAAGCCATCGTCATGGAGAGCACCAATAGAGTGGGGGATTGCTTCTTCAATCACTTCATCGAGGAGATCCATATAATCTAACTCCTCGTGATATGGCATATGTTTCATGGCCCGGGGTATGTGAAGCTCGACTTTTATGTTCTCGACATTCAAGGATAGAGTTCCTTCACGCACATCGATGATAACACCGGCGGTTGCGAGGAACGGGCGTCCAAGTATGAGCGAAGTGTCGCCCTCTTCCTTGATGTCCATTATGACAAAATCACAAGGCAAGCATATACCTCCCGGTACTTGGAGTGGAATATTCTCTGCGATCCCTACCGGCCTAGTAATCCGACCGTCCGCAAGTTGAATCCTCATGTCGGTCGGCTTCAAGTCGGTGCACGTGTTCAATCTCCGGAACATACTAAGGGGCATAAGGCTCACACTAGCGCCCAAGTCAACTAGAGCTTTTTGCAAAGGGATGCCTCCTAGTGTGCAAGGGATACGGAAACTCCCGGGATCCTTCAATTTCGCCGGCTCCTTCTCCTTCCGGGTAAACCAAGTTCCTTGCTCCGCAAGCATGATTTTTTCCTTCCTTTTCCCCCCGAAATCAAGTCCTTCAAGAACTTCGCATAAAACGGGATCTCAACAATTGCATCTAAGAAAAGAATATTGAGGCTTACTCCCCTCAAGTATTTTAGGAACTTGGCGAGCCTTTTCTCCATCTTGGCTCTAGCTAGCCGTTGTGGAAATGGCACCGGTGGCATGTGGCGGTGCTCATCAAGTGGCTCCACCACTTTAGAATTTCCTCCTTCAATTGGCTCCTTTCGGCTCTCTTCTTCAATTACCGTCTCTTTTTCTTCCAAAATTTCTACCACGGGTTGCTTGCTTTGGGTCATAGCGGGAGTGGTATCCTTCCCGCCCCTTGTTGTAACCACGACCACTGCATTAATGTGTCCGGTGTTGCTCCGTGGATTGGGCTCGGGTTGAGCCGGCAATTATTGGGCGTTCTTGTTGAGCAACGCAAGTTTCTCCGCAAGTTGAGCGACGACGGTACTTAGTGACTCTTGCCCCGCCGTCAACATAGCATTAATCTTTCTCTGCTCCACCATAAATTCCTCCACCCTAGCTTCGTGGTCTGATCATGGTTGAGCTTGAGGTGGGTTGAGAGCTCTCCAACCTTGGTTGTACCCGGGGGGTCTATATGGTCCCGCTTGTTGCCTCGGCGGGTAATTTTGTTGCGGCGGCCCCCTCGGTTGATATTGAGGTTGTGGTGGTGGAGGCCAAGCTTGAGGAATTTGTTGTGGCAGGGGGTTCAAAGTACCATCATTGTTTGCATATGAAAAGCCCAGATGATTTCTAGCGGCCGGGTTGGCCCAATATCCGGAGTTCCCCGTGACATATTGTACTTGCTCTAAGGCTCCCTCTCCATTGTCCCCTCCTACATACATGGCTTGGGATTGGTCTTGCCAATCGATCATATTGCTTATCGGTGTAGATGTAGAGGGTGTCCCATGTGGCTCGGTGATATATTTCTCCAATCTCTCCACCACCTTGTGGAGAGAGTCAAATTTGGTTGAAAGCTCTGCCACGGCCTTGGCCTCATAAATGCTAGTGGGCTTCAAAGAGGACGAAGAATGTCCTCGCTCATCCCCCCATTGTTGGTTATTTGAGGCCATCTCCTCTAACAAGGCCGTAGCTTCATCCGGGGTCTTTGATAGTATGGCTCCATTGGCGGTTGCATCAATAATTTGCTTCGTGCCCGGTTGGAGTCCATTGTAGAAACTGTGAACAAGTTCCCAATCTTCTATACTATGATGGGGGCATTGGTGTTGTAAGTCCTTGAAGCGCTCCCATGCTTCATAGAGGGTCTCTTGTGGTCCTTACTTAAAGGACATGAGAGCACTCCGTATCTTCACTGTCTTGGAAGGATGGTAAAATTTGTCAACAAAGGCGCTTGCCAACTCATCCCAAGTGGTGAATGTCCCTTTCGCTTGCGTCCTCAACCAATATAAAGCTTTATATTGAGTGTGAAGGGGAAGAGTCGCAGTCAGATTGCATCAACGGAAACGCCCGGCATTTGGAAAGTGGCGCACTTGGACAAAAAAAGTTGGATGTGGTAATGCGGATTCTCATGGGCATTCCCATGAAATGGGTCTTGTTGCATCAATACTACCAATCCCGTCTTTAGCTCAAAATTCTTGTCCGCCGCTAGTTCCGGCATGGCGATGGATGAAGTGGTTGAAGAAGTCTTAGGCCGAAGCCTATCTATAATGGATATGATCCTCGCCATTCGTGTGGCTAGCTCCTCCGGTGTCTCCACACGGTTCATACAACCGTCCTCCGTAGTGTGCCTTCTCTCGGCTCTGATCCTCCTCACGGTACGCTCGATTTCCGGATCAAATAATATTTCCTAGGGGTTCACCATAGATCTCGTGTACATGCAAGGGAAAACATAATATCAAAGGAAATGTTAGCACGAATAAGGAGTAAAAAGATAAAAGTAATAAAGGAAAAAGAAAATACTAAGTAAAGAGAATAAAACACTGTCGCCTCCCCGGCAACGGCGCCAAAAACTTGATCGATGCCCGGTATGCACACGCAACCAGGACAAGCGACTCGTAGTCTTACCGCAAGCGCACGACATAGTGGCGAGCGGGTATCTAACTCAGGGAGGAACAATGACAGTGTCTTCTTCTAATCACCTAGCTATCAAAATGGTCGAAAATGATTTGGGGTAAAATTGTCACAATCGTTCGTATATCGATAGAAATATCAATGAAATAAAACGCCTAGGGATAGGGAATCCCCGCTACCAACCGTGTCTCATCGTTGTGATTCATAGGTTACATCATTGCTATACTTGAATTTTAGGTGAACTAGTCGCAACTAAATGTAGAACCAAGCTCACGCTCTCGCGCTATTGCCGGTCTATAGCAAACCTAGGTTAAGGCCCAATCTCTTGCAAACCCTAACCTAAGCCGCTAGCGTGAAGAACGACATCATCGTTCAATCGTATCTCGAGCCCACTCTCGTGCAAACTCGAGCTACGACCTAGGTTGAGATAGTTCCTACCTGTCCAATCTCTTGCAAACGGGTATTTGTATAGAGATACGATTAAAAACCCTAGTCTTGGTCCAATCTCTTGCAAACCAATGCAAGAAAATTCCAATCGTAAATCTAAATCGAATCTCTAGGGCTTCCTATCAATTGGGACCCAATCTCTTGCAAATCCAAATTGATATGAATCCCTAGCTATCCGTAATAAATCGATCCCAACCTAACCCTAATCAATTCTAGCAAGAATTTCACCAATTCATCACAATTCAGAAATAGGGTTCATAGAGTTCATCCCCATGCCCTAAGACGATAAAACTACTCACAAATCATCATGCAATTCATAAGAAATTCAATAGAAAAAACAACACAATTCATTACAATAGAGAAATTATCAATAAAAATAGAATTTTTGACAAGAAAAGAGAGAAACCAATGAGAATCCAATAACATCCAACAAAAATCCCCTTTCTAATCTCTCAAAAAGCCTAAATCAAATTACCCTCTCTAAAAAGGCTGCAAAAAGTATCAAAAAGTTCTTCTAAACTAGGGCAAAAACTGGGTTTAAATACACCTCAAAATCGCCCAGAAATTCGTGACAAAAATGCCCCTGCGCAGCCCAGAAATCGCAGTTTACGCAGCAGGCGTGGCGGCTCACTCGGCCAAGTGACAAATGTCACTCGGTCGAGTGACAAACCCTGTAAAATTCCAGTAAGTCGGGGGACTTGGGGGGTCTGTCTTTGGGAGTGACTCGGCCGAGTGGATTTACTCACTCGGCCGAGGGGCAATTCTTGCTCGGCCGAGTCGGAAAGTCAAAAGTCTGTAATTTTACAGTAAGTCGGCCGTTTTTTGAAGTGGATTTTCCCATGAGACTCTGGCGAGGGGATTTCCATGCTCGGCCGAGGGGACTATCGTCACTCGACCGAGTGCACGCCTATTTTCTTCTGTTGATGCGTGTCCGGTCTGGTCGGCCGAATGGTCTTCTTGCTCGGCCGAGTGAGATGCTACAGATGCCCAATCTTCATCTTTTCGCTTCCTCGTCGCTCCTACGACGTTCCTTTGTAACGACTCGCTCTCGGGGGCCCGTTACTTTTTTGATATTTGCGCAGGTCCTGCAGGTTACCAGTGAAAACAAAATAGCCACGATGCAGAGATGTAAAAAAATATCCAAATAGTGTCCAATTATTACAATCCATACTGTACAAGATGTCCCAACAAATATACATGAAAGAAGAATAGTACATAAGTGAAAATATCTCTGAAAGCTGCGGTCGAATTCTGGCGCTATTAGCTCAGGAGCATCTATCTTCATCTGTACGTCGTCTGCGGTGCCACGGAGATGGACCCGTAGGTAAGTCACAACAATTGTAAATATAGAAAAGAAGCAGTGTACAAGTATGACGAAAGTGACTACGTACAAGCAGATCAGAGTGAAAAGTAAAGTACTGAGTAACAACTGTACACAACTGAAAAGTAAAGGCAAACTAAACTGAAAGGAGAGAACAACTGTACGGTGGTAGTGTAAGTGTAAAGCAGGCTAAGCAAGTGAAACGTACTACTGCTGTAGCTAAAAGTACGACAGGTAAAGTAATGTGACTGCACAAGTGTAGTAAGTAAAGTATATGTACTGTGTAAAGTAAAGGTGACTGTAGTGCGTAAAGTAAAAGTGACTGTGCAAAAATAACTATACTACGTGACTCAAGTCGGAGAGTACAATATGTGACCATCGAGTTCATCTCTTGCCTGGGCGCGACCCAGACGAATGCCGAAAACACAGGCAGCTAGACAGGATGCTGACACGGGCAGCATATTTTTGTTTGTCGAAACACAGGCAGCTAGACATGATTGCCAAAAACCCAGGCAGCTAGACATGTAGATTGAACTCCAGTCACTCCCGCACTCTCTCAAACTATGAGTTACCCCAAAACCCCAGTGAAGTGTCAAGTGTTCTATGTACATTTCCTTTTCATGATGTTCCACGAGATGTTCCACAAGATATTCCACAAGATATTCCATAATGTTTCTCAAGATGTTATCAAATCCTTGTTCACGATGATAGTTAACCGGGACCACTGGTTTAAAACCAGAAAGTAAAGCAAAGTGGATGTTAAGAAATTTGAGGATAAAGACAAGTCCAACCAACATGGAATACAAAAATTGTTGGTTTAAGGGTGGTAGTTTCGTTAGCACACAATTTATCCAAGTTGATGATTGTGTGTTACAACCACCAAAGTTGAAAGTTGGCAAAGTAATCTGTAGTTGATTACTTTTCCTATTAGTTTAGGGTTCTAGTTCGGTTCAAGTCAAGTAGCCGTTCTGAGGCTATATGTAGTGTTCCTAAGTTCATACGGGTACACTTATCTAATTTTCTAATTTTAGAATTAGTCGTGACTTACTAATTTCGAGGTTGTCGTAGCTAACCGAAATTTGATCTAGGGCTTCTACGGATGTTGGTGCACAAGAATTGGTACCTGCAAACACAAGAAACAATTGGTTAAAGAATACACCATTTTCTACATATTTAACTTAACGTGTTTGATTTTTAAACGGATTGAAACGTTGTCGAAAAAGTGTTCTAAATTTTTTTATAGGCTAGATATGATGAAAATAATTTTATCGTAGGAGAAAATAATTTTCTGAAGCTTACATTAATTTTTATAATTTTTAAGAGCTCAAAAATAATTTAAAAACTATTTTTCAATTTGTGACGTAATTATTCAACAATTTATTCTGGATGCAATCCGCATCGGAAAGTTGCAAATGAACTGTCAAAATGTCCGTCTCGGAGAGTACTTTAACATATATTTTTCTCACATATAATTGTGCGTGAAAATAATAAGTTATGGATTTTTAAAAGAAAATAACCTATTTAACTTTTAGGCTTAAAAATTAATTCTGGAAAAATTAGGCGTCAGATTGAGATGAAACTAGTTCCATTGGGTCCAGAATGTCATTTCTGATTTTCTAGGCCTAGTCTTACATTTTTCTGGGGCTTATATAATTAGTTATAGATTTAAAACCATAAAATCCAATTATTAATTAATTAAAAATGCGAAATTCGAAAACATCCACGTATTTACGCTTTTGCCATTGCGAGTTATAACGTACCCATCGTTCGAACGCTCCTTGGTGGAGCTCGGAGGGGCTCACGGCGGCTCCTCAGCGGGGCAAGGCGGACGACGCAAGCGAGCTCGAAGTGGGGCGGTGTCGAGCTTGGCGATGGTGTGGGGTTCGTCGGAGCTTCGGGCTGTGCTGATGGACATCGGAGGGCAGCGGTTTGCGACGAGTGGAGGATGGCGACGGGGCGGCGGAGGCAAGCTCTCGGAGGCGGAGCGTACGGTGGTGTGGTGCTTGGAAACGGTGAGGGGAGTCGGAGACGAGAGTGGGGGAGGGCAGAGGAGGAGGCCTCGGAGCTTCGAGGCTGGGCGCTTGGGCGGTGGCTCTCGGAGCGGGGTCGAGCGTCACTGTGGGCCTTCGGGCGCCATGGAGTCGAGGCGATCGACAGCGAGCTCGAAGGAGCGGAAGCGAGGGCGTGCAGGCGGTGGGAAGCTGCTCGGGGTTCCGGTGACGACTCGAAGCGGAGGGGAGCGGGGCCAGTGGCGGTGCAGTCACAGCGGGGGTGCTCGGGGAACTCGTCGGCGACGAGTTGGTACGACGGAGTGGCGGCCGTGGAAGTCGACGGGGAGGAGAGGTGGGGCTGACGTCGGGCTTCGGTGGTTACGGGCCTGGGGAAGACGAAGGTCGAGGGTATTGGAGAGAGGGAGAGATTATAGAGAGGCTGGGTGTGTATGGTGTTTTGCCTGAGAACGAATATAAATGGAGATTAGAGTAGGGTTTATATAGGTTAAGTTAAATTAATAATCTATTAGGGTATTTAATATTTAGTCAACCCTAATTAATAAGTTAGGTTGTAATTAATGAAACTTTAGACGAAGTTTTAGAAAATGTGATAGCGTGTGAATCACATGGGCTTACAGGTAGGTTAGGTAGGGATTAAAGTTAATAAAAATAGTTAATCGGGTAATTAGTAATTAAGTAAAAAGGTTAAAATCTGATTAGTTACCTGATTAGTAGATAAAGTCAAAAATACAAAATTACGATTTTGCCCCTACCAGTAAACGTGTCCGAAAAATTACGAAAACATACCCACGGGATCGTATCGTCGCGAGGATGGGGAATACGAAGTCCGTTTCAGGGTTTGAGCTACAGGGATACTAGTTTTAGGTCAAGACGTTTAGAAAGCGGGTTCGCGGGTTCTCTATCGATTTGACTTCAGAAAATTACGAAGTTAATGTGGGAAGCCCTAATTGATCATAGAAGGATAATGTAAAAGTTTGAAAACGTTTTGAAGATGTTTGAATAGAAAATAAATTCATTAAGCCAAAACATTTATAATTGAAAATGAATTTTTACCAGAATTGGTTTGAGTATTTGATGAAATCCGATCTTACTAAAATACTCCATAACTAGTTTGGTACTTCAAAATATTTTTATAAGAAATTTTTGAAATCAATAAAACTCCTAACAAACCATTATAAAATAGTTTTAAAAAATTGAAAAATTGGTCAAATACGTAAATTGTTTGTCTTGATGAAAACAGGCCGTTACATCCTACCCTCCTTAAAATAATTCCGTCCTCTGAATTTCTTAAACAAATAATCTTTGTTATGAAGAAGCTCAATCAAATAAATGATAGGAAAGATAGTAGTCTACTAAATTAGGTTGTAAATAACATGAAATATAATGTGATATCATTGCATCAAGAAAGCAAGAGATGTTACATATGAATACATACCATAGCTTCCGTAACTACTCCTGATACCAGTATCATCACAATAGTTACTCTGACTTCTCAAGTAGCCCAAGATTAACATGAGATAATAACATCACATGAAAATGAGGGCTATTATGATGATGACATATGTTCGAACTTGGAACCTGAGGTGATAAGCCAGCAGCAAGCTATTTAAACCACATAAACCGAAAGACCATAAAGTTTATTCGGGCTACTGGTGACTAACTGGATCTAGCCACAGATGTCGTTCATAATATAGAAGGTAACGATTAATCCATGGGTACCAACAACAACAATCTCCATAATGCCCAACCATATGCTATCGTCCAGATCAACGCCCAAAGGTAAGTACAAGGCCAACACCCAAAGTCGGTACTCACTGCCAGTATTCCTTCCATCAATCTCCATAATATCCCACAATAAGGCAAGATCCAAGCTCTCATCCAGAGCCAATCACAAGGTCTACATCCAACTTCAACACCCAAGGCCAATATCATGCCAATAATCATCGCCATCACTCCTTCCGTAGACCAATACTTGACATTCGCAACACCCAACATCACCCAACAAGTAAACAACCAAAAACACACTTTCCCACAAACCAAAAGAAGTAGACGCAAGAGGAAGCCTAAACGGGATCTCAACCTAGGTGAGACCCAGGGCAGAGAGCTCAAGAGAAGCCCAAGGATCACGGCTTCCCAAGATCTCAGACACACAGCGGTAGCGAAGGTGGCGGCGAGGGTCGTCGCCAAGGGCAAAAAATCCCAATACAGAACGTCGAAGGGCCATCGGTGGTTGTCGATTTATGGCGGCTGCGGCTGCTTGATGTGGCGGGTATCACCGGAGTAGGGTGGGGTGGTGAAGCTTCGGGTGAGGTCGGAGGAGCTTGAGGCGAGATGGGTTGAGTTCGCTTGGGGGAGAGGCCGGGAGGAGGAGTGGGTGCGCCGAGGCGTATAGGAAACCACGGGGTGGCTTGGTGAGGAAGAAGAGAGGGGTCTTTAAAAAGGGGGGCACCAAAAGTCGTTGGTAGGGTAGGCTAGGTTAGGCGGGACCGGGGCTCGAGGAGAGGAAACGGACAAAAGAAGTAAAGAGCGGGGTAGGTGGTAGGTGGAATAGGAATTCAAACCCATGGAAAAATCGGGTACAAGATGAAAGTAGGGGCTAGAAGAGAAACAGAGTTCAAGAACGATGACAAGACGCAAACTGTCTACACTTGTACGTCAGGTTTGGGTCGTCTCAAAATCTCTAGCACCATCCTCCAATACTTCTGAGCGTCCTTTGATTTGCTTCCGTTGTCGAAATCGAACTTCTGGTGATCGAAAAGTCGAACGCTACACTCCTTAAAATAAACGTAGCTAGAGTTCAAGCTAACTAGAAATAGAAAGATTCTAAGAAGGTCAATCAAAAGGTCATCAAGCCAAAGGAAGGGTGATAGTGATGAAGATCGATGGCGTTACATACTCATGATTCACGTCCTTGCGGTCCAGCGGAACACGGCCAGGGAAGTGACTAAGCTAGGATCACTTACCCCAAGTCTAGCAAGGGTGATTCAACAAACTTAGCCAAGCACATTGACCGGATCATGGTCCATTGAAGGAAGCTTATCATTTATGTGCGTACCATTATCAACTGAAGGAAGGGTGATGAAGTGGGTAGAGAGTTCAACCTATGAAAAATCACTATAAAAAGAGGTTACTAGTGAGGGTATAACCAAGAATGGAACACGAATTTCTAGACAAAGGTGAAGAGTTCAAAGAGAGTGATAAGGGTCAAGGAAGATCAAGGAACACCTAATGAAGAGGGTAATAAGGACGTTTCACCTGTATATCCTATACAGGTGAACACTCTAGACATCCCGTACTCGAGGTTAATTTAAGTATTTTATGTAATACACCCTGATCTTGCTATATTGTTCATGAGGTAGTTAGCGCGGACCTGCGTGGGCCACCAAACTTGTAACGACTCGCTCTCGGGGGCCCGTTACTTTTTTGATATTTGCGCAGGTCCTGCATGTTACCAGTGAAAACAAAATAGCCACGATGCAGAGATGTACAAAAATACCCAAATAGTGTCCAATTATTACAATCCATACTGTACAAGATGTCCCAACAAATATACATGAAAGAAGAATAATACATAAGTGAAAATATCTCTGAAAGCAGCGGTCGACTTCTGGCGTTATTAGCTCAGAGCATCTATCTTCATCTGTACGTCGTCTGCGGTGCCACGGAGATGGACCCGTAGGTAAGTCACAACAATTGTAAATATAGAAAAGAAGTAGTGTACAAGTATGACGAAAGTAACTACGTACAAGCATATCAGAGTGAAAAGTAAAGTACTGAGTAACAACTGTACACAACTGAAAAGTAAAGGCAAACTAAACTGAAAGGAGAGAACAACTGTACGGTGGTAGTGTAAGTGTAAAGCAGGCTAAGCAAGTGAAACGTACTACTGCTGTAGCTAAAAGTACGACAGGTAAAGTAATGTGACTGCACAAGTGTAGTAAGTAAAGTATATGTACTGCGTAAAGTAAAGGTGACTGTAGTGCGTAAAGTAAAAGTGACTGTGCAAAAATAACTATACTACGTGACTCAAGTCGGAGAGTACAATATGTGACCATCGAGTTCATCTCTTGCCTGGGCGCGACCCAGACGAATGCCGAAAACACAGGCAGCTAGACAGGATGCTGACACGGGCAGCATATTTTTGTTTGTCGAAACACATGCAGCTAGACATGATTGCCAAAAACCCAGGCAGCTAGACATGTAGATTGAACTCCAGTCACTCCCGCACTCTCTCAAACTATGAGTTACCCCAAAACCCCAGTGAAGTGTCAAGTGTTCTATGTACATTTCCTTTTCATGATGTTCCACGAGATGTTCCACAAGATATTCCACAAGATATTCCATAATGTTTCTCAAGATGTTATCAAATCCTTGTTCACGATGATAGTTAACCGGGACCACTGGTTTAAAACCAGAAAGTAAAGCAAAGTGGATGTTAAGAAATTTGAGGATAAAGACAAGTCCAACCAACATGGAATACAAAAATTGTTGGTTTAAGGGTGGTAGTTTCGTTAGCACACAATTTATCCAAGTTGATGATTGTGTGTTACAACCACCAAAGTTGAAAGTTGGCAAAGTAATCTGTAGTTGATTACTTTTCCTATTAGTTTAGGGTTCTAGTTCGGTTCAAGTCAAGTAGCCGTTCTGAGGCTATAGGTAGTGTTCCTAAGTTCATACGGGTACACTTATTTAATTTTCTAATTTTAGAATTAGTCGTGACTTACTAATTTCGAGGCTGTCGTAGCTAACCGGAATTTGATCTAGGGCTTCTACGGATGTTGGTGCACAAGAATTGGTATCTGCAAACACAAGAAACAATTGGTTAAAGAATACACCATTTTCTACCTATTTAACTTAACGTGTTTGATTTTTAAACGGATTGAAACGTTGTCGAAAAAGTGTTCTAAATTTTTCTATAGGCTAGATATGATGAAAATAATTTTATCGTAGGAGAAAATAATTTTCTGAAGCTTACATTAATTTTTATAATTTTTAAGAGCTCAAAAATAATTTAAAAAGTATTTTTCAATTTGTGACGTAATTATTCAACAATTTATTCTGGATGCAATCCGCATCGAAAAGTTGCAAATGAACTGTCAAAATGTCCGTCTCGGAGAGTACTTTAACATATATTTTTCTCACTTATAATTGTACGAGAAAATAATAAGTTATGGATTTTTAAAAGAAAATAACCTATTTAACTTTTAGGCTTAAAAATTAATTTTGGAAAAACTAGGCGTCAGATTGAGATGAAACTAGTTCCATTGGGTCCAGAATGTCATTTCTGATTTTCTAGGCCTAGTCTTACATTTTTCTGGGGCTTATATAATTAGTTATAGATTTAAAACCATAAAATCCAATTATTAATTAATTAAAAATGCGAAATTCGAAAACATCCACGTATTTACGCTTTTGCCATTACGAGTTATAACGTACTCATCGTTCGAACGCTCCTTGGTGGAGCTCGGAGGGGCTCACGGCGGCTCGTCGGCGGGGCAAGGCGGACGACGCAGGCGAGCTCGAAGTGGGGCGGTGTCGAGCTTGGCGATGGCGTGGGGTTCGTCGGAGCTCCGGGCTGAGCTGATGGACGTCGGAGGGCAGCGATTTGCGATGAGTGGAGGATGGCGACGGGGCGGCGGAGGCGAGCTCTCGGAGGTGGAGCGTACGGTGGTGTGGTGCTTGGAAACGGGGAGGGGAGTCGGAGACGAGAGTGGGGAAGGGCGGAGGAGGAGGACTCAGAGCTTCGAGGCTGGGTGCTTGGGCAGTGGCTCTCGGAGCAGGGTCGAGCGTCACTGCGGGGCTTTGGGTGCCATAGAGTCGAGGCGATCGACGGCGAGCTCGAAGGAGCGGAAGCGAGGGCGTGCAGGCGGTGGGAAGCTGCTCGGGGTTCCGGTGACGACTCGAAGCGGAGGGGAGCGGGGCCTGTGGCGGTGCAGTCACAGCGGGGGTGCTCGGGGAACTCGTCGGTGACGAGTTGGTACGACGGAGTGGCGGCCGTGGAAGTCGACGGGGAGGAGAGGTGGGGCTGACGTCGGGCTTCGGTGGTTACGGGCCTGGGGAAGACGGAGGTCGAGGGTATTGGAGAGAGGGATAGATTATAGAGAGGCTGTGTGTGTGGTGTTTTGCCTGAGAACAAAGATAAATGGAGATTAGAGTAGGGTTTATATAGGTTAAGTTAAATTAATAATCTATTAGGGTATTTAATATTTAGTCAACCCAAATTAATAAGTTAGGTTGTAATTAATGAAACTTTAGACGAAGTTTTAGAAAATGTGATAGCGTGTGAATCACATGGGCTTACGGGTAGGTTAGGTAGGGATTAAAGTTAATAAAAATAGTTAATCGGGTAATTAGTAATTAAGTAAAAAGGTTAAAACCTGATTAGTGATAAAGTCAAAAATACAAAATTACGATTTTGCCCCTACCAGTAAACGTGTCCAAAAAATTACGAAAACATACCCACGGGATCGTATCGTCGCGAGAATTGCGAATACGAGATCCGTTTCAGGGTTTGAGCTACAGGGATACTAGTTTTAGGTCAAAACGTTTAGGAAGCGGGTTATGCGGGTTCTCTATCGATTTGACTTCAGAAAATTACGAAATTAATGTGGGAAGCCCCTAATTGATCATAGAAGGATAATGTAAAAGTTTGAAAATGTTTTGAATATGTTTGAATAGAAAATAAATTCATTAAGCCAAAACGGTAATAATTGAAAATGAATTTTTACCAGAATTGGTTTGAGTATTTGATGAAATCCGATCTTACTAAAATACTCCATAACTAGTTTGGTACTTCAAAATATTTTTATAAGAAATTTTTGAAATCAATAAAACTCCTAACAAACCATTATAAAATAGTTTAAAAAAATTAAAAAATTGGTCAAATACGTAAATAGTTTGTCTTGATGAAAACAGGCTGTTACATCCTACCCTCCTTAAAATAATTCCGTCCTCGGAATTTCTTAAACAAATAATCTTTGTTATGAAGAATCTCAAGTAAATAAATGATAGGAAAGATAGTAGTCTACTAAATTAGGTTGTAAATAACATGAAATATAATGTGATATCATAGCATCAAGAAAGCAAGAGATGTTACATATGAATACATACCATAGCTTCTGTAACTACCCCTGAGACGAGTATCATCACAATAGTTACTCTGACTTCTCAAGTAGCCCAAGATTAACATGAGATAATAACATCGCATGAAAATGAGGGCTATTATGATGACGACATCTGTTCGAACTTGGAACCTGAGGTGATAAGCCAATAGCAAGCTATTTAAACCACATAAACCGGAAGACCATAAAGTTTATTCGTGCTACTGGTGACTAACTGGATCTTGCCACAGATGTCGTTCATAATATAGAAGGTAACGATTAATCCATGGGTACCAACAACATCAATCTCCATAATGCCCAACCACATGCTATCGTCCAGATCAACGCCCAAAGGTAAGTACAATGCCAACACCCAAAGTCGGTACTCACTGCCAGTATTCCTTCCATCAATCTCCATAATATCCCACAATAAGGCAAGATCCAAGCGCTTATCCAGAGCCAAGCACGAGGTCTACATCCAACTTCAACACCCAAGGCCAATATCATGCCAATAATCATCGCCATCACTCCTTCCGTAGACCAATACTTGACATTCGCAACACCCAACATCACCCAACAAGTAAACAACCAAAAACACACTTTCCCGCAAACCAAAAGAAGTAGACGCAAGAGGAAGCCTAAACGGGATCTCAACCTAGGTGAGACCCAAGGCAGAGAGCTCAAGAGAAGCCCAAGGATCACGGCTTCCCAAGATCTTAGCCACACAGCGGTAGCGAAGGTGGCGGTGAGGGTCGTCGCCAAGGCCAAAAAAATCCCAAAACAGAACGTCGAAGGGCCATCGGTGGTTGTCGATTTATGGCGGCTGCGACTGCTTGACGTGGCAGGTATCACCGGAGTAAGGTGGGGTGGTGGAGCTTCGGGTGAGGTCGGATGAGGCGAGATGGGCTGAGTTCGCTTGGGGGAGAGGCCGGGAGGAGGAGTGGGTGCGCCGAGGCGTATAGGAAACCACGGGGTGGCTTGGTGAGGAAGAAGAGAGGGGTCTTTAAAAAAAGGCTGGCACCAAAAGTCGTTGGTAGGGTAGGCTAGGTTAGGCGGGACTAGGGCTCGAGGAGAGGAAACGGACAAAAGAAGTAAAGAGGGGGGTAGGTGGTAGGTGGAATAGGAATTCAAACCCATGGAAAAATCGGGTACAAGATGAAAGTAGGGGCTAGAAGAGAAACATGTGTTCAAGAAGGATGACAAGACGCAAACTGTCTACACTTGTACGTCAGGTTTGGGTCGTCTCAAAATCTCTAGCACCATCCTCCAATACTTCTGAGCGTCCTTTGATTCGCTTCCGTTGTCGAAATCGAACTTCTGGTGATCGAAAAGTCGAACGCTACCCTCCTTAAAATAAACGTAGCTAGAGTTCAAGCTAACTAGAAATAGAAAGATTCTAAGAAGGTCAATCGAAAGGTCATCAAGCCAAAGGAAGGGTGATAGTGATGAAGATCGATGGCGTTACATACTCATGATTCACGTCCTTGCGGTCCAGCGGACCACGGCCAGGGAAGTGACTAAGCCAGGATCACTTACCCGAAGTCTAGCAAGGGTGATCCAACAAACTTAGCCAAGCACATTGACCTGATCATGGTCCATTGAAGGAAGCTTATCATTTATCTGCGTACCATCATCAACTGAAGGAAGGGTGATGAAGTGGGTAGAGAGTTCAACCTATGAAAAATCACTATAAAAAGAGGTTACTAGTGAGGGTATAACCAAGAATGGAACACGAATTTTTAGACAAAGGTGAAGAGTTCAAAGAAAGTGATAAGGGTCAAGGAAGATCAAGGAACACCTAATGAAGAGGGTAATAAGGACGTTTCACCTGTATATCCTATACAGGTGAACACTCGAGACATCCCGTACTCAAGGTTAATTTGAGTATTTTATGTAGTACACCCTGATCTTGCTATATTGTTCACGAGGTAGTTAGCGCGGACCTGCGTGGGCCACCAAACTTGTAACGACCCGCTCTCGGGGGCCCGTTACTTTTTTGATATTTGCGCAGTTCCTGCAGGTTATCAGTGAAAACAAAATAGCCACGATGCAGAGATGTACTAAAATACCCAAATAGTGTCCAATTATTACAATCCATACTGTACAAGATGTCCCAACAAATATACATGAAAGAAGAATAGTACATAAGTGAAAATATCTCTGAAAGCTGCGGTCGAATTCTGGCGTTATTAGCTCAGGAGCATCTATCTTCATCTGTACGTCGTCTGCGGTGCCACGGAGATGGACCCGTAGGTAAGTCACAACAATTGTAAATATAGAAAAGAAGCAGTGTACAAGTATGAGGAAAGTAACTACGTACAAGCAGATCAGAGTGAAAAGTAAAGTACTGAGTAACAACTGTACACAACTGAAAAGTAAAGGCAAACTAAACTGAAAGGAGAGAACAACTGTACGGTGGTAGTGTAAGTATAAAGCAGGCTAAGCAAGTGAAACGTACTACTGCTGTAGCTAAAAGTACGATAGGTAAAGTACTGTGACTGCACAAGTGTAGTAAGTAAAGTATATGTACTGCGTAAAGTAAAGGTGACTGTAGTGCGTAAAGTAAAAGTGACTGTGCAAAAATAACTATACTACGTGACTCAAGTCGGAGAGTACAATATGTGACCATCGAGTTCATCTCTTGCCTGGGCGCGACCCAGACGAATGCCGAAAACACAGGCAGCTTGACAGGATGCTGACACGGGCAGCATATTTTTGTTTGCCGAAACACAGGCAGCTAGACATGATTGCCAAAAACCCAGGCAGCTAGACATGTAGATTGAACTCCAGTCACTCCCGCACTCTCTCAAACTATGAGTTACCCCAAAACCCCAGTGAAGTGTCAAGTGTTCTATGTACATTTCCTTTTCATGATGTTCCACGAGATGTTCCACAAGATATTCCACAAGATATTCCACAATGTTTCTCAAGATGTTATCAAATCCTTGTTCACAATGATAGTTAACCGGGACCACTGGTTTAAAACCAGAAAGTAAAGCAAAGTGGATGTTAAGAAATTTGAGGATAAAGACAAGTCCAACAAACATGGAATACAAAAATTGTTGGTTTAAGGGTGGTAGTTTCGTTAGCACACAATTTATCCAAGTTGATGATTGTGTGTTACAACCACCAAAGTTGAAAGTTGGCAAAGTAATCTGTAGTTGATTACTTTTCCTATTAGTTTAGGGTTCAGTTCGGTTCAAGTCAAGTAGCCGTTCTGAGGCTATAGGTAGTGTTCCTAAGTTCATACGGGTACACTTATCTAATTTTCTAATTTTAGAATTAGTCGTGACTTACTAATTTCGAGGCTGTCGTAGCTAACCGGAATTTGATCTAGGGCTTCTACGGATGTTGGTGCACAAGAATTGGTACCTGCAAACACAAGAAACAATTGGTTAAAGAATACACCATTTTCTACCTATTTAACTTAACGTGTTTGATTTTTAAACGGATTGAAACGTTGTCGAAAAAGTGTTCTAAATTTTTCTATAGGCTAGATATGATGAAAATAATTTTATCGTAGGAGAAAATAATTTTCTGAAGCTTACATTAATTTTTATAATTTTTAAGAGCTTAAAAAATAATTTAAAAACTATTTTTCAATTTGTGACGTAATTATTCAACAATTTATTCTGGATGCAATCCGCATCGGAAAGTTACAAATGAACTGTCAAAATGTCCGTCTCGGAGAGTACTTTAACATATATTTTTCTCACATATAATTGTACGAGAAAATAATAAGTTATGGATTTTTAAAAGAAAATAACCTATTTAACTTTTTGGCTTAAAAATTAATTCTGGAAAAACTAGGCGTCAGATTGAGATAAACTAGTTCCATTGGGTCCAGAATGTCATTTCTGATTTTCTAGGCCTAGTCTTACATTTTTCTGGGGCTTATATAATTAGTTATAGATTTAAAACAATAAAATCCCATTATTAATTAATTAAAAATGCGAAATTCGAAAACATCCACGTATTTACGCTTTTGCCATTGCAAGTTATGACGTACCCATCGTTCGAATGCTCCTTGGTGGAGCTCGGAGGGGCTCATGGCGGCTCGTCAGCGGGGTAAGGAGGACGACGCAGGCGAGCTCGAAGTGGGGCGGTGTCGAGCTTGGCGATGGCGTGGGGTTCGTCGGAGCTCCGGGCTGCGCTGATGGATGTCGGAGGGCAGCGGTTTGCGGCGAGCGGAGGATGGCGACGGGGCGGCAGAGGCGAGCACTCGGAGGCGGAGCGTACGGTGGTGTGGTGCTTGGAAACGGCGAGGGGAGTTGGAGACGAGAGTGGGGGAGGGCGGAGGAGGAGGCCTCGGAGCTTCGAGGCTGGGCACTTGGGCGGTGGCTCTCGGAGCGGGGTCGATCGTCACTGCGGGGCTTCGGGTGCCATGGAGTCGAGGCGATCGACGGCGAGCTCGAAGGAGCGGAAGCGAGGGCGTGCAGGCGGTGGGAAGCTGCTCGGGGTTCCGGTGACGACTCGAAGCGGAGGGGAGCGGGTCCTGTGGCGGTGCAGTCACAGCGGGGGTGCTCGAGGAACTCGTCGACGACGAGTTGGTACGGTAGAGTGGCGGCCGTGGAAGTCGACGGGGAGGAGAGGTGGGGCTGACGTCGGGCTTCGGTGGTTACGGGCCTGGGGAAGACGAAGGTCGAGGGTATTGGAGAGAGGGAGAGATTATAGAGAGGCTGTGTGTATGGTGTTTTGCCTGAGAACGAAGATAAATGGAGATTAGAGTAGGGTTTATATAGGTTAAGTTAAATTAATAATCTATTAGGGTATTTAATATTTAGTCAACCCTAATTAATAAGTTAGGTTGTAATTAATGAAACTTTAGACTAAGTTTTAGAAAATGTGATAGCGTGTGAATCACATGGGCTTACGGGTAGGTTAGGTAGGGATTAAAGTTAATAAAAATAGTTAATCGGGTAATTAGTAATTAAGTAAAAAGGTTAAAACATGATTAGTTACCTGATTAGTAGATAAAGTCAAAAATACAAAATTGCGATTTTGTCCCTACCAGTAAACGTGTCCGAAAAATAACGAAAACATACCCACGGGATCATATCGTCGCGAGGATGGCGAATACGAAGTTCGTTTCAGGGTTTGAGCTACAGAGATACTAGTTTTAGGTCAAGACGTTTAGAAAGCGGGTTTGCGGGTTCTCTATCGATTTGACTTCTGAAAATTACGAAATTAATGTGGGAAGCCCTAATTGATCATAGAAGAAAAATGTAAAAGTTTGAAAACGTTTTGAAGATGTTTGAATAGAAAATAAATTCATTAAGCCAAAACGATAATAATTGAAAATGAATTTTTACCAGAATTGGTTTGAGTATTTGATGAAATCTGATCTTACTAAAATACTCCATAACTAGTTTGGTACTTCAAAATATTTTTATAAGAAATTTTTGAAATCAATAAAACTCCTAACAAACCATTATAAAATAGTTTAAAAAAATTGAAAAATTGGTCAAATACGTAAATAGTTTGTCTTGATGAAAACAGGCCGTTACATCCTTCTTCTCCCACTTGTCTTCCATCGCCGAATAGCCCTCAAAAGAGCCTTGGGTGACACTCCGGAGTGGGTGCAAATCCTCTTGATCTCAAAATCACTCCGAATCGCTCCATATCTCCTGAAATACGAGAAAAACAAGAAATCGTGAAAAGCATCGCAATATTGCCGAAAAATCGTGAAAAACGCGATATGAGCGATCAAAGTGGCAAGCAAACATGCAGAAAAAGGGTGTTAAATACGGAGTGATCAAGATCCTCTTCCATGCTTTTCATTCATCTATGAGTAAGCATCTCAAGGCATAGGTAAGAGTATTTATTTTACTTGGTGATTCTTGTAACACTAATTCTCTTTGTGGGAATTAGTCTTTCTCTCTTTGTGGGAGTTTATCTCTTTGTGGGATTAGGATATTCTCTTTGTGGGAATAACTCTCTTTGTGGGAGTAACTCTTTTGGTGGGAGTTTGGTGTCCTAGTGTAGGGCTAACCCTAATTCTCTGAGTGGGAGTTAGTAATTCTCTAGGTGGGAGTTTCATCCTCGTGTAGGGTTGGTTGGGTCCTTGTGTAGGGCAAAATCCTCTTGGTGGGGTATCTCCTTGTGAGATTTGTATTCACTTTTCTTTGTGGGATTATAGTGAATATTGGTGTGGCTGGATGTACCCAAGTTTGGGGAACCAGGGTAAAATCTTGTGTTTGCGTTTGGATTGATTGTGTCAATTATTTCCTCTTGCATTTATTTTTCCACATTTACAAGTTTAATTTTAATTGGACAATTTTATTGACATTACACTATTCACCCCCCTCTAGTGTGTTGTTGTTAGTATTGCAAGGGTAATGCGATCCTTACAATTAGTATCAGAGCGAGGTTATAGCATACTGCAACGATGGCATTCAACGCTTCATCTGCGTCTCATAAAGAAGGTCAGTTTACCGATCGACCCCCGCTCTTCAACGGAACCAACTACCCATGTTGGAAGATCGGGATGATGACTTACATGAAGGGTCAAGACCTTTGGGACATCACGGAGTCGCCATTTGAGGAGCTTACTTCACCCGCGGCCTCGAGAACTAAAGCGGAGAAGGACTCGATCAGAGTCAATGCAAGGGCTATGTGTGCATTCCATTGCGCCCTTACTCCGGATGAGTTCAACCGCATCTCCATGTGCAAATCGGCCAACAGAATTTGGCATACTTTGGAGATTTCTCATGAAGTGTTACTTCAGCATAAGGAAGAGGTTCAACCAACCAAGCCCGAGAAGAAAAGGGGGTTGCACTCCATGTCGAGAAGGAGTCATTCAAGTGGAGAAAGAAGTTCCAACGAGAAGCTCCGAGTGAAGCTGAAGAAGAAGATGCTAGCGATGATGATTACATTGAGCTTGCCAAGCAATTCAAGAAATTCAAGGCATTCCTCAAAGACAAGCAAGATAAATCTTTGTCAAAGTTTGCCTCCAAGTCTAACAATTATATTTGTTTCAATTGTTGAGGAAAAGGTCATCTTGCTATTGAATGCCCTTCCAAACCCACCAAAGATACCTATAAGGGCAAAGGGAAGAAAAATTGGAAAGTCAAGTCAGAGTTAAAAACCCAAAAGAAGGGACTTATCGGCACATTTGATGATTCCGATGTGGACACTTCATGTGAAGAAGAAGAGGATGACAAGGAGCACGCTCACATGTGCTTGCAGCTTTTGATGATTTTTCATCAATCTCCTCTAACTCAAGCGATGAAGAGATAGAGGCGTGGTTAAACTCCAAAGAAGAAATTTGCTTCATGGCTAATAGGGAAGAGTCTTCGTCAAGCTCAAGCGAGGAGGAAAGCGATGAGGAAGTCAAGGAGGAAAGCGATGAGGAAGTTGAGGAGGAAAAACTATCCTACGAGGAGCTCGAATACCGCTTCAATGTGGCCTCCAACTTGGCAAGTAAGTGCATTGACTCATATGATAAAGTGAAAGTTAAACTTAATAATGCTATGAGTAGGGTGCATGCTTTAGAATTATCTAGTGTAAATATTCATGATGAAATGCATGATTGTGACACTAGTGAGAGAGACACACTTCTCTCTCAAGTTAAGGAATTGAGCTTAACCAATGATAAATTAGTAGCTCAAAACCTTAGCTTAAAAACTCACAGTCAACAACTTACGTTGAAATATGAAGAGGAATCACGTAAGCTCAAAAGCTTTGTGTATTCTAGGGATTCACTCCACGATTTGCTTGAAAAACAACATCCGGCAAATCATAGAGGAGGTTTGGGTTATATTCAAAATGTGGTACCTAAACCCACCTCTAATTCCTCTTATGGTACAAATACAAGAATTATTGCTAAAGCACCTAAGAAGAATCACCATGCTTTCTTGTATAACAGTAACACCAACAAGAAGCATATAAATCACAAGGTGGTGAGGAAAAATGAAAATCTTGCATTTTTTGCTAAGAATCAAAATCCTCATACTATGCATGCCATGAAATTTGTTTCTCCACCTAAGCATGCCACATCCACCCCTCTTGCAAAGGCAAAACACTTGCCTAGGAAATCCTTGAGTTTATGGATTCCCACTAAGGTTAGTGTGCAAGAGAGGGATAGCTACATCAACTCTCTAGTTAGGGATGTGATCACCTCATGTGATTACATTAGGAGATCAAACTCCTCTTGGGTTTGGTTCCCTAATGTTTAGGTTCCTCACACATATGCATATTGCATGGGTATTGTGCTTAAATGTTTATTTTTAGCATATTCATTGTTTGTGTGTGTTTCATGATTTTGAAACTGTTTTCAAATTTTTTTCTTTTCATGAAAATGGGGACCTTGGGGAATACATTGACATGCATGCATTTTTTTGATCCATATGTATGTCAATGTGGGAGTTAATATGTGTATGTTTAAAATATTTTAAAACATATTTTGACTCTCATTTAGGGGTGTGTTTGAGATCATTATTTACAATTGGTTATTTGTGGTCTCAAACCAAACCCCTTAGATATTGCCAAGTTGTTTCATGTTATATTCCTTTTGGCAATATCATTGTGTATCATTGAAGCTTGATTTTTCCATATCTATTGCTTTGATACACTTTAGGCCCTTGGCTCCAATATTTGTATATCAATTGGTAAGGGGATTATTTTCAAAGATTCTTTGTCTACAATTGGTATTACCTCAATTGTTAGAGATTGTTTATTTTTTACCTCACAATTGGTATTAGATCCTAGAAGTCAATATTTGACCATTTCTATGATCTAGGGAGAGCATGGGATAGTGATTGATACCCACTAAATTTTCAATTTGGTATCAACATCTCCTTATTTCTTGCATTTTGTCACATCTTTGATTAAGATGACAAAGGGAGATATTTTTTGTTGCCCACCTTTTTTACAATGTCAAGGGGGAGAGATATATGCATTATGTAAATGTAACTCTTGTATTTCATACATATGCATTTGGGGAGAGATATAGCTATGGGGAGAGATATATGAGATTGTATAAACCATTCACGTTTGCATGATATTGTCTATTGCAATTGGTTTATGTAATCCATGCCTATTATATGTCACCATGACTACATTTGATATAATGAGTATTTTCTATGGTGTATCTCATTGTATAATTGGTGCATATAAGTAGGGGGAGCTCATTAGCATAGTGCTTTGTGTTTTACATAATGTGTGTCATCATCAAAAGGGGGGAGATTGTTGAGTATTGGTGTTTCATACCAATCTTATTTTGATGATGATCACAACATTATGTTGTTGCTAATGACTCTCTTGTTTTAGTCTCACAGTTTCGTTTCTAGAATATCTTTCTTGGAGACTAAACACTTGGTGCAAGGATGGACATTGATCACTCCTTATTTTACACCTTTTTCCCGCATGTTTGCATGCCATTTAGATTGCCCAAATCACGTTTTTCACGATATATCGACGATATTGCGATGCTTTTCACGATTTGTTGTTTTTGTCGCATTTCAGGTGATTTGGCGCGATTTGGAGTGATCTCGAGATGCACTTACTCTAGAGGGTCACCGACGACCTCCCCAAGGGGTATTTTGCTGTTGGAGAGGAGCGGAAGAAGAATGGACGTCGCAGGAGCGACGAGGAGGCCAAAATAAGCAATCTGGGCATTTTTAGTGTCCCACTCGGCCGAGTGGAGGAGCCACTCGGCCGACCAACGAGACACTGCTCGGCCGACCAGATCAGACACGATTCCTATGTGCAATCGGCCGAGCGACGGAGACCACATCGGCCGAGTGACGACATCTCGTCCGCCCGAGTGGCGCCCAGACGAAGCCCTTCAAAAATCGCCATGTTACTGTTTTTTGGCTTCCTGAGTTTCAGAAGACCCACTCGGCCGAGTGGATTATCCCGTCCGCCCGAGTGCCATGAAGCCATCGGCCGAGTGACGACAACTCACTCGGCCGAGCAGCCCCCGAAGTAGAGACCCCTGAAGATCGAGACTTACTGGAAAATTACAGGGTTTCTCACTCGGCCGAGCGACTTTTGTCACTCGGCCGAGTGCGACGCGCTGCCTGTAGCGAAAACTGCGGAAAACAGGCTGCGCAGGGGTATTTTGGTCACAGTTTTTGGACGATTTTGGGGGGTATTTAACCCCTGTTTTTACCCTAGTTTTGAGAGCTTCTTCTTAGATTTTTTACAGCTTTTTAGGTCTACTTTTTAGCTTTATTTTTGAGATTGGAGAAGAGACAAAATCTCATTTTTGTTGGATTAATTGAAGAACTCCATTGGTTTGTCTATCTCTTCTCTAAAAATTCTATTTTTATTGCATATCTCAATATTGTGATGAATTGTATTGCTTATTTCATTGATTATTTTTGTGATCTTGCTATGAATTGTGAGTAGTCGCCACGTCTTGGGGCGTGGGGATGAACCCTACAAGCCCAACTTCATATTTGTGATGAATTAGTAGAAATTTTGCTAGAATTAATATCTAGGGATTAGATTGGGATCAATTTACTACGGTTAGCTAGGAGTTCATACCGATTGGGATTTGCAAGAGATTGGATCCCAATTCGATAGGAGATCCTAGAAATCCGAATTGGGTTGGAATCGAATTTCTGTAGTATCGGTTTGCAAGAGATTGGGCCGATACTAGGGTTTCCGGTTGCAATTCCGTGCCAATACCCGTTTGCAAGAGATTGGACGGGTAGGAACTATCCCAACCTAGATCGCGAGCCGAGTTTGCAAGAGATTGGGCTCGGTGCGCGATTGGACGATGATGTTGATCCTAATGCTAGCTTTCCTAGACTAGGGTTTGCAAGAGATTGGACCCAAACCTAGGATAGCTATAGACCGACAACAGCGCGAGAGCGTGAGCTTGGTTCTACATTCAGTTGCAACTAGTTCATCCAAAATCTTGTTCTAGCAATTTTGATACCGATAAACCACATTCATGAAATGCGGTGAGTAGCGGGGATTCCCCATTCCCTAGACGTTCTTTATTTGATTTGATATTTCCGCACTTTGTCTGACGAGTGTGACAGGATCGCCAAAGGCAAATCTCTCTTCTTAAATAGCCAGGTTGATTGGAACAAGCACGGTCATTCGTCCTCCCTGTGTTCGATATCCCGCTCGCCGCTATACCGTGCGCTTGCGGTAAAACTACAACCGTTGCTCCGGGACGTGTATCCGGGGTGCGATCAAGTTTTTGGCGCCGTTGCCGGGGACAGCGATTGCGTTTGATTTTTTTCACCCTAGCTATTTCTTTTTATTATTATTATTATTTTATTTCTTTATTTTTGCCTAACCCTTCCACGGTACTAATCATTTCTTTGAAACTCTGTTTTCCCTGTGCATGTACACGAGATCTACGGCGGACCCTGAAGCTATATTGTTTGATCCCGAGATCGAACGTACCGCGCGGAGACTTAGAGCGGAAAGGAGACAAAATCCGGAAGGGCGGTTTATGACCAACCCGGAAACTACGGACCAATTAGCGGCAAGGATGGCGAGGATAATTTCTATTCGAGATAGGCTTCGGCCTAAGACCTCTTCTACTACCTCATCCATTGCCATGCCGGAGTTGGCGGCTGACAAGAACTTCGAGCTAAAGACTGGACTAGTGGTTCTGATGCAGCAGGATCCATTTCATGGGAATGCCCATGAAAATCCCCACTACCACATCCAATTGTTCTTGTCGAAGTGCGCCACATTCCAGATGCCGGGGGTCTCCATCGATGCCATCAGACTGCGTCTCTTCCCCTTCACGCTAAAGGACAAGGCACTCTACTGGTTGAGGACGCAAGCTGAGGGTGTTTTCACCACTTGAGACGAGTTGGCGAGTGCATTCATTGACAAGTTCTATCCGCCCTCCAAGACGGTGAAGATTCGGAGCGCTCTTATGTCCTTCAAGCAAGGACCCCAAGAGACGCTCTATGAGGCTTGGGAGCGTTTTAAGGATCTGCAGCATCAATGCCCGCACCATAGCATAGAAGATTGGGAGCTAGTGCATAGCTTCTACAATGGTCTCCAACCGGGGACCAAACAAATTATTGATGCTGCGGCGAATGGTGCTATCTTATCAAAGACTCCCGAGGAAGCTACGGCCCTAATTGAGGAGATGGCCTCAAACAACCAACAATGGGGCGATGATCGAGGGCACTCCACATCCTCCTTGAAGCCGACTAGTATCTATGAAGCGAAGGCCGTAGCGGAGCTTACAAGCAAATTTGATTCTCTCCACAAGGTAGTGGAGAGATTGGAGAAGTTTATCACGGAGCCCCAAGGAGCCCCTTCCACCTCCGCTCCAACAAACCAAATGTGTGATTGGCAAGACCAATCTCAAGCCATGTATGTGGGAGGAGAGCAAGGAGAAGGATCCTTGGAGCAAGTACAATATGTAGCGGGGAACCAAGGATATTGGGCCAATCCGGCCGCAAGAAATCATCCCGGATTCTCTTACGCAAACAATGAAGGAGCTTTGAACCCGCCACAACCACCACCTCAACAAGCTCGACCACCACCACCACCCCAACAACAACACTATCCACCGAGGGGGCCTACTCAACAAAATTTTCAACCGAAGCAACAAGTTCCACCATATAGGCCGCCCGGATACAATCAAGGGTGGAGGAATCAAAATCAAAACCCTCCACAAACTCAACAACGATCCGACTTCGAAGCTAGAGTGGAGGCATTTATGGTCGAGCAAAATAATGTCAATGCTACCTTGAAGGCGGGGCAAGACTCTCTTAATACCGTTGTGGCTCAAATATCGGAGCAATTGGCCTTGCTCAATCGGAACACGCAACGATTGCCGGCGCAACCCGAGCAAAACCCCCGGCGCAACACCGGCCACATCAATGCCGTAGTTGCCGTTACTACTAGAGGCGGTAAGGATACCACCCCCGCCATGATTCCTACCGAGGAGCCCGTGGAGGAAAGTTTGGAGCCAATTGAGCCGGTAGTTGAAGTTGATAAGGAGAAGGAGCCACAAGAAAAGGAGAAATCTAGAGCGGAGCAATTGATTGAGGAAAGACGCTTCATGCCACCGGTCCCAT
This sequence comes from Scilla litardierei, assembly GCA_030789695.1. Taxonomy (NCBI): domain Eukaryota; kingdom Viridiplantae; phylum Streptophyta; class Magnoliopsida; order Asparagales; family Asparagaceae; genus Scilla; species Scilla litardierei. Next base: position 127,154,638 of record CM061137.1, read on the forward strand.
TCCCGCAAAGGCTCGCTAGAGCGAAAATGGAGAAAAGGCTAGCGAAGTTCCTCGAGTATCTAAGAGGAGTTAGCCTCAATATTCCCTTCCTAGACGCCATCGTGGAGATCCCCACATATGCTAAATTCTTAAAGGACTTGATTTCGGGGAGAAAGAGGAAGGAGAAGATCATGCTAGCCGAGGAGGGCTCTTGGTTCACCAAGAGAGAAAAGGAGCCGGCCAAATTTAAAGATCCGGGGAGTTTTCGGATTCCTTGCACCTTGGGCGGCGTCCCACTTCAAAAGGCGTTGGTTGATCTAGGGGCTAGTGTGAGCCTCATGCCTCTCTCCATGTTCTTAAGGCTAAACACCGGGACGAAGTTGAAACCTACCGACATGCGCATTCAATTGGCCGATGGGCGAATAACAAGGCCGGTAGGGATCGCCGAAGACATACCGCTACAAGTCCCGGGTGGAATATGCTTGCCATGTGACTTTGTGATCATGGACGTTAAGGAGGAGGGAGATACGTCATTGATACTTGGACGCCCGTTCCTCGCCACCGCCGGAGTAATTGTTGACGTGCGCGAAGGTACCCTAACTTTAAACGTCGGCAACATCGAGGTGGAGCTCCACATTCCTAAGGCTATGAAGCACATGCCTTACCACGAGGAACTTGACTACATGGACCTCCTTGATGAGGTAATAGAGGAGGCGATCCCCCACTCAATTGGCGCTCTTTTCGATGAAGATTTAGAGGAAGGCCCGGATTTAGGCCGAGATGAGAAGATAGATGATTCCCCCGACTTCTCCGCTGAAAATGATGAGGGCGACGCTGACGTCGCAAGGATTCGAGAGCTCTGCAAGCTCTCGAAATTGGAGTCTCCGAAGAAAGCTCCGACGGTACGGAGATCGGCGTCACCGGTGAAGCCGTTGACCGGAGCAAATGCTAGCTTGGGGGAGCCTCCCCCCAACACTATTCGAGACGAGAGACCACCGCGGGAGAACACGCCGCCACGTCCAAATCCAAGCGTGCTCCCCGGAAAGTTTGATGGGTGCATCTCATATGCACCAAACATCCCGCATTAATTGAAAATCATAGGGGGTCGAGCTCACGACCTTAAACGAGCGCTTGTCGGGAGGCAACCCGACAGTTATTGCTTTATTTTTACTTTTTCTTTATTTTTGTTTTAGAAATTTTTAGTGTTTTGAGTCGTTCGCCTAAAAATTTTGTGATAACAGGTCCTATTTTTCTTGACAGGAGAGGAGATAGGTAAATCCATCATGAGGAGGATGAACGGGACGACGAGGAGCACCCCAGGAAGGCGCTCGATGCTTAGGAGGAAGATGAAATCGACTGGAGGAAGAAAGACGGAGTTTAGAGCCCAAACGAAGACAAACAGCAGAAGACATGGCTCACTCGGCCGAGCATACTAGTCACTCGGCCGAGTACACAAGTTCGTCCGGCCGAGCCGCTCACGAACGAGGGAAGTCTGCTGTACCCAACTCTCTGTTTATTTTCCTAATTTTAATATAACTGCTACTCGACCGAGTATTTATTTTCACTCGGCCGAGTAAAACGGATACCCTCCTTGGGCGAGTCATGCCGAGTAGCTTGAGCCACTCGGCCGAATGGACTTACTCCACTCGGCCGAGGATGGTAAGGCCACTCGGCCGAAGCATAAGCGAGGAGGAAATTTCCATTGATCTCGCTCGGCCGAGTGACCTCGTCACTCGGCTGAGTCGTAACTTTTATTATATAAGGGCCGAGGGGGGGCACGTTTTTCGAAACGCGAGAAATCAAAAACGCCCCGACTCTTCAGCTCCCCTCGCCCGACTCGCCTCGCTCGCGCCCCCACTCGCCCGACCAGCCTCCTCGTGCCGCTGCTCGGCCCGCCACCACCGGCCGAGCACACGCCGGCGCCTCGCCCGAGTCGCCGCCGGCGGCCGCCGCTCCGATCGCCTCCGGTACCCCCTATTTCGCCTTTTTCGCCTCTTTTTGTGTATTTTTCGAGGATCCATGTGTTAAACGACCCCCAAACCCAAATCAATTTCTATATTTATCTGTTATACCCCTAATGCTCCATACGTTTTGAATATTACCCGCTGATATCTCCATTTCATGCGCAGGTTGTTTTTGGGAGCTTAGGGGAGCCCAGGGGAGCTTCTTGGGACTGATTCGGGCTTCGCGGAGGCGCTGTCTTCGCACGCTTCCACTGCTTAGCACTCGCGGCGTGTCGGGGTATACTCTTTCCTTTATTTTATACACGCCGTACTTTTCACGTTTTTCGGCGCGCGCTCGGGGCCCATATGCCGCACCGGACACGGCCGCGGTCGAGGAGAGCTTCTGCCAAGCGGAAGCGATCGGATGACACCGGCCCCTCCCACGAGTTGGAGGACTCTCCTCCGCCTTCTCCCACACACCCCATCCACCCAGCACAGCCTGCAGGCCCCGCACACCCCGCACAGCCTGCAGCGCCCGCACAGCCCGCACAGCCACTCCCTGCCGCTCCACAGCCACCACCTCCGGCTCCACTGATCGGGCCGCTGGGGATCACGTTCCGGAACGACGCACACCACGTCGCTTTCGAGCGTATCTCCCAGTGCTCGATCGTACCCTCCAGGTTTGCACACCTTGCCGACCTAGGACGCCTGGGGGTACTAGAGGGGATGCTCACGTTGTACGACAACGTGGGCTGGCGAGATTTCTTTCAGGTGTCGGCGGATACGTTTACCCGCCCGACACTTGAGGTTCTTAGTTCGATCGCCCGGACCGACGAGGGATGCTCGTTTCGGTTCATGGACCGGGAGTGCCAGGTCACTCTCGATATGATGAGAGTATTTTTCTCGTGGCCCGCTGTCCCCGGAGCCGATCGCGGTTACAGCCCCACCCATATCCCCCCACCTTCCTTCGACGCCGGTGCCTTCTGGGCCCGGATTACGGGTCTCCACGCTACCTTTGACCCTAGTAGGGCCAAGGCCTCGGCCATTGTCCATCCCTGCCTACGTATTGCTCAGCGCCTTATGGCGACGACCTTTTTGGCCAGATATGAGCTCGGCACGATGTCTACGCCAGAGCTCTACATGCTCTACGCGATGACACGTCCCAGAGCTCTATCTAGGGATGGCGATGAGCTTGTCCCCGCCGTCGTGATCGATATCGCGGCATGGTTTTTAGACCGCATCATTGTATCGGTGGGCGCTCGCTCACCGATATGCTGCGGCGGCCTGATCACCTTGCTTGCTCTTATGACCGGCGAGGATTTCCCTGACGACCTGCGACGAGTATCGGGCCCCACTTCTTTGTCGATCGATGTTATGGCCCGGATGAAGATGCTCCGTCCGTACGGTGAGCGTCACTGGGTCTGGTTGCACGGCCCTTACGGTGCCGATTACATGATTCTTCCGAGCCCAGCTCGGACTCAGATTGCACCAGCCCACGTTGACTGGATCCCTGCGATGGATGTTCTCATCCCTGCTGCTTACGTGCTCGAGGCCGAGGAGGCCGAGCAGGCCCACGCTGCCCCTGTAGACCCTGTTGCCCCTGCCGAGCCTGCTGCCGAGCCTGTTGACCCAGTGGCCCCTCAGCCTATCCCCGATGTTTCCGCCGCTCCTGACACCTCTGTCGGTGTCGGGAGTACCTTAGCTGAGCCCACTTCCACCACTCCCACGGCTGTCACCACCACCACCGGCCCTCTGTCTGCTGAGCCTGTTTCTTCTGCCCCACCCGAGCGCCCGCCGACCATAGTTGAGTGCGGCGAGCCCTCTTTTGCCACCGCCGTTGAGACCTCTGTCCACACCTCTGTCTCCACTGCTGCTGTGTTTTCCGAGAGTGTCGTGGCGTCTGTCCACACTTCTGTGCCATCGACCTCTCTGGCCGCCTCGCTGCCACTTTTATATTCTTCTTTCGTTGCTGCTGCCTCCACTTCTCACCAGCCGGTGCCCCGTCCTCACACTGAGGCCAGGCCCACATTTGCTGGCGCAGCACCTTTTGTACCCTTCCCCGCTGAGCCCGTCACATACGCGACCAGAGTACGCCAGCCTAGACCTGCCCAGCCCCGACCGGTGCGTCCCTCTGCACCACCTCCCCCTAACACAGTACTTCAGAGCATTCGTGCTCTAGAGGGGGTGGTGAGTGGCCTCAGAGGCGACCTTCGGACCCTGTCCGCCACCGTCACTGCGATGGCTGGCCGCTTCGAGCTGCTCCCGCACATTCACTACTGTCTTACCCAGGTCCTGGAGCGTCTCCCGCGCGTACCCGTACCCACCCAGCAGGTTCCCACCCACACTTCCACTCACATTCAGCCTGCTACCACTTCCACCCCCACCCCCGCTCAGCAGCTTGTCCAGCCACCACCACGACCTCCGCCTCATGACGGAGACGGCGCAGCACCCCCTTCTTAGGCACCCTTGATGCCATCGATTAGTCTTGCCGTTGTGCTGCCCGTTTCTGCTGGGTCCTGATGCATTTTTGTCCACCCCCTCCCCTCACTTATTTTGGGATTCTCATTTTGCCCATATCTTTATATATCTTTTCTGGGAGAGAGGGAGAGTTTTTGGTGCCACAAATATATCTGTATCACTCCTATCTTTGCATGCATCATGTCCGCATCATATTTTTCATTTTTTTTTCTTTTTCTTTTCACGTTTTCCTCATGCATGCATCCTCACTTGCCCCTCACATTTCTTGTCTCTCGGTGTTCCACACTTTGCACATTGAGGACACTGTGCTATTTAGCTTGGGGGAGTGAGTTCTCACGTTCTTTTTCGATTTGCCACCTTTATTTTTAGTTTTTCACACCATTTTTCGCTTTTGCACTCATTTTCTTCATTTTTCCTTTTATTTTACCATGCATCACGTTTTTCTTATTTTTCTGTGTGCCGCATTGTAAATAGTTCTATTTTCCCTTTATCTTTATTTCTTTTTCATCTAATGCTAGAGATGACTTTTCTATGATGATGATGACGTTGGATTTAGCTTACTCTATATGCATGCTATATTTGTCATGTCTTAGACTTTATTTCTGATATCATATGCTATGACTTGCCTTGCATCTAGAGATAGTAACCTACACTTTTTCCACATGAAAATGGATGAAATTTTATTATTAGCTGAGTCTGAATATTCATATGTATGCTATCACAGAAAACACACCAAGATTCACGCATTGAATGCTTATATCTGGAGTACTGATTTCTTTTTCCTATATCACTTCTATATGCATGAATTGTACACTTCACTTCAGGATGATTGAATGATGTTAGCTATGATAAATCTGGATTAGTTAGCTTTTTTGTGATCGAAACTGAGTAGATTAGATTACCCTGCTGAAGTTGCCGTGCATGTCTTATAGAGTGAACCGAGAGATATATCTATTTCTTTCTCCACAAATCTTGAACATCATTTCTCTACTTTTAAAATCATTGGTGAATCTCCCCTTAGTGATTCTATTATATGGCATTTCCCCCACTATTCATTCCTAGCTCCAAATCTCTTATTCTCTAAAAAAAGAGAGAAAAATATTCTTGTATATCATTATCTCTCTCTTTGAGTTAGGATCACTGTGTATATATGCTATATCAAAAAAAAAGAGAAAAAAAGAGGAAAAATCCTCAATAAAAGATCCCATCTCACTTTCTTACTTTCTTCTTTCTTTTCATTGCTTTTGGAGCTATATAAAAATGGGGATGTGAATATTTTTTATGACACCATGCTTATAGATAAGCTTGGGGGAGGGAATCCATTGATGTGTGAGAGAGTGACTACTTGACGTTGCACGACAACCTAGGCTAAGTAATATTCTATACTCGGTAAGATTTTTTTTAGCTTTACGAAATCCAGAAATCTAAGCCTAGCACTCATTTCATGAAATCCATACTTTTCTATTCTCTCTATTCTATAGTGTGATGCTCTTATACTCCGGATAGAAAGCATTCAATTGAAAAGTGTGTGATCTGCGATTTGTATACCGCTTTAAATGTTTCAGACAATGCTAGTTCTAAAATTATTTCGTTTTTCATGATTATATCGTTGTTCGTGGGTTTTCTATTTCTATTTGCACTATTATACTATGATATCAAAATAAAATTCTTTGACATGTGTTTTTCGTTCAGTGCATGCTATATGAGTAAGCGGAACCCACGTCCTGAGAAAATGATCTAGCAGCTTACCTCTTCGCTTCTTTCTTTCTACTTTATTTTTATTTCGTTTTCATTCTTCTCCGTTTTTCATTTTTTTCGCCGTTTTCGTTTTCCGAATCCACCGGGTTCGCCTTTTACTTATCTTCCTCGAGGACGAGTAAGAGGCAAGCTTGGGGGATTTTGATCACTCTTTATTTTACACCTTTTTCCCGCATGTTTGCATGCCATTTAGATCGCCCAAATCACGTTTTTCACGATATATCGACGATATTGAAATGCTTTTCACGATTTGTTGTTTTTGTCGCATTTCAGGTGATTTGGCGTGATTTGGAGTGATCTCGAGATGCACTTACTCTAGAGGGTCGCCGACGACCTCCCCAAGGGGTATTTTGCTGTTGGAGAGGAGCGGAAGAAGAATGGACGTCGCAGGAGCGACGAGGAGGCCAAAATAAGCAATCTGGGCATTTTTAGTGTCCCACTCGGCCGAGTGGAGGAGCCACTCGGCCGACCAGCGAGACACCGCTCGGCCGACCAGATCATACACGATTCCTATGTGCACTCGGCCGAGCGACGGAGACCACATCGGCCGAGTGACGACATCTCGTCCGCCCGAGTGGCGCCCAGACGAAGCCCTTCAAAAATCGCCATGTTACTATTTTTTGGCTTCCTGAGTTTCAGAAGACCCACTCGGCTGAGTGGATTATCCCGTCCGCCCGAGTGCCATGAAGCCATCGGCCGAGTGACGACAACTCACTCGGCCGAGCAGCCCCCGAAGTAGAGACCCCTGAAGATCGAGACTTACTGGAAAATTACAGGGTTTCTCACTCGGCCGAGCGACTTTTGTCACTCGGCCGAGTGCGACGCGCTGCCTGTAGCGAAAACTGCGGAAAACAGGCTGCGCAGGGGTATTTTGGTCACAGTTTTTGGACGATTTTGGGGGGTATTTAACCCCTGTTTTTACCCTAGTTTTGAGAGCTTCTTCTTAGATTTTTTGGCAGCTTTTTAGATCTACTTTTTAGTTTTATTCTTGAGATTGGAGAAGAGACAAAATCTTATTTTTGTTGGATTAATTGAAGAACTCCATTGGTTTGTCTATCTCTTCTCTAAAAATTCTATTTTTATTGCATATCTCAATATTGTGATGAATTGTATTGCTTATTTCATTGATTATTTTTGTGATCTTGCTATGAATTGTGAGTAGTCGCCACGTCTTGGGGCGTGGGGATGAACCCTACAAGCCATACTTCATATTTGTGATGAATGAGTAGAAAATTTGCTAGAATTGATATCTAGGGATTAGATTGGGATCAATTTACTACGGATAGCTAGGAGTTCATACCGATTGGGATTTGCAAGAGATTGGATCCCAATTCGATAGGAAATCCTAGAAATCCGAATTGGGTTGGAATCGAATTTCCGTAGTATCGGTTTGCAAGAGATTGGGCCGATACTAGGGTTTCCGGTTGCAATTCCGTGCCAATACCCGTTTGCAAGAGATTGGACGGGTAGGAACTATCCCAACCTAGATCGCGAGCCGAGTTTGCAAGAGATTGGGCTCGGTGCGCGATTGGACGATGATGTTGATCCTAATGCTAGCCTCCCTAGGCTAGGGTTTGCAAGAGATTGGACCCAAACCTAGGATAGCTATAGACCGGCAACAGCGCGAGAGCGTGAGCTTGGTTCTACATTCAGTTGCAACTAGTTCATCCAAAATCTTGTTCTAGCAATTTTGATACCGATAAACCACATTCATGAAATGCGGTGAGTAGCGGGGATTCCCCATTCCCTAGACGTTCTTTATTTGATTTGATATTTCCGCACTTTGTCTGACGAGTGTGACAGGATCGCCAAAGGCAAATCTCTCTTCTTAAATAGCCAGGTTGATTGGAACAAGCACGGTCATTCGTCCTCCCTGTGTTCGATATCCCGCTCGCCGCTATACCGTGTGCTTGCGGTAAAACTACAACCGTCGCTCCGGGTGTGTTTCCGGGGTGCGATCAGACATCAAGTGGAGAAGGGCCAAAGATTGGACTCTAGGGGTGCCAAAGCTTGGAGATGATGCGGAGCATCATGGCATCAAGATTGAAGACATAGACTCTAAGAAAAGCAATGTAATCCATGTAATATTTCCTTTATTGCTTTCTCTCTCTTTTGAGTCTAGGTTAATGTAATGCCTTGTTAGATGGTCTACTCATACATGTAAATGCATTTAACCATCTTAGTGAGCCTTAGGATTATCATAGAATCCAACCCAATAGGCTTATCTTGACCAAAGACTCATTTGGAGTCTCTGGTTTTCCATCAGTCGCCTGCTATAGGATTTACAGTCGACTGGGTGATTTCCAGTCGCCTGTCGATCCTTCTACAGTCGATTGATATGCACTACTCAAGTCAACATTTCTATTGACTCTACTTGAGCTTTTTGCATCAGTCGACTTTCGCACAGTTTACAGTCGCCTGTATATTTACAGTCGCCTGCGAATTGGTCAACAGTCGTCTGAGTAGCGTAAGTGCAATTCTGCCTCTTTCTGTTTTTTCTCCATCTCCTGCAGGAGACGATTGATAAAGGATTTACAGTCGCCTGACTATTTTACAGTCGACTGTATTATTGACATCAGTCACTTGTATGCTTATCTGGAGAAAGAGTGCAGCTCTCTGTTTTATTCCATCCCCTGCAGCAGTTGCCTACTGAAGGTTTAACAGGCGCATGTCCTGTTTACAGTCGACTGTATCGACTTCATCAGTCGACTGTCCTAGCTCAGATTGCCGTCGGATATTTTCTAGCCGTTGAACAGTCGACTGTCATTTCTTCATCAGTCGACTGTCCTTGACGTTTCTGCCCAGAAACTAGCCGTTGCAACCTTGTGCTTTTTGCTGCTTTCTTGGGTTTTGAGGGTTGATATAGGGTTCCTATATATATGGGTGTGCTGAGTTCATTAGAACTTCTTGATGCTATTGAAAATTATAAGAGATCAATAAGCCACTCACAAACTCTTTCATTTCCCTCTTTGAGCTCTTATTCCTCTTCATGCATTGAATCCAGCTCAAGGGAAATCATCCAAGTGATTTTCAAGCTAATCTCAACACTTAGAGATCCTCTTCCATGCCTTTCATTCATCTATGAGTAATCATCTCAAGGCATAGGTAAGAGTATTTATTTTACTTGGTGATTCTTGTAACACTAATTCTCTTTGTGGGAATTAGTCTTTCTCTCTTTGTGGGATTAGGATATTCTCTTTGTGGGAATAACTCTCTTTGTGAGAGTAACTCTCTTGGTGGGAGTTTGGTGTCCTAGTGTAGGGCTAACCCTAATTCTCTGAGTGGGAGTTAGTAATTCTCTAGGTGGGAGTTTGACCCTCGTGTAGGGTTAGTTGGGTCCTTGTGTAGGGCAAAATCCTCTTGGTGGGGTATCTCCTTGTGAGATTTGTATTCACTTTTCTTTGTGGGATTATAGTGAATATTGGTGTGGCTGGACGTACCCAAGTTTGGGGAACCAGGGTAAAATCTTGTGTTTGAGTTTGGATTGATTGTGTCAATTATTTCCTCTTGCATTTATTATTCCGCATTTGCAAGTTTAATTTTAATTGGACAATTTTATTGCCATTACACTATTCACCCTCCCTCTAGTGTGTTGTTGTTAGTATTGCAAGGGTAAGACGATCCTTACACCTATTGCATCAAATGCAATTTAAACCAACATCCTTAATATTCTAAAGCTTTTGTCACAAACATTTTGTGACGTATTAATTCCATTGCATCCAATGCATCATCTCCCTTAATTCTATCTATTACTTGTCAAAGGTCTCACTCTGTGTGAGACCTTACGACCTGACCCTATTACAAGTGGGGTTCAAAACCCTAGACGACAATGACCACGAGCAGCAGGTGATGTCCATGTTTCAGTATTATACTTATGTGGTTAACTCATTGACACGAGTATTTTCGGGACCACCCTGACTGTGTCTGTGATAAATACCGCAGTTTGAGTCCCATTGTCAAAACTATGTCGCCTAGTCAAGCCTAGGGTAAGGTCAAACTGTCAACCCCAATAGCTTGAACTTGGTTAGTCTCCATCGGTCTTTTGTCAAATAATGTTGGACTTCTTCCAACATACTTTGGCCGAAGTTTTCACTAAAAACCGAACCAACACTTGCAACGCTAACTCCCCATAACGGGAGAGACGAATCCTTTCTTGGTCAGTATTCTCCTCGCACGCTTCAAGTGTCACCCAACCAAAGACCTTTTGACATGCCTTGCCTTGAAGCTCGGTCAGATAACTAAGTGACACCGTTCACATACAGGTTTGTACAATGACCTCAAGTTTAAGGACCAACTAGTCTATTATCACTAACAGATTTGTTATGTTAACCATGTGATAATTCTCGTTGGGTCGTTCAGTGAACTCATTCTCCAATGAGTACTTTTGTCTCGTCTCCAACTTCGCCAAGTCGAACGACCATGAGATCATCGTCACCACTCCATGGTGAAGACAAAGACACAATGGTCTATCCGATGGTTCAATATCCTTTTCTCGAAACATCTATGACCACGAACGATTTTAGACTTATGCTACTAACGGTCAAACAATTCTCCATGATCGAGATCCTCATTTCGATACTTGTTTAACCTCGCATTAAGTCTCATGACTTTACTTAAGTTCTAATGTCGACTACGTTATTAATAACTTAGAAAAATTCTTGACAAACAACTTGCTGTTATTTTGAACAAGACATTTATACACGACATAGAGATAAATTGCCTCGAGGCACACCTATCTCCCAACTTCTCCCACGTGCACTCATGCTCATTTATCACGGTATCTTATATCGCATTTACACATAAGTCTCTCTAGACTTTATGTTGTAGAACTTTCGTGGGTGAATCTGCTAAACCGTCTTTAGTATAGACCTAAGGAACTTCTGTGTTCATGTTAGACCACACATTTGAATCTCATCCAAATAATTAACTTGGTCTTTTGGAATCCAAAACCTTACTTGCCTGGATTTCATCCAGCTCAACGTCCTTATTAGGACTTAAAACAATATCCTTTTCGCACTTTAGAGAACGCTTCAAAATAATCACTGGTCATCTGCACGGTTCATAGTCGTTTCTGATAAAATGTCAAACTCTTTGACTGCTTTATCAAAACATATGTTCCAGCTCCGTGATGCCTCGCATGCTTTTTATTCGCTCCCACTGACCTTGAAAACTCTCTGGCTAATTCATATAAGTTTGTTCTTCTAAATCATATTTAGAAAACAGACTATACATGAATACTCTAGTTTTCATGGTCTTCGTGGGCATTTACATCGAGTCTGATCCGAATAAATCTATACACAGCTGTTGGCGAGAAAATTTCATCACAATCCATTTATAGGAGTTCTGATGATGACTATTCTCAACCAACATAACTTGTACTATACTAATTTCCATCTGCACTAATCTTCTATCTCAAAGATTCACTTACAGCCAAAGGAAACACTTTCCTTGGGCACGTCAACTAAGGTCTATACCTTATTTACGTGAACGGCCTTTTTCGGATTACATCAAGCAATTTCTTAGAGTCACTGCTCCGAATGGCATCTTGAAAGTTGTCTAGGCCATCATCAACTGTGATGTCTTACTCGACTTTTTCGTCTCACCAGACTCGAGTAATCATGTGACTTCTTAACGATTAATTTAAGGAATGTTATATTGATAAGGTCCTCACAGAATCTTATCAAGAACCTAGGCATTACTATCTGGGACTTAACCCAGAGAGAGGATTGTAACTCAGAGTCACTTATCATGCATCGCACCATGTCTAACAAAGTGCGATTAATGCTTTCCAATACACCGATGTGTTAAGAGACTTGACCTAAGAGAAAATAACATTTTATTTTAATTATGCAAGAATTATATAGCTAAGTACCTGAGAGAATCAAAATACTTCTGTCACTGTGTACTCTATTTTATCAGACTTGTGTTTCATTAAGAACACGTGTCGTAATAAAATAAGTATAACATATCTAGGCTAATTTAGACTTGGTTCGGGATACATCCGTATGTACAAGACCGTGAGTTTTCAACTCATTCTTCCACTGTCTTACAGAAGGAGTTTTGGCCATCATACCTTTGAGATAAGACTCACAAGTTTCTTTCGACTCATAATTCGAGAGGTCAACATGCCCCTCTTTATGTGACTTGTCTAGTTTGTTCTCTTCGGTATGGCCTAGTCTATTTTGCCATAGATTAGTATTCTATAACTTGTGCATCCATGTATTACTACCTAATACAATATCGTTATATAAATTGCTCATTGCTTCGGAAGCAAGGTGACGATATTCGCCAAAATGTGTTAGATGTCCTCTTTGGTCCAAGAAACAACACTTGCTCCTTTTTCAACACGTAGGATAATATATTCCTTTTGTATAACGATTTATCTTGAAATTGTGACATCAAATATGTCACATTTTTAGTTCATCCTACTTTTGCCTTTTCTTATGATAGTCGAAACTTTCTTTCTCAGCCGACTTTCCTGAATGCCTTCTTCTTTTCTAAATCTTATTTAGATATTACACGTCCCAACACAAATATTAGATGTGCAAGCACATCATGCATCCAAACACTTGCGTTTCACAACCTTGAGTTGACTCAGTAAGTTGCTTGACTCAAGATCTGATTTGGATACATGGTTTTGCATCGCTCATGCACTCAACTTCGAGTCAAACAGTTTGATTGAAGTTTCAAACTTTGCGGATCGAAACCGTTTTCCATACAACCTTGAGTGGACTCAACAGCTGTATGGAGAAACTTGCTTTGAACATCAGCATATTCAAGCTGCCCCTCATAGAGGCGAGTAATAGGTAGCGTGCATTTATTTTGTTGTACCCAGAGCTCAAGGAATTCATTGTCCTTAAGCCCGTTTTAGAAGGACACTTTAAGGTCAGTGAGAACCTGTTTTAGACTAACAAACTTGATCTCGAGTTGATATTCCTAAAACAACCTTCTTGACCAGTTAATATATTCTTTTAAGTATTATGACTTGGATTCCATAGTACTTCCTTAGTTTAGCCTATATTCAATATTAACTATAGATAGAATGGCTTTTCTCTAACTATATCCTCCCACTATTTTGGCGATCATTTTTAGCCATAATAATAAACGATTTAAATTAATTAAATTTAGTGGAAAAGGGATCCAACCACCCTGAGCCTCACTACCTTGAGTGTGCTCAACAAATTGCTTAACTCTGCGATTGGTAGATGACTCTTCATCAATCATATCTATTTGATTCCCTTATTGGTTTTTACCCATAGCCACTTATGATCATGAGTGTGCTCATCCAAATCACAATGACTAGTCTAGTCGGACCCTTATTTTCGTGTCTAGCCTAACTTATGCTGGCGCTCGGTGTATGGACACGACGCGACGCTTTGGGTTAATTCTAGACTACATCTCATGTATTAAGAAGTTCCATAAGGAAAATATGTCATAGCTTGAGTGTGCTCAACAACTATAACATAGAACATATAGTTGCCAACCTCTAAAACAAGGAGGTTATGGCTAATCTTGAAGACGATTTTAAACGTAATTGACTAGATGTAATCAATGGTTTCACATAATCATAACTCGCATACTTGCGGTTCAGCGGAACACGGCCATGGATTTGGCTAGGCCAGGATATCCCCAGTCGAGCCAGGGTGATCCACAACACTAGTCAAAAATGCTTGACCGGATCATGATCCATTGAAGAATACTAATTATTCATGTGTGACATCGACATGAAATGGCTTTATTAAAACTAGTTAATCCTATCAACTAGTTAAATCCTAAAATTCAAAATTATTAGGATTTGTTAATTACTTTTATTAATGTCTTTATCAACTGTAAGGATTTATTAATATCAACGTGCTATCCTAATCAGGTATTAGGAATTTAAAATTTAAGTTGCAACAATTTAAATCATAGCCTTTTCATAATTATTATTAGAACAATTAAATTAATAATTATTAGAGAGGGCTATCCTAATCAATTATTAGGAGTGTAATTTGTTGTAACAATTTTAAATCATAGCATGTCGATCAAAAATTATTAACGGCTATCCTAAAAGTTTTTCTTGAATTATCACATAATCAACACAACTAATATAACCATTAAAATTATCAACTAAACAAGTTAACATGATGGCAGATCAACTAAAATTTAGCTAAGCATGCAACTTAAAAGTATCTCATAAGTCTAAGTTACATAAAAAAGTATCATATAATTATAAAGATCTAATTTTTAAAATTATCACATGAAATTTAAAATTAGATCTAATTTTCAAAAAACAATTTTTTTGAAAAACGGCACATGAAACGACAATTAATAGCTTACGTAAAGACCTCCATCTGATGGCGAAACATGCTGCATCATATACATTTTGTAATTGCAAAAACTATAGATCAAGGTAGACTGGCTCTGATACCGCTGTAGGGTTTTCTAAGTCCTTAGGGCTATAAAATCGACGTCCGGTCCAAGTCGATCGGACGACGAAACCATTAAGGCAGTAAAGAACAGATCTAAAAACATTTTCTAAATCAAGCCCTAAAGAAACAATCCTAGCCAAAATATCTACTATCCAGGGGTTCGGTCCGACCAACCCCTAAGGATAGATCTATCAACCTGTTGCAATTATAAATGCAAGTTAATTAAACTACATACCTTTCACTTCGTTTCCGCAGAATATGAAGCGTCATTTTCACCAACATTTCTTTATTTTCGAAGCAATGCCATGCGCCGCTTCTCCCGAGCTGAACTGTGTCCCGAGCTGAACCACGTCACGAACCGAACAGCGTCACGAACCGAACAACGTCACGAACCAAACCGCGTCCCAAGGCGAGCAACACCCTGTCGCCGAGCCAACCACACACCAAAGAAAGTTTCACCATGAGTGGATCCTTCGTCAAGACTTCGGATCCGATCCAAACTTCTTCGTAGCTTTGCTAGAGCTCGATCAGGAGTAAAGAAGATTTAGGGAGAAGAGAGAATTATAAATTTAAGTTTAGATCCGAGCTTGCTCATGTTTAATGGAGCTACTCATATCTGGAGCTTGGTGCGAGTTTCAAGGAGGGGGCTGGCCCCTATTTATATAAATGGCCGACCCCTCCCCTTCTCATCATATTCGATGTAAGACTAAAGATTGGAGAGAAAAAATCAATTAAAGTTGGCCTTTCATAAATGCCCATCTTTAGCGAATTTTTCCTCGCTCGCCGTTGAGCTTCGCAATTGATACTACCTATCAAATCAAAGAGCACTAAACGGTGAACACATAGAAACAAACAGCACGTCATTTCGTGTTCGTTTGACCCTCAAACGTGTGTCCAAAGATTGACCAAAATCTGATTTTCGAATGAAAAAACCATCCGCCAGAAAAGAACAAAAACCCTAGCAGGTGGGGCCCACTAATGGGCCTCACCAGCTCATATCTAGGCACCCAGATTTGGGCGCTCAGATCTGAGCTGGGTGCCCAGATTTGGGCGCCCGTTGGCGCCCCAGCCCACGAGCTAGGCGCCCGCCTGCATGGGCGGGCCTGACCCCCCCCCGCTGGGCGGGTCAGCGCCCGCCCTTTCAGGCGGGCGCCAAAAACTTGGTGGGCTCCGAAAGGTGCTCTCTCTCAAGCGCAAGAGTCCGTACAAGTAGTAAAATCTAGGAGTCCAGATGTCGAATCCACGGGAAGAAATCTGTTGCAACCACAGCTCAAATCAAATAGAAATCCTACGAAAATAAACTAACCACTTCAACAATGGTGACGGTGATGGTGATGTGAACACGTGAACAAAATAAACATAGAAAATCGTGTCTGAAAATATCTATAAAAAGTATGCACATGGTATGGGTTCGCTAGGATCAACGATTCGTATTAATTTTGTTGATAGGTATAACGCAATGAATTCTCCTTTTGGGAGCAATTCACCGGAAAATACCCAATATAACTCAATGAATTCTCCTTTTGGGAGCAACTCATCGGAAGATGCCCTTTTGGGGGTTCAAACACAATATTCAAAAAGATCGTCGCTAAAGTTATAATACGATATGAAACTCTCTTTTGGAGAGATCAAAACTACGGTATGAAACTCCCTTTTGGGGAGATCAAAACTCACCCTTTTGGGACGATCATCAACTAAATCAATTCTTTTGGAATCTGAAAAAGTCGATTTACGAACAAAGATTACAATTTTAACGACGTTTAACGATTTAGCACATGGAATACAACCAAACTAACACAAATCATAGCACCTAACTACTCCATACCATGCACAACAGAGATTTAGCTACTCATCATGCAATGATAAACAACTTTCATAGCAAAATACATCAAGATTATAGCAAAATACGATGAAAAAACACTAAAATACGAGGTAGAAGTTTAGAAATATATCACCAAATCTCCAAGTTTCGACTTCAAACTCTCTGAAAATAATAATACACGCCTCTGGAATTTTACAGAATTTTTCAGGGGGACAATACGGCTCCTAGAGCCTCCAATACGCTCAAAATACGCCCCAATCTGCTTGTATACGCCCAAAAACCCTAGAATACGCTTAAATAATAAGATTGCGGGTTTAAGTTGCTTAACGGGTTGCAAAACCACTACCCGAACTCATCCCAGCCGCTCATCTCGATCGGATCAAACCACGGCCGCTCATCCAAGCGGGATTCATTGTGGTGTCGACACGTGGCATGCGGATCGGGTCGAAACCCGCTCGCGCGCCCGCTTCGATTCGAATTGGGTTGCAGCCGTCGCATCTGAATCGAACGGCCCTCCGTTAGCCACGTCGCGCCCGTGAATTCGATTCTCCAACGGCGCTGAAACGCCCACGTCACCTAAGAATCTCGCCGCTGAATTCAAAACGCGGGGCGAGATCTGGCCGTTGGATCATCGATCTACGGCTTTCGCTTGGCCAC
Organism: Scilla litardierei; assembly: GCA_030789695.1. NCBI lineage: Eukaryota > Viridiplantae > Streptophyta > Magnoliopsida > Asparagales > Asparagaceae > Scilla > Scilla litardierei. The sequence continues at coordinate 127,171,686 of CM061137.1, forward strand.
GTCGCCTCGCCTCTTCGTATCGCTGCTGACCATCCGATCACGATCGTTCGATGCTGAAGCGGCCACGTCGCCCAGATCGTGAGCTGCGAATACGACTGTTGGATGAGCAATCAACGGTCTACCATTGGCCACGTCGCCTTCGCTTCGGTATTAACCCCTTTGATCTCGGCCGTTGGATGAAGAATGAGCGGCCACGATTTGGCCACGTGGCCCGTATTTTCGTATTTTTAGCGTATTTCTCCATTTAAATTGTATTCTGCATTCAAAAATACATAGTAATTAGCACAGGTCTCAGAAAAATACAAATAAATAGTCGTTGGAATCGTGAGATCGAGACCAAGCTAGGAAAAATATAAGAAGTACAGAAATGTGTCGTTAAATGCTGTTTTGTGCTCAAATAATGTGTTTTCTCTAATAAATAAATGTGTAGAAAATACGTATGAATTAGAGAACAATGTAGCATCACATGAGCACAAAATAGGGCTAAATGGGGGGTTAAATATGTAATATTGAACCCGAATCACGGGTCCTGCCCGCTGGGCTGGGGGTGCCGAGGCCCAAAATGGGCCTGGACGCCCAGTCCAGTTGGGCTGATGCACCCAGCCCTAAAGAGCTGGTCTTGGGCCTTAAAATGCCCCCATCCTTTTTTGTTCTTTTCCAATTTAAAACTCCTTTTAAATAGGTTTTCTGGTATCGTTTGGAATTCGATTTGAGCGTGGTTTTCTCTGTGACTTTCACAAGAAAATCCTCTTCCATTTCAATGCCTTTATATAATAAATAGGCTTGCAAACAATTTGCGACATAATTAAAACATATTGCATCAAATGCAATTTAAACCCATATCATTAATATTGAAGAGCTTTTGTCACAAACATTTTGTGACATATTAATTCCCTTGCATACAATGCATCATCTCCCTTAATTCTACCTATTACTTGACGAAGGTCTTACTCTGTGTGAGACCCTACAGCCTGACCCTACTACAGGTGGGGCTCGAAACCTCAGACGACAGTGATCACGAGCAGCAGGTGCCGTCCCTGTTTCGGTATCATACTTATGTGGTTAACTCATTGACATGAGTATTGTAAGGACCACCCTGACTGTGTCTGTGATAAATACCGCAGTTTTAGTCCTATCATCAAAACTATCTCGCTCAGTCAAGCCTAGGGTACGGTCAAATTGTCAACCCCAATAGCTAGAACTTGGTTAGTCTCCATCGGTCTTTAGTCAAATAATGTTGGACTTCTTACAACATACTTTGGCCAAATTTTTTCCCTAAAGACCGAACCAACACTTGCGACACTAACTCCCCATAACGAGAGAGACGGATCCTTTCTTGGTCATTATTCTCATTGCACGCTCAAGTGTCACCCAACCAAAGACCTTTCGACATGTCTTGCCTCGAAGATAGGTCAGAGATCTAAGTGACACCGTTCACATACAGTTTCGTACAATGACCTCAAGTCTAATGACCAACTAGCCTATCATCACTAAGAGTTATCACTGACAGATTTGTTATGTTAACCATGCGATAATTCTCGTTGGGTCGTTCAGTGAACTCATTCTCCAATGAGCACCTGTGTCTTGTCTCCGACTTTGCCAAGTCGAATGACCATGAGATCATCGTCACCACTCCATGGTGAAGACAAAGACACAATGGTCTATCCAATGTTTCGATATCTTTTTCTCGAAACATTTATGACCACGAACGATTTCAGACTTATGCTACTAACGGTCAAACAATTCTCCATGATCGAGATCCTTATTTCGATACTTGTTTAATCTCGAATTAAGTCTCAGGACTTTACATAAGTTCTAATGTAGACTACATTATTAACAACTTAGATAAATTCCTACCAAACAACTTACTGTTATTTTGAACAAGACGTTTCTACACCTACACAGAGATTAATTTCCTTGAGGGCACACCTATCTCCCAACATCCTCATATCTCTATCACATCCTTCTCATCCTCCTCCTCTCTTTCTCCCCATCTTCCCACTGCCATCGTAGTCTCTTCCACTTCCTCATTGTCTTCCTTAGCATCATCATTGATAGTGATGATGTTTGAGTTCTCAAACCCAAGCAATTAAAAGACTAATCACCCATAATGGTTGCTCGGGTCATAATATTCGAGCAACACTTTTTTAAGATTTATTTGTGACATTTAGGCATTTACGCCTAAGTATTATATATATGGTGTTCGGTGATATAAACCTGATCTACAGATATGGTGATTAGCTTTGAAAGTCTGAGCACATCACTTTTGGATTTTAATTGATTCAATTGATGAAGAAAGATGGAGAGGATGAAATGGATGATGAAGATGAAGATGAAGAGAATAAAGAAGAATAAGAAGAGGTGGCAATGACGATATGAGGAGTGGGCGGTTAGGGTTAGGGTTAGAGTTGGTGAAATTGATAAAATAAATGAAAATGATGGATTTGATAAAATGGAGAAATGGAGGTGAGGAGGAAGCTTGTCGCTTGCCACCGAGCCATTCCTTCCTTAGCCCATCTGCGTTCCTCCTCTTCCTCCACCACTTTTTCTTCCTTCTCACATCCCTTTTCTGCTGCTGTTGTCGTCGTCACATGAGCAGGGATGAGGAAGAGGATGGAGCTGTGGGGAATGAGGAAGGGAGAGCTCAGTGGCGGAAGGGGTAGGGGTGCGTTGGGGGGGGCTGCGAAAACATCGCGACAAGGGGAATGGGAAAGAGGAAGAATGGTACGAATTCACATGACAGAGTGGGGAGGAGAAAGATGAGAGTGTGTGATGTGATGAGGAAGGGCGGGCTCGTCGGTGCACGGGTCTGGGTGCGATGGGGGTTGCTGGGACGTGACAGTGGCTGAGGCGACAATAGTGAGGAGAGGGAGAGGAGGGAGGAGGAAGAGAGGAGGTAAATGAAGAAAATTTTAAATGTTAAACCAGTAAATTTTGAATGGCAATTGTAAATAAAAGGTATGTATATTCAGCAATGGGAGTTCATTTGGCCACCCACAGTTTTACACTGTGCACATACCACTTATTTACAAGTTAGCCATTAAAAATTACCCAGGTCCATGCGCGGGAGAGTGAGGGACCGGAGAAAAAATTGGATCGAGATCGATTGCGATGAGGGGGCGACAGACCAATCTTGATCACAATGAGGGGGGCGAGATCAGCCGTTCTCGATCGATCGCGGTGAGGACGACAACCCAGGAAAAAATTGGATCCAATTTTTTCCCAATTAAGATCAACCGACGGACCGGTCGCGATGGGGCGGAGGAGGGGGGAACAGAGGGGAGGGGAGAGCATATGAGCGGGCTAGGAAAGAGGGGGCGGGGGTTTGGGGAGGGCAGAGGAGGGGGCGGGGGGATGGGGATGCAGAGGAGGGGGGAGGATTGGGCTGATGAGGGGGGCAGGGGCCGAAGGAGGCAGGGAGGAGGGGAAAGGGATGTGGCTAGGGATGGGGCTAGGGAGGGGGAGTCCTGGCTGGGGAGGAGGTGGAGGGGGACCTGTGAAGAGGGGAATAACAAACTTGTAAATAAGTGGTATGTGCTCTGTGTAAAATTTTCTAAGGGAATTGCTATTAGCACAGACCTGATTGCTGAGTTCACAGACCACTTAGTTACAAGTTTACCGTTAAAATCTTTTGCTGAGTTCACAAACCACTTATTTACAAGTTGACCTACTCCTCCTCACTCCCCCGATCTCATTAGAGAACAGTCAGTTGATTAGCATCATGTGGATGGGAGGCAGAGCCCCCCTCGGGCCACCATAACACGTGCACAACGCCCATATTCGGAAGCTCCCAAGCCTCCTCCTCATCATGCCGAAGCTCTCGCTCACAAATCTTGAATTAACAAGCCCTCCTCCTGTTGTCGATGGCCTCGCCGCTGTGTGTGCATCGGCTTGTAACAACAAAAGAGCTTCGAGATTTCAAAATTTGGACGGTGGGGATCAGGGATGGGGGACATTGGAGAGATGGGTGTTTCAGTTCACCTGGGATGCGGCTGATCTGGTGGAGATTGAGGCCATGAAGGGGAAGATGAGGAGCAGGAGGAGGAGGAATTGGGAGCATGATTGCATTAGAGAACATTCAGAGAGAGACAAGGGGGATAAAATGTTTGGGGTTTTTGAGGGTGGTGGGGTTTTATACATAAAATAAATTAAATTAAATCTGTCTTTTAGGGGATATTGTTTTGTTTTTCTTGCAACAACAGCGACACATTGCTGAGCGATGACAATCTCATTAGATCTCCTCGGCGGCGGCGGCGGAGTAGGGGGACGGTGCACGAATAGAGTGGGGAGAAGGAGGACAAACTTGTAAATAAATGGTCTGTGAACTCAGCAAAAGAATTCAATGGCAAACTTGTAAATAAGTTGTCTGTGAACTCAGCAGGTCTGTGCTAATAGCAACTCCCATTTTCTAATGGCGAACTGGTAAAGAAGCGGTATGTGCGGAGTAAAACAGCGGGTGCCCAAATGAACCCCATCAGCAAACAAGCGCATAACAACTTCCATCAAAAACCCAATTAGCTTACAAGTAGGCAAATAATCAGCACTTCAAGTGTATCTTCATCACATTATTTATCCCTAATTTTCTGTTAAAATGGTTGTGATCGAGCTAGAATCGGATCCCGAAGAGATCGAATCGAAAGAAGAAGAACACAAGAAGAGATCGAGATCAGAAGATGATGATGAAGGAACAGAGAGAGGCAGCGAAGATAAATCCTTTGAAGATGCCCTTACTCAGGATCAATTGAACGAGGTCAGATTCATAAGAATCGATGATTATTTCAAGAAATTTCCATTTTTAATTGCTTATTTTCGTTTTGTTAAACTCAAAGCAGCGAACTCTGAATCAAGCGAATGATATGAAGTTAGAAGGGAATAAATTGTTTGGAGCTGGGCAGTGTGAAGATGCTTTGTTGAAATATGAGCTCGCGTTGCAGGCTGCATCTGAGGTTCCATCGTCTGAAGAAATTCGTGCCATTTGTCATGTGAATCGTGGCGCTTGCTACTTAAAGTTGGTACTGGTTTTTTTTTCTAGAATCACTACTTAAGCTTGAAAATTCTATTTGGTGGCAATTCATTGCGCAATTGTTGCAGCTTTAAGCTTTGTTGAGATGCGTTGCCATCAGATACTTGAAGAGTATAAGTATCTATTGATAAAAACTTGAACGCTTACAACAGTAAAGCCATTTATCTGCATATCAATTAGAACAATAATTGTTGCCAGAGCTAATTAATTGTGAATCTGTCTTTTTAATCGGGTTGTGTCGTTTGTAATTATCTATTTCTGGTTAACATGCAACTGATATTTGCTATACGTTAGTGCATTCATTAAAAAACCTTGGCATCATTCCATATTATGCTATGTACCTAGCAAGCTTTTCGGGCTGTTGGGGACACGTGACCCTGAATCTGATGAAGATCGTTAATAGTTTGGCCTAGTTTTAGGCTGTTTTTACCTTCAAGTTGGAGCCAAGTCGCTTAAATTTGGACTGATTTTTGGCTTTTTTGGTTTGTACATTGTTCTATATAATTCTGCCGCAACTTAAATTTTTTCTAATTAAGTTCTTGTGATCGTTGTCAAACTTTTAGACAACCTGACATGATGTTAGATATACATGTAATTCAGTCGGTCGGCAGGAGCTCTACTTCAATAATGTGTTTCAATCATCCTGGGGAGGAACATTTGAAAATGGCTCAACAGTCTGGATTTACGCTTGATAACCAACTTGGCATACCTTCATTGTAACTCCATCGGTTCTTCCAACTGTTATTGTATAATAAATCTACATCTTTATGATGATCAGTGTGCTTATTTTATTATTATGACTATGAAAACCTTTTCAACCAAATTTTTCGTGAATGCACGACCCATTTTTCTCTATTTAGTCTTGTACACAGAATTTATTTCATAGAGATCAAAGTTACTTCGGTTGTTGGCTGTCTAACTCAACCTTCATCCTCTTCATGGTTATCAACAATAAATGAATGAGATATTATAGCAGAGCACAAATGGAGTTGGCCAATATGGAGTGCAACAGTAAATGTATATTCCTCTACGTAAAGTATCTAGTCTAGCCATCTTGTATACTAAGTACCTACCCGCCCGCCCATTGTTCATCATATTGTTTGAATTACTTCATTTTTAACTTACTATATCAAGCTATTTCTGACCTATACAACATCCCGACACACAATTTTGAATCCGAATTTTGGCAACATCTTCATTACCTTTCGATCAAAATGGTTCTGGCTATGGAGCGTGACTTAAGATTCAAAGACAGATTGATATCAACATTTTGACTAGGAATTATGTTCTAGAGGAAGAAAACCCTCGTAGAAAACATCCAAGGCCAGTTGGTGGGCTACGTAATCTATGTTTTTTTTGTCACGGCTTATGCAATCTAGAAGCAATGCTTAAATATTTTTGGAGGGTTTAGATGATAAGTTTTGCTAAACGAAACCACAAGTATGCCTGATGAAAATTTTCTCCTTTCATCCCAAGGTTTCAGATATGAAACTTGAGACACAACGCTGGTATTCTTTATGCCTAAACAAGCCGTTGACTGATCCATCTTGATGTTTGATGCACATATTATTCTTATCTCATATGCATTTAATTTTTTGAAGGGAAAATATGAGGACAGCATTAAAGAATGCACACAAGCATTGGAGCTGAATCCTGCATATACAAAAGCACTACTTAGAAGAGCAGAGGCCCATGAAAAACGTGATCACCTTGAAGAGGCTATTGCTGGTATGTGTGAATGTCTAAGGTTATATATTTGTGTGTGTTTTTCCTTTGTTTTACTATTTTATGTATTTTTATGATTAAAAAAAACAAATTTACCCTTCACCTTTGTTGATGAGTTCTGGTAATTGTATGCTGTCTAAGTGATGTATAAGTCTGCCCTCATGCAGACATGAAAAAGGTCATTGAGTTGGACCCTTCAAATGATCAAGCAAGAAGGACCATACGACGCTTAGAGCCATTGGCAGCAGAAAAACGTGAAAAGATGAAAGAAGAAATGATTGGTATGGTATGCTAAGAGTATCCTTGTAAATTGCAATTCAATAATGACTGTGTTGATTTTTTTATGCCTTCTATCCAGTAATTTTAACTGTAATTAGTTGTATACATGCATTTAGTTCGGACCTTTGATTTTGTTATAATGAGCTTGATAGCCTTTATGATGATAACATGAATTGAATTTTAATATTCCACCTGTTTAGAGTTCATTCCTTGACATGCATGTTGACAAGCTCAATAGGGTCCACTCAAATTTTATCATATAAATTATTAAATTTACATTGATGATGCATTGTTTAGATAAGATATGTTTGAAAATTATCTTAGAAAGTTCCATTACCGTGTAGACTATAATCAGCAAAATATTGGTCGTCTCTAAACAGTTGGTGATTTCCAGTATTACTGCATATGACAAGGAATTGACATGTTCTCACTATGTATTGGTAATGATGTTTCTATGACTTCTACCTATTTACGACATGTGGATAGTTTTGTCAATTTCATATTGATCAAATTTAACTATATATTTCTATACTATTTTATAGTTCTTTTAAGATAAAAAAATCAAACAATATTCTGATGCGATCTATGACTTTTGTGATCTATGGCTTTTGTAGAAATAAAAATGTGATTTTTATGAGTGGAAAGGGAAAAAGATTGGATTTTTACTGAAGTAGATCTAAAAATAAAAGGATAATCGGCCACAATTTGAGAGGAGACCGATCTCCTAGCTTTCTATTCGAGTTGAAAGCCTAAGATCTCCGGCTAGGGTTCATGGATACCTAGAACAGGGGTTTTCACAAAATAATCAAGCATCACCTCTCACTAGCCGGCCCTAGCTTTAAATGAAAGAAAAAATATAGAAATGGCAGATTTTCAAAAACCCCCTAAGATCTGAAAATTCCTAAAATGCCCCTGCTGGCACCAAAATCAAAACACATCACTCCGCTCCCGAAGAATCACCTTGTCCTCAAGGTGGTGTCGTGAAAAATCACAGGCACATTAATCCAGATGGAGGTCCTTGTTCCCTCCTGGCTCTTCTTGATCCATCAGCTGGCCTTCTTCATCTTCAATGATCAGCATTTGGAGAGCCGAATCCTTGCAATGTTGTTCTGGTCCATTCTTCTCACCACAGTGGAAATAGAGTCCATTAGTGTGCCTATTCTAGATTTCCGTCTCTATGAGTCATTTTCGCCTACTGTCCGGTTGAAGCTCGGTGTTCTCGTGGCTGGACTGGAGCCCTCTTGATGTTGTATTCTCTTCTTCCATCGCTACCTGTCTCCGAGAAGTGGATCCGCTTCACGTTCTTCATGCCATGCCATTCCCCTGCCCTGTCGTTCCTCTACCAGCTCGTCTTCCACCATCCTAGCCAGGTGCATCCGATCTAACGGCCCTCGGGACCTCTGGATCATCAACTCTGCCCTGATGGTAGGCTTTAGGTCCTTCCTGAAACGCCGTAGACACATCTCGCTAACATCTTGAACTTCTTGATATATTCCCTGACTGTCCCCTCATGCGTCAATACATACAACTACTCATACGTGTCGCCGCTTGAATCTCTCCGAACCGATCCAGGAGGCCGGTTGTGAACTCCTCTCACGAGTGGAACGGCCGATGCTGTTGTATCCATCGGTACCACGACAATGCCTTCCCCTCCAGACAGACCCCTACGGCCCTCAACAACGCAATATCATGCACCTGCGACAACTTAAAGTACCGCTCAGCCCTGTAGATCCACCCATCTGGGTCCTGCCCTTCAAAGATAGGCATTTCAGCTTTTCAACGCTGCTCTCGGCGGTAACCCCCAAACGCACATCTCTCCTGATGGTAGTCATAACGTCGTGGCGGAGGAGGATCAGGTACGTTATAGTAGTCTCTCGCTGGGTCCTGATCCCCTCCATCAGCTCCATCACAAACAACTTCCCCCAATCAGCTCCTCCATCAACGCAGTCGTTACGACCATCTTAGTTGTATCGATTGTAGTTCTCGAAGTGCACCACCGAAGACCTCGATGTCCCCGCCAATCTCCAGAATTTACGCCGAAGCTCTGTCATATGCCGAAATCTCCAGAATTTGCACCGAAATCTCCAGAATTTGCTGCAACCTGCAGCCCCTGTTTCTAGCCAGAATGATCTGCTGCATGTTCTCGGGGTGCGACAGCCCCTGTTCTCGGCAGGGGGCTGCCGTCCCAACCTGGGGCCCGAAGGGCCCCAGAAGTGGTCTGCAGGGCTGGCCGACCCTGCAGATGATCTGCAGGGGCCGGCCGGCCTTGTTGGCATGTCCAGGGGGCCGGCCAACCACTCTGCAGGTCTGACCGACCCTGTGGGGCTCCCTAGGGTCCGGCCGGCCCTATGGGTGGTTCCTGGGGTTCGGTCTATCCCTTCCGTCGCTTCTAGGGTTCGTGGGTTGACTTTCCTCCATGACATGGCTCTTACTCCTTCACGTAGTAGTTGTCGGCATCGGAAAGCAATCCCTCTTCATAATCTTTCACCTTCTCCTTTCCCTTCTCCAAAGTCGTTTTGCTCAAAATTAGGGTTTTTGAACGTGCCACCCTCATTTGTCGCAATGCGCACGAGTTGTTATATGATTTACGCTAGGGCTTCTCCGTGTTTTGCTTGTTCTTCTACCACCCTCGCAAGGGGTTCGACTTGCTTCATTAGGGCATCACCGTGTTTTGCTAGGGTTTGCTTTACGCTTTTGAATTCACCGTTGTATTTCGCCACCAAAGCTTCGATCTTGTCTTTAGACCTCGTCGGCGCCGCCATGGATCTTGATGCCTTGATACCAAATTGATGTGATCTATGGCTTTTGTAGAAATAAAAATGTGATTTTTATGAGTGGAAATGGAAAAGGATGGGATTTTATAAAGAAGTAGATCGGAAAATAAAAGGATAATTGGCTACAATTTGAGAGAAGGCCGCTCTCCTAGCTTTCTATTCGAGATGAAAACCCAAGATCTCCGGCTAGGTTTCATGAATACCTAGAACAAGGGTATTCACAAAATAATCAAGCGTCCCCTCTACCTAGCCGGCCCTAGCTTTAAATAAAAGAAAATTTACATAAATTGCAGATTTACGAAAAACTCCCGTAATCTGAAAATTCCTAAAATGCCCCTGCCGGCCCTAAAATCAAAATACATCATATTCTTTGTTACTTGATCATGTCTATGGAGAATATTCATCAGCAATTGGAACATATGAATGGGATGTAGTGCTACTTTAGCTGCTGATTATTAGCGGGTAGAAACTTGCTTCATCTAAATTATAGATAAATGAGAGTATGCATCTTTTTTTTTTGTTTTTTTTCCTTTTTAAATAACTGGTAGCATTCTATTCTGGTACCCTTCCCCACACAACTAGAAGGCTAGGAAGTTGTTAGTTAGGAAAGTTGAAATTGTCTATTCTTTTACGAGTAGCATGAAACCTTCAGAAGTTTTGCATTTCTTTTTTACTTTTTTGAAGTTTTGCATTTTTTTCTTCATTTTAATCCTTATGGATAAAACTAATATTACTTTTGAATTGCTGCAGGGAAGTTGAAGGAGATGGGGAACTCGGTTTTGGGACGTTTCGGAATGAGCGTCGACAACTTCAAAGCTGTCAAGGATCCAAACACTGGTTCATATTCTATACAATTTCAACGTTGATTATATTGATTGAATAAGGTGCTTGTTCTTCTGACAATTAGGTGTGATGTAGACTTGGTCACATCTGCAAATACTTCGCAATTGCACCCTTTTAAAGGTTGGATCTTTGTATAAGATTGTTTCTCTCTGCTTGTAATCCGTTTGAAACTGATACGCAACAAAAACAAAACATCTATTTTTTGCAGCATTTCTTTGCTTCGATTGAGAAGGCAACGAGGGAGATCCACTGGCAGCCGGAGTTCGACTTGGCGAGCGGCCTCGCGGGCTCATGCAAACTCGACTTTGGCCGCAGGACATTCCGAAAGCCGGCGGATTTCTCCACGGACGACGTGATCCTAAGCGAGTCCCTCCTCCTTCAAGGCTAGGTTAAACGCGTCAGTTTGTATCGTTCATTTAACTGTTTTGTTGGCATCTTTGTATCTTGAGAAGTAATTGTTGTAGTCTTGTAGACAGACAAAAAAATTGCACAGAGGTTTTTGTGGTCCATTGAATGAAGCTTGGAGTATTCCTTTTTTTCACGTAAAAACTTTCAGCAGATGAGAATGGAATTAAATCATATAGCATGTTACGGTTTTTAAGCTATGAAGTTTCACGTAACAAGTCCATGTAGCTTCCGATATAGAACCTACATTTAGTATTAATATGGCAATGCACAGTACCATACCAAATCTAATGACAAAAATAGGGAGTTAGCACATCTTCCTTGCTACAACCTTGCTAAATCCATTAAGAATTTTAAACTTATACTAAAACTAACATCTTTATAGGGCAACTCTGCTTTAGGGATGCGATCTAGTAGTGACTTATTCGAATATGAACTAATGTTCAAATGTATATTAATAAGCACTCTTTAACGAAACACTTATGCGGGTTATTTCTACCCTTTGAACTTCTTTTAGGAGCTCTACCATGATAGAAGCAGTGTCGCTATGCTATGCGAAAAAGACGTGTCATTACTCAAAAAAATTCGACGATGAGCAACAATCACTAACGAGCAAAAATTCGACGATGTCAAATCCTCAAAAAGCAATACCCACGCAGTTTATGTGCTTTATCTATGTAATAGAATGGGTAGAACTACAAATTTAACAACCATAGGGAGAGTAATCTAGAATGCCACTTTATTTTATTTGATGTTCTCAATCTCATCATATGCATGCATGTGAATGTATGAATTGCCACACGAAATATGGTAACGGATGCGATGCAATGCAATGCATCATATCTCAACATGTATTCTATATTATCGTAATTCAACAAAACAACCTCAAAAGCACAACAAAATGTTTTCCAGATTGATATGAAATACGCTATTTGTGTTTTTTTGGCGCTAGTCTTCAGGTAAACAATTGATCCATCAGATAGGCCTTCCAAATGTTTTCCAGTTTTGTGTTCCAGAGAGCTTCTCATTGGCCAGGGGAAATTTTTTCACTGAAATAAAGTAAAATCAGACCACAGCTGGATCAATACCATACAACAGACCCAAAATTGTTTCCTCGTCAAAATCAGCAACAAATCCTGAAGAAAGATGCGGCTATCGGATTAAACTACTAAGCACCTGCTCCCGTCTCCGCCACTCAGTTCAATGATGCCTGTTGCCGACCATCCGGGATTGAAAACAGCGTGATCGCCTTTGAGGGTGAGAGGTAGGGAACGTCGCACCTGAAATAGCCTTTCCTCTCCAGCTGAAGTACGTCTCCTTGCTTCAGATTCCTCATGTTGGAGTCTCCTAGAGCTGCCGTCTCCTTTCTCGTGCAAGGATTAAGATTGTCCAAAAACTCCTCACCTTCTTCCAGCTGCAAAAGCAATGTAAGTGCCAATTGTCACTTGAAATACAGATCGATTCACATTAACAACATGTTCGTGTCAGCCATATTTTAAAAAACATTGCGGGGAAAAAGTCCATGAATGCATGATTATCACACAATTATAAGAAATAACTCGCCAAGTGGAGAAAAAGGTTTTTGTTGTTTGAAGAGCAGATACTTGCAGCTTGTAAACCGTTATAGATTGTTGATATGGTATGTGTTCAGTCATAAAGAATCAATGTGGACGGCATCGACCATGCAATTAAGAGTTGAAACCCCCTCCCTCCCTCCTCTCATGCATTTTCCAGAATTCCTTTTGCCTATTTTCCTTCGTGCATTAAGCACATTTTGGGAAAACTACTAAAGATGTATGTTGTATGTTGAATGTATTAATCATACATGTCTTAGGTTCATACTCGGTATACATACTAAAGTACACATGCTTCCATATTGGTGAAATTCAGGCTCCATCATTTCTACCATTTGAAGCATATAACCAAGCCATGATGCAAAAACGGGATAGGAGCCGTTATCTGTCTATGAGATGTGCAGTAGGCGGAAAAAATATAGGAGATGTGTGTGTAGGTAAATGTATATGACATTTACATCTAAAGTCAAATTTTAAACTACTTCAAATTTAGAAAGATTTATTACCAAAAGTGAGAAATAAATTTTATATCCAAACATCCAAAAACCCAACCCAAATCATATCTCAGCAGTTCTACATCCAAAACTTGCTCACTTTTTAACTGCATCCTTTTCATATCTTTCCCACTCTCTCGTTCTTGCTTTCCCTCGTTGCATCTCTCACTCATCCTTCCCCTATCTTGTGTTTATATAGTGGGATTGGATTGCTAGCATGAGTGCAGATAGATCATCATCATCATCATCGGGGTACGATTGCAAATAGATAAGCTCCCTAATTTTGTTTTTGTTGTTATTACTTGTAAATTATTATTTCCAAATTTTGATGTGTTAATTATGCTATTGTTCTATTTAATCAATTGCCTGCATCTCTCAAATCTAGCATATTATAGGCATTAATAATTTTTAGACCTTCATAAGGTTTTTCCGATATTCGTGAATTTTTTAGAATTTTCACATTTAATTTGTAGGTTTGTGCGTGTGTGTAATGCGTATAATATGACATAATCTAAGGCCTCATATGCGGCCTTGAAAATTCTATTCTTAGGTATTTTTTTTCATATTGTCGGAACCGTTCATTTTTAATCTTCGTATTTAAAAAATCTCAAAACACCAAATATCATATGAATCTAATGAATTTTCCATTTTCAGTCAATCGTTACAATTATTCTTGTAGAATCGTTAAATTTGCAATGGATGGACAACCGAACAGAACCCTTTGGGTTCACCTGATATTCGGTGTTTTAGATTTTTAGAATATGAATATCAAAATATATGGTTCTAATTATCCGAAAAAATATGGGAATAAGGAATTTTTGAGGTTGCATATGAGGCTTAGCTCATATGTATGTCATATGATACCCAAAAATTATCAGGAACAAATTCCCGCGAAATCTTTGTTCCCCATATGAGGCACGGTTCATTTAAGAGGCACAGTTATATCAGGCACGGTTCATTTTGAGGTCCCGCGAATTTTTGAGGTCGCATATGAGGCTTAGCTGATCGTTGCTCGTATGCGACCTCATATGCGATATGAGCTTAAATGCGATTTGAGGTCGCATTTAAGGTCGCATATGAGGCACGGTTCATTTAAGATTTCCCCCCCGCGAAATCTTTGTTCCCCAAAAATTATTTCTACAGCCAAAAGTTAAAAGAACAAATTAGCGTAATAATATTTAGCGGCACGGGCGCCTTCGGCGCGGAACAACAAATTCGGCACGGGCGCCTTCGATACGGATCCACCCCTTAGGGCAGCCAACGTCCTTCTGGAAGCTTCGAAAAGAGATGGGCTTTGATGTTGCCTCCAACACTGAGTTGAGAGCGGGAGCTAGGCTTTGATGCCGCCTCCGGCATAGAGTTGAAGAGGCCAACGAAAAAGAAATTGGGAGATTTGTTGGGGGAGTTGAAGAGACCATGCTCGGGCTGCGGTTTTTGGGGAAGGACAAATGGATCGGTTTTCAATGCTTGGGTTGAGGTAAATTATTTTTAAAAGTACAAAATTTTCACAGTTTCAAACTTTTGGACTTTCCCACTTACACGTTTTCCCATCAAAATTTAAGAACTTCCCTCCCAAAATTTTCTCAAAATCTCATCTCAACCGTTGATTTACCAAGATTAAATCCAAACCGTCTTACTATCAACTTGTTTGTCATAGTAGCTTGTCCTAGTCAGCAAGCCAATTTAAAAAAGTCCTCAAATGTATAATAGATAGTAGTCTTCATGGAGAGATTTTCACACAGGGTTGGTGCAAAAACAATTTTATCTTTTTTAAAAAAATCAAAAAAATTTAGTCTTCAATGCATACAATTATACACCACACAAAAATGGTTAAAAATAACGTGATTTGGCCCTCCGATCAAGACATTGCAAAAAAATGTACACATGGTTATTATTCTGAAGCATTAAATTTATAATGGCTTGATCGATGGTCAAATCTCGTTATTTTTAATCATTGTGTGTGATGTATACCTGTACAGATTAAAAACTGCAAACAATGTTTTGAAAAAAATTCAAAAAAGGATAAAATTGTTTTCACACCAAATTTGTGCGAAAACCTCACCCGAATATTTTCCTATATATATGCCTCACATGACATATGAGACATATCTATATATACGATGACGTAATGAATGCTCATCCATGTAGTATATGGAGTTACATGTGATGCACTTTGTCTTCCATACTCATTGCGAAGAAGAATGTGTCATATCATCGTATAAAATCTCTTATAAGTCGAGGCACATTGATTATGTGTGGGTGTATTATGTGTATATATGTTGTACATATATTATATGTGAGTTTATGTATATATAATATATCAATAATATATATTAAAAATTCGTTTTCAAAAATCCATGTAATTCGCTTAAGCAATGCCTAATCTATTTGTGTTATTAGCTCTCAAACCAAAAGCATAATAACATCGTGATTCACACATTGGGCCGGCCAGCCGCCTAAGCAATCCTATACTGGTTCCTAGACTGCTTAAGCAATCTGCCTTCTTAACTAAATATTCGGGTTCTGACCCGCTAATCAAAAATGATCAGGGTTTACAACCTTGAAAGTGAAAGCACTAAAACCCCCAACTTTTCTATCCTTTCTCCTTTAGTCCATAAGCAAAGATCTTTCTAGGTTTCAACCAAAACATATGATTTTCTAGTCGTCTTCATCTCCTGATTGTGGCCAGCATTGCTAGTGAAACAGTTGTTGCTTCTTTCATTTTCTTAATCTATTCTTGAAGAACTATTCTATTGTTTATTTTTTTCTAATTTTCAAGTAATTTTAGGTTATTATATTAAAAATAACGCTTTAGCGACGCCCATATGACAAGGTTGGCTTCTAGCGACTCCTGGTGTTGTGGATAACATTGACAAAGCCTTTATATGTTAAATCAAGCCCATATATCGTATTAAAAGATACTTTATTTTTTACATGTACAAGTTGTTCAATATTTTACTCCTAGTAATGATAACTTACTTTTTAAGATTTTTGAGTTTCACGAACATCATCAAAAATAGTGTCATATAGCAGGTCCAAACTCGAAACAATCAGAGGTTTATATCTTTGATCTAAAGATAGAAAAAAGAAAAACCGTTTTCTCTCTTTCTTCTGCCTAAATGAAGCAACTGGTGAAGATCTTTTCAGATTCTCGCAAAAAGGAATGCTCCTCTTCCGGTCTCCTTTCACTCTTCTTATTCCCCTCTATTGTCACCTCTGCCGTTGTTACATGTGCTTCTCTCATCTGTTTGTATTCATCAATTTGATTTCCAGAATTTTTCTAGGACTGTTCTAGAATCTTCTAAATTTCTTTGTTTTTTTGAAGTAATTGAAGGTTATATATTTAAAAATAACGGCTAGGCGGATCTAGCTGCCTAGCCAAGATGGTCAACTCCTAGTGGTCTCAAATAAATTGATTAAATTTAAATTAAACTTTGTTAGTTTAAACCTTAGTTGGTTAATTAAATTTTGTTAGTTAATTAAGATATTTAAACCTTGTTAGGTTTAGTTAGTCTTTGACATTTTTTTTCTTTGATTAAATTTTATTTCGAAAACAAATTAAACTCTCAAACTGTTCCTAAACAGATTTGGAATTAAGGGCGAAATAATGCTTAAGCCATGTAGCATCCCCAGATTAATTTTGAAGTGAGAGCATAGCCTAGATGTAGTTGGATTGGAAAAAACATGATGTGATTAGGGTATGCACGGTGATATCAATCATGGAAGAGTGCACGAGCTCTTTTTAAGATTTACATCCAACATGAAAATGAGAGACGAAAACTCTGACTTATCAAGTAGATCAAGATCCAAAAGGTCGGGGGAATACTACGAATTCTGTTGTTGTGATTCAGAGAATGAGTGAGCTTACATCATTTGAGCGAACGATGGCTACACTTAGATATAGAGGAAGATAGGACTGTGGTAGGAACCAAGAGGAAAATCTGATTTTTATTAATATAAAACTGAAATAAAGATACATTGATATTAAATGGGTGATCACCCTTCCAAGACGCCGATTGAAGAGGACGTCCGCACTCTCCCGAAGAACGAGGGATAATCTCACATCTACAATTAATTATCTTTCGAAATAGACTAAGAAATACCTAAGCCCCTCCCACCTATAAATAGATTTCAGAAATAAGGAAAATTACCGAAAAACCCAAAAGGACTGAAAACTTTCCAAAACGCCCATACTAACCCGAAAATTCCCAAAATGTCACCAATGGGGCCAAAACTCATAAAAAGTGTCGAATCTATCATTACTCCGCCCCCGAAAACCACCTTGTCCTCAAGGTGGTACATGAAGCCCGTGACGGTCATACTTCAAGTGGTTATGGTCATCCCCTCCAGGCTTCCTCTTCCACTATGTCCTCGTCGTCCACAGCTATCAGCACTTGCAGCTTGCGTACCCCCACAATTGTGCCCCAGTGTAAACCTCTCATCGCATCTGAAACACAGCTCTTTCTGCATCTTCTCCCTCATCTCAGCGCCAGTTATCCTCCTAAACTGCCCTCCTGCCGATGGCATCATGCTCTTCTACTGACTGGGCGGGTCCGTCCATGTCATAGTCTTCTGATGTCCTCCACCCGTGAGCTGGCTGTGGGAGGAGGATCCGCCTCCAGTCCCTCCAGATTTCTTCGTCTCCACCAGTCGATCCTCCACCATCTGAATTAACTCAATGGCATCCATCAGGTCCTGATGCTTCTGTATACGAATCTCGGTACGTATGGTGGCATTCATCCCTTTCATGAAGGTGCTCTCCATTTTCTCATCAGAAACTCCACGCACTCGCATTGACAGTGTCTCGAACCTTTCCTTGTAGTACCTCACCGTGTCATCCTGCTTGAGAAAAAGTAATTGCTCCCGCAATTTTCCCAAGTGAGTGTCCCGGCATATCTCCACCAACACATCATTTATCTCCTCTCATAAGCGAATGGCCGCCTCTCATCGCTTTACTGGTACCACGTAAGGGCCTTCCCATCTAAACATGCTGCCGTCGCCTCCAGCTTCTGCTCTTCCGGCATGCGAGACACCTTGAAAAATATCTCTGCCTTGTAAATCCATGCCACGGGATCCTCTCCCTTAAATATGGGCATCTTCAGCTTCTGTAGCCTGCTGTCCACCCCAAAAGTCCTTTGGTCTGCTCTTCCGCTTGCGTGTCTGGGCTGATGGTAATACTGCAACCTCTCCCGGTGCCGCACATATCCCCTCTGTTGGCCCCCATCTCGATCTTCGTAGCCCCCATAATCATCACCGCCAGCATATGGACCCCTCGCCCCCTCTTCAAATCATCCTCTCTACCGTCATCTCCTGGATACTTCCCATGGGTTGGGGTGGGCATGGTCTCCTCTCTGCAGCATATCGGGGGCCGTGGGGCCCTCGAAATTCGTCACCATCGTCGCCCGGCCTCATCGCATACTCCGGAGTTCGTCGTCGTCGTAATGCTCCATCTGTGGCTCCTGATATCTCCGCCAATCGCCAGAATTTGTGCCAAAGCCCTGTCCTGCACCGAAAGTCGCCGAAACTATACCAAAATTCGCCGTTGTGCCCCTATTTCTGGCTGGAAAGCCCCACTGGAGGTGTTGGGGGTGCGGCAGCCCCTGTTCTGCCCTAGGCAGGGGCTGCCACCCCATCCTGGGGGCTGGCGGCCCCCATGAACAGATCTAGGGGCTACCGCCCCCCAAGAAAAATCCATCCTGGTGGCTGACGGCCCCCCAGAAAAATCCATCCTGGTGGCTGACGGCCCCCCAGGAACAGATCTGGGGCCTGCCGCCCACCACAGAAAAATTTATGGGGGCTGGCATTCCCCCCCCCCCCCGATGTTGACTACAGGGTTTGCAGTGTAAACACCAGTGAAAAGGTCATATTTGATTTAGTTTAATTCAAATTAATTATGTTAAATACATGGCTCAAGTTCGCTCTGGATGAACATCTTTAAGGGAAAGTAGTATAAATACATTCTTAAGGGGTGAATTGGAAGGAAAGCAGGTAGATCTGGGTCAAAGTCGACAAAACAAAGAAAGTATGCCAACAAAAGAAAGTGGTTTGCAGTGGTCATTTTTGGGTATTCAACGGCTTCGGTTTAATCTAGTGTAAACTAATGAAAAGGTTGGGTACACTACAGTTCAATAACAATGATGTACCGGTTCAGATTAATTAAAATAAATGAACTACTCAGCTTCACTCTAGACAAACCCTTTAAGAGTGCGTGGGGGTGTCTCTGTGTATAATCACCAAATTATCAACATGCCATATACTAGTTTCCGATGATTGCAATAATGCCACTTGTCTTGTTGATATCATATGGCCCCCCAAATCAACGTCAACTGACACGCATCATTATAGTCTGAACCCAAATTAAAGCTAGATGACACTTGTAGTCATCCACTTCCTTTCTAAAGCATAAATGACGGTTAGATGCACGAGGGACACAACAAGGTCAACGAGGGACACAACAAGGTCATGAGATCACCAACTATGTTTTAATTCACCAACTATGTTTTAATTCAAGCATTAGATCCGGAATTTGTATAGTGACAGAAAAGTGTTCTAATAGATAAAAGATTAGCTAGTTAACGATTATTGTAGATACAAGTGTATATGTGCGTGTTGTCAATGATATGCACATATACATCTTTTTTAATTTTTTTCAAATGTCTACACATCATAAATGCTCAACATACCAAAAATCAAGTAAATCCAATGCTATTTGAACTCTCAATCCGATTCTTACAAATTCATCAGTTTCAAAACAATAAAATTTTTTGCAACAATAGATTGAGAGTCAAATCCCTCTAGGATACACGCATATTTAGGATTTTGTGATTTAAGATTGTATACATCAACCTTATAAAAAATTTTAAAAACACACAATGTGCTACCAACGTCAGAAAATGCATATGCTAACAACACATAAACAATAGCCTTATATATATAGTAATCTTCTGGTGCGGAAAACATGGTGCGAAAGCCTGTGCGAAAAATATTTTATCTATTTTAAGAAAAATTTTTGTGAATTTTTTTATATTTAATCCACACAATTATATACCATAGTGAAAATAATGGGTGAACACTAGGTGGATTTAAGCACCGATCCACCCGTTACAAAATTTACGATTTCAGAAAAGAACTTTTTGTAATGCCTTGATTGAAGGCAAAATCACATTGTTTTTCAACCATTATTTTTTGAGGGGTGTATAACTACATGAATTGAAAGAGAAAAAATTCAAAAAAAAATTAGAAACATTTTCGCACATAATTTTCCATGCGAAATGTTTGCATTTAAAATTTTCATATATATAGTTAAATCTTCAAATGAGAACATTTCGCACAGAATTTTCCGTGCGGAAACTATTTTATTTTTTTGAAATTTTTTTCAAAACTTATTTCTACCTTCATTTCGTGTTGTTATACACCCCTCAAAAAATAACGGTTGAAAAAAATGTGATTTGGCCTTCGATCAAGGCATTACAAAAAAGGTCTATTGTTCTGAAACCATTAAATTTTGTAACGTGTTGATCGGTGCTAAAATCCACATAGGGTTCACCCATTATTTTCCATGGGGTATATAATTGTATGGATTAAACATCAAAAAATTGCAAAAAAAATTCTAAATTTTTTTTAAAAAGTTTTCGCACAGAAACCTAGTTTTTCGCACCAGAATATCACTCTCTATATATAAGAGGAAACATGTGGCATATGTGGCTAACCTCTAAAAGTCCATCTTCCTATATTGTTTCAGAAGATCGGAACCGTCCATTTGTTCATCACATTCTAAAACCCCAAAACACCAAATATCATGTGAACTCAAGGTGTTTTACATGTCCATCCACCCGTCGTAAAAAGTTCTATTTATGTGAAACCATTAAATTTGTGACATTTGGATGAACGGATAAAATCCCTTGGGTTCACACAATATTTGATATTTTAAGCTTTTAAAATATGAATATCAAAATGAACGATTCCGATCATCCGAAAAGATAGAGGCTGTATTTTTAAAGACGCGTTTGTGGTTTAGCCACATATGACATATGTTTCCCATTATTCACACGCGCGCGCGCACACACGCACACACAAAATCTTCTGCATACCTTTTTCTTCTTTATCAAGTAGTCAAATTCAACCAAGGAAAGCTTAACTAGCTCATCGGTTTCAGGAAGCCATGTAAGCTTAAGCTTTGTTGTTTTAACGGAACCTTGAAGATGTAAAACTCCAGCCAATTGCTTAATCTCCCCATTCTCCTTCTTAATTTCATTCACAATAGCATTGCCCCAATCCATCAGTGTTATCTCTTCGCCTTCTGAGACGGATGATGCATCAGCATACTCTATCCATATCCTGTTCGTGTATGTAGTAGCTTTTGTTCCAGCACCCTCATATTTCTTATGCCGGGGTAAAATACGGACAAATGGCTCCTCGGGGCCATCAGCAAGGTGAAAAATTACCTTCCGCTCTTCACTGACTGCAGTATGTCGTGGACAAATGGGATCAATTATCTTCTTGTTGATGGTCCACAGCTTGTCCCACTCCATAAGGTTCAAATTTTTAGAAGCACCCTGCAAATGAAGCAATAAAATTTGTTAAGTGGCTAACTAGCATGTAATTAAATTATTTAAAGCAGATGGGAATCAACAATTGTACATCACCTGCTCAAGAATGAATTGTATTAATGCCTCGATTTTCAGGCCCCTGCGTACTATTCCCTGCACAGTTGGGAAACGAGGATCATTCCATCCCTCAACTTTCCCATTTTGCACAAACCAAAGAAGTTTACGCTTGCTGAGAAGTGTATAGACCATATTCAGCCGGCTAAACTCATATATCTGCACTCGTCTTAATCCCATGTCTTCAAGGATCCTGTAGTACTGTGCATTTCGATCATGATATTCACTTGAGCGAAGAGCATGTGTTATACCTTCGAGTGAATCAACAAAAGGGCAAGCAAAGTCATAGGTTGGATACACCTTGTACTTTGCTCCAATCCTATGATGAGGATCCGGATTGCTTCGGTAATAAACAGGGTCTCTTAGTGATTTATTAGGGTCCTGCATGTCCAATTTACCTCTTAAACAGCACTGCTTTCCCCTATCAGAACCTGCAATCATCTCTTTCCACAATTGCATATTCTCATCAACCGAATTGCTCCTACATTTTGATTCAATACCGTCCATCCTCTCCTTTTGCAACTGCTCCCTAGGTGTATCATCCACATATGCTTTTTCCTCACGTATTAATCGCTCAGCCATCTCCATCAGTTGAGGGAAGTAATCTGATGTGTAGGTAACTGTGTCATATTTGATGCCCAACGTCTCGACATCTTTCAACACGTTTTCCACAAACTCATTGCTCTCTTTCGAAGGATTGGTATCATCAAAGCGAACAATTAGTCTCCCTTTATATCTCTGAGCAAAGTATTGGTTTAACAACGCAGCTTTTGAGTGCCCAATATGAAGGTATCCACTGGGTTCCGGAGCAAATCGTAGGCACACTTTCCCAACCTCTGCACCTGGAAGATCCACCTCAAAACTAGCATTTTTTGAAGTAACAACCCCATTTTCCACAAGCCCTTCCTGACCCTTTGGAGTTTGACTGGTAGCATGATCCTTTCCTTTGGTATTGCTCACATTTGATTTTCCTAACCCTCTTTTTCCAACATACGTTCCGGTAACTTCATTCAAAGCCGTGCCGTATTCCTCTGCTATGCTATTGAACCAACGAACTAAATTTTGGTACTTCTTTGACTTCCTCAGGCTCTCCCACCTCTGCCCAATAGCTGGACAGATAAGAAAGTTGGGTATTAAACATACATGAAAAAACCGAGAATCTAACACTGCATAAACACGAAAAATATACGACGTTAAAGAGGGAAAACCCAATACATCCTCAAAGTTACCTGCAAGAGCCGACCATATTGCTATATCACCAATGGACATACTATATCCAACCAAGAAAGTCCGAAGGGCCAGGTGACTATCAACATGCCCACAGGCAGTCTCAAACTGAGCACCAAATGAGAAGATTGACGCGTACTCCAGCCACTCATCAATCTGCATGGAAATAATCAAAGCAATACATAAAACAGCACCAAGATGCATCCAGTGAATTGACATGATCCCCGTATCAAATTAAACATGAGTTTATACCTGCGCAGATTCAAGTGCATCCTGCCCATAGAAATTGGTAATATCTGCAACACGTCCCAGATATCGTAGAATAATATTGGTCCCATGCAATTTCAATCTGTAATAGTATTACATGGACAATTAACATGTGAGACACTGATAACAATAGATTGTACAATCAACTACGTGTTTGACTAAAAATTCTCAGTTATTTCTGAAGGAAACTTATTTTTGGTCTGCCACACATCTGATATGCGGGCTAATTCCTTAACAGTGTGGGATGCAAGTTTTGAAGGGTTATTTGGATCCACAGCTTGTAATGTTCTAGACACGCTCCAATGTAGCTCGAAATATAGTAGGCATTGCAGAACCGGCATCAGAAATCACATTTCTTGTCAACTATTACCGGCATCAGCTATATCATCAAGAAGGGGATTTGCCCAAAAAAAATCTTTTGTTGCGTATGCATAGTCGAGTTTCACAATTGAAGCCCATCATGTAAATTAAGAAGCCATAATACATTCATCGACATAATACAACTACAATCCTATGTTTGGAAGCAGTCTATGGAACAATCAAAACCGCAGACTTTAAAACGGACGCATCAGACAGATGAGACTGTTTAAAAATTGATTAAATCGTCTGTTATTTTGATGCAATCATATAAACCTACATCGTCCTTTTTATTCTTTTTCACGTCAAAGTCCGACCTTGCCGCCAATCTGGAGCACTACAATCCCAACTGAGAAGACCAATTCCTCCTCTACTCATATTGAATCGAACCTAGGATCTTAAATTAAGGGGAAAAAAAATCAGATCGAAACGAATCGATTGGTGCTGACCCGGAAGAGAATCGGAGATGGGGGAGAGAACCAGAAGCGGCGGAGTCATCGACGGCGAGGTCGATGCCGGAGATTCTGGCGGCCGCGAGGACCGAGAGAGGGATCTGATCGCCGGCGAACACTACGGCCGTCGGCTTCTCCATTAAAAACCAAAGCACTAACGGATTTCCTTCCCCTAAATATTTGAGCTCCTGAAGTCTGCGAACGGGAATTCTAGGTCTTGAGAGTGGAGTGTCCAGTGTCATTACAATTTTGGGAATTGCTATGCGCACAGACCTGATTGCTGAATGCACGGACCCTTTATTCACAAGTTGACCATTCATATTTAATTCGCCGTTGAAAATATTTTCTATTTACACTCCTCTCCTCCTCCGTCTTTTTCCTCTCCTCCCCGCTGTCGTCCCTCCCTCCACTCTCCCCACTCCCCCCCCCCCCAAAAAAAAAAAAAAAACTCACACACATAAAAGCGTGGCGTCGAGCCCTCCCTTTGTCGACCACGCCATTGGGGATGGTGGAAGGGGGGGATTGGCGATGGTGGAGGGGGGGGGGGGGGGGGGGGGGGGGGGGGCGAAGTGGATGGAGAGGGGAGATGATGATGAAGGGAGGGCTTTGCGACGCGTATGGCGGGGATGCGGTGGGTGGGCTATGAGAACGTGACGGCCAACGGTAGTAATGTGGGAAGTAGAAAGATGTAGTGGTAATATGGCGATATGAGGTTGTATATAAAGTAAAACACAAATTTTTAAATATTTTTTGGTCGTGTATAAAGTGATCTATGTGCACATCAGTCTCTACACATATTCCCTTACAATTGTCTTTTTTTTGATACATCGGAAAGAAACAATTAATCAGAGAAAGAACCCTCTGATGGGAAATCTAGTCACACCCCTAAGTAGTTTTGATGATGAGCACACCAAAAGTTGTTAATATACTAATAGCATTATCTAAGTGTGTAGGTTGTGCAATCAACTGATGAAAGCTCTAAGCATACTCCGATAAGAAGAAGCTCAACCACACTCAGAAGATGAAGATGAATTTGGTAGCTCGCATTCTACGTCAAGCGCAATATATAGACGTGCTCAAGCTTAAACTCAAGAGGAGCTCAAATTCAAAGTGAAACGTGCATCTACATCAAGATCTTATCGACTTCAAAGTCTTCATTTAAGTCTATGTGTGTGAGTTGTTTCTTTTTAGGAATATGTTAAAGCCAAGCTAAATTGCACACACACAAAAATGTTTTTCGGAAACAATTTTTTTAAACTCGTCTTAAATTTTTTTGAGAGCTAAGCTATTTGATTCAAACTCTTGTAGTCAATCTCCAAACACACAGGAATTGATTACTCACTTTTATAGCTGTGTTTCACTTAAAAACTGCTCTGGGAGTCGACTACCAAAAGAGGGAGTCGACTATCTGCTGTGAGCAGAGTTTTCATTGAAAACTCTCTGGGAGTCGACTACCTCCCTTGGGAGTCGATTACCAGCTGCGTTTTGACTTCCCAGATTTTGCTCCATCATTTACTCGTTGCTTGATTTGTGGTGCTAAAGTCAAATCATTTTTGAATTTTGAATTCTCCTTTGAAACTCTATAAATAGAGACCATATGAGAAAGATTCTATATAACTAATTCTTTCATTCTTGAGCTAAGCAAAAACTCTCTTGAAAGCTCAATCGTTCTCATCGCTCTCAATGTTCGTAGCCAAAAATGGTTTTTCAATTTCTGATCTTATTGCTCTTATTTAAATTCTTTTAATATCACATTATTTTTTGCTGTTGCAAATTGTTTTCAAAATCCTCTTTTTATTTTTCATATTCTTCAAAGGATTTTTGAAACTCAAGATTCTAGATCACATCAAATTCAGTTATATTCTTTGTGTGATCTAAGAACTATTTTAATTCTTTAGCCACATAAGCACAATTGCAATATTATCTTGGCTATAGGATTATTTGGGTGTAAAACCAATCTCCACTAATTATTGTGGTGAATTGGATTTTGATTTTATCTGGAGTCCCTTGGTGATAAGGGCTGTGGAAAATCCTAGTCAAGACTAGGTGGTTGGAAATCCTGGTGGTGATACTAGGTCGTTGGAAATTCTAATGACTGAAGTTAGGCAATTGTATTGCTAAGGCAATAGTGGATTAAATCTCGAGCCGTGCTGCTCGGGGACTGGACGTACCCAAGTTGCGGGGAACCGGGATAAAATCGCTTGTCTCTCTGTGTGCTTTCTGTGTTTGTCTTTCTTATTTATTTTGTGCAAAGCTATTCATTATTGTTAATATATTTTCATTGTAAGTCCTTGTTAATATATTATTATTGCAAAGATTGCATTTTTATTCTGATGTGTAATCTCTATGTTGCTTGTAATTAATCTTTATATTCTTTTAAGTTTATCGTGTTGATTAAGGACAAAGCGTAGATCACTCTACTTGGTTCCTTAAGCAACATTGGAAGAGAAATCTTTTGTGTTCTAATAATCAAAGAAAAAGTTTTAACTTATACAATACTATTCAACCCCCCTTCTAGTGTTGTTTGTCATCTATATGATCCAACACTTGGTATCAGAGCAAGGCTGAAAGACGATGGCATCAACATCTTTTCACTTCGAAGGACTTACATCATGCGACCACCGTTGTTTAATGGAACAAACTATGCAAGCTGGAAGATACACTTGAAGACTCATCTAGAGTCGCTGGACATTGAGGCATGGATCGTCACCAAGGATCCATACAAAGCACCCACTGAAGTTGACACCGGAAAATGGTCTACTAATGAAAAGAAGAAAGCCAACCTCAACGCTAAAGCCATGAACGCGTTATTCTGTGCGGTAACAGGTAATGAGTTCAACCGTGTCTCCCAATGTGAGACGGCACACCATATTTGGTATACTCTTCATGTAAGTCACAAAGGAACCGAGAAGGTAAAAGAATCTCGCATAAATGTTTTACATTCAAAATTTGAATCATTTAAAACGGAAGAAGGAGAGAGTATTACCGATGTGAATACTTGTTTTACTAACATAACAAATGAGCTTGCAGGTCTAGGCAAAAAGTTATCTGAATATGATCAGTTAATGAAGATATTGAGATCGCTTAGACCCTAATGGAAAGGGAAGACGATGGCCATTCGAGAAGCTCACAATGTAAGAGACATCACCATTGAAGAATTGATGGGAAATCTCATGGCATATGAGATTGAGCTCGAGGAAGACAAGAAGATAGAGGAGAAACCAAAGAAAAAGAACCTAGCGTTCAACGCCAACGAAGAAGACGCCGACTTCACTGACAGAGAAGATCGCATTGCTTTCATCTCAAAAAACTTCAGGGACTTCATGATAAGTAAGTACGATAAACGATCTTTTCGTTCCGCTAATAATATTATTTGTTTTGGTTGCAACAAACCAGGATATGTAAAAAGAGACTGTCCATTGGAAAAGAACAACAGAGACACCAAAGATCGTGGCAAAAGCAGAGATAACAATGAGAGAAAGAACAATAAAAGAAAGAAGCTTCGACGACCAAGGTAGGAAGCATATGCAACTTTCGATCAAAGTGATGATTCCACCTCCGACGAATCATCATCAGACAACAAAGAAGATAGATGAGAATCAGCTCATATGTGCTTCCTAGCTTCCACATCATCCCAGGTAAGTTCATTTCATAATTCATCATTTAGTGAAGATGATTCATTATCAAGCGATAATGAAAACATGGATTATAGGGGGTGCATATAAGGAGCTTTTTTCACTGAATGAAAAGCTCATTAAAGAACATAGAAAACACTGAGATTAGTTAAAAAGGATACAAAAGATAAAGAGGAATTTCGTAAGGAAAACATTGCACTAAAAGAGAAGAACGAATCACTAGAAAAAGACATGCAATCCATGGAAAAGAAAATTGAGGGTTTGGATAATCTTCTCGTGTCTATCAAAGACAAATACGATTCTACGCTGAAGATTGTCGAAAACTTCAATAAAGAAAAAGGAATATTAGATAGTCTAATCAACACTCAAAAAGCATAATCTAGCAAAACCAGACTTGGTTATGATTCGAATCATGCTAAGAAAAGGATTAAGCATACTAAGATGCATCATGCTAATACAAAGTTTTTGAGCATATGGATTCCCAAGCATGTGACGGATCAAAAGAAACAAAGATGCCAATCGATTTTGTTCAAAATGTTCATTTAAATAAAAATTATAAATATGTTTCTATTGAAGGAACTAAACCATATTGGGTTTGGCTTCCTAAAGACTAATCCTCTGGGCTCAACTAAATAAAGAGTACCACAGTGTTTATATTTTTCATGTAATTTAAAACAAAGGAGGAGGAACACTAAAACATCAGTTCAATATGTTGAACAAAAATCTAGCGCTTTGCGGAAAGATTGGTTAAAATTCATCGCTTCGCAAATTCTTAATAAATATGGATGATTTAACTTTAATATTTTTTTGCTTAGTATGTATGTTTTTTTGTGTTATTTAATTCAATAGTTAAGATTTTTTGGCAAAACATTCAAACCAGCACGTCGAAAACCCCTCGGGATGAGAAAAATCTCAAACCCAAGAGGGAGTTGACTACCACGGCTGGAAGTTGACTCCCAGAGTGCGGCTGCCGAAATCTGTGCTCTTTTTTGACTTACTCTTGGTGTGGTTTTTAATGCCTATTTGGCTCATATCCACTTGATAACTTAAACCCAATAAGAGAATTGATCCTAGACATTCCCCTATTTGATTTATAGGCCCTCATTCATCTCCATCCTCATCATGAAAAATACAAAAACCCCCTCTATAAGCCCTAGGTAGCCGACTACCTCATTTGGGCTCTTCATCTTGAAATTTTTCTTGCTCTCTTGTTCATATCTTCTCCTAGGAGCTCTTGATTCTCAAAGATCCTTCATTTCCTTCAAGGAAATCTCTATCGACAAGGTATAATCCTCATTCTCTCTTTCAATACTTAATAAACCACTTTCAATATTTCATATTCCTTCATATCATCATGCTTAAGAAAATGGTTACAATTAAAAAGAGAAAGGGTGATGAAACTTCTCATCCTCTTACTGAAAGAGAAGTGATTGAACCCTATCCTTTTAATTTCTCAAGTTATGCTAAATTCTTGAACATCACAAAGAGGCAAATCCTTCATGAGAGGTTTGTCAATATTGAGGATGTAGAAAATTATGGCATTGATATCATCCTAGAATTCCAGAATTTGTTGAATCTGTTTTCCAAATATAATTCATACTTGTACTATCCTTGGCTTGTCCATCTTTTCTATGCTAATATGGATGCCGATTTGACCAAGCTTCGTTTTCGAACTAAATTTCTTGATACACAGCTTCATATCACTGTTAAATCTCTAGGTCAAGATTTAAGGATTCCTTACACTGGAAAACTGCTAGATGATATTGAGATGGTTGGTGGGAATGTGTTAGATAAGATGTATCTACCTGGAAAATTTTTCTTACAAAATTACCTAGTAGCGATCTTCATTATCCTGCTAGAATATTAGCGAACATCTTATCTTACAACATAACCCAAAAATCTGGCAGCCATTCAGTTCTTTCTGAACGTCAATCAAAGCATTTACGATATACTTGGCAACATTAAGGTCAATTGGGCAAGAATAATCATGGATTTTATTCTTCATTCTGCTGTGTCTACTAGAGTCATATCTCCTTTGGCCCATGGTCATTTCCTAACAATTCTATTCAATGCTTATGATATCCCGTTGGATAATGAGTCTGAGATTTTGGAACCTCCTCTTGTGTTTGATGCTCTTACACTTGGCCGAATTGGTCTTCACCGAGACCTTGACCAAAATGTTCCGGAAGAAAAGCTAGTTGGTGACACTAGCTCCACCTCAAGAAAGGTAAGGAAAATTGTTATTGAAGACTCAGATGAAGAAGTTGAAGAAGATAGCGAAGATGAAGATGAAGCACCACCTGAAGAAGTTCCCCACTACATTCTTGAGCTTCAAGACATGCTCCTGAAGAAGATTGAAAAGTTGAAGATCTCTCAAGCTAAAGGATTTGAAGATCTTAACTAGAAGGTGGAGAACTTGAAAGACGTTGTGGTTGGTAGTAATCAGATGACGGAGAAGACTCTTGCTGTGATCCTAGAAGAAATAAAGGAGTTGAAGAAAGAAAAGAAGAATGGCGGTTCTTCTTGAACACTGCTTATCTTGGTTACTTGGTTTAAAACAATGCTTTTAAAACAACTATGGTCTGTAGTTGTGCGATGGTTTCTAAAACATTTGGTATCAACTCTTGGTAGTTGATGCAATGCTACTATATTATCCTAGGTGGAATGCCATGCTTTAACTTTTGATATCATTATACTTTGCTTAAGTATAAATGAGATGGCATGCAAAATATCTTGATTAACTAACTCTATTTTGCAGATATTTTTTTGTTGGTTGATTATTTTTTCTCTCCTACACTTGGTATAAACACTTGGTTTGATTATTGCATATACTTGGTTATTAAAATTCTTAAGTTGAATATGTATTCAACACTTTGTGAAATTGTCATGGATGTCATCATAATATTTTTGATTGATGACAAGGGGAGAAGAAAAATGGAAAAGCAAAAACAAACATGAATAATATATTACAATTGCTAACCAGCTTTAATGCAAGGGGAGTATGATTATATTATATCTCATCTAAGCAGGGGAAGTAAGTAATCTAACTCATAATTTTATTTTGCTATTATTCATTTGTTTTTCATTTGGGTGTCATCATCAAAAATGGGGAGAGTGATGGGAAATCTAGTCCCACCCCTAAGTAGTTTGATGATGAGCACACCAAATGTTGTTAATATACTAATAGCATTACCTAAGTGTGTAGGTTGTGCAATCAACTGATGAAAGCTCTAAGCATACTCCGAAAAGAAGAAGCTCAACCACACTCAGAAGATGAAGATGAATTTGGTAGCTCGCATTCTACGTCAAGCACAAGATGAAGCTTATAGAACGTGCTAAACCTTAAGCCAAAGAGGAGCTCAAATTCAAAGTGAAGCATGCATCTACATCAAGATCTTATCGGCTTCAAAGTCTTCATTTAAGTCTAAGTGTGTGAGTTGTTTCTTTTTAGGAATATGTTAAAGAGATAAATGGCGCACACACAAAAATGTTTTTCAAAATTTTTTTTAACTTGTCTTAAATTTTTTAGAAAGCTAAGCTATTTGATTCAAACTCTTGTTGTCAATCTCCAAACACCCAGGAATTGATTACTCACTTTTATAGCTGAGTTTTACTGAAAAATTGCTCTGGGAGTCGACTACCAAAGTAGGGAGTCGACTACCTGCTGCGAGCAGAGTTCTCATTGAAAACTCTCTGGGAGTCGATTACCAGCTGCGTTTTGACTTCCCAGATTTTGCTCCATCATTTACTCGTTGCTTGATTTGTGGTGCTAAAGTCAAATCATTTTTGAATTTTGAATTCTCCTTTGAAACTCTATAAATAGAGACCATATGAGAAAGATTCTATATAACTAATTCTTTCATTATTGAGCTAAGCAAAAACTCTCTTGAAAGCTCAATCGTTCTCATCGCTCTCAATGTTCGTAGCCAAAAATGGTTTTTCAATTTCTGATCTTATTGCTCTTATTTAAATTCTTTTAAGATCACGTTATTTTTGGCTATTGCAAATTGTTTTCAAAATCCTCTTTTTATTTTTCATATTCTTCAAAGGATTTTTGAAACTCAAGATTCTAGATCACATCAAATTCAGTTATATTCTTTGTGTGATCTAAGAACTATTTTAATTCTTTAGCTACATAAGCACAATTGCAATATTATCTTGGCTATAGGATTATTTGGGTGTAAAACCAATCTCCACCAATTATTGTGGTGAAGTGGATTTTGATTTTATCTGGAGTCCCTTGGTGATAAGGGCTGTGGAAAATCCTAGTCAAGACTAGGTGGTTGGAAATCCTGGTGGTGATACTAGGTCGTTGGAAATCCTAATGACTGAAGTTAGGCAATTGTATTGCTAAGGCAATAGTGGATTAAATCTCGAGCCGTGCTGCTCGGGGACTAGCCGTACCCAAGTTGCGGGGAACCGGGATAAAATCGATTGTCTCTCTGTGTGCTTTCTGTGTTTGTCTTTCTTATTTATTTTGTGCAAAGCTATTCATTATTGTTAATAT
The DNA here is from genome assembly GCA_030789695.1 of Scilla litardierei. Lineage (NCBI taxonomy): Eukaryota > Viridiplantae > Streptophyta > Magnoliopsida > Asparagales > Asparagaceae > Scilla > Scilla litardierei. Next base: position 127,203,911 of record CM061137.1, read on the forward strand.
ATTTTCATTGTAAGTCCTTGTTAATATATTATTATTGCAAAGATTGCATTTTTATTCTGATGTGTAATCTCTATGTTGCTTGTAATTAATCTTTATATTCTTTTAAGTTTATCGTGTTGATTAAGGACAAAGCGTAGATCACTCTTCTTGGTTCCTTAGGCAACATTGTAAGGGAAATCTGGTGTGTTCTAATAATCAAAGAAAAAGTTTTAACTTATACAACTCTATTCAACCCTCCTTCTAGTGTTGTTTTCCATCCATAGGATCCAACACCCTCTATTACATCCAGTCCCCTTTACATCCAACATAAGTAATTGGGATAATGAAGTAGGAGCCTATTCCCAAATCTGTAATTCTTCCTGTACGTGACATCCCAAATTAGCTAACACACCAGCGCAGAAGTTTGCCTCCCGAAAGACATGATAGTAGTTACAGAGATGAAATCTTGTAGCTAGCTGTTTAATATCCAGAATCAGATTCAAAAGAGGGTGGGAGTAGACATCTAACGAGTTGAGAAGCAGTAGTGCAACCTTTGAATCTGATTCACACATAATCTCCGAGAACCCTTTCTGTCAAGCAATCTCCAACCCAAACCTAATAGCCTGAAGTTCCGCATTCAAATTAGTATCCCATCCAATATATGGGGAAAACCCCAGTAGCCATGTACCCTGATCATCTCAAAAATGCCTCATGACCATATGAGCAACAGATTCCCTTTACTAGGCTAATCAATAGTAAGCTTAATAACACCAGGATTCGTGGGAAGCCACTGAATGAGAGAAGTAGCAGAAGGGACTGTTGTAGGCTTTCCATACACCCATGCAACCTCAGTTGTAGTGTGTGCGATCTGTCTAACATGAAGGTACCGAAAAACCCTGATTACAACGTGTTCTCCAGATTGTCCACAAACATGTAACAAAGATGATGACTTGATTCATGGGATGTGTCTAACTATTCAAAAAATTCCCGCAACCATGCTATAAGAGGAAGTTGGTAGAAATCCGAGAATGTCGAAGAAAGGGAAAACCCATCCAGATAGTCTGGGCTGCTATGCAATCTAGTATGTGTGCAGATGAATGTGGTCGTCAGATTTAATGCCAACCGGCTTATACTGCTTGCCTTTTCCTTCACTTATACACGCCTCTAAATCTTCACACTACGATATTTTTTCAGAAGATTGAAACCGTTCATTTTAATATAAATATTCTAAAGTCCCAAAATACAGAATATCGGGTGAACCCAATGGTTTTGCTTATTCATCCTATCGTCGAAAATTTAACAGTTTTGCATGAACAAAGTTTTTATGGCGACCGGAAGAACGCACAAAGACAACAGTGTTCACCCGCTATTCGGTGTTTTGGGTTTTAAAATATGAAGATCAAAATGAACGGTTCCAATCTTCCGAAAAAATAGCTGATTGTAAAGGTTTGGAGGTCGCATATGGGTTTAACCCCATATGTCATATGGTACACATTATTCTCTTTAAGTTGATATCCCTCTTTTTCTCTATCATCATAGCTCTTGTTGTGTTATAGAAAGGGTAAATTGCAAAAAACCCCATTATAATGTTACTTTGTGGCAGAAAACTTTCTTAAACTATCAAAATTAGTAAACAACCGCCTGAAATGCAGATTAGCTTACCAAAATGTTAGCTCCATCCATTCCAAATGTGAAATGACTATTATACCATTCTCCTTCCAGCCAACCACACGCTTTTCTTCCCTTCCAAATCTCTTCCTGCTCCTTCAACTCTCTTATGTGTCTCTTCATTTCTCCTCCTCATTTCCTTGACTAAATTGAGCATCAAGTTCCTTGACCCAATCTCACTTCAAATTTCATCATCTTCCTCAAGCCAGATCTCCTCCTCTTTGCTTATGAGCCATCATAACCATCACCATCTCCTGCAACTCTATGGCATAACCCAAAAATTCCCCATCATCATCGATATCAACAGTATCATCATCATTTACTCCACTTTTTAATATTGGTAATTAGTAAGAATTGGTAAAAATGCAATTTACAAAGGTCATGTTGTATTACCATGTTTCCATATGTACGGATGTTATGTACATATTTTGATCATTTTTGTACGAGTATGTTTTTGAGTATTTTTAGGAACTTTCCCCTAATTTTTAAAAATAATAAAACTATTTTTAAATAATTTTAAACATTATTAGACACGATTATGTGTGAAGTATTGGGTTGAAATACTAGGTATTTATATGGTATGAAGTATTACTAAGTATATTTCTATTTTACTAAAAATCAAAAATACAAATTTTCCTTTAAGTGACACCTAGTCACTTAGGTGTCAAAATGCATGTTAACATAATTCTTATTATGCCACCTAGTGTACACATGTCATTAAACTAACCTAGTGGAATGATGATGTGGATGATGGAGTTATTCTTAAAGGAGAAAAAGAAAAGAAGATGGAGAAAATATAAAAAGGCAAAAAAGAAAAGAAAAGATAACAAAAATTCCCAAAAATCTTCATCCTATCATCTCCCCTCCCCTTGAGGCCGAATTCAAGGGAGCCTCCCTTTTTTGAACCACCAACTCCACCACCACCCTCCTCTTCCACCACCAAGTCCACCACCATAACCTCCTCCGCCACCAAGGCCGAAATTTCATCCCATCAGCTCCATTGATTTGAAGAAGTAAGAGATAGAAGGAGGAGGAGGAGAAGAAGCGCCAAAGCTAGAGATTGAAGAGGGTAAATATTGAGGTAGGATTTCTACACTCTAGCTAGGGTTGTCTTAAGAATTTTGTATTAGATGTGTAGTATGCATTATGTAATATGCCATATGATTAGTAGGGTTATAAATGAATAGATATGACATGTCATATGATTTGTAACATGACTAATTCACTACTAATCATATGTAACATGCCATATGATTAGTAGGCATGCAACATGCTAAGATGAGTATTATACATGTTACAATTCTATTTTTGCCATGTTTATATATGGTACGGCCTTATGACCGGCACATGTAATTGAGGCCCACATACACTGGAAGCCCAAGCGAACAGCTCTCTGACCATTCGAAAGGAATACTAGCCCGAGCGGAAGATCACCTCTATCCAGGGAAGCTCGCCTCGTCGAGCGACAAGCTCACCCTCAGGGTCAACCAAAGAAGCTCGCCTACCTGATCGGCAAGCTCTCCGTACCAGTAAGAAGCTCGCCTGCTCTCCAACAGGAAGCATGATCAGACGGCCCGAAGGTGCCGAGCTTGATCGTCGAGCTTGACTCTCCCCAAAGGTGACCTAGCATAAATATCTCTGACAGTGTGACGTAGGACCACCTACCCTCCATTAATACCAGAGGTTAAGAGCAAGAACTGATGGCCGCCCCTCGCGTCTCATTAATGCATCTGACACCACCTGACACCCATTAATGCGTAAAATACCTCTGCACGACCCGCCGACCTATCACTCTCCTCCAGCTAAGTAGACTCGACAGCTGATGGGACGACGAGGAACCGACTCTCAACTCTATAAATACCCCCCTTCGGCCACCAAGGGGGGTTGGTCAGCAAAAATCTCTAACTCTTTCCCCATATTCAAGGTCGGATATCTCCCATATATCTGTGCCTTCTCATAAGCTTGCCACGCTTCGCCGATCTGCCTTAAGATCGCCAAGCGTGTCCGACACACTTATTTCAAGTCACCCACTAACTTAAGCATCGGAGAGGCTACAGACAGACAGCTAGCCCCACCTTTCTGATGAGTTGCTATTGTCGCAGGAAGCTCGCCTCAGCTACCAGGAGACGGTGACCTTGGACGACCTTCAAACGACCTTGGATCCTTCACTCCCGAAGCTTGTTCCGAGACGTGCTAACCTCGCCGTCAACCCAATACTAGTAATCATTATACCCGTGATTCCCATTAGCTACAAATTTCATTGTTTGGCGGACTTGACCCGCAACAATTGGCGTCGTCTGTGGGAACAAGGGTTACACTCATGTAAGACACTGCACGGAGTCACCGCAGCGACCGTCGTGGCAAGCAACCGATGGTCGAGGAGAACCGCTCTCCTAGAAGAACTCCTCCGATGGATTTACCCTTGATGGGTCAGCCGCGTTCATTCAGGACGCGACCCTTGGTGTTTACAAAATTTTTCAGAGCTTTACTAAAATGATGGAAGAATGGACCATTGCCAGACAAGTGAGACCACCTCGGTCGGAAGGCCCCTCCAGACCTCGCAATGTGAAGAGAGACCTTCTCCCCCAGTTTGACGAAGAAGCGGCCGTGCAGTAAAGGCGATTTGAAGAGGCAGAAGTGGCTGCTCTGCAGAGGGAGTTCGATAAGGAGGAGGAGGCCGCCCATCAGAGGCGACTGGATGAAGACGCGGCCATTCGAAATCAGAAGCTTCTGCTCGGACTGGGGGATCAATCTACACTTCGCCTCCGTGGTGCATCCACAGTGCAATGGCCTGGCCGAAGTAGCGAACAAGTGCATCTTGGAGCCCTTAAAGAAGAAGGTCGACAGCGCTTCTGGATCGGGGCCCGACTAGCTACCCGGCATCCTTTGGTCATACAGCACTACATACAAAGTTTCAACCGGCGAGAGCCCCTTCATGCTAGCTTATGGGGCGGAGGCCGTCGTCCCAGTGGAGGTCGGCGAGGCCGTCGTCCTAGTGGAGATCGGCGAGGAGTCCCTCCGACTCCAGTACTTCAATGAAGAAGCAAATGAATAATGCCTCGACATCAACATCGAGCTCGTCGACAAGGTAAAGGATCGTGCACTGTAACGACCGGTATTTTAATAATACATTTTATTCTTACCATATCCCTTGTCATACTTTTTCCATAGCCGTAATTCATGCGTTTACGTATTACGTATTCGTACTACGTACTCGTATTAGCTACGTGCCTTAAATACATATTAGCTATAACTATTATTTTAAACCTATCATTATATTTTTCATTAAATTATCATTTCAAAATTAAAATTCAAATTATTTCTATATTAGATGTAAGACTTTTACTCATTAGCTATTAATCTCCCTTAATTTCAATTTATCCCGTGTTTCTTTCTTTTTTCCTCCTAATCTTAAATCTCCCCATTTAAATCTGAAATCTTTCTTTTTTATTTTTTTAAAAACCCTAATCTCCTAGACCTAGCTGCCATCCTACTTTAAACCTAGTATATACTAAACCCAAGCTCTACAATTTTCAAAACCAAACAATTCCCAGGGCGTTGGCCCACTAACGCACATAGCTAATAAAAAAGACAACAAACCCAGTGTTCTTTTTCTCCAAACCCAGGCCCTTAAACTCACTCCATATTAAAACCCAAAACAAAAACTAAACCTAAACTAGACCCATACTCTCACGTGTATAAACCCAAACAAAACCTAAATTAAACCTATCTCTAAAACAAAACAAAAAGAGAACCCAGGCCGCCCCCTCCTATATTAAACCATAGACCTAGGCCTTTCTCTCATCTCTAGGCTGCACAAACCCAGAACCCTACTCCCCCTCTACAAACATATCCCCCAAAACCCTAAGAAACTTCTCCTCCAAGCGCGCAACTCAACCAAGCCCGTCTCCACTCGCGCATCAGCAGACCTACAACCATCTCCTCCTTGCACAGACCCTCCCAACTTCTGACCATCCTGTTCCATGTGCGAACCTAGTCATCAGGCCGCCGCCTCTCCCCCTCTCACTGCAGACCGCTGGCAAACTCCCCTAGGCCACCGCCAGTCCCCCTCCAACGGGCAGCAGGCCGCCGCCAGTTCCCTCGGCCCTCTCCAAGCGTCGACAGCCTCTCTCCACTTCTCCCTCCTCTGCACAGACCCTCAGCTTGCACTCCAGCTCTCTGCACCCCCTCTGGCGACCCACAACTGCCCAACAACTCCCCCAGGCCAGCCAGATCTGCCGACAGCCTCCATCTGTGCAGTCGCAACCGTCGTCCTGAAGTCGCACGCGTGCCGCTGCCCATTTTGTCACGCCCCATTCTCACAAATACCTTATATGGCATTCCATACCATGGGCAAGGAGGATGGAGCCTGACAAGCCGCGGTATTACACCAAGTGTGAAAGGAAAACACACAAGAGCAGGCCACTGCGAATGCTGGGATCATACATCACATATATTTATATAAATATAAAGCAACACATTTAGCCATCACTGAAAGTACATAACCACAGATTTACATAACAAAGGAGAGAACCACACACCAGCATCAAGTACAAAGTGAAACTGACTCAAGTATACATGAGAAGTACTACAAGCCACCAACATATACCATAGCTACAAAAGACACACCACTCGACCCAACTCACACTACAAGACACAGCCCAAAAGAGCGGTGTCCCTAAGTCAAAACTCATGTCTAAGGAATCTCCCGAGGGAGATTCTGCTCTGGTGTCACCTGCTCAAGACCTGAAAAGTAAAATGAGCACGTCAAAACGTGCACAGTAGGAAACTAACTAGAGTAGGGAAAATCATTTTAGGGGTTATGCGTGTAAAGGCAATAGGAGTACAAGCAACCAAGGTAAAGTGTACAACACACAAGTGTGCAACAACAACACATATAAAGTTCATTAGTTAGCAGATGTTAGTGATTCTTTGGAAGCCTGGGTATCACCAAAAGATAAGGGCCTGGACCTCGCCCCAAATTTGGGACGAATATAGCACACGACGCAGTGGACACGGGCACTGTACGCTGGGCCTCTCAGCTCCCCCGTCCCTGGCAGGAGTGAGGCTTCCCATAGCAACACAATCCTCCGTATGTCTCCTCCACTCTCGGTAAAGGCGAGTGGGAATAAGTATCACACATCACATATCTTTTCCTCCTAACTTCTCAGTCCAGTCCCTTATGGTTCAATAATGCCCAAACTTCCCACATCCCCATACTAGGATGCTCACCCATCTTAGAGCAGATCGAGACATCCCAGTTAACAAATCATGTGTCATAATCTTCAATAGTAATATGCAATTTCATAATGTAGTACATGGCACAACATTCTCATAGCTATTTCCAAGTTTCTTCAATTTCAAATTCATTTGGGTATTTTAACAAACATATAGTAGTCGTCATGTAAATGAAGAGTGCCTCACCAACAATTTTAGTAACAAATAGTATAACTAAACTTTCTTAAGGGTATCAACAACATCCATGCATATTAGAATGGAAAATTTAACATCACCACAATATTCAACTACACCCAAACAGTCCAGCTTGCTGAAATGTGCAGGAACAGCTACTAAATCAGCATGTTTCATCAATTTAACTTGTGAATTTGACAAAACTCACCGGATTAAAGTTGAAGATATAATAGTCCTGGGTTCACCCATAAAATTTCATGTAGAAATGTGGACTGAGTGATTTATAGTGAATTAATTGGTAGAACCTGTACAGACTGTTTTCCTGACAGATTTCAAGGTCTGTATTAGAAGCTAATTTTGGGCATGTTGCGGCCAGAATTTCAAAAGATATGCACGTTGATGAATTTGAAGATAAACTTGTTAACTTTATAACAAGACCAAGAACAGCAACTTCCATAGAGTGTGCAGGTAATAGACTTCATTTTTCTAAACTGTGTCCAGTTTAACAGAATTTCAGACATGTTGCAATCTTTGAATTTTTACTCCTACTTATTGAACTCAACATATGTCAAAATTTATATGAATCTGAGGTAGGACTTCATGATCTACATGAATATATTTTTTTAGAAGGTAATTCCATCCACAGTGATCAAAACACATGAATAAACTCACAGCAGGATTTCAGAATTTCAGAGAAGGGTAGTTTGCTAAGAAAACCAAGGAAAAATTGGATCTTTTTGACATATTGCCCACATAACACATAAATTCAAGAAAATGAGCAATCTAATTAACATCATAATACTCTCATAATCTCTAAATAAAACTCCCTAACCAAAGTTAGAATCCTACCTCAAAAGACCTCTTTCTTCTTCTCCATTCTTTCTCTTCCTTCCACCTTTCCTTCTCCTTGGAGTAAGCTAGGGTTTCTTGATTTTTTTGGGAAGTAAGATTAGGGTTTTGGAGCTATGATGGAAAAGAAAAGGAGAGGGGGAGAGTTCACCAAGGGGAGAATGGGAGAAGAAAAAAAATGAAAGAAGAAGAATTGAAAAGAAGATTAAAGAAGAAGAGAGAGAGTTCTTAGGAATTCTCTCTCTCTAGAACCATCTTAGGATAGACATGCTTCATGGTAAAATGACTATAGTGCACTCCCAAAACTACCTCTCAACTTTCATGTATTTACAAGCTTGCCATTTCTTTATGCACACACTTCTTTACTACACACACACCTCTTTATGACCAAAAGACCATTTTGCCCCTCACCCTTCTAACTATTTTCAAGCATTCCACTAATCCCATCCCTTTTCACACTAGCCCCTCTCATACTAACCCACTCCTTCAAAATTTACAAGTATGACATTACTCTACACACCCACCTTTACTCTACACACACTTCCACCCGTATTGCCAAATGACCAAAATGCTCTCACACTCTTCACGAAATTACACGACTGCCACCAGCCACATACACGCCATATCACCTCTTATCAACTACTTATACTCCCTTTACTCGAGCGTAGAGGACTACCATGTCAGTCGCTGTATAGGGCTAAACAGGCCATGACACCTTTGCTGCGTCTTGATCTCTCTCCGCATCACCGAGAACCGGACATACCTTAGCGTAGTGCTCGTCGAGACGAACCCAACGACACCATGTTCATCAAAATCAGGCAAGTGTACGAATTGTTATGAATTTTTGAAGTTTGTTGTTAAAATTGTCTTTTTCATTTAAAGCTGAATAACATGAAATTTACCCATGAAATAACGTTCACAAAAATACCATGATGTTCTAGGGTGAAAATGTGACACATTGATATATAACTCAGCATGTTTAAGATTTAAGATTGGCAATGAAAAATAATTATTTGTAGCATGTTCATTAATCAACCCGTAAATCTCAGTATTTTAAATTGCTGTAAATGTTGTAAGATAAGAATTACTGATGATTAATGAAGTGCACATCTTGCTTGTAAACACGTTAGCAGAACAGACATTAATGGAACTTCTAGACAACGCTTGAATTAGTGAATTCATGCGCTTCAAAGGCAAAATCTTGATTTCGTGATGTCATGTGAGTCGACTAGTCTGGCTCGTGATCCAGCACATCTTTTGGGTGTGGTTAGGATAGAGCGGCCACTAAGCGTATGAAAGGATCCTCTCTTCAAGAGCACCACCCGCATGCAGTGGGTAGCGTCAATCACGGTTATACCCCCGTGAGAAGAATGATTCACTCATCACGTCTTAAAGGCGAGAACCATATGCATAATAGAAATCATTGACACGGAACCTGAACTCATTATGTTATCTCAGTTGAACACTAAAATTGCCATGTTAATAACATTTATAGAAATGCCATGTTCATTAATACTTGTCTTTAAATTCTCTAAAACTGCCATGTTTAGAAGTACTTTGCTTTAGTTTAAAAGTGACATGTTTATAACCATGCTGCCGTTATCTTGTGCGAACAATTAATGCTTCATAATTTATTACTATTCGTACACCTTGCCTGGGACGTCTCACTTTTACTTACAGACCCTTGCTGACATACATTCGTGTTTTTGGATTGTATGTCAGACCACGAGCCAGAGTACCAGGAGGACTTGTTGAGATAGCTGAACCAGTGGACCAGGAGTTATTGAACTAGTGAACCATCGTTTTATTCTTTACATTTGTTGTATAGGTCATAAGACCAACCCTTCTTTTCATTCATTGTTGTAATTCAATTTGAGACGGATTGAGATTGTAATAATACTTTTGCTTATCTGTGTTGTTTCTGAGTATGCATGTAAAAGCCTGCAAAATTTCATACAGACGCTTATTGTGTTAAGTCAAGGAGGAAAGAAAAGCAAAAGTACCACCTCCCTGCTTACACATGCGGACCCGCTCGCGTCCTCGCTCCCAAGCATAATGGGAAGCGTGGCATGACATGTTTTAGTGGTGGTCCATGCAGGTAATGCACTTGCAAAATACCCATAAAAACAATATAGATTAGATTACAATCTTGATCCTCAAGAACACATTCCTTCAATTTCCTACCCTAATCTAATTCATTAGGAAATCCTAGTTCTAAGGTTCCTAATCCTTAGTCAACCAAATAAGTACACTCTTGATTTTTAATCTTCCTTAACATTACATTCTACATTAATGACCATAGAAATCCATCGTAGCATATTCACAAAGTCATTTCCTAGTCGTATTTACATTTGATTATCATATTCCATCCCTTGCCCTCAATTCACGTGATCCCCTCATGACAGCTAACATTATCCTTTGAAATCCTCCACATTACATATTCTGATACTTATTTGATTCATGCTAGTCGTGCTTGTGCAAAATTCTTTAAGAACAACAATGATGACGTTACAATCCTGATTCTAAAAAGGGGTATTTTCGATATCCTTTTCATTGAATTCCTCGCCCAGTTTAATTTCCTTGAAATCGTTAGTATATGCCTAGATCTCATACTCTTCAGTTGACTTAAATTCATTCTTTGATTTTGAAACTTTCTTCGCCCTAATATTTAGTTACCATCTTATAATGATTTTCAACCTATATCATCCATACTCATATATTTATCTTACGTTCTACATATGGAAATCTTCATCTTTAAACCATACTTCTATTTTGCTAATTCAATATATCATTTTCTTTTCTTACAATACTACAACATATTTCAAAACAACCGATCATATACAAATTTAAATACTTTTTTCAGTGTATCAGTTCTGTATTCATCGTATTTATACTTTAAGAATTTTTGTATAAATCTATCCCCATTTACAAAATAAACACTACATCCCTATGCTCATTACTCTTTTGTCTATTACTTATCTCCTATTCTAACTTATACCATCTACTCACTATCTATTATACATTTGACAGTGTTTTTTGAATCCTAGGGCTGACTAGGACAAGATAAAGAGTGGTTGAGATTTGATCTTGGTAAATCAATGGTTGAGATTGGATTTTGTGAAATTTTTTGGGGGAAAATGCCTTGGGAACATAAACTTTGAAATTAGAAGTGCCTTGGGAAAGAGTGTGAAAATTAAACTTGGGGGAGAAGTACATTGGAAACCTAAACTTTGAAATTAAAAATGCATTGGAAAAGATTGTGGAGAATCATAATCCATTAAATTAAACAAAATAAAAAATTTAGCGTAAAACAATTTAGCAGAACAACAAATTACCGTAAAAATACCCTGATGTTTGTTGTTCCGGCGCCCGAGCTAAATTTTTTTACGCTAATTTGTTGTCCCGCGCCAAAGGCGCGGGCGCCAAATTTGTTGTTCGACGTCGAATTTGCTGTTCCGCGCAGAAGGCGCATGAGCCGAATTTGTTGTTCTGCACCGAAGGTGCCCGTGCCGCTAAAATTTTTACACTAATTTATTGTTCTGTTAAATTTTGACTGTGGAAATAATTTTTGGGGAACAAAGATTTCGCGGGGGAAAGAACATGTGCCTGCGCCGAAGGCGCCCGCGCTGCGCTAAATTTTTTTACAAAGATTTGTTGTTCTGCGCCGAAGGCACGAGAGCCAAATTTGTTGTTCAACGCCAAATTTGTTGTTCCACGCCGAAGACGCCTGCGCCGAAGGTGCCCGTACCTTAAATATTTTTACGTTAAATTTTGGCTGTGTAAATAATTTTTCGGGGAACAAAGATTTCGCGGGGAAAATGTTAAATGAACCGTGCCCGCGGGCACGGGTTATGACTAGTTCTTATATACGTTATAAGGATATTATTATATTTTACACATATCTTCATTCTCCTACTTAATCATTCATAACTATTTTTATGCCACCTAATCAAGCCAACTCCCTATCCTTGCCTCACCTGAAACTGTTCATCACAACCTTGATTCGTTACACCATCCAACTCTGAATCCTACACTATTTCTTAGTTATCACATTAGTACGTGTCTTTACTTATTACAACTTTAGCGAGATTGGTTTTAAATTTGCGTTATAAACCTTTTAAATGTTTTCTTCTATTTTTAGTCTGTCATCAGTCGTGTTATTTTTTTATTCATTATATTGTTAGAATGTTAGATATGATTATTATTATTAGGGGATTATATTTACGGATAGGCGTAGTTGAGATGATATAATGTGTAGTTGTAATTAGTTGATTATGAACACAAAGAACTTAGATTAATCCATTTACAAGGTGATAAATAGAATGATGTGTTCAAGATTTATATTTCATATTTGGATAATACCCATGCATAACGACTTCAATAGAGTTTCATTTTATGAGTGGTACACATGAAGACAAAGGAAGACGAGTACATTACGGATTTGTAACTCAGGTTAGTAACAGCTAAGAGTAGCTATGAAAGTATAATATGATTTATGGTGACGACGATAATGAGTAGAGTATTTAAAGTAACAAGACTTCATCATACAGATATGGTGATGAAGACATCAGAAATGATACGATATGTTGATACGAATGGATAGTTGTGTAGATTGATCTAACAATTGCTTAGGATAAGATACAATAGGACATGATGAGATGCGATTTAATAGTTTGTTAGTTATGGTGAATAAATTTATGAGTTGTCACGATGAAGAATGAGTTGGGAGCAGGACAATTGTTGATTGTAAATGGTGATGTATGCTAGGCGTATTTGTACTTGTTGTCAAATATTAGTAATTGGTAGAAGCATCGTTATATCGATTGCTTGACGTAAGAATAAGATTGGAGTTGGATGATGTCACAATTATAGTGCTACAAGTTAGATTATACAATGAACAATGGATGCCATATTACGGATAAGACAACTTATGTGAATGTATAGTTTTTGGAGAACTTAGTTATAGAGGAAATTGTACATTAAAGATTTCTCAGGAAGACATTACTGCCCTAATAACAAATGATAAGCGAAGAAGTGAGGAAATTTGCAAACGGTAGTGATTGAGGATGTTTAGTATTCTTCTTTGAAAGGTTGCTTTGTATAAAGTATTTGTCACGCCCCGCTTCCCAAAAATGGAGGCGAGACGTGAAAAGGTCCGCACGAGAGTGGAGCTGTGAAGCCCCAAACCCGATAAGCGTCAATAATACATAAGCAGGTCTCTGTAACCGCAAACGGAACAACAATAATAACACAAGGAGAGACAGAAACAAAAGTCCAATCTCAGAAATTGTCCAACATTAAAATTAAGTTCAACATCCAGAAAAGCCACCAGGCTAAAAGAAAGAGTCTAAAGACCCAGAACAAGGCCAAACAAAGACAAACGTAAACAGAGTATAGGTGCTACGCACCGACAACAAAACAGCAGTCTAAAACAAAAAGAGGAAAGCACAACGAAGACACTAGGACTGATCCCCAGTGTCCACGTACTCCTCGCCAAACGCAGACTCGGGCACGGCGTCCGCAAACACCTCGTCCTCAACAACGGACTCAGGCTCGGGATCTAACATGTGTCACCCAAAAGAGTAAAGGGGCACATGTCAGCAAGTCTAAAAGACTTGGGCAAGGAAACAGAAGGTAAGGTAAACTAGCAACCTAGTAGTTATAGTATGTTACATGGCATGACAAGTATAGTATGGAAGTGACAAGTAAAGGGAAGTGCAAGTAGCAAGTATGTCTCGGATAACAAGTAAAACACGGACAAGTACAAGTCAAGTGGTTCACGTCAAGTAAACAATCAAGTAAACAAGTTGTGCACAGAGATTCCGCCTGTTGGCTAGAGTGGCTGATCGGGCCAACTCCTAAGCTCAAGTGACCGTTTATCTCTACCCCTCCACGTGTATCGAGTCAGGGAATTACCCCAAACACGGAATGCTCGCTTCTGGAACACGAGCCAGGAAGTGTATTTAACATGTATGGCGTAGGGTTATGCCTGCAACGCAGGTGCCTAGCCGGTAAACAAGTAGGTCGGGCATTGGCTATCAACCAACTCACGTAGCCCGCTTCTGGACACGAGCCAGGAAACACAAGTATTGTAGCGTGTGCTATGAATGCGACATTCAACATGGATAGCATGGATGACAATTAATTCGCGTACCGTTAATCAAAATTAAACATGACATGATAGTTATGCAACATGATAAATGACGGTCCTAGCTTCGTTGTCAAGCTAGTTATCATTTCGCCTAGGCGAGTATCATTTCGTCGCCTAGTCTCTTTTACGCCTACAACAAGTAAATGGCCTAAAACATGGCCCAAACCCTAAGTGGCAAGTTTCACTTGCCTAGCACCGAGGATGACGATCAACATGAGGGTTCGTCCCACGGATGTTAATCTACGGGGAAGTCGCTGTTATGGAGAAACAATCATCAAAACAACATTCATTTCATTAGGGTTTTACAAAAACACAACGGGTTATGAAAACATTAAGAGATCGATTATTACCGTATCGGAGGCAGAACAATGATGCCGAGCAAGCACGGCAACGGAAGAAACGCTCCGGGGAACCTAGGGTTCAGATCTGGAATAGATGGGGAAAATCTGGAGAAATGAGGTTTTGGGGGATTTTGGGGGATTTGATGAGGGTTTGAGGAAGATGAGAGGTAGAATGTGTTAAGTGAGGGTTTGGATGATGGATTTTGGGCTTGGGATGAAGGAATAAGGGTTTGAGGTAGTAGGGGGCTCAATGGGGGAGAAACTAGGGTTTTAGGTCATGAGGAAGAAGAAGAAAACGTTTGGGAGGGGTTTAAATAGGAAGGGCTGGCGGCTGCCCAGAAATTAGGGTTTCGACACTGATTAGTCGGTCAGAGAACAACCACTGACCGACTAGTTTGACATTTAGTCGGTCGATGAACGTTCTTAGACCGACTAAGAATGAACAGTAGCTGGTACCAAAAATAGTTAATGAGTTAGTCGGTTAAAGAAGCATTGCTGACCGACTAGT